>CM067280.1:10002500-11202500 GCA_033220335.2 Troides aeacus
AAAGGCATTATTATTGGATTATTTCATGTATGGTTAATTCTTGATTGGTATCCAGTCCCTGTTATTGGTGACCGTATAGATATATATATATAACATATAATATATAACATGCAACACCTATTTCTGCCGCTAAACATTAGTGTGCAAACATTACTATTTTCCGGTTTAAAGGGAGTTGCAGCTAGCAAAATTACTGGGACAACAGGATGTAACATCATACCTCATCATGTGTGTCACTTACCACCAGGACGTCTATCTTGTCTCGTCACTTAGAAGATTAAAAAAAAATGTAATGTACTAAATCATTTCCAATTTTAGTGAAAAATATTCGTTAGTCGTTAAATTTCAATTTTGCGAAAAAAAAAAAAAAAGTTTTCTCCTATGAGGGTGGCGCTTGTTGGACTAACTCGTTTCTTTATTTCAAACATTCACAGCGAGACGAATGATTGAGGACACTCGTGCCCGGAAGGGTTGTCGTATGTGACAACGTGCCAGTTCCGGTTGCACTTACGCCGCTACAACGTCGCAACCTCTCTGTTTTCACTTGCTTTGTTGCAAAAAGTTATTTAATATTCATAAAAAAAAATTAGTTGTAATAATACATGTAGATATCTTAACTAACCGTTAAAACCACCTGTCGTGTGTATGCTGTATGTCTTGTTAATTTGATCAGCTGTATGTTTGGATATTATTATACATTGCTCGATAATATTACTAGTATACACCATTATGATAGTCGCTGATAAATTTTATAATTTTGAAGATGTGTAAGGGGTTCCCCCATAACAACTCAAGGGACCCAAGCCAAGCTCACTTGCTCATGGTGCCTGTTAATCCATAAACGAGGCTCTGGCTTCCACCAACCCGCATTAGGTCTGCGTGGTGAGAAAAGGCCCAACTCCTAATATGAATCCCCACAAAAGATTAGACCTAGTTCCTGGTTGTTTTGCAGGCAGCGCGGAATCATTCTATGTGGAGACCTTTTGGAGAGGCCTATGTCCAGCAGTCGATGTCTAGCGGACGATGATGATGATGATGAAAGTTTTACAGTCATTATATGTTACATGCAATAAATTATTTATGTACCATCCGAAGAAACGCTGGGAGCGAAATGCATTCAAACTTCATGGCCGTTTTCTATAGAATATATTACAAGAGAACTATGTTCAGCTATGGAGGTCCATTATTTTTATTCGAGAAAGCGACGAGACGAGATACACGTTCAATCTGACAGTAAGTGATACGCTTACCCATAACAACGTGGCATTAGTTAAGATTTGATATACATTGCGCCACATTGTGCTCGACGCCTTGAGACATAAGTCTCATTAACCCAGTTATTAAAAACTAGCTACAGCGGCTTCCAAACCGGAACACAGTAATGTTTGCACACTGCTGTTTATCAGCTGCAATAGGCGCTGCGGTGGTGACCTACCTACACGGTCTCTTACAACAGAGACGTGAAGTAAAATTTAGTTAAGATGATGGTGATTAGCACTAAAGATTAATAAGTATTAAACTCAAATGTTTTCGTTGACGTATTACGGAAATGGATCAAGTTATTACAGTGTAAAGAACCGTTATCATAACGACGTTATCACGCTAATCGTTAAAGTGGCCACGTGATTAACCAGTTGTCCGTAGTATGTACATAGATATTCGCAAGGTTTCCTGAACTGGAGTTCCGGCCCTTCGAGAATATTCAGACCTCAGGGTTGTCATATGACCTAGTTTCTTGTGACTAGTGGTAGATCTCTACCGTAGTTACTAACTATACCGCATAGTGTGCAGATTTGTGTATAGAATTTAAGAGCATTATTGGTAGTTAAGGGGACCACATAAAAACTCAAGGGATCTAAGCCAATCTCATCTGTTTGTGGTGCACCTTGCTAATCTACAGAGGAGGCTCTGGCTTTCACCAACCCGTCCTTGGCCAGTGTGGTGGGAAATGATCCAAAATTTCCCCTATATGAAACTCTACAAACGACGACACCTAGTGCCCGGCGGTTTCGCGGGTAGCACAGGATCAATCGATGTGGAGATCTTTGGGAGAACCCGATGTCCAACAGTGGAAGTCTATCGGTGGATAATGATTGGTAGTAAAATTACTAAGGTAATTTAATATCTTGTTTTTTATATCGACTATTGTATCATCTAAACAAACGCGATGTTATGGTAGCGTTCGTATATTGAGAATTGATCGAACTGTTGGAAGACATGAATAAAACTCGATAGTAAATTAAGTTCTTCAAATATGTATGCTACTTTGTTGAACGGTCGTTAAACCATCACGGCACCAGGACGACATGGCACCATATCTTCGGTTTTTTGGATTTCCCTCGCGGATTCACGCTTTACGTTTAACCGCCTTTAGTCATTATTCTCCGTGTGAAATCTCTACCGCAACATCCGGGCCATTCCATACTGCGACTTACTTTTGACTTGCAGCCGGACTGCTCCTTCATTGACGCATTGCTATACCGTAGAGTATTGTGATGATCATCATCAATTAAGCTTATTAATTAACCGAAAAACATACATATTTTTTAAAGAAATTTAGACAAGACTAACTGATTGAGTTTTAAGGCAGAGATCATTACAAAGAATTAAATACATATAATTAATTATAATCACTATGATTAAATTATATTTATATTAGCAATTTTAATTATTAGTACGTGTACTTTTTATTAATATATATATTTTTTTTTTGTATGAGTTTCCTCAGCGGAGATGATATCTTCTAATACTTTCTATTGGACCCAGTCTCTAGACTTAATCATGCAGTCTTCTAGATGTAAATAAAATTTTACTTTGGGAATATTATTTAAGAAACGTTACAGTTAATTAATATTTAAACTGATGTATTTTTTTTATATATTATTAACAATATTATTATTTTAATATTTTATAAGGAAAACCAGTTCTTCTTTTAATTAGCTACATGTTTACAATATAAGAAGACGATAAATATGTATATGTATATATAAATAAAGATAGGATTTCTTTGTTCGACATTCACGTGTAAACTAGTGAACGTGTCGACATCGGAACAGGATCATCCGACGCGGAATGATTTATAGATGGTTACAGATTATTTATTTTTTGAATTTTAATAGATCCTTGATCATTTTATTTCTAATTAACTACTATATAGATTTTCACTTTGTATTGTTTGACGCGGTTGCTATGGTAACAGTTGGTATAGAAAGCCACTTGCGGTTGCGGTTGCTCTCAAGGAATATTTCAGAGAATTTTCAACTCTAATTCTATGTTACATACAAAAAATAACAGCTAGTATAATTTATATACAGCATACAAATGTATGTGTGTTAATAGAAAATAAAAGTGATTATTTATGACTAGCTTGAGGCGATACTTTAGCCTCTTTCAAAAACCTGTTCTTTCGGTACTTGTCCATACTGGTTTGGTGTGACGTCATAGTTTTTTTCTTCCTGTATATTTATTACTATTAAAAGTTTACATTTTATCAAATTTAGTACTTAACTTCTGTTAAAAAGGCCAGATCTCCAATGTGCTGTAAAAGACGATAAGTTAGAACTTGCTTCGTGTTTTCCTGTAAACCTACTGACCCGACTGAAGGGTGTGGTGTCGTTGTCCTTATCACTTAAACTCGATGACTTAACCTTATGAAATTGCGTCATAACTTAATTGAATTGACTAGTGCTCACTTAACTAAATATAATAAGGACAGTTGACAAATGTGATATAATCAATTCTAAATACTTATGAGTACAGCAATTTTGCTTTTTTCTGATAGTATTCTATTTATTAAGATTTCGCATATCGTTTCAATGATATATGCTAAAACTAATAATTCTACATAAATCATATTTTTTATTATATACATCTGTATATATCTACGAGGTGCTCGTAAAGATATTTAATCGCACCTCATTGCTGTAGTCGTTTTAAGGAATGACATGGCCTTAGTAATTACACTAGTTATCAACGCATTTAAAACACAGTAATATATTATTTAAACACTACTGCTTAGCATAAATAGAAGCTGGTTTGGTATCTACCCATATGGTCTACACCGTAAGGAACTTATTAGCATTCTAACCACATAAGCTACCCGCAATGATAACTTGCTATGAAGATATCTGCTTAAATCACACAATGTTGTATATTGATCGACGAGCTATATCATTGTACGATGACAAGATTATAGTGTTTAGCATGACGTATAAAAAAATGCTATTAATATCAACGATCATAATTAAGCTATTGAAATTAATAGCAATGTCAATAGACGTTATTAGTTTCCCGGACCTCCTACGTAGACGATGTATCTTAATGAGCCTTTGTCCACGAACATGACACTGTTAACTATTTTTCTATTAGTCAATTCTGGCGCATGATTCATCATGTTACAATGAATAACTGGTGAAATTATCTCGAATATACGCTGGATGTCATCACGCATTTACTAGTTAATCTCTGCTCTCTTAGCTGTTAGTAACACTCCCATAACTTTCTCTGCGGAATGAATTTTGTAAAATCAATTGTTAGACAACCTCTAAAAGGCAACAGGGATATCTCTACCAAATTTTGGGTGTTTACTTCAATAGCTTCGAAGATTCCTGAGGACTCAATAAATCTCTGAACATATCCCGTATATATATAGATAATAACACAACTATAAGTACCAGTAGCTCGCTGGCCTAATGGTTAGAGCGTGCGGCTTTCATTCTGAAGGTCGCGGGTTCAAACCTAGGCATGTACCAATGACTTAATATTTAAGTTATGTATATTTATGAACTTTAGTTACAACAGCGAGATACAAAACGGTGAAGGAAAACATCGTGAGGAAACCCGCACCGGGGTGGTCCCAATGAAGTGGCAACAGGCTCGCCCCCTGTTACACTGGACCTAATCTGACCACATCTGGCGAAATGTGGGTGTTTATTCACCACTGCCTACCCCTACTGGGAAAAAGGCGTGACGATATAAAAAAAAAAAAACACAACTACAAGCTTAACCGAAAGAGTTATATTATTATGAATCCTTTTGGAAATAATAATTAGTCGACGAGTGTTTCCATGGAAGCAATTCGTACAACTTTCGCTGATCAGAGACTTATTATGAAAAGGGTTTTCTTTGTGTGAATAACGTATATAGTGATTATTTATTCCCTTGATACATACTTAATAATACTACCTTGCTATTTATCCACATTAACCAAGAATTTAACAATCTCTACTAATGTGTTAGTAATTTTAATAACAATTATTTTGGACATACCCAATACTGATGGATTCGTCTTAAATGTAATATAGCCCTTTTCCAGGAAATCTTAGTGTCGTATGTTACAGGGACATTTTATGCGAGCAAGGAAGATAATATTAATACTATATTCTCGTAAACTCCTTACATGACTTACCTTCTGGAGCAACAGAGAATATTTATGTAGTCGTTGTTCTTGCTAAAACTCTAGTGTCTTTCGATACATTTTGGATCTAAAATATAATATGCTTCACAGCGATGTTAAACTTTAAAAATAACACCTCTATAACCACTACCTTCTACGGTATTTGGTGAAAACTTACCACCAGACCAATCCATAACACTTATTGACGACTTATCGTTTATTTCATTGAACCCCCAATCAATAGAATTCATATAAACTTTAATAATAGTGATGTTTAGAAGTAGTTCAGGAATTATGAGTCACAACTAGTCCAGCTATGAAACCAGCTTATCTTCGATACGAGGATAAGATAAAGATACCGAGTGCGACCATCAGGTTTTTATTTATGTTAATACAACTTTAATAACTTCAACACTTAATACATCCATATAACCTGTATTATCATGTTAATGTTTCAAATAGCTGCTATTTTTATACATAAAATCTGACTTCTTTGATAGATAGTAGTACATTCATTACCACTTGATCGAATTTTTATCTATGTAAATATTACTGCTATCGTTTCCGTTGATAAAACTCGATAAAAAAAAACATAGATAATGATGTTAGTCTGCTACAGCGAGAATGTTTTCGTTCCCAAAAATAAGAAACAAAAGATTATTGAAGCAACAAGGTATCGCTCTAATAATTTTGATTTTCAACAAGGAGCGTGTACCACTTTCCCCGAATCAAATGTTACGGCATACACTTATTAGACACGCTACTAAAAGTTATATAAAGTTAATAACTGTATTAAAATACTATATATATAAATATAGCAAAGGGGTCCCGCACAATAACTCACGGGACTTAGCCAACCTCACCGGCTCGTGATACACCCTGCTAATCAACAAACGAGGCTCTGGCTCTTACCAACCCTCATTAGGCCAGCGTGGTGGGAAAGATCGCGAGAAGCCGCTGGATGCGTGCAGCGCAGGACTGATCTATGCGGGAGTCTTTAAAGGAGGCCTATGTACAACAGTGGACGGGTATCAGCTGATGATGATGATACATATATATATATATTTTTTATATATATTATCACGCCTTTTTCCCAGTAGGGGTAGGCAGAGGTGAATAAACTACCCACGTTTCGCCAGTTGTGGTCAGATTAGGTTCCATGTAACAGGGGACGAGCCTGTTGCCACTTTATTGGGACCACCACACACACACATAAAGATGATATCAGTGTGCGGGTTTCCTCACGATGTTTTCCTTCACCGTTTTTGTATCTCGCTGTTGTAACTAAAGTTCACAAATGTACATAACTTAAATATTAAGTCATTGGTACATGCCGAGGTTTGAACCCGCGACCTTCGGAATGAAAGCCGCACGCTCTAACCATTAGGCCAGCGAGCTACATATATATATATATATATGCATACTAGCTGTTCTCCGCCCGCTTTGCTGGCCGTAATATAAAATTAAACTAGAAATTTGTCTGAAATATTTCTTGAGAGCAACTGCAACCACAAATGGTTTTCTATAGCAATGGTTCCTATAGCAACCGCATAAATAATACTAAATAAAAATGTGTACAAAAGTTTATTAGAAATAAAATGATGAAGGATCAACGAAATTCAAAAAAGAAATAGCTCAAAACCATCGACAAATCATTCCACGTCGATACGTTCACTAGTTTTCACGTGATTGGCCAATAAAAGAAACTCAATTACATTATATAGATATATAAACACATGCTTAATGTTGAATGTCCATGTTTTGTTGAATGCATTACAACCATACACCTCTGTTCTTTACTCCAACATTTCTTTAATTATATAGACTAGCGCGTGACTGCTATCCAACCTGATGTTATGTGATAGTGTATCCTTTGATGATAAAGTCAAGTATCCTATCCATTCTTTTCTTAAAGATTGTTATGTCATAACTGGACGGAAACACTGACGCCGGAAGACTTCCTAACCTTCGGTGTTTACATTAACAAGCTCGAAGCGAAACACTTTCTTCTGATGGAAGAAATATCTTTTTATCATTATCTACTGGCAGACCTAAGCCACCCAAATATCTTCGCAATGATCGATCATGCTCTGTTCTGCAACCAGAAGTTCCTTAAACTAAGTCCTAATTTTCATAATGAGTGTAATTACTAATGTCACTTTATATAAAAATAGTTTTCATATTGTTTCAGTGCTGGATCAAGGCGATGCGAGACCGGTCAAGTTGAACGCTGCTGATCAAAATCAAACCAAGCAGACGGCCGTGCAATTCATAGCCGAAGATGAGGAGGTAAATAATTTTTTTCATTGAAATATTATCAATAGACGATCGACTTTAGACGACTTTAACGACGATATTTAGAAACCTGGAGTCGTCAGCTATAGAATATGAAACAAATAATTATAACAAGAAATAACAATAGATCGAGGGTTGAGTTATTTACGTCAAGGAAAGATGAATTAAAATTATAAAATATCCTCTGCTAAAGATCATTATATTAGATTACTGATCTGATAATGCAATAAGTCGATGCCCAATAACTTTGTGTTTGTTGTCCATTGGGGAGTATTGTCCATAAGTCACCACGCTGGGCATACGGGTTGGCGACTGTAAGGTATTGGTAGGAATGGGGAGATGTTGGAGGAATGTAGACTTCATGAGAGGAATGTTGCGAAATCCATAGGGATAACGAGTAATGTAGGATGTTGCTATTTGGAATATTGTTGAGGGAAGACTAGCAACAACTGTGGTCTTCGTGGGATCCGACAGATAAATCCATTGACAGAGAATGTTAGTAATAGTAGCAGAAAGATTATGCTGATCTTTCCCTGGACTTTACCTTCTTTAATCGCATTTGGTGGAAGAGATTGTGGAAGGCCTATATCCAGCAATGGATAAAAAAAGGTTGATAATGATGATTAGCTTTTGTAATAACCTAATAATTTTTTTTATGTATATATTCCCTACTAGAACCGAGAATAAAGACTTCAGGCACTTACATTCCTTGTAGCAGAATAACACCTATATTATTTAGTAACTCTGTTACTGTATTGTAGTAATAAAACTTATGTTGCCATAAGGCGCCATAATAACCCAACCTGCCACATTTGTTATCTATACTACTTTACACTCACCGATATCTTCTGAAATTTGTTACAATTCGTTACCGGCCTTGAAAACGACGTACATACGTGTTTGCCTTATTTGCATATGCATAAAGAGCCAATCGACCTGCACAAATTAATAGGTGATTAAGAGAAAAAAAATACGAAACAATCTGTACATATAGGAGATGTACAGAGGCTCGTTGACTCATCACGATATCTCCGAAACTATTGTCTAATAGTTTGAGTTTGATTGACGTCTGTCAAAACTCAAAATTTAGTAGAGATATTACTTCTTTAGTTTAGAGGTCAACTAAGAATAGATTTTACAAAATTATTTTCCCAAAGGGAGTTGCGAAGGTGTTAAAAACGAGAACGCGGCCTTGGGGGAGGTGGTGGTGGTGGTGAGTTACATGGATAGGGGATTTCATACCCTATCCCTGTAACTCATCACCACCTTTCATCATTTAGATTCAAATATAATTATATATTATAAAGCAGGCGGGGAACAGCTAGTTATATATAATATAACGTAATAAGTCTGCTTTCGTGGAGATACGACATCAATCAACCCGCACTTGGCTAGCATGGTGATGCTGTGGTGTCATCTCCCCCTGCGTTAAGATAGCGGGATACAGTAGCGCTTATATTAAAAGAGCTGTATATAAAATAAAAATATACCGGATCTTCTCTTCAAATCGTTCATCGATCACACTGGTGTAGTTCGGATTACAAAATGACGGTCTCTTCTCGATGTTTTCCCTCGCCGGAAACCCATATTCAGTAGATATCTAACCCACACTGTATGGCTTAGTATGAAGCAATTTATACTGAACTATCACCGCCGTTCAAAAGAGCAGTCTTAATTAAGACAGTTTTTTGGGTTTTAAAATCAATAAATATTCATGTTATATTATCATAATATAAGAAAAAGAAAAATCACACTGATTTAAGTGAGAACATTAGCAACGCTCTGGATACTTATCGGATCGAGACAGGTCAATGAATCGATGTTTTTATCGATTCGATCCGACGTTTCGTTTCGGATGGAAATAGGACTAGTTTACAAGTTATTCTAACGCGGCCGTTAGACACTTCTCAGAACACTGGATATTTAAATCTTAAAGGTTATTCACTTCTGTCCGCTGCTTTAAAATCATCTCAAACCTAACATTTATATAAACTGTATAGTTTAGTTTTTTTTTTTTAATAAAATTGTTGTATGTTACTTTTTACTTTTTGCTCAGTGATTTTTTACTTGACTCTACATGTGCCTCTATTTTCCACCAAATAATATAAATATGTAAAAGTCTGTTCTATTTAGAAGAATCACTAAGTGTAGGAGACTTAACTTTATCAAATTAATTTATAGATTATTACTTTTTTTATGAACATCCTGTGGCCCCAAGATAGAGCAATGGGCGTCCACAGTGATTCTCTACCGCGTTCTATCTCGGGCTTCACTCCTTAATCTCATTTCAATCTACAGATAGATATCTTTTTGACTATTATTTCGTATGTAACATTGGTAAAAAGTAACATTGGTCCGTTGTTAAAATATTCTATTCAGGTAAGTCATTGTGCTCTTAGTGACGAAACATGCAACTGCGTTTTGTTTAAGACAGGTTTTGTTCTTTCAATTGTCTGTGTTTTTTTAACTTCCCTTGTACTAAGAGACAATGGGTGCTTTAAATATTAAGTTGAACTTTAAACTACTTAACATATTTTACTACAACATTTAAAAGTTTTCAATTTCAACATAACGATATTTGAAAATACATTTTTGTATAAAACATTTTTATAGCAGTCTATTTAAAAACGGGTGTAAGGGAAACCCGCACAACAACTCAGGACCCAAGCCAACCTCATCCACTCGTGGTGCACCCTGCTAATTATGAAACGAGACTGGCGCCCACCAACTCGCATTGGGTCAGCGTGGTGGGAAATGGCCAAAATCCCCTCATACGAACCCCTACAAATAAAGACCCCTAGCGACCGATGGTACCGGCCATGCTGACTGTAAGGTTGCGAGAAACCGCTAGATGCGGGCAGGGCAGACCGATTGTACTGGAGATTTTTGGGGGAGGCCTATGTCCACCTGTGGACCTCTATCTTTTGATGATGATGATCTGATAATTGTTCACGGATGAAGAGAAATTAATATCAATCTCAGCGACTTGTAGTGTAGCTATCCGTGTGTTTATTGTGGTACCGATAGAATACTTAAGGTGAATGTCTTGCTCGTCTCCGCTACATACATATATTTATACATACACATAAAAGTTTTTATTTGTTATTTTGTTATAAACTTAAAATTTCGAGCTTCTGCGTTTTTTAATAATACCTGTTATTTATGGAATATTTTGCTTCTATGCTTCTCGAATAGGTATGTCAAAATTTACCACTACGTTTAATGTTAAATTGTTCTCTTTCCAACAGCGTATTCAAGAGGCTCGCTTGTGATGCCTCGCGCGTTACCATCACTTTCTACTCCAGCGTCTCTTACATATGCAAATTGTACGTTCTCGCAACCATCGCATAATCATGACGATACTGTTTTTGTTGTTGATATCCTCATTGGTTTGATTAATTTATTAAGTTTAGCTAGTCAATATTTATAAAAAACTTATTGTACTTAAAACGCTCAAAATATTCCTTAATATATACAATAGTCAAACATTCGTTTACTTATTGTATTTCAAAATATGCCTGAGCATCAAAGCGGTTTATTTCCACTCATTAATAATCAAATACAATACAACATTATAGTATGCTTTGATAATTAAAACATTTTGCCTATCTCGATATCTAGACTTATTTGTTGGTTCGGAGCTTCTAAGTAACTTTACTTAAATCCGGCTTCATCAAATAATTTCAACCGGTTGTAGTAGGTATCTATTACCGGAAACCATGTATGTATATACCACCGCAGCTACTATATCTACCGCCAAATATACTTTATCTACCGTCGGGCACTAGGGGCCATCGTTTGTTTAAGTAGGTGGAATTTGAGCCATTTCCCACCATTCTGGCCCAATGCGGCTTGGTGGAATTTCATGTAATTTTCATAAAGTAGTTTACAATGAAATATAAACTGTTTTTTAGTTTTAACATAGAAAGATATTTAAATATAACCTATCAATACATTTTCAAAGTTCATTCTAGAGACCTACAAATAAAGTTCATAAAGAACATCGTAACCTATCTAATATCTAAGATTACGTCTTAGTTGTTCAACTGAAGGTAGCTCCGGAGAGCACGTTAAACCCTGTAGATCCTACGTTAAGACCTAGTTATTGAAGTGAGCCGTATAAGCTTTTCTGATTACTCTAGTCACCGATAGCAATCTACTTGTATTAGCAAGATGATACTTATAAAAGAGCCAGTATAAAAACATCTTCGATCAGGATATTTTTTTATGAAAGACCGATGAGATGTATTTTGTATACATATTGAAGGTCTGCCACTTGATCGGGCTGGATGTTAATCGTTCTTAGCATTAACTACCATAATGAATTGCACGAAATAGTAGATCAACTGATAATGGCCTTGGACCCGGAATTTTTGATACAGCGTTTCAGCTACCGTTAAAAATACTTTATGATTGTTCTTTTCTTCGTACACCTTATCCACTTACCATATACTTCCCGTTACCCTAGTAATTTCACTAGCTACAACGCCTTTGAAAGTGGAACAAAGTGTTTTCATACTACTGTACTTCCTAGGTGTTCTCCCTTTTCTCTTTTAATTCAACGAAGCGATTAAGACTAACGGGACGTACACCTAATGGTAAATGATACGCCTGCCTATAACAACCTGGCGCTAGCTGGATGTTATACACTGCACCACATTGTGCTCATCATCTTGAGCATAAGATGTCGAATCTCTTTATCACTGGAATGTTTGCGCAGTACTCTTTGATGGCAAAAATAGAAGCTGCAGTAGCCTTTCTTTAGACAGTCTCCATCCTACCATCAACAAACTGCCATTGAGCTTTTCTTTTTATTCTTCTTCTCTCATCTCTTCTTATGTAACTTTTTGATGTACAACCTTAACCTGCATCTTTGACCGAAATAAAAGTAGTTATAACCTACATACATGTTTACGAGAATCACTCCGCCGTCGAAACGTGAATTCTCTCTTCATACAAATCATGGATTTTCCCCAATAACAAATGAATGGCGAACAGGAAAATATACTTTAAGTAAATCCATTAACTAAAGTTTGTTCCCGCATAACCCTCGTATGTATTTACTACCTAAAGTGCATACTTTAGGTAGTAAAAGGTAAGTTCACATAACTTAGTTGACATTAACTTTAATACTAAACATCGGCACGAATTCGAACAAAACTTCTACTAGAAAGAAATTTCATGTCATTCATATAAAGATGAAACTCAGACTTGGTGATATCATACACCTGGTGGATCTTTGTAGCTGGAGGTTGTCTATGACGCAGCCTCAGTTTCCGTCGCCAGACAGCAGTGTGCACTGATTACCGCGTTCCGGTTTAAAGAGTGCTGAAGCTAGTGAAGTTGTCGCGGTAACGATTCTTAACATCTCGTGTCGCATGACGACCAGCGCAATGTGGTGCAGTGTATATTGTCTTAACTGGCGCTATGTTGTTTTCGGCGGGCGTATCACTCACGATCAGGTGAACGTTTCGCTCGTCTGCAGTTCCTGATCAATCCGCCAAGCAGTAGTAAGCAAATATTTGTGTGGTACATCACAATGATTTAAGCATAATGTGGTGTAGTGTAAATATCTCTGCATCTAACCCATAACAGGTTTTTTTTATGATATAAAGCGACGAGACGAGCGGCAAGTGCACCTGATGGTAAGTTATACGCTTGCTCATGACAATTTGGTGCTTGTTAGGATGATATTCACAGCACCACATTGCGCTCGTCGCCTGAGACATAAGATGTTGTATCTCGTTACCTAAATAATTACACTAGCTACAGCGCCCCTTCAAATCGTAACACAGTAATGTTTGCACAATACTGTTTGGTGGCAGAAATAAGCGCTGCGGTGGTACTCACCTAGAGGATCGCCAGCAATAGAGACCTATCACGTTTTATCACTACGGTCCCCCAATTGATACTCTAAGTCTACATATACCATAGAGCGATTACATAATACTCATCATTAGCTCAATCGATAGACGTCCGTAATGCTGAATGTAGGTCTTATATAATGTTTCTACGGTAACTGGATTTCTTGTTCGTGACACAAGCAGACATGTTCTGTGGCGTTACTGGCACAACCGGCCCGCCCCCGCGCACTCTCACCGCCGTCACCGTCCGCGCCACGAGTGACTACAAACCGGATCCCACTCTACCGACTATTGTATATTCACGTCATGAGTAAGAATTGCAATTATCGGGATACGAAAATACAGGTCATTGTGTGATTTGTACAACTTTGTAATACCGGTATCTATAAGTATTAATATAGTTTTTGTGGTATTTACTAAAAATTTAAGTATCTCCGCTATATGTTCAGGTGTTGCCAACATATATTGTTTCGCGTAATGCCTGTGTCATATATATATAAACATGGTCGGATATAGCAATCCTAATTCTAATAGCTATCTAGGCGAAACTGGTGGTAGGACTCTGTTGCCGGAGATCGTCAAGGTACCCCCATCCAAATAGTGCATATTTCACCCGTCAAACAACAGTGTGCAAACTACTACTTTCCTGTTTGAAGGGCGCTGTAGCCAGTGTACTGGGGTAACGGGACTTAATGTCGTATGTCTCAGGTGAAAGTGCCGCTCGTCTCATTGCTTGATTATATAAAAAAAATTGTCGTAATGATTTCATGAAGTTAATTTTATTGAAATAGCTTTAGTATCATTTCCAATAGGTAATTATAAATACTTATATAATTCTTCGTTTAATAATAACACTAGTTGTTAGTAGATGTATTTGGTTATATACTTCGGGGGTAGATTCCACCGCAGCTTCTATTTTCGCCACTAAACAGCACAGTGCAAATATTACCATGTTCTGCTTTGGCAGGCGTGGTAGATAGTGAAATTACTGGGGTTTCGATCCTTCACATCATATATCTCATAGTTACGAGTACAATGTGCTGCTGTGTATATTATCCTAACAAGCGCCACTTGTTATCGGCGGGCGTGTTAAGGTACACGTCTCATCTCATCGCTTTATCGAATAATAAAAAGATAAAATTGATTTGGCAATGAATTCACGATATTTGTTAAAATTACACACAAGAACAGCATTTTTGTTATCATCATCAGCCCATAGACGTCCACTGTTAAACATAGGCCTCCCCAAAAAATAGCCACATACAGTCAGCATGGCCCCCTTACTGCTGGGCACTAGATACTTGTCGTATGTAGGGGTTGATATAAGTAGATTTGCAGAACCCCTGCCACACACACACTGCCACAGCCCTCTAGCCTCCACACTAGCATTTTAGTATTCTTGTCTAATTTATAAATCTGTTCAGGTAAAACAATATTTGAAATTCTAATTTTGATTGTAATGGGCTTTATCTAAATTGCTAATCAAATAGAATTGGCTTTTGTTTACGACTGCAAAGAAAATAGGAGATAAACGACCCTTATCGGCCGTAAATCCTTTATCCCGGTTTACGAACATTTATACGATTAACAGAAATCTTTACGATCGTATAACCTTCACTTCAGAGTTTTATACATTTTCGATTATCCAGAAAATTGAAACTATGGCAGGTAATCCGCTAAATGTAACAGACTAGGCTCGAGATCCAAACTTTAACTAAATTGTTGGAGGATTACTTTTCACTTCTTGACTTTATTAAAGCCATGGTCGGTATTGGTACCTGGGTATCAGCGAAGGATTAATATCGTAGAACGAGATTACAGAGAGGGAGCGGGAGAAAACCAGCTATCTCATCTCTTAATCCAGTGTTGAACATCCTCCAACATCGATCGGTCCCACGCTGCAGCATGACCTCTAGGGCATGGGCATTAGGGCAAAGGCAAAGTTTAACTTTAAGTAAATACTCTCTCACAATTAATACATATTACGTACGTGTTAAGTTAAATTGAGTTAGTTTAATGTGTCGTGTTCATGTTAGCACATAATTAGTTTGCATTACGCAGGAAAAAAAAACAAATGGACACAACGCGTGCAAAGTACACGCGAGTTGTAAAATCATAACATACTCATCATTACTAGGTTACACCACCACGATCGTTTTTATATTACCACACGTCACGACACACTGGTAACATCAAACAGTAATAAGTTATTCACGCTTCGATACATACGGTATCGTTTTGTTTTTGCTGCATATGTTTATATATATATATATATATATCATATTTAACTTTAAACATTGCAGTTGTAATCTACATGTTTTAGGTAGACCCCATTTACATATTACTAATCTTTTTAAGTCTTAGAAGTCATTCTTAAATAAAAATTCCTTGAAACGGGGTAGGTCTCTTTTGCCAGTCCGAACTGAACAGATACCCGCTTTTTCATGGTGGTGGGACATTGAGTCAGTGCTGTGTGCCGTGGAGAAATCGTGGAGGGAGAGGAGTGGCGGTATTGCGGTTCGCAGCTCTCCCTACTCTCAACGGCCGTATACCGATTAGCAGCGGAACGCAAAATCCGCCGCAGGGAGTCGGAAGGGTTTTTCTCTTGGCTCCCATGGCCACTGGGTGACGACGATAAGAGGCCAAAAGGAGGGCACACCGTACGTTCCGGCACGTTCGTATAGAGTTAGAAAGGCAAGGGGGAGATGGCTCTCCTCTCGAAATGGATCTGCGCGGTACAGCCGACGCTGACGAGGACGCGAAAGTGTGCGAAAGCGTTCTCGTGGGTCCGTTGTACAGCGACGACTGAGGAACATCGTTTTAGTCGGTGCAAGTTCGACATAACTCGTATTCGCCCCAGCGAGGACAGGTATGCGAAGGCATTTCGACGTAAAACAAAAAAAGGTGTCTGTCGCCGAAGACCGCCTGAGTTCGCAATGCTTTTAGCTGTACCCCTGGTTTCGGCGAAAAGCGTTGAGAGCTATACCGTGGTATTTTATCCAGTAAGAGACTGACATAAACTTTTTGTTGCCCTCACTGCCGAAGGATATCCAATACAGGATTTTCCCACGCGTAAACAAATTTTGCGTAAACTGTAACAGTCAGTCTACATTTAAGTAAGTCTTATATAAAAAAAATTATTACGCACTCCTTCCTGAAAAGCATCTGATATGATCTTGGATAATACTGCGATAATTGGCCTTGCTAACTATACAAGTAATTTAGTATCTTATCAGGAAGCCTTTAGTTCGAGGTTATGGATTATGTAGCATCGGTATTTTGCTTAAATAATATCACACTTTCATGATATCAACGCCGGTGTCACAGACAACCCGCTGCACGAGAGGCAACAACATTGTAGGGTTTATCGTGAATACTAATGACTGTATTATTCCATCGTACTCCTTGATAAACGTGAAAAAAAAAATTATTTACAAGGACTTCGGCATCGATCGATGGAGAGAGCATTTCTCACAGATGGACCGACGACATTATCAGAGCGGTTAGAAGTAGGTGGATGCAAGAAGTTGAGGATCGTATTTAGTGGAAGACATTGGGGAAGCCCTATATCCAGCGGTGGATAAACAAAGGTTGATAATGATGATGATGAAGGACTTCGGTGCTGTGTGAAGTTATCGCGCGACGATAACATTGAGTGCAATAAAAATGCATTATGGCACATATACAGTTGCTTATTTTTAACTTAAGTTTACTGTGTAACAATTATCTCTGATACTTAGTAGTTATTAGTCACGCGTACGTAAACATTGTGCTATCTCTGTCGTAAATTGTTATTTAGATGCGTAATAACAACACGCTGGGTTGAAGTAATCAATGACTGCTAGTGTTCATATTAAAAAACGGAGCTTTTTCCACATCAAAGGATGGTTTTTGGGAGCTCTTCGAGGTAGACATTCGTACCTTGTATATTTTGATGTACCAGTGATGATTATATTTGACCGTATACCGCCTATGTTAGGTACACCACCGCAGTCTCAATCTCTGTCGCCAAACAATAGTGTCCAGACATTACAGTCTCCTTGTTTGAAGGGTGCTGTAACTAGCGTAGTTACAGGGGTAACGATACTCAACATTTTAAATCTGCAGCAACGAGCGCAATATCATGTGTGTATACTATCTTAACTAGCGCCAGATTGTTACGGGCAGGCGTATAACTTACCACTATGTGAATGTCCCGCTCGTCTCGTCGCTTAATTGAATAAAAAAAATGCTGTATATAAGGTTGCCAAATATCTCCCTTCCGCTTTTTTGCTCTTTATTCAATGCTTTATAAAAAGTGTTACAGTGATCGGATTTAGTTCAAATATGCGCCGTTTTGTTCGATAATCTGTTTCCATCTAGACGGCAACTTCATAATACCTCCCTCGTAGAAGCCCCCCTCCTTATTTGCGAAGAACTCGGACAGCCACTTTTCACAAGCCTCTTTTGAGTTCAACTTTACACCACCAAGGGCGTTCACCATGGACAGGAATAGGTGGTAATCACTTGGCGCTATGTCCGGGCTATATGGTGGATGCGATAAAACCTCCCATCCGAGCTCCCGTAGCTTCTGACGAGTCATCAACGAAGTGTGTGGTCTGGCATTGTCCTGGTGGAACACTACACCCTTCCTGTTGGCCAATTCTGGACGCTTCTGGTCGATCGCCTGCTTCAAGCGGTCCAGTTGTTCGCAGTAGATGGTAGAATTAAGCGTCTGGCCATATGGGAGCAGCTCATAGTGGATGATTCCCTTCCAATCCCACCAAAAACACAGCAAAACCTTCCTGGCCGTCAATCCCGGCTTGGCCACTGTTTGGGACGATTCACCGGCCTTCGACCACGACCGTTTTCGCTTGATATTGTCGTATGTGATCCATTTTTCGTCGCCAGTCACCATCCGCTTCAAGAATGGGTCGAGTTCGTTCCGTTTCAGCAGCATATCGCAGGCGTTGATTCGGTCCAGAAGGTTTTTTTGCGTCAAATCATGCGGCACCCAAACATCAAGCTTTTTTTTGTATCCAGCCTTCTGCGGATGGTTTAAAATGGTTTGGTGACTAACTCCCATCTCCTGGGCGATGTCACGAGATGCCACATGCCGGTCTAACTCGATGTAGTCCATGATTTGATCGGTATTTGTCGTCACAGGTCTTCCGCCGGCTGGCTTATCCGTGGTGTCGTTTTCACCGGCTCTGAATCGTCGAAACCATTCCTCCGCGGTTCGAAGTGATAGAGTACCATCCCCCAAAACACCATTAATCTCACGGAACGTTTCTCTAGCGGATTTGCCTTTAACGAAGGAAAACTTTAAAATAGCGCAAATTCGGCGTTAGTGAACTCGCATGTTTACACGTCTATAACTGTTGAACGCAATATCCAAACTAATTATGCATAGCGTCGTTTTGTAGGTTATGTCAAGACCTTTCAAATTATGTATAGTATTGCCAGATACGAGCTCTGTAACGCTTTGTACATAGCCGCGAAATTCAAAAGACAAAAAGGCGGAAGGGAGATATTTGTCAACCTATTATATCATACTAACTAGCGCCACGTTATTGTGAGCAGGCGTATAACTTACCACCATATGTTTTATCGCTTCATTTTATAAGAAAAATAATGAATTAAAGAAACGAAGGCAGGAAAAAATCTAGCACATCGAATCGGTGTTAGTTAATGTGCTCTGTAAATCGATATTTACGTCAAGTTCACAAGGCTTTTTATCATACTACCAGCGTCAACAAATGCCCGTATACCTACCGTATACATACCAGTCTGTATTCCGTTCAATTACCATGGAAATACCAAGCCATATCACGGGGCAAGTTTCTCGATAATTATGCTAAAGAGCAGGGTACTCCGTGTATTATAGTCAAGACTCATTCCTGCTGCAGTTGTGGAGCTCGTCTAGACGTTCTGATCACCCCCCCATTGCCATACAATTTCAGATCCGACCCTCCTTCCCGTGTCGTTGACTTATCGTTTGCCCAAGGCAAGTTCTCTTTGTTTACTCTGAGCTATAGAAAGGTCGTTACCTTCTGATGGACTTTTGCATATTATTGAAGGACTTTTGACGTATCAAATAATTGCGCAGTTGGACCTCGTCTCCATTTACTTGTGCAGCAGTAAATAAGATGTAAATGAATAGTCAGTGATTCAACAATGAGTAAACAATATTTTTTAATCCAATCCAATCCAATATATATTTTTTAATGCTTGGAACAATTTAATAATAAAGACATTTTTATTACTGATATAAATATTCTTTCCCTGTAATTTATTCCCCCATCCGACCCTTACTTATGGTTTAGAGACATGGTACCTTACCAT
This sequence comes from Troides aeacus, assembly GCA_033220335.2. Lineage (NCBI taxonomy): Eukaryota > Metazoa > Arthropoda > Insecta > Lepidoptera > Papilionidae > Troides > Troides aeacus. The sequence continues at coordinate 10,022,379 of CM067280.1, forward strand.
TGAGCTGATCCACCGATTCAAAGTAGCACATCGAGCGATGGAGAGGGCTTGGTATTTCTCTAAGGGACAAAATTCGGAACAAAGAAATTCGACGGATAACTAAAGTTGTCGACGTAGCTCTCGAAATCTGCAAGCTGAAGTTGCAGTGGGCCGGTCATATCTGTCGGGTCAGTGACGGCCGATGGGGGTGGAAAGTCTTGGAGTGCAGACACGCAGAAGTATAGGACACCATGCCTTCAGATGGATGAACAAAAGCTGATAATGATGATGATGAAATATTCTCGATCACATCAGATTTCAGATTAAATTACTTTAGGATCAACCTTGCCTTCTCTAAAAAGATGTTACTCGTTTCTCTAACCGACTGTTAATGGTATATATTGAGGTAATGATCAATAATTATTAATAGTTCTATAGGGTCTCTTCTCATGAAGAGAGAATCAAAACTCTATTACCACTACGCAGGCCAATTGCAAGGTCCATGTCATATGTCTACGAATATATCGAATATATCGGTTGCAACCATGTTTTCTTTCACCGGAAGCTTGAGCTCTATGAACACACCGACCCCTGTCTCTAAAATATATTACAGCTTAGATTTTTATTTATAAGTACTAGATATTCTCCGGCCGCTTTGCTCGCCGTAATATAGAAATTGATATGAAATTTGTCAGAAATATTCCTGCCCGGCAATCAGTTATCATCGGGCATCTTTCATTATTAACACCCCCGCAACCCTTATCAGGCAAGGAATTTGGTAAAATCCGAAATGTCTTACATATGTAATACCTAGATTATCATATAATATAAACTTAAACTAATATTCTTATCATGTCTGTGATTGGATCTGTGAGTTATATGTCTTTATTCGTTGCTCTTATGAACTACACGTTTCATTGTAAAAGCGAATTTCATCAATAGTTGAAAATGGGTTATGCCTGAAATAGGTACCGTAATAAATAGGACATCCGTCCGGGACGCCCTGACTCTGCCCCAGTTTTCAGTGTTACCTGTATTCAAACAATATTCATTCGACGAATATATTCATTGCATCGGACATTTATATATATTTGCTGGTATGTAACTAATAGAATAAATAGACGTAGTGTTGGGCGGCCTCCCACAATGTGGACCGGCGATCTGGTGAGAACCCACTGGATGCGAGCAACGCGGGTGCATCAACGATCGACGTGGAGATCTTTGAGAGAGGCCTATGTCTAGCTGTGGTCATCTGCTGTGGTCATCACGGTTAGAACTGATGACTGTGGAGAACCTATTTATGTTACTACTTATAAAGTAAAATTTAGGAATAGACAATATTGCCTATGATGCTACTATTAAGTCATTTAACACACAAAATCCAAGATGTTACCGGACACAGATATGTAAATAAAAAGTAACAATTAGTACAAAATCCATAATCATTAGACATCACCTCACAGTAAACTTTTCTTCGCAGTAAACTTGTCTTCGCAGTAAACTTTTCCTCGCAGTAGACTTTCACAGCAGTAAAATTTTCCTCGCAGTAAACTTTTTCATGCAGTAAACTTTTCCATGCAGTAAATTTTTCCACACACTACTATGAGTCAAGTCTACAATTTCGAGCCCTATGAGCTGTTTTTTTTACTCTTTATCTGTCAACAGCAAAGATGATGCGTGGCCTTAAATTGGTGTTGTGTACACTAAAGATTTCCTGTTACCACATAAGCAATAATCGCAAGGTGTTAAATCAGGACACCTGGCTGCCTCGGCCAATCAAGCGCTGAGTGTAGAGGGAAAGTAGTGTCTAACTACTGTCTTACGCCGAGACGAAAATGGGCGGGACAACAGTCAAGCTGGAACACCATTTCTCGTCTGGTTTCCAATCGTATATCCTCCAGATAATTAAAAAAATTATTTCCAAAAAATTATTCCTTCGTCACCCCGTTCAAATTGTTGGGCAAGAAGACTGGGACTGTCAAGTAAGTATGAATTATGCTCATACGTTTACGGAGAATCTTCGCTGGTGAGCTCCTCTAACCACTTGGGGATTTCCACCTCGCAGACCCAATAATGACTATTATAAAAAATTTGTATACCGTCCTCCTATCATATACACTATTTCCCAACGTCCCTTTTGCTACCTATAGCTCCATTTGTCTATAGTTCCTCGTTGAGTGCTCTGTCCACCGCCATTCTAGCTGTCTGTCCTTTTAACATCTCTCCATAGTATTGACAGACATTGATCTTGTTTAAGAGGCTTTTTGTTTATACCTGTAAATATAAGTCAAATAGTATGCACATATTGAACATTTTTCGATTTCATTTATGTTAAGTTTCGTCATCTAATAATACTGTATTGGAGATTGAAACTGTCGTTAATGGCTGCAGCGTCGGCGACGGATCGATGGCTCCGGATCCTCGGACGCGTGTAAATCTATATTTGTACAGTTTTGTGGGACACGTGTGGCGTGCATTGCGGTTTTGTGCGGACCATTCTAACTGGAACAGGAGGACGCGCCGCATCACGAGCGAGAGGTGTCGCCTTCGTTCGCATTGTTACTTACACACATTACATATATGTATATTTCATAATATCTAGATCGATAATTCCTTTATAGTGTGTCAAAAGGACACACACAACAGAACACACAACACAGAACAGAAACAAATTAGGCAGAGTTTGACATACACAAAACTACTGCCAAAGAGACTTACTGCTGATAGGTCTCTGTTGTCGGAGACTATCAAGAAGGTTATAAGCATTGTGCGAACATTAACTTCGTTCCGGTTTGAACAGCGCCCTATCTAATGAAATTACTAGGGTAACAAGATTTTACATCTTATGTTTCAACACCACGAGCACAATGTGGTGCGGTGTATATCATCCTAACTAGCGTGTCTCGTCGCTTCGTCGAAATGAGCGGGAGACATTCACCTGATGGTGAGTGGTACGCCCGCCCATAACAAATATGACGTTAGTTAGGATACTATATACAACACAACATTGCGTCAGGACAAATAAGATTTAATTTTTTTTTTGTTCTCTAGTACTAAATAAAGGATACAAAGAAAAAAAATAAAATGAGATAGATTCTATTGAAGTTAATATATGCTGTATAAATCGATGAAGTTTGAATTACACCCTGACCCTGGTTACACAGCACCACATGTACTCGTCGGTTTATGACATACGAAGGTCTGTTACACTGGACAGCCTTGAGATGCTTACCACATGTCTAACTGCCTCCTTGTCACCAGGGCGAGGTGCTGGAGTGCCCACTCTGCCTGTCCACGTTCAACGCGAGCGGCATGGTGCGGCTGGCGTGGTGCGCGCACCGCTGCTGCGAGCCCTGCCTGCGCCAGTACCTCGCCATAGAGATATATGAGGCGAGGGTACCCGTCAACTGCCCCGTCTGCCACGAGAATATGCACCCACTAGGTGAGTAACTCACAACATAGTCTAATTTTAGGTATTCTAATAGGTAAACTTTAGTATTTTAGTATAATTATAAGTACATGTAATTATATTAAAATACCCCGCTTCAGGAGGGAAAACAAGGTTATGTCGTATCCTCAGTGCGTTGCGGGTAACCTTGGAATCTCCTATAGAGAACCTAACTCTCTGAAGGTCTGTAACTATCCCCTATCACTAGGTGTACATCTCTGCTCCTCTGATATGAAGTTTTGAACTCGGTACTTGCACTTGTCGGTACAAATAGTTCCGGAACGATAGAAACGAATGGAATTGTTGATATCGCCTCATTAATAATCAATCCGGATCCGGGAACTGGTTACTTCAAGGATATTGCGCTAAAGGATGTGAATGCTGTGGTAGGAGTGACGTAACTGCAATTATCAATGTTGAAATTAATGTCTGCACATTAACGTTTCGCGGCAGAAATAGGAGCTGCGGTGGTATCCATCTCGCCGGGCTCCGGACCCCATACAATAAGATGAACGTATTCAGTGAGCTCTTCTCTTCATTTCGTTGGATGTAAATAAATAATCACATAGATCATTATAATTTATGAAGTATATTTTTTTTAAATAAATGATGGAGAATTTAAAAATGTCGGATTTCACAGTCTATTTATTATAGCAGTTAACCAATTCAGTTTGCAAGAGTGTAGCGAACGGGAAGTAAACTGTAAACACGCTCATACTGCAAATTATTTCAAAAGAGCGCGTTTTTTTGTGTATTTTTTTTTTATGTAATTAAGCGACGAGACAAATGCGACGTTCACCTGATGGTAAGCGATACGCCCATAGGCGCTAGTTACAATGCATTGCACCACATCGTTCGTCGCGTGAGATAAAAGGTGTCGAGTCTCGTTACCCCAGTAAATACACTAGCTACAACGCCCTACAAACTGGAATACTGCAATGTTTGGCAGCCGGAATAGGCACTGCAGCAACCCACCTAGACGATCTCCGGCAACGGAGACCTACCACCAGTAAAGTATGTTAACTAACAAACTGTTTTGTTTATTTTAACGTGCAACAAAAAACAAACTAGTAGCAGATCAAGTGAATCGTGATACGTGTTTTTTATGGTAATAAATTAGACTGATTTAAATATAAAACATTCGTATACCAATAGTTTAGCTTTTATTAATTGTAATATTGCCACCAATACATTATATCGTTTAATTCTAAGACAATTAGATAACATATACTATATTTCCGGGGGTGTAAGGGTTCCCACACAACTACCCACGGGATGAGTCCCGGACTTATCGATGTGTAGATCTTTGAGAGAGTCTTATGTCCAGCAGTGGACGTCTATCGGCTAATGATGATGATCAATTCAGAATGTTATTATTTCTATTTTTGTTTTCCAAATATTAAAAGTACGGCGTCCGAAGAAATATAACAAATGCTATAAATAATAATAACAAATAAAATGTTTGTTTACTTTACGGAGGTATATACACAAATTGCTTGGATCCCTATAAATGTTGACCTCTGCGCGTTCTGTTCATATAAGAGTCGAAAAGCTACCGTTGAGTAAACATCCTCATAGTAAGGTCAATCACCTTTAATACTTAGTCTCTTTGATATATATGATCATATTTCTTTTTATAATCTTGATTATGTTTACAGTTATATCTATTCTCTATAATTTATAAATATTGAGTTGTCTTTTTACATCATCATCATCAGCCGATAGACGTCCACTGCTGGACATTGACTTCCTATAAAGATCCCAATATTAATCGGTCCTGCGCTGCCTGTATCGCCGGGCACTAGAGGTCGTCCTTTGTAGGGGTTCATATGGGGGATTTGAGACATTTACCACCACGCAAGCCCAATCCTGATTGGTGGGAGGACCTCTACCGTAGTATGTTGATTAGCAGAGAGCACCACGAACAGGTGAGCTTTCGTCCCATGAGTTGTTTTGTGTGTCCTTACACACACACTGAACTAAAAGTAAATGCAATTTTAAAAAGTTATTTTATATGATGTTTCTTTGTTGTAACACATTATTCGTACAAATCCTAACAGCTACTAGTAATAGGTCTCTGCTGTCGTATACCGTCTAGATAGGTAGTAATGTTCAAACATTACTGTGTTCGCCTTTGAAAGGTGCTGTAGCTAGTGAATTACTGGGGAAACAGGACTCAACATCTAATGTCTGAAGACAACGATCGCAATGTGGTGCTGTGTATGTCATTCTTAGTACCATCATCAGGTGAACGTCCCGTCGCTTTGTACAGTAATAAAAAAAATTTCTTTTATCGAATTTTTCACCAGGCTATATAAAACCTTTCAACGGTTATTTCAGTCTATAATCTGCGAATAGCTGTAGACAGGGCAATGTACTCATACGTCATCGATAAGGCACCGTTACTAAAATTAAGTATTTTTTTTTTTTTTTACTGTTACTATTATTTTTAATGTGACCATTGTTTACAGTTTATATGTAATAACTAAGTTTCAGTATGTTAGAACAGGATTTTTGATAATTTTCATAAATTATTATTAGTGTAAGGTATGTCTTTTGTAAATGGGGGTGTAAGGGTGTCCCCGACAACTTACAGTATTCAAGCCAACCTCACCGGGTCGTGGTATACCCTGTTAATCGACAAGCGAGACTCTGGCTCTCATCAACCTGCATATTTTGCAAGCGTGGTGGGATATAGCCCAATTCCCTCCACATGAGTACCTGGGCAGGCGTATCACTTGCCATCAAGTCATAAAAAAGAGTATTAGTACTATCAGACTCATTATTACTTAATAACACTTGAAATCGGGGTCAGTTAAATATAAAAAAAACTAACGAACAATATTAGCAATTATTACGATTTATTACGTAGGAATAAGTTACATCACGTAGTAATAAATTAAAAGTGAAATCGTATGTATGTAATGTATATTATATTTATTATTACTTAACTTACATAACAAGATCCAATTGAATAATTATATTAAGTATATTGTTTAAACAAAATGATTTACTCGGCAATAAAAAATCGATTCGATTTTAATTCGGTTAATATCGAAAGTATCGAAATACAACATCAGCGATGTAACAGATAAAAAATTAACGTATTTGTTTTTTTTTTAATTCTACTAATCGACGAGACTAGCACGACATTGTGCTAGTCGCTTTGGGATATGTTAAGTCTTGTTACCCTAATGACTTCACTACTTACAGCGCCCTACAAACCGGAACAGAATAATGTTTGGACGGTAACTGATATCTACCACCAGTAAAAGCTATTTTGATGGATTAATTTTTTTTATGGACTATGAAAAAAAAAGTATAAATACAACGGTGAAATTACTGCTATAAAACACCTGTTTCGTAACCTGTTATTTTCAGGGTTGATAATTCTGTCTTTCGGTATTTTATCATATACAGATACAACATTATCTATATCTTATGTTAATATCTTATCTATCTATCATTTCTATCCTATTTATCTTTTTTCAGGATTTTTTTCTTTTAATTTTTATGTAAATTCATATAAATAGGTTTAACGTTATTATATAATACTTAATTGCAATAACTTAATAAACATATTAAATTTTGATATAGATACATATAATATATTCAACACAAAAATTGATGTATAGATAACGATTTACTGGTGATAACTTTTACTTTGTTTATGATCGTCTAGGTAGGCACCACCGCAGTTTCACTTCCTGCCGTCAAGCATTCATGTGTTCCGGCGGAAATGAGATCTAACATCTTTTTTTTTGTTTTACGTGGGGGAAATTTCTTCGCATACATGCGCTCGTGGGAGCAAAGACTGGTTGTGTCGCACTTGCACCGACTAAAACCCCCACGATGTACCATCTACGTCACTTTACGGCGTGAACACCGGAACGCTTTCGCACTCTGATAACGCACGCCGGAATGTACAGCCCCTCTCCGTCTCTTATCGTCACATAGGCAACCGATTCCTCCGAATCCATCACCCAAAGGCCAAGGGAGCCAAGAGTGAAAGCTTTCCCGACTCCCTGCGGCGGACCTGGTCTTGGGCTGCGCCTCCAATCACTAGACAGCAACGGAGGATATGGAGAGCGACGAAACGAAATATCGACACACCTCTGCCTCCGTGACTCCACCACGACTGCGAAGGGCAGTGTAAACCTATCTCTGCAGGCCACCGGCATACATCCGATGTGAGCTCACGTGGAGCGGACCGGTTCGAGCTTGCCGGGCTGGTTCCTCTTAGCTTCAACGTGGGTGACTAAGCCACGGCTACTGAGCTCCACCGCCACGACAACGCGGGAAACTGTTCGGGTGGTCTAACATCTTATCTCAAGGCGTATATCATTCAAACTAGCGCCGCGTTGTTACAAGCAGTGCAATGTTGTTGATTAGCAGGGTGCACCACGAGCAGGTTAGGTTGGCCTGGGTAACGTGAGTTTTTGTGCGGAACCCCTTACACTCCTTAATGTATTGCTTTAGGATAAAGTTAAAGAATGAAATTGATGATTTTACGGCAATCAAAAAGGACTTGTACGTATGCCTTTTGGGGAGGCGTATATCCAACAGTGGACATCTATCGATTACCAATGATGATTATTCGGACGTTTAACAATAATCACACATTTTAATTAATAGAAGTTTAGACAAATTTTAATAACTTGAACGTCATAATGTTCACTACTAATATATTAAGCTTTGCTCGCAAAGAAAGTACGTTTAAGTTTAAGATAAATAATATAAAATCTTCAGACATAATTCAAATTGAAACAACATCAACATTCTTTAAAAATAACTTATAAGTGGTAACCCTGGTTATGTACAGTTAAGTTTAATATAAGCTTAACTTGGCGCTGATTGCGCGCGGAGAACAAAAGGCAGCTTTCATTATGCAACTAATGAGAGTTTTTTAAAAGTCAAACTACCTGGCGAATGGGACGACATCGGGAGCTTTGTTTGCTCTTTAAATCGGTTCACGTATATCGCTTGTATGCATGGGGTAAGGAACCCCGCACAGCAACTCACGGGACCCAGGCCAACCTCACCTGCTCGTGTTCCGCCCTGCTAATCTATAAACAAGGCTCTGGCTACCACCAACCGGCATTAGGCCAGCGTGGTGGGAAACAAAGGTCGTGGGAAGCCACTGGTTGCGGACAGCGCAACGCCGATCGATGTGGAAATCTTAGAGGAGGGCTATATCCAGCAGTGGACTTCTATCGGATGATAATATTGCATGTGGCTATTACTAACGACCCTTTGGTATCTGGGTAAGAAAATCTCTTAAAAGATACCTAGTCTTCTAGAACGTCTTAGTTATATGAAGATTTCTACCCAACGAAACCATAACGGTAATCATAGTCAATATTTGAAGAGGTCGCTGTATCTATGTCTGGAATAAACTGGCGCCTCCTTAATCCCACCTCGTCCCTTCGCCCACTCTCTAAGTGACACCCACGCTGGTACAGCCAAGACGGCCTGAGACCTTTACCCGGTGTTATCCTCTTAAGAGTAGTTAAGAAGCTAATAAGAACAGCTATATTAAATGCTCGTGACCCCAAAGACAGGCAGTAACCTTATCTGATCTTTTGTACCTACGTGACCTAATACAAACACTATGCTAACTATTTTTAAAAAAATAATTTGGGTGAGACATGTAAAACTTTCAGATATCTGAACATTTGTAGGTTTACGCATTACTGTGGTGTTCGCGCTTTAAGAACTGAATTTTTAGATCTCGACATCGATAATGTAGATAAAATGCTGTTTGGCTTGTCCTCTTGCTCTTCATGGTAAATCAAGTCGACTTCAGTGTATTTACGCTGTTACGACCATATATGTACATAAATATAAGATTTATGTATTCACTTATAATAATCGAATGCAATTGATTGCATAAGACGGATATGAGACTAAGTCGCGGTGGACAACTAACCCGGAACTGTCCGCTGACTTTAGAACGTATCGAAGACTTCATGTTTCATTCCTAGCCAAATTATAATATTGCCATACGAGAAGTTATTACCATCCAAGAAAAGCAATGTGTTGTAATAACTGCACAAATGTTTTTTTTATTTTAAAAATCATTTGCTGGTGGCAGATCTCTGATGCTAAAGACGAGAAGATTTAGGAACCACCGCAGCGATTATTCCTGTCGCCAAACAGCAGTGTGCAAACATTTCTGTGTTATATTTAAAAAGCGTTGTAACTTGTGAAATTACCAGTAATTTCCCCAGGGAAACGAGACTTAATATCACGTATTTTACGGTGTCGAGCAAAATTGGATGCTGTATGTCATCCTAAAAAGTGCCACGTTGTTATAAGCGGGCGTGCCACTTACCATCAGGTGAATATCTCGCTTGTCTCATCGCCTTTTGGAATTATAAGTGTTCATAAACTTTTTTTTTTTCAAATGTTTTATTGTACCGAGAATTCAGATCGTTGGCAGTGTAAAGTAAACAGGCCCTTGTAATTTTATTTCCGTTTCGAGCAATAAATTAACGATTACACTGCTCTCGCCGCTCGGCCGATGTTCGCCGGCTGCAGAAGTTTCTCGACTCCCGATAACGTACAACGAATTCAACCTTATCACAACAACCCGATTTTGTGCAACACACGTATTGCATACGCAAGCTGTGATTTATCAATAATAAAAATAAATCTACCTTTATTTAGTTATAAATAAACATTAAAACATTCAGTGTTGTACATAGTATTATAACTATAGTTAATAGGTAATAAGACCAACAGACAGACGCTAGAGTAGGTGAAAAAATTAAGTGACCGACAAATATAGAGAAAGTCATGAGCAGGTTACTAGACCATCATATTGAATAATAGCAAGAGAGAGAGTTATTATAGGTAAAGGTTCTATAGAAAAAATATTATGTAAGTATGCTGAAACTTTTGAATAAGAAAATGTCTTCTATTTCACTAGATTAGCCCTTCTTCAAACAAGAAAAGTATGTCTTAAATAAGAACAGAAAATAACCTGCAGTAGTGACCCTAGGTCATGTATCAGAGCATTGGAGCGGAGCAGATCATCTGAATGTACCGAGTAAGAATCCCACATAACCCAGAAACAGTATTTTCAGATATTCCTCCGATACAAAAAAAGCTCATGTGGTATCCCTAATACCTATTATTAGTGATTATCGTGTTGTTTTTTACAGACGTGCGCCGGATCGTTGAGAACCCGGTGCTGTACGACAAGTATGAGGAGTTCTCGGTGCGGCGCGCGCTCGCTGCGGACCCTGACACGCGATGGTGCCCTGCGCCGGACTGCAGGTACAACCAATACATCCATACTATAATTATATAAGCTTATGGTTACCTAGTTATTGCAATTAAGAGTGTTATAAAAATTCTAAATGAAGTTTTAACAAACATTTTCAATACTTGTAATCAAACGATACCGCGATTTAGATTACAACTAGCGCCATCTGGTGGATTACATGCAAACGACTTATTTAGACATTTTCCACCCCACTGGTCCAATACGGTTTGGCGGGAGCCAGAGCCTTATATGTTGATTAGCAGGGCGCACCATGAGCATGTGAGGTTCGCTTAGATTCTGAGAATTGTGCGTGACCTCTTACATCCCTTAGTGTGTCGTTATATAACGTTAACAAAAGTTTTTAATACGAGCATAACTTTGTACTGTAATCTTTTAAATAAAGCTGTTTCCGCTTCAGTTAGACATTCATATCAGACTGTGGCCCAACGCCTAAGTTGGCATAAATGGTAAACCCACTGTGACCTTAAAAACTGTGTATTTCAATAATTTAATTATATTTAGTAAAAGAATCTATTAGGAGAGACATAACGAAAATAGACTGTTATTACGAGACCAAAGAGGTCAGAGTTATTAGCGGAGGTTTCATCCGACCGATTTCATCATATAATATTATATACCCAAGGGTACGACCCTGCGACCTTTGGACAAAAGAAAACATAAAAACCCAAATTGAGCCATATTCAAGTTCGCCGTTAAACCGGTCACTTCTCTCCATCTCTTACTTTCTCTCCAAGTACAACTTGAAAGTTTAGTATGTTAAGTTAGTGTTTCCTTCCCATCAAAGTGAGATAATATTTCAAATACATTTTTAGAGTTCAAATTATAGCATACAAAAAAAAATATTTAGCTGGTGGTAGATCTCTGTTTCCAAAGACTGTCTAGGTAGGTACCACGGCAGAACCTATTTATACCGGCTGTGTAGTGCTAGTACATAGTGTGTATATATTATTGTGTTCAGGTTTGAAGCGTGATGTAGCCAGTATCGTCTTGTCCCTTCATTCACGCAGAGGTGCGTCGTTTACTGGAAGGCGACAGCGTTTCTTTCTTTCATCGGTTTATTTTTATAAGAACAATTGTTTTACCTGCAGTTTTGCGGTGGTCGCCACGGGCTGCGCTTCCTGCCCGAAGCTAACTTGCCTCGCTCCTGGCTGCGGCGCCTCGTTCTGCTACCACTGCAAAGCGGCATGGCACCCCACGCAGACCTGCGATGCGGCTAGACGCAGTCGCCAACCCCCACCGCGAGCCCCTCAGCCGCAACACGCCGACATGGAGCCAGGTGAGAATCGCACATCTATGAAATTATGATATCATCATCCTGAATATTTTCATATGCCATCCTTTTTTATTGTTTCATTATCATCAAGTTTTGTTTATTTGTATCCAGGCGAGGTGAAGCCGTGTCCGCGATGCTCGGTGCTCATCGTGAAAGTGGAGGACGGCTCGTGCAACCACATGGTGTGCTGCGTGTGCGGCGCGGAGTTCTGCTGGCTCTGCATGAAGGAGGTCTCCGATTTACACTATCTCAGGTATTTTATGTACACTTTAACTAAAACTTATTTTGGACATCGTTTCGATCAAATTTTGCATTAATCGCATATTTCTAGTCCACGTAGAAATAATTACTCGACCTTATTTTTGTTAAGAGTCGCGTGTCGTTCTTGCAAGAGATCTTGCGAGTTCCCACACCATCTCTTCCACCAGCAGAACAGTATTGGACAAAAATTACTAATGTAGGACTAATACCTATTACACAACAAAATATCTAAGGTGGTTAGCGCAATGTGAATTTGTTACCGTATTCATTACTCCCTGGCATCGTAAAGTCACAATCATTTAATTTCGTCATAATTAGCCTTAGTTTATCCACTGTTAGATAAAGGCCTTCCCCAATGTTTTATACTACATGCGATCCTCAACTTCTCACATCCACCCACTTCCGACCGCTCTGATGATATCCTCGGTCCATCTGGAGGGAAGGAGTCCTATGCTTTTTCGGTCTGTACGCAGCCTCCACTCCATAACTTTTCTCCTCCATCGGTCGTCATTGACACGACAGGTATGGCCGGCCCACTGCTGCTACTTCAGCTTGTAGGTTTTGAGAGCTACGTCGACAACTTTAGTTCTTCGTCGAGTTTCTTCGTTCCGGATTTTGTCCCTTACCTCTCTACGTCAGTCGTTGTGCTACTTTGAATCGGTGGACCAGCCGGTGGTCAGATGCCATATTTTTACGGTGTAAGTAATACTTTAGCACTAGGCACCTTACTTACATTTCAAAGTAATCGAGTGTTATTTTTATGTAAAAAAAAAATTTATGTTCCAGCCCCAGCGGGTGTACGTTCTGGGGTAAGAAGCCGTGGTCCCGTAAGAAGAAATTACTCTGGCAGCTGGGCACGCTGGCGGGCGCGCCGCTCGGCATAGCTGTGGTGGCGGGCGTGGCGCTGCCGGCGTTGCTTGTCGGGTTGCCGCTGTGGGCCGGCCGCCGCGCGCACCGGCGCCTGCGTCGCGCTACACCCGCCCGGCGCCGCGCCGCCGTCGCCGCAGCTGTCGCCGCCGCGGTCAGTGCAACACCGCATACTAAATCAAAAAGATATTGTTAGATCGATGTTTCTATATGCATACATAAATATTAGCGAGAGAATATAAAATTACCAAAAATCGACACGAAACGAACATTATGGCTTCCTCTAAATCACTGGCATTAAGCTCTCGGATACCACGTCCACGAGCTCTGAGTCCGATGAAGCTGCTATGGTGGCCTAATTAGTTTCATCAAAAAAAAATCACTGGCGACAAAGGCTATAAAAAAAATTGATGCGTTAATATATTAATGATTAAAATAAAAAGTTAAATAGAAAAAAAATGGAAATCTGTGATGGAGACAGAGATCACTGACTTCAAACTTATATCACGAATGTTTTAGTGTTGGTAATTTAAATTCCATGTGATCATTGACAGTTGGTGGTGTCACCGTTGGTGGCTGGCCTCGCGGTAGGCATCGGCGTTCCGATCCTATTGTTCTACGTGTACGGTGTGGTGCCGGTGTCACTGTGCCGTGCAGGGGGGTGCGCCGGAGCACCGCCCCCACGTTCACCGCAGCCCTACGACGACGAACGCGACGTCGCTCCTGATGCGGACGCAGCATCACGCCGCCTGGAACCAAGCATTGGTGAATATCACAAACACTACTCGTAAAACTTGCACGTATTACAATTTTCTGTGAGATTCTCGCTTCTTAAACAGATATTGATCCTTTGACAGGAACTGATGTCTATTAACTATCGAATTGAGATTGAGATATGTGATCAATATTTAATATATATGGTTTGTTATCCACAGGCGACGCGTCGCTATCCGCAGGCTCCCAGCAGGCGGAAGCACGTGCGCCGTCATTAGCGGCGCTGGCGGGCTCGCTGGGCGGCCACGAAGCGCCTTCACCCGCTGCTCACCGTCTCGAAGTGACTGCCGATGTCGCAGCCTCCGACACGGCGAGCGCTGTCTCTTGGCCCGACGACCTGCCCTCTACGTCCTCGCGCTCCGCCCGCCTACGGAGCTTATTCCTGTACGGATCAGCTGCCCCGCCGCCCGATCCAGAAGCAGGGACCTGCCCAGTGCCGCCCACACCACCTGTACCACCGCCGGTCGTCCTCCGCTCCACCACACCCGATGCGTCGTAACGAACGCGACCCAATGATCCTTCTATTACCTTAGAGTGAGATGCTATAGTAAGGAACTGTAAAGTTACTAGTGAGGTAATAATTAATAAAAGACGGATGTTATGATTGAATATTGATTGTGATAATCGAAAGAGTTGCGATCGCAAGGAAGAGAGCTGATCAATTGAGTTCGAGTGAAGATCGATGGTACTGCACAAACAGTACCATCTACCACCCGGATTGGATACTTCAGGAAATTGCACAAACTCGTCATATAGTCATTACGGAAACGTTTGAAAATATTTAAAACTATTTAAAATGATTAATCACGGGTGTAGCCAGAAGAGTCCAATCTTAGAAGCATTCCTACGCGCTTAAGCTTGAGCTTCCCACGAGGGTCAAAATATTGATGAAAACGACATGTGCCAAGAACAAATTTCCGTGGTCATGTAACACCCACCAACGCGCCCTTGCCAGCGTGGCCTGTACAATGGGCCTTGTCTCTCTCCTTGAAGGTCTTAGTCCCAGCTTCAGGGACATTAAGAGGAGTGTTTAAATACAATAACGCTTAACATGACTTATGCTCATCACTGCAGGGCTGAGTTCAACTTCCGGGAGGCACTAAGTCATAGATTTA
The DNA here is from genome assembly GCA_033220335.2 of Troides aeacus. Classification (NCBI taxonomy): domain Eukaryota; kingdom Metazoa; phylum Arthropoda; class Insecta; order Lepidoptera; family Papilionidae; genus Troides; species Troides aeacus. The sequence goes on from CM067280.1 coordinate 10,037,387, forward strand.
TATATAGTAGTGAATGATTTAAACGTTCAATGAGGCAACGAAACGAATGGATACTCTGTATATATAAATGGTCGAGCCATTACTTACGTGAATTACTATAACTAATGTCCATCGATGATTTTTAATTATGTATAGTTTATGGCCTTAATGATTATAATTTTAATCATCCGAACCCACCACTAGTCCGACCACCATTCCAGAGGATGTGAACAGCGATCACAGCGACTGAGTGGCAGCTTGAAGTGTAATAGTCTTAATTAATTTACACCACCATAGACTAAAGTTATAAAAGACACTTGCGTGCCAATTGAATAAAGTTATAACTTAGCGTCGATGTTAACGGATCTCTCCGAGGTTTATTAGTTATCATAGTTAATCGAGTTACATGACAAGTAAACGTATAGGAAACTTAGGTCACCTGTATAAAACCTACGACAGCATAGAGCAAAGGCAAAATGTATACATAACACTAAGTTAAATTCCCTAACTTTATCTTAAATGTTTAAGTAATTAATGTTATGTTCAAAAGAGACTACTTATAGCATAATGAAGAATATCTTATACGTCATTATTAACCGGAAGAGGATCACATTCACAGCGTATGTCCGTTTCTAATAACATCATCAGCTATCTGCTGGACACGGGCCTGTTTGCCTCGGGGGTCGTCACACCGATTGGTCTTCTGAATTCAGCGACTTCTCCCAACCTTCACCAGATCGTCGGTACACATTAAGAGAGACCTGCCCGCATTTCGTCTATGGTTACCATAGAGTACTAGTTCCTGGTAAATCTTCTAAATGTTATTCCGTTTCTTACTATGCTATAATTTCACTTATTGTACGAGCTATACCCTGTACCCTTGCGCTGATCTACGGCAACCTCGGCGTCACCTGCCATTGCACCGCAGATCCGACTCGAAGGACTCATGAGGTAGAACTCCGCTGAGTAAGAATAGCGCAACCGACGTAAGAGTAAACGTGGAGGCGCGTACCATTCGTTTCATGATTTTTTTTTTTCATGGTAACCATCAAAAAGGGACATATACTGTTTGTGTGATTTTCATTCAGGCAACATTTTTATTGTTACATATCTCTATTGAACGTAATATTAATAACTCATATGCTTTATACATAACTAAATGGGAATTCAATTATGCTGGCAACTCTAGTCTAATTTCGCATCAGTTATATTTTTGTCTGTTGTTTTATGCTATCGTATACGGTTGGCACACCAGCCGGGACTTCCCCGCGACAGACGCTTCGCGCTTAACAGTGCAGTGTTACTCTATCCAATATTTGTGATACTTTAAAATAATAATTACTAATTAACAATTCTAAATTATTTGATTTTGTTTTTTCACATTTGTAGGCGAAGGTGAAACTAAGCTACTACTATTGTATGTGAAGCGTATTAAATGTAAACTGTAATTAAAATGTGATTATATAAATAAAGTATTGTTTTATTTGCGTCACACCGTTTCGTATGGAGGCAGTGCATCATCAATGAACTGCTTATAAGTTTGGCGAAATGTATATTTAAGAGATTCCCATCTATATACAGACCCATCATGGTGTCTCTAGAACCATAAGGCCTGGAGAGTTGAAATTTGGTAGGAATATTCCTTTCAGCTCAATATAGGAGCGACGTGGAGATCTTTTGGAGAAGCCTATGTCCAGCAGTAGACGTCTATCAGCTTACGATATATGTATAGGTCATCAAAGAACTCGTTTTATAAAATTTCTTCCTCAAAAATCGTTGCAGTGGTGTTACAACCAGCAATGAAGGGCGAGGGACAGCTAGTTTGTGTCTGATTAATAGATAAAAAAACTACTCAATCGTAAGTACTGGAAGATGTTAAATCTGCTTCTATCTCCGTCATTTATTGCTAGTTCCCTATAAGGACCGACGATATAGTGAAGGTAACTGTAAACCGCTGAATGCGGGCAGAGCTGAACCATTCGATGTTGAGACCTTAAGGGGTGGCCGATGTCCAGCAATAGAGTTTCGGCTAATTATGATATATATAAATCATTGAGGTACATATTCCACATTGACGCTAACCCGTAACAATGTTAAATATCACATTCACAGATTATTTAAAAAAATTTATTCGTTCACTTATGTCATTGTTATGGTGCGTGATGCGTTCTATGGTAATGTGATACACTTCACTATCATGTTAAGACATTAATAAATTTAGTGAAGTTTGCACACTACAGTTTGCGGGCGGAAATTGACGCTGCGGTAGTACTTAGCTACAGTAGGAATTGTTTAATGCCTTTATTTTGAAATAAAACAAAACATAGTAAAATATTACATGTATTTTTTAACAAGTGACTGGATTTATCACATTATACTTACACACTAAACGTTCATATTAAATGTATTCATACAGTGGAATCATTTATCTAATATCTATTTTATATCCAAGAAAAAATATTTATAATCTTTTTTTTTAATTTGGTTTAGATTTAACTAATATAAGATTATACACAATTTCATTAAATAAATTATACCACCATTGTTTATTATATAGTGTATATTTATTAATAAATTTATTAAGGATTGGGGAGATATTGGAAATGCATCATAGTCATAGTATTCTAAGGGAACGATGTCAACCCGTCTAAAGATAATATAATAAAAAGGTATTACCTACGAACGATAGTGAAAATAACTCTTTGTACAGACATTATATGAGATGTTGATTGACAGTGCAATTTACAAGACATTAAATCCGTCTATTATAAGCAAAGGCATCAAGAGAGCAACCGTAACCGTAACCATTATATAATAATATGGTTACGGTTATGGTCCCCACTCCTTGAAACAGATAATGTGATTTTGATTTATTACTATATGTATCTCCAATAGTAACAGAGTTATTTTTACATACGTACATACAGGTTCGATATAGAAACCTTTTGATGAATACACAAACTAAATTAATTATAATTTCGAATGAATAAATCTTTAACACAGATTAAATGTCTTAAAACATAAAGACAGCATTTTTTTTTATTTATCTATCATACAATTTGATTACAACCTAGAAATTTTACAGTGACATTAAAATTTAATTTATAGAAATACACCAATAAGTATGTGTATTTGAAAACATATTTATATTTCCTTAATATAATTTCCTTTATAATTACCTCATTTTCCTAACTTTTCAAATAAAAAAAAAATAGCGGAATGTCCAAAAAGTAGGCGGAGGTAGGAAATAATAATTTGTCACATTTCCCCAGACTAAGGGGTATACAAACACATATACAAAGAGGACCGACTAAGTCGCGGGAGAATGGAGGCCTATGTCCAGCAATGGACGTCCGCCGGCTTTATACGAACATGTTATTAAACAAACTTTAGAGTCGGTCCACCTTACAGCCCCGGTTATTATCATAACTTAAAAAAACGACGCAATTTATCCCGGCGTTTACTCGCATATATAATAAAATTCGTGATCTTTAAAATATTTACTGATCATCATCAGTGCCACCCATTAAAAATCAAACTACTAAAAAAAATCATAGTTAAAACTGCTTTTTCAATTCATAAACAATTATTATACGGTAGTAATATAACGATGCGGAAAGAATTCAAATGAAGTCTATTATCTTTGGCAATGTATTGTATCTCAATCAATTCTTCCGATTAATCAGCAAGTTGTATATTATCTGTTTTTCAAATAAACATTATGCTTCCCGTCATCGAGCTTAAACTTAAACACTAAGTAAAACTTAAAAGTTCAGCTGCAACGTATATCTACTAACTTTTAACAACTAATAGAGAAATACAAACGTCACAGACTACATACACTTGTATTCGCCAAATTAGTTTATGGCAAACCTAAAGCTGGATGAAACGGATGCATCCAGCTTTAGGTTTGCCATAATTTTTTTTAAATATACATTACGTACATGAAACGAACAGATTCATTTAAATTGTCTATAAATTTTCAAATGTACACATTTCTATTTGATAACAAAGCATAGATCATAAACGAAAACAGTTTCGTTATAGATTATATATTTGAAGTAAAGTTGGCACAGTGCGGTTTATTTGATGTTACATTGTGTGTATTCACATCAAAAGCGCAATGTATACACAGTAGTAATTCAGAATTGAAATACTATTTCTCAGTCGGACACAAAATAACTATAGAAGCGATTATAGAAATATTCATTATTATTAGTTTATGTTTCTTTTTTTTTTTAATTTTAATAGACATTTTCATATACTACTTAACATATCCTAGATAAGATCCACCAAGCCTCACTTGATCTGGATGGAGGACAGACTGCTTTGACCTTATCCTTGTGAGAGAAGAGCCTGAGACCCAGTAGCAATATTATGAGTACTATTTGTAAGATCAAAAGGTTAACACACGCTATTAACTTTCACTAATCGGTTATTATAGAAAACAAGCGCCTTATGTTGAATTTAGACTTTGCGACTTCGGACATGTTTAATAGAGTTGGAAATCGTATGTAGTGGATCCATCCCTCCAGGTCGGCTCGTCGGCTACTTTGGCGCGGCACAGGGGACATGTGTGCTCGCGATCGAGCCAGGCCGAGATGCACAGCTCGCAGAAGATGTGGCTGCAGCCCAGCCTCACCGGTGTAGTGTAGTCGTCGTGGCAGATCGGGCACGAGTCCCCAGCTGACACCAGTTGCTCGCCGGTTGGCTTGGTGCCCAGGTTCTACATCAATATTCTCAATGGGTTTTCGTATGCGTTTATTATAGGTTAAGGAATCCAGACAATCACGAAATATACTTACCTAGCTAGAATGATCTAGCATATCTAACTTAAAAAATGTTAATATAATATACTCTAAATAAAACACAGTTAAAAAAGAATTCCACAACACTAAAAAAAATTTAAAAAAAAATTTTGCTTGCAGCCAAATATACTCTGACTAATGTATTGCATGAATTACCAATATATTATAAGCTGATAGACGTCCACTGCTGGACATAGGACTGCCCTAAAGATCTCCACATCGAGCGGTCCCACATTGCTTCACCTTGCGGGAAGCCTCCCAACACTACGTCTACCGATACGCGGGCGCCACCATTCGGGTTCTGCCCGCCGTACCGATCGGACGTCCCATGCGTCCGCTCCCAGTGCGCGTTACCGTTACGCCCGCTCAGTGCGACTCGCCCGTGCTCGTGCGCGTCACAACGCCGCTTAGGCGGCCGCCATTTGCGCTTGCGCGCGTCAGTGCAGTGCAGTGATAGTGCTGTGAATTAGTGTATCAGAACGCGAAAACTCTGCCGGAGCCTGGTTCCGGCACTGTAAGTAGCTTTTTTCTTTAATCGCCTCAGAGGCGAGGTTATTAGATAGAGTCTGTCGCATTAGGCGACGGCTAGGTCCCCTGCTCAAATAGCCACACAACCCCCCGCCGCACGGCGGGGCGGCTACACACAAAATGGCGTCCGTGCAAACGGACGCCTTAATGGCACAATTTGCGTGCTTTGCACGCAAACAGTTCCCAGAAGTCTGGGAACAATTCTCCAAGTCGGCCTCTGCCCTTCCCGCGCGCTTTGACACGGACAGCCCGGCCTCTCCGGACCCGACCCCCGCGTCTCGAGCGCACAACAAGGCGAGGGCCCCCATGGCGGGGCCTTCCAAGCCCGAGCTGCCCGCCTCCTCCGAATCCGACTCGGAGGGCTCCGCTAGCGGCAGCGAAATGGAGGTGGACCGTCCACTCTCCAAGACCACCGACGAAGAGGGCTTCACCCTCTACGTCAAGAAGCGCAAACGCGCTTCTAAGCGGCCCTCCGAGTCAAACTCGGACCGCTCCTCGCCGACCAGCACGCCGGCAAAGAAGGCTGCGCCTCTCGCGCAACCCCCCAGCACTTCGGCCCCGCCCGAAAAACGCGGCCCGAAGCCGCCTCCCCCGATTGTCCTCCAGGACAAGAGCAAGTGGAACGATGTTTCCAGGTGGTTCGCGGACCACAAAATCGCATGCCCCAAAGCGCAGAACACCGCGCAGGGCATCCGCATCAACCTCCAAACGGTTGACGACTTCCGGGCTGCCACCAGGCACCTGCGGAACGCCGGACTCGGCTTCCACACCTTCGCTCTCCCCGAGGAGAAGCACCTACGCGTTGTCATACGCGGAATCCCAACGGAGATCGACATCTCCGAGGTCGTCGACGACCTAAAAAAGCAAAATTTCCCAGTGCTGGAAGCCCGTCGCATGACTAGCATGCGAACAAAGGCCGCACTCCCACTCATCCTGACAAGTCTCGAACTCTCTCCGGAGGGTAAAGAGATTTTCGGAATCACCCGCCTGTGCAACCTCACCAGCGTGAGGGTAGAGGTCCCGCACAAAAAAGGCATCATCGGCCAATGCCACCGATGCCAACTTTACGGGCACTCAGCCCGTAATTGCTTCGCCCGCCCGAGGTGCGTCAAATGCACCGGGGACCACGGGACGAAAGAATGCTCCCGCACCACGGAAGCGACAAACCCACCGAGCTGTGTCCTTTGCAAAACCGAGGGACACCCCGCGAATTATCGCGGGTGCACCAAAGCCCCGCGTAGGCAACCCGGGGCCGCACAACGGCGCACCACCGCCCCCACAAAGGCTGCACCGCAGCCATCTGTCTCGTCCAGGCCACCGTCCGCACAGCCGGCCGTTCCGCCGGCGGTGTCGGCGTGGAGCAAACCGCTCCTTAAGCCAAAAGCCGCCGAGGCTCCAAAAGCCGCCCCTTTGTCGGGGCCGCCGAAACCACAGGCTGCTCCCAGCCAAACAGCTCCGCCTTCGGAGCTACAGAACATTCTCGCCTACATCTCAAAGGTGAGCATCAAAAATATTCTTCTCTTAGGAGAAAAATTGCGAGCCGCGAAAAGCTCGCATGATAGGTTGAAGGCCTGCATCGAGCACGCCGACACTCTCGCCGCACTCGAAGAACCCTTCGTTTAGCCGCAGCCCAGGACTCTGTCCGAGACCTTTGGTGTTCCATCTCACTCAACCGTTATGGAAATACACCGGATCTTAGGAAGAGTTAAACCCCGCTCGCGGACTGTCGCGTACTTCAACGCGAACGGCATCCGCTCTCAAAAGGAGGAAATAAGCCTTTTCCTTAGGAACCATGACGTCGACGTCATGCTCATTCAGGAAACATTCCTCAAACCGTTTCATCGCGATCCGAAAATCGCGAACTACCATATTATCCGCCACGACAGGCTGACCGCCCCAGGAGGCGGCACTCTCATCTACTTCAAGCGGGCCCTGCATTGCATACCGCTTGTTAGTCCAACCCTCGCCAAAATAGAAGTCTCGGCGTGTAAAATCTCCCTCACCGGTCATCAACCGATCGTCCTAGCATCCGTCTATCTGTCCCCGACAAAAGAAATGCGGGAAACAGACATAAGAACCCTTCTCGACCTAGGGCCGGCTGTCATCGTCGCCGGCGATCTAAACAGCAGGCATAGCACCTGGGACCCGATCATGTCAAACCGAAATGGTATAATCCTCTCCAAGCTCGCGGATAAACTCAAGTTTAACATTGTAGCTCCGCAAACCCCGACTCGATACCCTACCGTCGCGTTTCACAACCCATCCACACTAGACATTGCGTTATTCAATAACGTAACCGTCCCACTGCATTCGATCGAGACCATAGACGATCTCAGATCTGACCACCGCCCGGTTCTTATGAAGCTGGGCCGGCCCGCTGGTGAGGTCCCTCTGACCAAAACCATCGTCAACTGGCGCAGCCTCGAGGTCAAACTCAAGGCCGCGAACCCCCAGCACCTAGACGGAATCCCTGATACGATCGACTCGCTCGGCGCTGCAAACCGAGCGATCGACTCGTTAACGCATCATATCGCCACAGCCGTCGAGGAAGCGTCGCGAACGGTGCCCGAGTCGGACTACCTTCTCGGGTCCTTCCCGGCGGACATTCGTCGGTTGATAAGAGCGAAAAACGCCACAATGAGACTCTATGCACGATACAGATCCGAGGAGCTCAGGATAAAACTGCGCCGCCTCCAAAGGCTGGTAAAAGAGCGCATATCCGAACTCAGATCCGACAGATGGGACAATCTGCTTTGCGACTTGGAGCCTTCGAGCGCCAACTTTTGGCGTCTGGCCCGCAGTCTCAAAGCGGAGAACATGGCCCGCATGCCTCCCCTCGTAATGAGCGATGGTTCCTCCCTTGCGTTGGAGGATGCCGAAAAAGCAGACTGTCTCGCCGACAGTCTAGAGAGCCAATGCACTCCCTCTACCGCACCAGTGGACCCCGATCACCTCAAGTTGGTCGAGGACGAGGTGCGTCGCAGGGCAGCCCTCCCACCAGAAGGTCCCCCTCTAAAACCGGTTTCCCCCGGTGAGGTCGTTGACATCATAAAGAGGCTGAAAACCAGATCAGCCCCGGGATCCGACAACATCTCCAACAGAGTTGTGAAAAGTCTCCCGCCCCCGATCGTCGGTCTGCTAGTGGCCATATTCAACGCCCTGCTAGCCGACTGCTCCTTCCCAGACGCCTGGAAAGAGGCCGTAGTGATAGGTATTCCGAAGCCCGGAAAGCCGAGGAACCTACCCAACAGCTACCGCCCGATCAGCCTACTGAACACCTTGGGCAAACTTTACGAGCGCATCATTCTAGAGCGTCTGCGCCATTTCACCGCAGAGAACAATCTCCTCCCCGACGAACAGTTCGGATTCAGGAGCAACCACTCTTGCGTCCATCAAGTGCACCGACTGACCGAGCACATTTTGGCCGGTCTCGAGCACAGACAAACGATCGACACCTGCGCCGTCCTATTCGACGTCGCGAAGGCGTTCGACAAAGTCTGGCACGAAGGCTTGATATTCAAGCTTTACTCTCACAAAGTGCCAGACCGTCTAGTCACCGTCATTCGAGACTACCTCTCGAATCGCTCCTTCCGCTTTCGCGTCGAGCACGCTCTCTCCTCGCCCCGGCAGATTAAAGCCGGCGTCCCTCAAGGCTCTTGCCTCTCTCCGCTACTCTTCTCGCTCTACACGAGCGACATACCCAGAGATCCCTTTGTCAAGATGGCCCTTTTCGCGGACGACACCGCTCTTTATCACTCCGGCAGAGCCCCGGGTCTTATAACGATGCGCCTGCAGAACGCGACCACACGCCTAGGCGAGTGGTTCCGGACGTGGCGAATCGACGTAAACCCGGAGAAAAGTGAAGCCATTCACTTCACCCACCGAAAGTCATCTACCCTTCTCAAGAAGGCGACAAAACGCGGCCATAAACTCGGCCAGATCTCCCTTTTCGGCCAGTCCATCCCATGGAGGAACTCGGTCAAATATCTCGGCGTCACGCTCGACGCCAGACTCAATTTTATCGCCCACATTCGCGAGGCGAGAAAGAAAGCGGCCCAAGTACTGGGCAAGCTATACCTCCTGCTGTGTAAGAAGAGCAAGCTCTCTCTCAGACACAAGCTCCACCTTTACAAGGTATGCGTAAGACCTGTAATGTCTTACGCAAGCGTTGTCTTCGCCCATTCGTCCGAAGACCGTCTCAAACCTCTCCAGACTCTCCAGAACCGTTTCACCCGCATCGCGACTGGTGCCGAATGGTACCAGCGCAACGTGGACATCCACAGCGACCTTAAACTCCCAACAATCAAGGAGCACTTCAGAGAGTGCTCCGTGACCTACTTCGCCAAGGCGGCAACTCACCCCAACCCTCTGGTGGCCAGCGCGGCCAACTACGAGCTACCTCCGAATCCCAGGACGAGAAAGCGCAGACCGCGGCACGCGCTTATTCCGACATCCCAAGGGGTCCCGCAAACCACACACACGCCCACAGTCACCGACAACACCGACGTCACCACACACACTTCGGACACTACCAACACGCTCCGAATATCATCATCACGCCGCCCTCGCTTCAGAACGCGGCGCCGCAGCTACTCACACACCGCGTACACTAAGTACACCCGCGATCGTGGGCGGTCCTCACCGCCCAGAAATTCCGATACAGGCGAAGGTAGTCAGGGAACGGGCCCGCGCCCGGCCTCGACGACCGAGTAGAATCGCCAGATAAAGCACTACAAGAACCAGACACATACAATCATCCGCCAGACGGCTACATCCCGCGTAGCGCATTTTAGTTTTTAAGAAACTTCAGGCCGTGGATCCGGGTCCACGAGCCCAGTGTCAGATGAGCTGTAAGAGCCGCTGTGGCTTCCAGCCCGCTCATAACAAGAATATAGACGCGGGCGCCATTCGAGGACCTTACTGTTCCATCGACCATCGGTCCTTCGAGCAATGTGCCTTAACCACTGTCACTTAAGTCTATCAACCTTTTGAGCTATGTCTGTAAACTTTTTCTGCGGATCTCCACATTTCTGATTCCATCGCACAAAGAACCTACGAGCGTAGCGCTCTCTACTGCCCTTTTTGTGATTTTGAACCTTTTCATACGGCCGTTAGTAAGATAAGTTTTTATAAGTGTAATTTAGTATTGTGTAAATATCCTAATTAAGGGTTTTCGTGCAACATATTACGGGGACCAAGTCAACTTCACCTGCACGTGGTGCACTCTACTGAATAACAGACCCGGCTTTGGCCATCATGGTAGGTTGCAGCCAAATTTCCCTCAATGCACTCCAAGTAGAGATCTTCGAGAGAGCCTTATGTTCAGCAGTGGATGTCTGTCCGCTGATAATGAAAATATCCTACTTACCTACTTTTAATATTCTAACTAGCCTCATCTCTTTGTTTTTAAAAAAATCTCAAAGTTGTACTGCTGCTTCATAAAATAAAGAAATAATCTCATACTAGATTAATATCCAAAATAACAATGGTGTATTCACTCACCACACTTTGAAGCAGGGTCCACGTAGCATTCTTGAAGAGACGGAGCCTCACCAGAATTTCCACTACCTTCGCAATAACGTAGATGGACGTGAGGAACATGCCGACCATTTTCTCCGAGCCCCCGTATGATTGCATCAAGAAAAACACCCAGGGTTGGATGGTGAGCAGGGCGCGGTAAGTTTGGGATACGGCTTCCGTAAATAAGTACACTTTACCCTAAAAATATTGAAATATCTATTATATATTACTTAAATTAAAACGTTCAGCCAGACCCAATGGTTCAAGTATCCTGAGATCCAAATATAGATCAAATATTTTCTTTATAATTAACTGCTCCAACAATTTAGGCAGACCACTAATACTAATACTACTCACCCTCTTCTGACATGGCAAGATGCACGCCGGCAACATGGTGATGAGTATCTTAATGTCAACGGTGATGATCTTCACTATTAGATCGGTGTGCACCACGAGCCACATTAACTCCCACGCGTCTATTGGGCTCGAGTACGTTGGGAACATGATCACGTTGAGCAATAGCTTGCCGTGCCCGAACATGAAGTGGACTATCGCGATGCAGCTTCCGGTAAATATCAATTCGAAGAACAGAGCCAACATACTGCGGTTCATTTGTTTCCCGTGTTCCCTGAAAGATACAAGCATTAGTGAGTTTCAATGATAACAGGTTATCTCATCGTCACCATAAGGCGATAGATCTCCACTGCTGGATATATAGGTCTCCTCCAAAGATGTCCAAACCGATCGGTCCTTCACTACTTGCATAAGCAGCATGTATACCCTACCGGCAATCTTTATGCATGCCCCTGCTCACACCGCGCCGTTTAGTTGGCCAGCCACATCGAATCCAAAGCGCCAGTAAATTTTTCTTTAATTTAATAATATACCAATAAGTATTAAGGAGAAATATAGTTCAATGATATTATCTTTTTTATTTATTTCTATACATTTTAAATTACTTTCGATAATAAAGTGAACCTTCACGGTTAAGTCCACTCAGGTTACCGATTTAACCTATTGTATATCAGCTGTTAGTTATTAAATTGTAAATTCTTACCTCCTCACTAAACTGTTACTATGGCAGAAAGTGCAGAACAGGACGCTGAATGTGAAAATACTCTCCCGGCAATCGTATATCAGTTTGATGATTATTACCAAGTAGAAAGGTGCGTAGAGTATTAAAAAACTTAAAAAGGCTCTCACATCGAGTACCTGAAACAAAACATGGAAAACTTCGCACTGTAGAAAAAACCACACGTGAATAATATTCAGGTAGCATATTCATCAAAGAAATATACAAGTTTGTTAAACAAGTAGCCGTTGGAGACTTTTTATGTATTACCATCTTATATGTAGTCATATCTAATGTAACTTTATTAAATGAACAGGATGGCTGTTTAAATAAACAGCTGTCTTAATTTTCCCACAGCTGGGACTGAGGATTACTCTTGCAAAGAGACAGTCATGACTATTAATGCACCACACTATTTAAGTCACGAGTCGCAAATCAAATATCTTTAATGTTCATTAGTGGTTGTTAATATCATGATTATTCTTGGGACATGTCAGGTTCCTCACAATATTGTCCTTCATTGATTTTCGAAACTCAGGAGAAATTGACTCCTTTTCCCTCCAAGATATAATGTGTAAAACCATTTTACGAACTGAGCTAACAATACTGCCAATGATGAATTATGACAGCTTGAATTCTCTTAAACTTTATTATCATCATTTCAACCCGTTTAAATTCACCTTGCTGTACACAGACCATCCCTAGGAATATTTACTCTACCCATGTGAATACTGATGGTATTGTAGATACCACCGCAACTCCAATTTCTGCTATTAGACAGTAGTGTGCAAACATTATTGAACCTATCCCCAATAATCTTCGTAATTAGTTTTAAAAGTTACTATGTACTAAATAGTTAAAGACAACACTGAAGATTCCAACACATGCAAGAAATATAAACAACACAACGGTAGGCATGTGGAAAATAAAAAAACAATGAAAATGATAATAAAACAATTAAAAACATTAGATAAGTGCATGTAATTATAATGCATTACTCACTGCGATTTATATTAAATTATAAATTATATTGTGCTAGTAATGATAGCTTCTGGTGGTAAACCGATAACTATAAACAAACAACTGGGAGTCACTGGACTCAAAAGAGAGCAAGACAGTATTTTTTTGAATACATTTTAAGAGATCTGTACCTCAGAGCAGATATCTACCGATTTAAATGATGATGAATGTAATTTATATAAAAATAAATCTCTAACACTACAAAAGAATACCTCTAGATAACAGCGCAATTCATCAGCTGTAATAAAAGTCAGTATTCAATAGATCTTCAATGAAAAAATTTTGCTTAAAAACATCCTTTACAAACTTATTGAAATAAACATTATTTGTTTGCAGTATTAAAATCAGTAGTGAATGTGGACAATAGTCAAATACAAGGTACAGACATCTAATAAAATATTATTTTTTACATTTTCATTTTCTATCCTTGTCTCTGTTACCAAAGAACCACTAGAGTAGAGAGATACAGTTGTGTATAAAATTACTTAAAAACTAATAGCACAATATAACTAGCAACATTAAAAACTTCCTATTCATTATGATATTTCTATGAAACAAAAAAAAAAAATAAGAAGTCTTTTTGGTTGTAACTGGTTTAAAATTAGTGCCTTTAGATATAATGAATAGCCTGATAAAATCTCACCACTGTAGGAGTTACCTGCTGTGCCATGTCTTCACTTTGACTGTCATTATCAGCATTGTCATGAATGTTGTTATTATTAGCTGGATTTACTGAAGCATTGATCTCTTGGTTCTCCTGTGCTGGTTCCGAAATGTTAGAGTTATTCGAAGGACTGGCGCTCAATGTGTGAGTGGGTTGCATTCTCTGTGCCTGAGGTGTGCTTCTTTCATTCACTATATAAGTCTGAGCTGTGGGCCCAAGATTAACATGAGCTATAGAACTCTGAGGTCTTTGAACACCATCACCGATTTGGTGAGTACCTGGTGTATTTCTGGGTAACCATGTGGGTAGTGAAAGTCTTGCATTATTTCCCTGTAATATATTAATTTATAATTAAGATTGATGTCTGCAAATTCAACATTTTTTGATTGAAAATATTTTTATGTATGTCATAAGTAATACACAAGTTTATTTGGGTGTGGGTAGAAATTTCAATACTATTCAAATATGTTAACCATACGCGTACGTGTACTTGATAGTATAATATTTTATTTTTATGATTGTGTCAAATATGTTTTTATAATCAGAAGGCACCCACAAATGTTTAAAAAAAAATCTACTCAAAGTATTGAAAAAAACGCGACTTACCATTCGTGCATGTTCCACTAAAGGTCTGATTTCACGGAACACACTGTTTAGTCTATCCCCTAATCCTATATTAGTTCTTGGAAGTGAAGGTCTGGCAGATGAATCTAATCTATGAAGGGGATTAGTACGGTTCGGGTTCTCGCTAGGCGGTTCATCCTCCATATTTAAATTAATTTGATTCGATTGCGCCATCGTAGCAACAAAAATCGAACGAATAAAAAAATACACAACTATATCATTTCCAAATATTATTGAGATATGAAGGTCAAAATGTCTTCAGTTTGACAACTCAGAATGACAGCAATGAATGAAGTATATGAATTAGGTGTGACGTAATATAAGACTAGGTTTTAAAACTAGGTATTTGCTTGAAAGTGTGACCTACCCATGCAAAAAACTTTAAATTTTTAATACTTTAAAATTTTTAGTACTATTTTAGTCGATACGATCAGATGTTATTCACTCATGGTAGGTTTTTATTGCCGGATACCGTAAAGTAGGTACCGTCGAAGCGCCGTTTTCTGCTGCCAAACAGAAACAAACATTATCGTGTTCCGGTTTGAAGAGCGCTGTATCTAGGGTATTTAATGAGGTAACGAGATTTAATATTTTGTTTCAAGCGACGAGCGCAATGCGGTGCGGTATCATCCTAACTAGCGCAACGTTGTTATAGGCAGGCGTATCACTTACCATCAGTAGAACGTCTGCCTGGTCTTGTCGCTTAAATCATATAAAAAAAATGTAAAATAATTATATTCATATTTTACGTTATGTAATGTACACTTTTTATTCGAGTTCCATTGGAGCTTAAAAGGAATATTTCCGATATTTAAATTTATTGAGTATTTTAATTTAAATATATCTAATAATAAAATTTTAAATAAAACAAAACAGTTGTGTATAATTCACGAATTTTGGAGTAAATTGGACAAAAAAAAAATTTTTTTAGGCATGTAACATAGGCATTGAGCATGAATAAAATATTTTAAACTTTAAATTAGGTTAAAACTTTATCACTTAAAATATCTACCACAAAGATATGATTACTATGAAAATAAATCAATCAACGGCAAATTTAAAGTATTAATCGCTCTGCTGTCTATTAGTGGTATTCAGTTAAACAACTATACGTTGATAAACCGTAATGTTTCTCAATAACGAGGATGACTCAAATATTGAAAAATCTATAATATCGTAATCATCATCATCATCAGCTGATAGACATCCACCGCTGGACATAGACCTCCTTTAAAAAAATTCTATATCGACCGGTCCCGCGTTGCTCGCATCCAGCAATATCCTAAACTATACTACAATTTTTGATGTTGATGATTGAAACAGGCTTAAAATTTATCCTAATTATAAATATTTATACGGTATTTACTGTTAGTATACATACTTTGTGTACCGAATAACCGCTGACTTAGTAACACAGAGGTCCCATTTAGATTACGGAGTTATATGTGAACTTTGTATAATAGTACTGTTATATCCAATCCATCTGACAAACTATCATTCTTATATTGTAATTCTGTACAATGATAGCATTGATACGTGTCAACTGTATCATGTGCGGCAATATTACAAGGTTCTAAATTGGAAGGTGCTGACAAACCATCTATTATCGATGGTGCTACAAAAATAAATTAAACAACAATTAATTCCGAAAAAGATTTATTTTAAATCAAATAATCATCAATATATCGCGATGAATTTTTAGCATTCAAAACGATGAGCAATTTGTTATTAAAATGATGATTTTCGACACTGTGGTCGTATAAGACGTAGATCAAGTAAATTCAGTCTTTATTTAGGCTTCGTTCGTCGCGATTCAAACGCAAAGAGCTTTCATCGAAACCGATCGTTGTCCACTAGACGAATAACTCGCTGTAAAACTGTTAGTTGTGCTATCGTTAAAAGATTTCATGCCATGAGCGCTGCCAGAAAATTATCAAAATAAATTAAACAAAAGTTTTTAGGCAAAAAAAATATAAAAACATTAATTCATGACTGTACTTCTGAAATTAAATCGACTATTAGACGTAGCAACTACGTATTCAATATTACGTCGTTCAACATAAGGATACCTTAAAACCCTGATAATGTTAATCTTAAAACCCTACAAACGCTGCATATTTTGGCACATGCGTTCACACGTCGCCGTCAGGTTTTAAGAATAAGACCCCTTGTGCGTGTAGATCCTTCACCGCTTCCAGCAGGCGTCTTTCAGCCCTTGGCTCACCAAGAGCGACATCTACGCTTCCAGCGCATAATAAAAGCGCTCTCAGTGCTGCACGAGACCAATCAGGCTTTAACCCTTTCCTTACTGCAGCCCCTGATGTTGCAGCTCCTAAAGTTACACACTCCGCTTCCAATCTATCTCCATATTCTTCAATCAAAGACTCTCCGACCGCACGCCTCATTTCCGGCGTAAGGGATGATAGTAATAATAGTGCGACATCATCCATTGGTCTTCCTAGAGAAACCATTTGCCAATCTAGAGCTATGCATTCACTTTGGCCGTCGTTCTCTCTGAATAGAAGATTCCCGCTCCAAAAGTCAGCGTGTGCAAGAGGGGCTGGTTCGGCAGGTCTAAGCAATGTACCCAGAAGTGATGGCGCCCGTGCACTTAGAGCTGATACAGCAGCAGCTTCCTCAATGCAGTCTGTACGTCCGCGAAGAAACGCTTCCAGTTGTGGCAGTCCCCTTCGCACGAGGCGCAAGTAACCTGCTGCAGCACGCTCGCACGGGAAGAGAAAATCAAACCTTTGGTCGAGAGGACCTTCTCTTTCTCGTAATGCAAGGGACAAAGCATGTAGTCTCGCTGCCGCGTACAACGCTGCTCGAGCACGTTCCACAGTCAGTCCTTCAGCGAAGTCTGCTGAATCAAAACCGATCGACGTAACATCTTCAAGAACTAACTCGCTGTCTCCGCCAATTTCATCTAAAATATAAAAAAAAACGTAAAAAATTATTAAAAATCAATATTTATTTATTTATACTTTTTTAATAAACAAAATATGAGAGAAAAATACAATAGATATAGAATAATCAAAAGGGTGTTATAATGTTTTGCATTGTCGTCAATATTTCATGTTATGAAGAGAAAAAAAAAATACAACCGGGTGCAAGTAAAACACAAACTTAATAGTAGGAAAAATATCGACGTGAATATAAATATTAAAAAATACATAAAATTATACTGTTGGTAAATATAATATATTGTTAGTATATTGTTAATCGGTTAATCGAAGTCCGAGATGCAGATGCGCTGACCAGATTAAATGAGTCTTTTCTACAATTCTTATTTTTAAAAGGTTAGTAATTGACTAATTTAAAAGTAATAGGAAATAATAATTTAAATGTAAAAAAATATTCTGTCTAAAGCTGCGTAGAAACGAGCTCATAATTTAGAAGACATTTGTAGAGAGAAGGGACTGTGGTGACCGTAAAACTAGGCCGACCCACTTTTCAAAGCAAAATGAGAACGCTTTGAACAAGAAAAAAGTGGCAGACTAAAGCGCCGCTGTACAATTTCTTTTCAGCTTGAAGGGCAAAAACATCTACCCGTATTACAACACACATAATTCATGTTTAAAACATATATATATATATATAAACACATTTTCTGTGACAATTCAACTTCTAAATTAGAATTTTCATGATAGCTATATAGCACTACAAAAACATGAACATTCTAAAAATAACAAGAAGATATATTATGATCAAGTTAGAACAGGGTATGCTCGGAGTATCGTGGACTGAATTCCGTACCAACGAGTCTACACTTTGAGAACTCGGCATCAAGCAGCGTTTACCATCTTTGGTACAGTCTCGTCTCCTCACCTTTTTTGGCCACGTGTACCGCCGTGATGGGGCTGCTCTTCAGCGACTTGTAGTTCACGGAAAGGTGGAAGGTACCAGGCCACGAGGAAGAACGCCTATGGGATAGACTGACCAGATAAATGCAGCAATAAATGGCTCATCATCGTTGCCACTATATGATGCTCTAGGAATGCGACCATCAGAGAGGAATGGCGACGTATTGTTAAACTTGCGGCCAACACCTGAAGCGATGACTTCGACCTCTCTATCAAGAGTGATACCGATTAAGAAGATTAAGAAGATCGGGGTATGTATATGGTGATAAATGGTGTCATGATACCTTCCATACCCCACAGTTCCATGTAAATCTGAAAATCTGCCGTCATCACAGTGTTGCTGTGTCCCGGCTGTCAACATATAAAAGTCTATGGGTAATCATGCTTCACCAACTATGGCCTCATTAACATTTAAGACCATGTGAAAAATATCAAAGACATCGATATATTCTTTTGTCTTTTTTCCCTTTCATATCGACACAATGGCGCTTACACACTTGTCGGTGAAGAGTTCTCTAAAATATTCAATTGTATGTAGCCGCCCTGGATTCAATAGTTAGTATCTACTGTGCTTAAGTCATTGCGCATCTTGTTTAAATAAAAAAAAAATAATAATAACTAAAACAATAAAAAAGGTGAAGTAATGTATCTAGATCACCTAGGACAAGTGATTACATTATACATATTACAATTATTCTTCATTTTTTTAGCAAATATGTATAATAAATGGAATCAGTTTTATATTGCCTATACTATGCTGTATTAGTTACTTTTATATTTTATTAATACATGTAGATAAGTAATATTTGTCATTTAATGGCCGCATTTTTTATGTGGTGTTACAGACAAAAGTAAATTAAATATTGTAGTAAAAAACTACGATGATGATGATGCAATTAATATGTATTTAACAACTATGTCATATAACGTATAATATAATAGTATAAATAACTTTTTACTTATCAAACATCATCATCATCAACCGATAGACGTCTACTGCTTGATATCAAGGGATCTTTGAGGGATACCTATATAGGTATCTCTCAAAGATCTCTACGTTTGTAGGGTTCATATGGGAGAATTTGGACTATTACCTTATACGCTGGCCCAATGCGGCTTGGTGGGAGCTAAAGCCTTGTTTGTTGATTAGCACACCAGGACCTACGCTAGACCAGAACCTAAGCTGGGTTGGCTTAGATTCTTTGAGTTGTTATCCCGAACCGATTAGTTACATAAAACAGTTATGTGCTAAAAAGAGGATTTTAAAACGTGACCTCCGAAACACCTGAACTAATTTTATATTTTTTCCAGACGTATTGAAATGAGCATCGAATTGTATACGAATATTCCATGTTCATTTCTATAAAATTTTCGCTTTTATAATTTTTATAACGAGAGCTGAATAAATAAAGAAACGGAAAAACCATTGTTGCGTAGTCGAGTACCCTTTTCACTGCTATTAACGATGATCGCTAACGACTGTAGTAAAGGTAAAACTCACATAGTAATACCTGTACTATTTTCCTTTTAATTGCAATTGTTTTTTTTTTTAATTTTGAACAAGGTTTACATTTATTCTCAAAAATTCTATATTCAGACGTGACTGGGTATCGGATGATGGCGGTGTTGATGAGATAATGTTTGTGCATAATTACATCAGTATAAAACCTTACACGTATGATTAACATGACTTATCGTCAGCGTGATGATATTAGATGTGAAGGGTCTCTGTGAATTAGGGGTGTAATTGGGCCAGCGTGGTGGGTAGTGGCCCAAATATCCCCATATGAAACGTTACAAACGACAGCCCCTGGTACCCGGTAATGCGGGCGGCTTAGGACCGATCGATGTGGGGAACTTTAGGGGTGACCTATGTCCAGCTGTGGACGTCTATCGGCTGATGGTGGTGGTGGCGAAGTGTATCTAGATACATCGCCTTTCATACATACATAAATATATATTTCGCTTTTCAGAACGAAATATATCTGTATCCAAATAAACAACTGTGTTTTGGTTTAATGCACTAATAAAGGTAATACAGCTGTAATTGTCTGCACGTAGTTATCCTTGCAAAATATTTGCTTGGTTCATACTTAGACTGAGTGAGCGTATTTTTCATCCCTATAATTAAACAATTTCATTCATGAAATGCATGTGGTGACGATTAGCTAACTCTAATTTACATGCCGATGTTTTCTCCTTTAGCAGTGCGCAATACTTATGTTTATTAAATGAAAACAGATTTAGGTTTTCAATAATCGATACATCGACAAGTTTAAGTGTGTTATCGTATTTCATCATCATTATCAGCCAATAGATGTCTGCTGCTGGACATAAGCCTCTCCTATAGATCTCCACATCGATCGTTTCCGCATTGCTCGCATCTAGAAAGTTCTCGCTATTCTCACCAGATCGTCGGTCCACCTTGTATTATCGTATTCATTTCTCACAATCTTCTTTTTGCTAGACCTTGTCCCATCTTTACTTGGGGTCAGTCCTCCTGGTCATTCTTTTAAATCCAAGGTATTTATTGCTCGAAGTGTTGTAAATAACATATAAGTCTCTATCTTTGAGCTAATGCTCAAAAAAAGAAGGTATTCCCTATATGTACGTATAGTAGTTG
This sequence comes from Troides aeacus, assembly GCA_033220335.2. Classification (NCBI taxonomy): domain Eukaryota; kingdom Metazoa; phylum Arthropoda; class Insecta; order Lepidoptera; family Papilionidae; genus Troides; species Troides aeacus. The sequence continues at coordinate 10,058,088 of CM067280.1, forward strand.
AAAAAACAATTGGCCTTGACGCGTGGATAAAAATAATTTCTGCGAATGCATTGGCTGGATATTCAGTGGTGAACACATCGCAATAAAATTTGTGATTCATTGCTTCACATAATTCCTAAAGTGTAATAATACAGTACTTATATAGTGTTACATGTTTTAACCTACCTGGCAGTCTAGCCTTCACGCATTTTGGTATTGGAAGGCCCTGACCTGGACCGAAGGACTCTTCCGCCAGGCGGTTAAGAACTGGAGCCAGCTCAGTGTAAAAGAGTATCTCTCTTGTGTCGAACTGAGCCTCTGCCACAAAAAGTCTACCAAATGGATCCCGCGGTGGTAATTTTACAACAAGGGGCAAGGCCACTCGCTCGCCAATGGTCTCATAACGGACGGTCACCGCGAGAACTCTGCTTAGGGCCCCGGCGACACCTGCGCGGGATTCCACTCGCACCTAAAAAAAAAATTAATTAATAATTATTACATGCGTAATTTTTATTAATCAATAAAGTTATTCAGTTTCTATCAGACAACCGCTGTATTTAAAATATGCTGGAGGAAAAACTTGATATACTATAATAAAATTATATGCTAAAACCTTTATTATTTGTTTACTTTTATAGAGTCAATATTAGACAATTAATTCATTAACTGATACATAAAGCTTTAATTAGCTTAATCGTTCGCTCAATTTAAGGCGTGGAGTAGTTAATTAAATCGGTCTATCGGGTTTTGCTCTATTTGAAACTTATCGAGAGCTAAAGAGTTTATAATTGGTATAATTTGTTAATTTATAATATTATAAAATGCAAAAACTTTACCTCTTGCGGTTCGACCACGCCCGCCCCGATCAGCAGCTCCTTTGCCCACTCTTCAGTAAGTGCGGTGTCAGCATCAGCTTCCGGTCCGGGCTCGCAGTCAGAATCTTCACTGCCACTGCTGGGGGCTTCAGAAATCGCTGCACTATCCGGCCCCCCGGCTTGCATCTTACGCAGAGTTTGCTTCACTCACTGTACAAATTAAAAAACTGCACACATATTTGGCGCGAAGCGTAAAATAATTATGGCGAAAAAATAACCAAACACATTTTAGTGTTCTTTACAGCGAATAGCGTATTTAATGTGTCGTTTAAGATGCAATAAATGCTTTCCCTGCTTTAGCAAACCGCGCATGCGTCCTCTATCCCTCTATTATTCATCGGAACTCCCATGACGTGCCGCTCACCGCTCAATGCGAATACTAATGCAGCGCGCGTATCATTTGGCTGATACATCTCATGCTCTGATACAATATTGAACAAAATGTAGGAAAAAAATATATTAAATGAATACTGGTCTATCGCTAATTTGGAAAAAATATTAATAATATATCCCGATATACCAGAAATATTCCTAGTTAACAGATCATTATTATATAAATGTGTTTTTTTAAGTATAAGTTATTATCGGTAACAAATGAAGTACTAGTATTACACATCATTTAGCCCGGATATTTCACATTCAAATATTATCAGTTTATATAAAGAAGATTTTTTATATACAATAATAAAATTTGGTTATGGATATTCAAAATTACATACACAAGGTATTCCAAAGTTAATTATGTTATGTTTATAAATATCCCTCAACTTTATGTATTTACGCAATATTGCAAAAACGTAGTACACTGTCAGTACTGTTTAATTAAAATAAAACGTTAGTGTATTTTTACTTTGGCATATCATTACAATATTTTTTATCTGTTGATAAATTAATAAACATATTCTCAAAAAAGATACTAATTTTGAATAAATAATACTTTCTTTACATCATATTATCTATTTATGTTATAAAAAAACACTGGTGATAGGTTATTGTTACTAGAGGCCATCTAGGTACATTTTAATTTTAGTCAGAAATCGCTAAATCTACGAATCTTCTAGGCGGGTACCACCACAGTTTCTGTTTTAACAACGAACAACAGTTTACGAACATACTGTATTCCAGTTTAAAGGATCGTGTGTTTTAATGAGGCTAGTAGTACATTGTGGCGACCAAAAAACGAATAGTACTTTAAATATGATCATAATAAATTCAAACTTGTAACGAAAACATTTTCTCTTGCCTCTTTTCTTCTTAACTATTGTACTAATCAAAATTTGTAGGTATAAAAGGACGGTTTATGAGATATAATAAATATTAGAACAGTATATCTATTATTTAATTGGGTTTTACTTATGACTCAACTAAACCTTAAAGACTTCAATCTGCTAATCTATAACGTAAACAATTTAAAGGAGATTAGTAACAAAAAAAGTTTTTATTGATACGTTGAATGTTTTGTATTATTTATTCATATGTTCTTCCGCTTTAATAATTTCGATACTGATGATATCGAAAGCATTATTTAGTTATAACCAGGTGTTATCAGTCTATGGCCATAAGAAATTAATGTCAATGAAAGAATTATCGACTCGGCACCGAGTGTCATAACAGAAAAAAATTACGTATTCTGAAGAAATGGGGAAAGAAAAGTCCAAAAAGCGCCAGAACTCCTCGTCGGATGATAGCATCAGCTCAAGTAGTTCCGAGTCTTCTCGCGAAAAAGAGAAACTTCGTAAACTGAAAAAGAAGTTGAAGAAGGAACAGAAGAAAACAGAAAAACTGTTAAAGAAAAAATTAAAAGAAGAAAAGAGGAAACTTAAAAAAAAACGCCGGAGTAACAGTGAAAGTCAGGATGCGCAAAAAGATGAACCACCCGCAGATATTCCTATAGGTATGTAATGGCATTATATTAATAAATTGTATTCCGGTTTTGCAATACAACAAATGTACAAGTATTTTATCTTAAACCTAATATCATAAGAAGTAGACAGGAAGTATCTATAGGGTATGCTGGAAGCAGGCATATAAAACCATATTTATTATAATTACTAAATAAAGTAGAATAGTGCTATTTCTCAAAAGTAGTTATTAATTATTCCTTTTATTTCTCATATAATTTTAGAGCTGATGGAAAAATCTAAAGCAATGGCACCTATGACCAAAGAAGAATGGGAACAGCGGCAAAGTGTAGTTCGAAGAGTGATGGATGAAGAAACTGGCAGATACAGGTTATCCTATCTTTCTGGTTATAAATTTAATGACAATAATTTAATCATAATTCCTGGATACATACACATGAATAAAAATCATTACGGTTATCTTTTTCTGGATATTGGCCAATGTGCACTTATCACTGAAGTATAAAGTTTGTAAATAACTCCTTAAGCTCTAACATTAAATTAACTTCGAATTCTCTTTGTGTCAGCTTCTCTTTTGGCCAATGCCTCCATTATTATTTGCTATACTTCCATCCATGGCATACCTTTTCTATTAAGTTTCTATGATCATCATCTTGCCTTCTCATCATTGCTTTGGCCCTTCCTTCTATCACTAGGTTAACCTTGATGTAATATTGTTCAATTTATTTCTTCTACTGTATATTATATGCCCATTTTAACTGAGTTGTGATTCCACTGTATTGATAGAGAAGAAAACTGCAGCTTACCAAATAGCTACAATATACACATTACTGTGTTTTGGTTTAAAGGGAATAAATGAATATGTTAAAGTAATAAAACTTAGCATCTTATGTCTCAAAGATATGAGTATGGTGTTTTTTCCCCTAATAGCACAATACCTCATTTCCAAATAGAATAAAAAGACCCCAATATATTTGTAATAAGATGTATATCAATCCATATTGCTGTCTCTCAGTGTAGTCCTGTTTTCCAGGTTAATAAAAGGAGATGGAGAGGTGTTAGAAGAGATAGTGTCTAGAGATAGGCACAAGCAGATTAACAGGCAGGCAACTAATGCCGATGGTACTTACTTCCAAGCACAGACACTTGACAAAAAAAAGTTACTTTAAATATGAAAAGTATTATTAGATAAGCTTATTTTTTTTTCTTTATAATTTAGGTGATTAATGCATCTACACTTTTTTTTTAATAATTATTTTTTTATTAACATTCATAAAAGTGCCAGCAAATTAGGTATGAGTAGTCTAAATTGTGTACAATCTATATATTCCTTATTTTAGTTGAGGATCAATCCTTAACTATTAAAACTCCTATACAATAAAACAGGATTGTACTTAATTATTTGAGTTGCCATCTAATGGTGATGATAATAAAAATATATGTATAATGGTGCAACATATTACTATATGTGCTATATTTTTAGGTACCTAGCCTTACAATAAGATATAACAAATCTTTAACACAACTTGGAACCAATGACCATAACTATACTTTTAACGGATTTAAGTTAAAAATACTGTACTAACAAAATTAAAAGCTATATATGACGCATTTTGGATAATGTAAACAGTTCATGTAATATTCCCACCGCTGGATCTCAGAGCTTTCACACATGGACATTCAAAAACAGTCAACAATAACAACCGTGTACAGATCAGTTGACCTTGCATATTTATGACTGCTGTTATTTTTGGAACTTGAAAGTATTTCCTTCGGATGCTCAAGCTGAATTGAGAATGAACCTTAAGACATTGTTGTACAAACTGAATGTCAAAGGTTCACTCTCAGTTTAAGGTTCGTTCTAAAGGCCTCTTTCTATGTGTACCATATAGAAAAATATTATATTAAATACTTTATCTTTGGACAAAAAACCCACCCCTCACAATGTCAAATGATTTAAGAGAAGTAAAATACTGTTAGTTTTAATTACTGTTATTAATACAAGTTATTTATTTCGTTATATTCATATTGTGTATGTTAAATATGTACAATGTAGAAAAAAGATGGTTTAAAATAATAGTTGTTTTAATTTGCCCATAATACATTTTAATATTAAATTTTTGAGTCATAACTATACATCCTGCTCCTACTTTAGTAAACATTATTTTAATATATAAACTTTAGGCAGACCTGTAAGCATAAAAGAAGAAAAAAATTGTATGTTAAATTATTACTAATAACAATTTTCTACACAGGTAAATGTATTACAGATCCTCATAAAATGCATTTAATTCAATAAAAGTATCATATATACAGATGTGCATACACTACATGGACTGCCAGCTGCTGAAAGAAATATTAACAAATTTCTTAAATTAAGTAATAGTGGATCTTTATTGGCTGATAATGATGAAACTGTTAATCCTTAGAACATAAAAATGTTCAGATCTCGAGTTGTAACCACAATATATTTCTTTTACTGCCGATGAAATCTTGGAATAGATATTTTGCCATCTGTAAAGAAATCAGGATTAAGTGGACATTTGTATCCACTGAAACACTCGGTGATTGTCTTCAGCATTTAGAGAAATCCCAGAATATCAGTTCTGAATAACGGCAATATTTTTAACAATACTACGATAGATAGCTCGTCTATGCAGTTTGTACCACTTCAGCGACCACTACCACAGAGGTCGGCGACTGACCATCGTCCTCCAAACAGTCGTGACTAACGTTCGACCAATCTCATGGTCAACCAAATACATTTAGACTTCTGATTGATCCTGGTATTGTACATCCGCAGGTAATTAAAACCAACATTGTAAGCAATAATAAGATTATGAAATTTGAAAATTAATTTATTTCTCTACCTATAAATAATATTATAGTTCATCTTTGGTTATAGACTTGTCTTCATCCGTCACAGCTTCGTTTGACGTCTTGTTGAGATGTTCATTGATCAACGAGACGAGACTCTCCAACGACTTCCCGCCGTGCTCAACGCTCACTACTTTCTTGTGTTTGTATAGAATAAGAGTGGGCAGACCGTTTATCTGTTGGCAGCAAACAATCCATGTCAATGATGGTCTACAAAGATTTTCTAAAAGGATAACATTCATTAAATTTTTTTTTAAAATAAACCCAAAACTAGATCTGGTAATAAGATTTTTATTGTAGGAGTAAAAGTCTGTAATAGCACTACAAACAAAAAAACACTAAAATCTTTTTTAATTCTTTCATAGCTGGTAGTCATAGGTTATGGATCCAACTTCCATCCAAAACCAAGAGATTATGGATCCGAGGCCACAAGCCCATTATCAGATGAACTGTATGAGACAATAAGACTTCCAAGCACTTAACATCCTTCAAATAACGGTATCGTGGAAACTACTACTACTTTTAGCGATAAAATAGAAAGTGTAGAAATAATTACAAATAGGTTTGTGCAGAAAAATCCTTGTATATGCTTTTAATTAGATCTTTAGTCACAGCTGTTTATTTATGCTTTTCTTAACACAAGCTAAGCTAGCAGGTGTTTCCTTAAAATAATCGTGATTATTACACAGTAAATTCCATGCTGATCAACCTTGGTGCGTTATATGGCGCTATAGCGTTATATAAGCTCTATGTAATATAAACGAGAACACTTCCTGTTTCTCATCTGACTCAGGCATGGTTAGTGCACAACGAAAATTATTCTTAACTCCTACACTACAGAGCTAACTGCTTACCTTTTCCGTTTCACATATATTTTTGGATTGTACACAGTCGATGTCGGCTATGAGCACGCGATTTTCGTTCAGGTACTTTTCTCCGAGTTTCAACCACAACGGGTTCAGCTGCATGCAATGTCCACACCTTGCAAGAAAACAAGCAAATCAGTAAATAATTTCTATAAGTTGTCAGATTCCATCTAGGTAGATAACACTGCATTGCCTAAGGATAGTGCAAACATAACTGTGTTCTCATTTGAAAGACATACCTTTAGTGATATTATTTTACATCACATCTCATACGTACAGAGAAGTACATACTGTTCCGATCCCACATAGCTGGGAAAAAGGCAAGAGGAAGAAGAAGACTTTACAGCATATCTCATAGCGACTAGTGCCGTGGGGGTCAAGCTTTACTAACATAACAAGCAGTACATGTCCTTGGTGAGTGCATAACTTACCTTCAGGTGAACATCTTAACTCATTTCGAGTAATATAAAAAAAAATTACAAAATCTAAATATAATACATACCATGGTGCAAAAAAGTTTACATAAACTATATCATTTTCCAAAAAGGTTTCAAAGGTCTCTTCAGTTATCCTCGCAACAGGTAATGTTTTCTTTTTCTTCATAAACTTATCTGGGTCATGATTTTCAGTTAATATCATTTTGTCTACATATGCCTTGAGGTTTTCTAATGAATCCACTTCAGCTACACCTGTCTGAGAAAAAAAATTGATTAGTACTGCAATGCGAAGTTGATGTATAACATTACATATAAGTTTGGCAAATATCTCCCTTCCGCTTTTTTGCTCTTTATTCAATGCTTTATAAAAAGTGTTACAGTGATCGGATTTAGTTCAAATATGCGCCGTTTTGTTCGATAATCTGTTTCCATCTAGACGGCAACTTCATAATACCTCCCTCATAGAAGCCCCCCTCCTTATTTGCGACGAACTCGGACAGCCACTTTTCACAAGCCTCTTTTGAGTTCAACTTTACACCACCAAGGGTGTTCACCATGGACAGGAATATATACTTACTTATTACTTATTACTATATACTTACAATTCTACCATTGACAATCCAAACAAGATGTGGATATTGTTTAATGTCAAAGTTTTTGCATGTTATTTCATTGTCCATACAGTTCACCTTTCCGATTTGTATATACTCATTGTGGGCATATTGCACCGCAAGCTCTGCCCACAGTGGAGCCAGCCTCTGTAATGAACAATATATAATTTTTCCATGTAGCGTTTTCTGTTTAAAATGAATACTTTATAACAAATAATTTTAAGTGTAAAAACATGTTTTCAATATTAATTTAAAGGCAGGCGTAAAATAAAAACGGAAATCTTTTTCCTCTTTTAAGGTTTTCTTGTTTCAATGAGATCAACTTTCAAGGCACATTGTTTTCAATAAATAATTATTTGTAAAATTCATCTCAATATGTATGTTACTTTTTAAAAAAATAGATAGAAATTAATAATGGTTATTTTAATTAAAATACTGGGATAATGATACTTAACAACTTATGTCTCAAGGCAACAAGTGCAATGTTGACAATGTATACCTTCCTAAGAAGTACCATGTTGTTATGAGCGAGAGTATAATTTACCATCAGGTGAATGCCTCACTTGTCTTATCGCTTCATTGTAGAAAAAGAAAAAAACCTTACCTGTGAAGCTTTGCACCAAGGTGCATAAAACATAATAAAATGTTGTCCTTTAGACACAAACTTCTCTATATTTTGATCAGTCAAGTATGCCATACCACTGTATACCTTAACCTCATTGCTGGGTTTCTTTTGCTCCCCCTGAAGCTAAAAGAGTTATAGTGCCAAATTTGATTATAACAATATTTTCTTGGTAAATGTTGTCTTTGATTAATAGTAAAGAAAGGATTTGAATGTTATTTCACAAAGCTGAAGAAAAATATTTTGAATAGGTTTAAATCTCAACATGCTTTTATAAAACTAATACTAGTAAATTATGTTAATAAATTCTTTTATTATATTTACAAAATAACTTGACAAATTTACTTACCTCAGAATGAATAGAAAACACTTCACTTAGAAATAAAGTTAAAGAAGGGAGGTCCCTGGTACCCCTGTATTCCACAGGCGAGTTAGAATTCTTGTGGAAGTACAATAATGTAGGATAACCTGTAATATAATATATAACTAGTAACAAAAAAAAAATATATTTATTTTATGCAACATTTTGAATAAAAGATGCAAGCCGCTTGTTTTGAAACATAATAAAACTTTTGATTGTTCTTAAATCAATGTCTAAGCTATGTGGCATTTATGATCAAAAATAATGCCATAATATGCTTTTGGTTATCATAATTTTTAAACATTAAAGGGCACTAAAGGCATATGTCCTTGTTAACATATGGGGACCATATTAGACAGCCTCTTACAGCTATATTAAAAAGCTCAAAGTCATGTAAAAGGCAATGGAGAGGGCTAAGTTCAGTTTCTCTATGCGATAGAAACAGAGATATGAAGATTCTTAGATAAAATAAGGTCACCAACACCAGCCAAAAGATTGCTAGACTTAAGTGGAAGTGGGAGGGGCACTTTGCTTACAGGACCGACTGCTACAGTAAGATTCCTTGAGTAGCATCTGCATTCCAGTAGACTTAGTGTTGAGAGGCCTCCCACAAGGTGGACTGATGATGTGGTAAGAATTGCAGGAACTTACTGGATGCAAGCAATGCGGGACCAATCACCATGGAGATATTTGGAGAGATACCTATGGCCAGCAGTGGATATTTATCGGCTGATGATGATGAAAGGCAGATGTTACTTGCTAACTAATGTACATACATGTGCTCATTATTAACATAAAATAGAACCTATTTGCTCTGTCTGCTTTCCAAGGATATGTGTCTTGAATGGTAAAAATTTTCAGATAGCTATCTGCAAAGAGTAAAACTTGCTTATCAAATAGTACCTGTTATGTCAATTTCATGACAAAGTTTGGAATGCAATGTACAATCTACTTGAGCAATTGCAAATTTAGAATCCTTGTTATTTACTAGTTCAGCTAATTCTGCCCATATTGGCTGAAACTCAGTGCAATGACGACACCTGTAATTTATTTTAAAATAAAAAAAAATTCTTCAATTGTAATTAAAATTGTAAATAGAGATATTATTTCTGTACTAACCATGGAGCATAAAACATTATAAAATTTCCATCCATGTCTTCAATTTGTCCTTTAAAAATATCCGGATTGTATTCATATATTGATCCATCCTCAGGTGTAACAAACCGAAGTAAAAATGAAAATAATATGAAGGATAACCAGGGATACGCAGAAATGAACATTTTCATTTAAAATTATATCAACACTAATACAAAAACTATTTTCTTATTGTAATAATTTATTTTTGGATTTCAATAATATGTCAAAGAATAATAGCTGCAAACCAACTTATCAATAAAATTTGACGTATGACATTTGATGAAACCATTATTCACAAATTTATGAAGATAAAATCGATTTTCGGTGAGTGTATTTTTTCAGTTTTGTTTGAATCTAACATTAAGTTATCTACATACATACATATACAATAAAAATATTACTGAAAGTAATGTCGGTAGTAAAATAAAATAAATCATGACTTTATAGTAATACATGTGTTAATTTAGAGAAGGGATTTAAAGTATTAAAAATTTTAAAAATATGAAAAAAAAAATGTCAATTGTTTAGTTATGATAGTTAAAAATTATATTGTGTGTAAGACATTTAACATTAGAATTATTATTTATAATTTTTTTTAGATAGTATTCGATTTTTTGTTTAAGACTGTTTAACATCTGAACCGTAAACGTCAGTTTGGCGTAGCTTTACGAACACACTAAAGAATGTGGTAATTCTTCAAAATGGTCGCTTTGTATGGTTTGCCAACTTGCATGTCTGTGTTTTAGAGTCCTTTGTTATCGTAAATCGTTGATTATATATTGATATTTCTACGAAAACACCCTATGGTTGCTGTTACTTTGTGTTGTGCGTGAAACATTGAGTTGGTAATCTTAAACTGTGTTGTGGAAGAACGATGTCATCGGTAATGTGAGAGCACTCGACTATCATTTTTATTTTACGAGATTATGACATCTAAGATTCTCACTTGGAATTGCGGAGAGTAAAATAATATCAGGTATGTTGTTTGCTTTATCATACAATCATCATTGAACCATTTTTACCGATGTATATGAAACAAAGCCGACTCTAATTTTGGCATTCCACAGGTCTATGACAGATTTGATTCGTATTGAGCATTCTTTAATATTCTTATTAGTATCTTAAATTTTTTAGTTTTCATTATTTAATTTGTTTTAATTTATCATAAATAATATCTTTAATACTTTGTTGGATTATGTCCCTTTATTACTAGTTTTATTTTTGTAGGAATTGTAACAACAACAATCTAAATTACTAGAATTTTAACACATTTGTTTATGAATACCATAACTAATTTACGAAATATTTTATTTTCAGTGATATATTTAACGAATTTTAGTGCAATTCGAACCATACAATGTTTAATAAGCATTAAGAGAACATTAAAGTGAGTGATTTTTTTTTTATTGGCGACGAATTTAAAAAAAAAGAAAACGAAAAAAACACAAATGCGAAACGTAACAGCTGATAAGTGCAGCTGGTGGGGTGTGCTTATGTGATGGGAGGGGTGGGATGAAAGCTCGGCGCTCGGGCGCTGCGCCATGAACCCGCCGGCGCCCGGCAAGACGGCCACGCGCTCCTCCGGATACCACCAGAAGGCGCTCGCCGAAATCCGCAACTCCTTACTCCCATTTGCTAATATCGGAAACTCTGAACCACCTGGATCTTCTGCTGCTAGTACAGTTAGTTCTGGTGTTAGTTCAGGTTTCAGTTCATCATCAGGAAATGGACTTGATAAGGATTTAAATGTGCTACCACAATCTCTTAATCAGCTGATAGCTCTTGGATATGAAGAGGTAAGTTGAATGCAATACTTTTACATGTGACATTAATATTGTTATTTTTGAAATAATCAAAAATATAAAGTGTTAAATCATCTTGTAGTATAGTTATTTGGGAAGTTGACAATAATGACAAATACTGGTTATGCTCTATTCCCATGTATTAATGATTCACCATGTAACTAAATCATACAACTCTTCATTATCACTAATGTTTATTTCTTAAATGTAACTCAATGCAAAGTAACTAATATCAAGCTTTTGTGAAGCATATTCTTAGAAAATAAGCACATGTATAAGCAATTGGTTTCTTTGTTATTATGACAGTTGTCGTCAAAACATTTTAAACAAAGTAGCAACTGTAATGAGGTAACCAAAAGCTTTATTGTAACAAGTTAATTGCGAATAATAATTACAAGAACAATAAAAAGTTTTGTATGAATATAAAAGTGTGAGTAAATATATAAAAAGTCTAAGAACATATATTTAACTTTTGCCTATTATTAATACATTAAACTCTTACGAGAATTTGTTTTTTGATTTTGTCAATTTTAATTTTGCTGAATTTTTATTGCTTTCTACTATGTGTAGAAAGTTCTGGTTAAAATAATGATTATTTGTCTAATTATTTATTAGTTTAAAAAACATTTAAAGTTGTTTAATGATATGTATTAATTAAATTTTTTATTATCTTAGTTACTGTAAGGTAAAAGCTAAAAGCTGTAGAGCAAGTGTTATAAAGATTACATTCAACCAAAACACCATAACTTTATTTCGAAATAAAATAATTTATATGCAGCATTAGGTAGATAACAAGATATCTCATAGTTGGTTCTGATAGATGAAAGATTTTTTTTATTATTATTATTTAAAATAAATGTTTTTGTGTTACTTTTATATAAATTTAATAATAGAATAATATGGTAATAATGCTTATTTTGTAATGTTGATATGTTACACCTCCATTTTGTTTATTTTAATTCGGAAGTATTGTGAAGAGACCCTGCTTTTGAGGAGATGTCAAGGTTATGTGGAATTTCTACCCACTAAAAACTCATTGGAGTCTCCTTTATTAGGAGTGGCTCCTTGATTTTCTATGGGTGCCCCTTGATACACATGGGTGCTCCTGTGTACTCTGGTTAAAAAGGTTCTTTAAAAGAGTAGATCTTGCTTAGTACTCTCACTCTGCTACAACAAATACAAGACCACCTTACATTTTCTGTCCTAAGGCTCACTCATCGAGCAGTAATTGTCAAGTATGCAAACCCCTTTTAGTTGTCATCCTATACATACTAGCTAAAGACTACAGGTCTGATACCTACTTTTGTACAGATTATCATTACCAATACTATAATGGTATAAATATGTAATAACAATAATAGAAATGGGAAGTCTGAGTTCACTAAACAATGTTTGATAAGATAAAATTATGGTGAATCATGAATCTGCAATTATTGCTCTCTGTTATAGGCACTGTGCTCGATTTAAAGCTACATGTGTTTTAAAAAAGAGGCCATTTTAATTATACTGTTGTATAATTACATATTAAAATCATATCTATAATTTGTAGTATAAATATTCTATGATGATATCATATTGATAGAATGTGGATAAATTGTAACCATGTTTTTATTATATTCTATTATGAATCTACTTTCTTTTCTAATTGTTTAGTCTACAAGGAGAGATGATTATAAAACAACTTGATATATTATAATCTAGCCGCAATGATGTATGTAAACATGTTAACTATTGTTCATATTTATGTCATAATTATGTAATTGCGAGAGTAATTACATATTCAATTGTGGTTTTAAAACCACAATTGAATATGTAATTACTAAATGTAATTACTAAATTAAATTTATGTTTCAATAATAACATTTAAATGTTATTATTGAAACATAAATTTAAATTTTTTAATCTTCAATAGGTTAGCATTTGGACTCAATTTGGTATTACATGATGATTAGGCTTTGCATGGTAAAGCATGTTCACTCAGACTATTCAGGCTGTCATTTACTGACAAAAACGTTGTAGAGGCATGACAGTGGTAGCTAATGAGAAAGGTTGTCAAAAGCCTTACTAGTAATCAAACTCCATATGCAAACATGGGGTTTAAAAATTGAATGAGACATCTCTGTTATTAGACAAACTGCTATTTTATTATATTATTTTAAGTCATAATATAAAAATTTAGTTGACTCATTTAAATGTATCTTATATTTTCATGTGTTTCCTAATGTTATCAACATCATCTAATTTGATTGCTTTAAGCTCTACTATGATGCTGCATTCATATTAATCTCATAGTAGTTTCTATTTATTTGCAGGATCCAGCTGTTAAGGCACTTAAATATGCTGGAGGACGTTTTGATGCAGCTCTTGATTATCTCTCGAAGCAACAAGAACCTCTTAATGGGGTTCTCAAGTCGAGTAACTTTAGCACCAAGCTTATAAGAAAGCCTAGTCTAGAAAGAGAGCTCAATCTCCATAGAGGGAGTCCCGCACTTGACTCTGGCGCCGGAAGTTCGCGGTCAGACAGCCCTCGACAATCAGACGCGCCACCCCTACCCCACGAGAAGTTGAGTAGGCAATACTCGCCTTCAGGTTTCTCTGAACCGCCGCCTCCGCCTCCACCAAGATGTCCCTCAACGCCGCCCGTGCCGCCGTCTGTCCAGCAATTAATGAAACGAATGTCCCCCGCTCCACCGCTACCGCCTGCGCGAGGCACAAGTCCTGTTGCGTCCGGGGCTCCTACACCTCCTGCGCGGCAACCTATGATAGTTCAGAATGGTCCTCAAGTACAACAGCAATTGAGTCAACAGATCCAAGCATTGAGTATATACCAGCCTGGGTCTACAGGCGCAGAACTCCCACCTCCTTACCCGCTGTCCAGCGTCCCGCCACCACCCTCATATTCGGTTTCAATGCAGAACCGGCAGAGCCCTACGCAGTCACAGGATTACAGAAAGAGTCCTTCATCGGGGATTTACTCGGGAGGTACTTCAGCAGGATCGCCGAGTCCAATTACAGTTACGCAATCGACCGGCTCTTCGTCTGGGATGACTCGCCCTACTCCGATCCAACCGTGGACAGCGAGGCAAGCGGTTCAACCTCCAATTATAATGCAATCTGTAAAAAGCACGCAAGTCCAGAAGCCCATTTTGCAAACTGCAATTGCACCCGTTGCCCCACCGCCTGTTGCCAGTTCTGTCGTTCAGCCTCCACCGCCGTCGTATGCTAGTTCCATCCAACAGAAGCAGCAAGCTCAAACGCCGCCTAGTTACCCGTTAGCACCGAAACCTTCGTCGCCTGGATCGACACCTCCCGTAATACCCACAGCCACCACACCTACCGTGCCCACCACCGAACCTCCGAGTTATGCTATCACTATGCAAGCCCTCGCTGTTCAAAGGGGAATGCACCCTATACCCCCACCACCGTATGGAAACCAAAACGACAACACTACGACTGTCAACTCTCATCATTCTCCTTTACATAAAAAGTTCTCCAACAACTGCGACATTAAAGGCGAAACGTCTCAGGGACCGATGGAAATAAAATGTCTCAATCAGAATTGTAACTTACTAAAAGAAAGCACCCCATCCAGTTCTGATAAGAGCTCGAATGGATCAACGGAACGCCGATCGAAAGGTTTGCCTGATAAGATTAGACACCAGTCGCCAATCCCCGAGAGGAAGCATATTAGTAAAGAAAAGGAGGATGAGAGGAGAGATTGTAAAGTCAGAAATTATTCACCACAAGCCTTCAAGTTCTTTATGGAACAGCATGTTGAAAACATTCTTAAGTCGTACAAACAGAGAACGTATCGCCGGATGCAGTTGGAGAAAGAAATGACGAAAATAGGCTTGAGCGCCGAAGCGCAATGTCAGATGAGGAAGATGCTCTCGCAGAAGGAGTCCAACTACATAAGGCTGAAGCGAGCAAAGATGGATAAATCGATGTTCACAAAAATAAAGCCAATAGGTGTCGGTGCGTTTGGAGAAGTAACACTTGTAAGAAAGATTGATACTAGTCATCTATATGCCATGAAGACACTGAGGAAAGCGGATGTGCTAAAGCGCAACCAAGTTGCACATGTTAAAGCTGAAAGGGA
Organism: Troides aeacus; assembly: GCA_033220335.2. NCBI lineage: Eukaryota > Metazoa > Arthropoda > Insecta > Lepidoptera > Papilionidae > Troides > Troides aeacus. The sequence goes on from CM067280.1 coordinate 10,073,616, forward strand.
CATCTTGGCTGAAGCCGACAATGAGTGGGTAGTTAAGTTGTACTACAGTTTCCAAGACAAAGACAACCTGTACTTTGTGATGGACTACATCCCCGGTGGTGATTTAATGTCGCTGTTGATAAAATTGGGTATATTCGAAGAGAACTTGGCCAGGTTCTACATAGCGGAGTTGACCTGCGCGGTGGAGAGCGTCCATAAAATGGGCTTCATCCACAGGGACATTAAGCCAGACAACATTTTGATAGACAGAGATGGTCACATTAAGTTGACGGATTTCGGTCTATGCACAGGCTTCAGGTGGACGCATAATTCCAAATACTATCAGAGAAACGGTGAGTATTACTTTATGATTCTCTTCTCCATCATTTTCTCTTAAATCCTTTACCGAAAATAAGCAGCTATTTTAATCTGTATTAACATTTCATGTTTTTTATCTCATCTACTATGGGTTTTTTTTTTACAAATGAGCAACGAGACGAGCGGGACGTTCACTTGATAGTAATTGATACACTCGCCCATAACAAAGTAGCGCTGATGAGGATGTTATACCCGCACCAGGGTTTAGTGGGTGCCGCACAACAACGCACGGAACCCAAGCCGACCTCACCTGCTCGTGGTGCACCCTGCTAATCAACAAACAAGGTTCTGGTTTTCACCAATCCGCATTGGGTCAGCATAGTGGGAAATCGTTCCTATATGAACCCCTACAAACGACGGCTCCTAGTGTGCGGCGATACTGAGAGCCATGGTGACTGGACAAGTCGATGTCGAATTCTTTGGGGCTGGTCCATGTCCAGCAGTGGTGGTCGTCTATCGGCTGATGATGACAAGACTGCACCACACTGCTGTCACCGCCTCAGAGACAACATGTTGGGTCTCTTTACCCTAGAAATTACACTAGCTACAGCACCTTTCATATCGAATGACAGTAATGTTTACACATTACCGTTTGGTGTCAGAAATAGGCGTTGTGGTGGTACCTATCTAGACGGTGTCCGGCAACAGAGACCTACCACCAGTGGATATTTTTATAATATGTTAAGCCATAACTAAATATGATCATTGCATATAACCTTTGATTTTTCTGTGGTCATTTTAGTACAGTTTTTTTATTACAATAGTCTTAGTATGCTGCAGTACTTTATATTATCTGCAGAACTCTATTCTGATATTTTATTTATTTTAATATTAGATATTATTGGCTGATAGTCATAACTTTGTACCTTTTTTCTCTTTTGGTTTCGAGGAGAAATCTTCGAAAGCTATTCTGCTTCTGAGGGAAATGCAGGCTTATGGGAGATTCCTACTCACTAAAACCCCCTCGGTGGTCTGCATCAGTGCGTCCGGAGAGGCTCCTGGATGTCTTAAGGAACGCACCGGTGTTTGTACACTTTGTGTTACACGTCTCTGAGAAGGAGCCTAACCCTCCTAGGCACCATCGCTGAGCCATATACTGTCCCACGCAGGTTCGCTTGTTGAGCGATAAGAGTCCCCACACTTAAGGCCCGCGAAACTCCTAGACCTTTCAGTCGCCTTCTACGATAGGCAGGGCTTGCCTTAGTCTTATTCTTACTAGCCAGAGACTACAGTGTTGACGGGCTGGTGAGTCCATTACCATCAACCCGACGTCTTCTTCTCCGACCAGAATCAAATAACTCTTTACCTTAGGTTAATCTTGGTTTTATGGAATAGTAACATTACATTAAAGCCAAAAATGTAGCCAGTAATATTAGATCTGAAAGAATTTACACACTTTTTTCGTCTTCTTTTTCTTCTTGCTAAACCTAGTCCCATCTTTACTTGGGGTGGGCCCTCTTGGTCATTCTTCTAATTCTATATCTGCGTGTTATACCCTTTTTGCGACGGCAATTAAAAATAATCTAGTTTATAAAAAGTGAAGTACATGTTTCTCAGATCACGGGCGACAGGATTCAATGGATCCGGTTGATGGTGAATGGGGAGCAATGGGCGAATGCCGCTGCCACCAGTTGAAACCTCTGGAAAGGCGGCGCAAGCGGGAGCACCAGCGTTGTCTGGCACACTCGCTGGTTGGCACGCCCAACTACATCGCGCCGGAAGTCCTGCAGCGGACGGGGTATACGCAGCTGTGCGACTGGTGGTCCGTTGGCGTCATCCTGTACGAGATGCTGGTCGGATCGCCGCCATTCCTGGCCTCTACACCCGCGGAGACTCAATTAAAGGTAACTATTTATTTACAACAGGTGTTTTTCTTTGTAGTTAACTTTTAATGCTTATTATAAATATTGTATATAGATACTTTTTTATATCTACAATAAGCTAACACTATATACATGGTGATATATACAACCATAGATGGTGAGCTGTGTTTGCCCAGAAGAATCTAATTCTCAAAGGTTGCATCATCCCTCATATTGCAATTTGCAGTAACCAGAGACTGAAAGTACTGTACCATGCTGATCGCCAACCTTGATTAGTTGGAGAGGCACTTCAAGAAGAAGTATGAGGATGGCGCCAGGTGGGTTTCTAGAAACCCCACAACACATGGCCAGAATCAAACTAGAGACTTCTATATTGCTGGCTAATTAAAAACATCAAAATATTTCAATTTATTCTCATGTTAATTGTTTTCAGGTCATTAATTGGGAGAGCACCCTTCACATACCCGATGCCGCGAACCTGTCGCGGGAGAGCAAAGACCTCATCCTCCAGCTATGCTCTGGGCAGGAGACCAGACTCGGCAAAGACGCTAATGAGGTCAAGAATCATCCCTTTCTGAAGAGCATCGACTTCGAAAAGGGCCTGCGGAGACAGGTTGCACCGTACATACCCAGAATCGAATACCCCACTGACACATCAAACTTTGATCCAATTGATCCTGATAAGCTGCGGAACTCTGGCAGCTCGGATTCTAACAAGTCCGACAGCGAGTTGCTGGACAACGGCAAGACTTTCCACGGCTTCTTCGAGTTCACCTTTCGAAGGTTCTTCGACGACGGCTACACGAACAAAATTAATCTGGACGACGACAGCCAAGGGCCCGTCTATGTGTGAATAAGGCCGACAGTGGTAAAAGAGACACTGAGACTAACTTGTAGGAATTTCTTTACAAAGTGTGTGTGCCTTTGACTCTCTATTACACTAGGTTCTTTTTTTCTGTAAACATAACGAATGTAACGTATTTAAATCTTAATCGTAAAGGCCGTATTGTTAATAATCCCGGTGATAATGTTGTAATATTGTATCGTTATGTATTTGTAAGAGGTAATCTTATTTTATTGTAATATATGTAACGGACGGACACAAGTAAGTAGTACATGGCCCGGCCCCGGGTCACTATGGTGCTTTAGACCGCGTTGTTTCAAGTTTGTCCCCCGTTCGTTCGCTGTACACTATTTTTGTAACTAGAGAAATTATTTATGAGATAAGAACGATCATACGGATTAGTGAACGTTTTTTTTTTCACTATATTTTCTTATGTATTTATCGAGTTAGGTTCGCTTATAAATGTGTGTTTGTTTATATAATTGTAAAACGTAACTTATGAAGTCATTAACAGTTGTATTTTATTGGTATTGCCGTATGTGATGTATTTGAAGTGCTTCCATTGGGTCGGCGGCGCCGGCTCATGTGTGTGCCTTAACTTTACTATTAAACAGTTCACGACTATACACTGCATCCGAATTAGGTCAGGTTTTGATAACTTTTTATAAAGTGCAATAGCTATTTATAATGGTTCATTAAATACATTTGAAATAAATCTACTGTTCTCCTGGACCGTGTTCAACTGATGACTCCTATGGGATTCATTGAGAATACTTTGTTTTTCACTAACCAAAATTTTTTGTTAATGTGTAGTGCAATTAGTGATGTCTATAATTAGTGCAACAGAACAAAACGACCGCCATGTTTGTACTCAGTAACGGTAGTAGACAAGTCTGCGGGTCCTCAGCCCCACTCGAGTTGTACAGTATCATTTAAACGAGTCACTTCATTTAAATTATGTGTTAACGAATGTAAAATGTTTTATTTCTAAAAATAAAACATGCTTATAAGAAGTAAATGAAAAATAAAACATGGGAATTTTGTTGATTTTTTTTTGTGTTTATCCCTTTACAAAACCTTGGTATCACATAGTAAATAAATAGAATACTATCATATAGTAAATTTACGGGAGAAGTAAAAATTCTTGTACCCTCTTGTTGAAATCATCTGCATATCTCATATGAATATTGTGCTTGCCGTCAGGATACAAATGGATCCTAAAAATAAAATTAAATAAATAGGATATATATTTAAATCCATTACATAATTATAGTTCGGTACAATTGCAAAAGTTATTCTTGCTTTCATGACTATCATCACACAGAAGTAATAATAGCTTGGTTTGTGAGAAAATTGCAGACGCTATATGTGACAAAGTGGGGCAGGTTCGATTCCATACGGAAAATATCATCAGGAAAACGATATATTGCAAATTTTTGTTGAGTTGACACGACAAGTCTTTGAGACTCCTTAGTGGAAGATTGCTTTTAAGTCCTGGTAATGGGAACAATCTAAGAGCAGCTTATTTTTTGTTTGTAAAGGAAATCATATTTGCATTATTTCTAATATTCCATTTAAATACCTTGATCCTTCAATATTAGTATGCAAATGTGATACATGAACATTATCAACAACTGGATCCTTTTCTCCGTGTAGTATTAATGTTGGACAAACAATGTTCTTCACTTGTTCCAAACAAATGTTCCCATTTTTAGTTTCGGATATTGCCACCATCCCATCAACCCACCTAGACCAATAATCAGCAAATTTTTCTTCACCATATACATCTATCATAGGCTCTCTCATTTTAATGGACCAAGATTTCACATCTCTTATCTCTGGTAATAAAAAGAATCATGAACATGTTTTAAACAATAAGTTTTACTCTGAAATTTATTAAAGATGTTAGAGTTGTAAATGCTATGTGAAATAATAAGGAAAAGATTTTCATCAATTTTAAATAACACTCCGTAAATTAACCAAGGATTTACATGTACTTCACTTTTTTTATGATTGTTTTTAAATTTTTTTTCTTTTCATCATCTTGTGTCTTAAACTAAAAAAGGAGAAAACCTATCCATGACTATGCACACTCCAGAAGTCTAAGAAGTAGAAGGAATCTTAAAGTAAATCTATATTTAATTAGAAATATTTTCACAATAAGCAGCAATTAAATACATTTTTCAAATCATATATAGTGTAGATCTTACTTTTTAATATTTCGATCTCTTGGGGCAGAACAAATGCACTACTTCCCCACATAACTAGCTTGTTCACTATGTTGGGGTGTTTAGCTGCAAGGATCATACCAGATATACCTCCATCACTCCAACCCAATATTGAAATCTTTGGAATTCTTAGTTCCTAACAACAAAACAAAAACAAGAATTATTATGACTATTGAAATCAAAAAGTTAAAGGTATTTGATTATAAAAATAATCTAAATAATATTTATGTTCATGTCCATCATGTTGTCACTCTTTACCTAAAGTTAGACTGCGGAAGATATTTGCAATATTTCTTAATAAATAAATAAAACTTGAATACCTCATATGATCCTAAGATGAAAAGTATTTGCTACCTAATTGTCTAAAAGGATTAATTAATTATATCTCCAGAGTTACATTAAGAGCAAAGATAAATCTTAGTATTTGAATGGAAATATAACTATTTAACATTTCAGTTTGAAGATGTAAAAGATATCAATAAAATTGAGAGCAATTAGATAATTTAAAAAATGTAAAATAATTTTGTACCTGTAGGAACTGATAAGCGACATCAGCATCTTTTTCAAAATAATCAGGTGTAAACTCTTTTTCTGGAGGACGGCTTTTCCCATAGCCAACTGGATCCCAAGCTACTATTGTAAATTGATCTTTATTAAGTCCCTCTATTTGTGGTTTAAAATCTGTCCATATTGTTCCAAGAGCCCCAGGCATACAAAACACATGGTGAGGTCCTTTTCCCACTTGAATGTAATTAATATTATAATTGTCTACTTTAATTTGTTTTTCCTGAAAATATTTAAGGTAATTTTAAAAATGCACCTACTTTTTATAATACTTCTATAACAGCCACTTTACATCCCCACTGTTGGGTTCTTTATAATACTTGTTTGATATTTACCTATAAACAGAATGAAGAAACTAACAATAAGTCCAATGTAGTAACCTTAATAAATTGAAGAAAATGCTAAATTGACTTTGAACTGGTCACCTAATATAAATAATCCCAAAACGATTGCTCACCTGGCGATTAGAATACTCCCCCATGTTAGGTACCGCCAAATTTACTCATAAAACGAAACACAGCACTAGTTATCCACCATAAAAATAATCTATGCTAATTTAAACAAAGTCCTATGCTTACTAATTTCATTTTAACAATATTCAATGAAATACAATAGTGAATGCCGGGTGTAAAGTTTTATGTACAGACTGTTGTGATGCTACTTTGAGGTCATCAATATTTGTAAATATCAAGGCTACCATAATTGTATATTATGTTGTTTTTTGCTGTTGGAAAACAAAAAATAACATACCTTTGGTGACGCAATTGTGGATAGAAAAACATTGCAACCTCTTAACAAACGAAGTTTAAAAGGAAAAATTATTCTTGTACTTATAGTTAATAGCATATTATCTATGCAAAAAATTATAAAACTCAAAAATTAAATAATGATTTTGACGTATAGTAATCAATAAATGTCAGAATTTGACAAATGGTAATTAGCATATTAATTTGTTAATTCGCCGTTTTATTATCAGTTTTTTTATTAACCCCACGCTCTTTCTTCTCGCGAGTGTAATAAGAGAGTATATCGAAATATATGATTAATACTATATAACCGTTGACATTCGATTAATGACCAGATAAGTAATTTTTTTTTAATCATTTGTCGTTGTTATCGTCGGGACGTTCTTCTGGCGAGGTTGATAAAATTATTCAAGGATTTAGCTAATCTTTGTTAGTAATGATTTTGTCATCTCTTTGTCTGTCATAAACGGTGACAAATGATAACAGCTGTGTCAACTTCATAAGGTATCAAATATCTATCGTTTTTAGGTGTGCAGGAAGTTAATAACAGGATCGCTTTTGATGTGCATCGGCGGCGAACCTGTCATCAAACATTCTTAGCTACTCACTCAATTCTTAGTTGCAATCTTAGACCTTTGTATTATATATACTTGACATTGGCGAAATCTATAAGGAAACGCCATTAACCCAAGTGATAGAATAGGTGTGGAACAGAAAACCATCACAAAGTAGCCCTGCCTACAGGATGAAGTCAGTTATATGAAATTTTAACTCACTTAAACATTTTCAGTGGTTTTAGTATGTTTCTCCAACGGAACACATCGGTGACGTGAACCAGCTTCCATATTTGGCGATTACAGATATATATAAAGCATCACGCAATAAAATAATAGATGATAGTTGAATTAACTAAGATTAAATATCAATGCAAAGTAGTATTAGGTTTTTATCAAAGCAACCATGACCTCTCTGGTGTTGCGACTGGCCGTGGGGGTCAGTGATCACTTTCCACCAGGTAAACTGTACGCTCACGCTTCCAATAATAAAAAAAAAGACTAAATTAATTGCGAGAATATTATTAGCAGAATCTAATACATTTTTTATTACACGAAGTGACGAGACGAGCGAGATGTTGATCTGATAGGAAGCGTTATGCGTGCCCACAACAATGTTACGCTAGTTAGGATGACCGAGACGGATGTCTCGTTACCCCAGTAATTCCATGAGCTAGAGCGCTTGATTTTTCTAAATTACAATAAGCATTACTAAAACAATTTGACATTTATGGAGAGATTTTACGAGTTCGAAGAACAAACGTTCGGGTTCATCGTCGATTAAAAATAAAAATAGGTTATCATTTTCACTAGGTAATAAATGCCTGTCTATTTGAATATAGTGTTAGTTAGGACGATATATACTGCACCAGTGTTTATAGCTTTAAGAGGAATAAGGGCATATTTTCAATAGTAAATAAAACGCAAGATTAATATTAAAATTATTTATTATCAATATAAACGGCACAACGCCCTAGCGAGTTACAATCTAGTATTTAGTGTTAAAAGCAAAGAAACCGCATTTGGTTAACATAACTTCTCCAGTGAATTATTACATATTTGTCATATCCAGACTTGTTTTACACAAGTATTTTGTTATTACTTTTTACTTAAGGTTATAAAATACTGTTTAGTTGTTCTCATAACCTGAATAATATCAATTCCGATTACAAAGCTATCATATATTATCTGTGTGATAATGAACAGGAGTATGCAAATAATTACGTCAATCTTCATATTTATGGAAACCCGAGTACTTTTAGCAATAGACAGCTCTCTTATGCCCCTATTGCAGGGTTTATGAGCTTTCTCTCACAGGAAGAAGTCAATGCCATGTATTCCATTTATTCTTGTATTATGCTGGATTCAGTAAGATTTCCTAAACAGGAAGCCCAAGCTTAATTAGGTACAAACCTGAACCTTATACACATTCAGTGTATATAATTTTTTTACAGACGGAATTATCATGGCTATAAAATAATGTTAGTCTTCTAGACTAACATTATTTTATTATTCAAACCAGTTTAGTTTCATATTGCTGCTAAACTCCTAACAATGTACTATTTGTAAGATAAATATTCATATACTATTTTCATATCCCATTGTCTGGTTTAATAATCTTCTCTATCATGTCCTGCAATCAGTTTTAGAAGATTTGTTATGTTAAAAAACAGTATGAATTTTAATAAATTTAGTTTAAATTTAGCAGAAGTAGTTACTTATTCATTCAAAGCTCCAATCCAACATGTAAAACGAAACACTAAAGAACATTGATAAAGAGGGCAACACAAGAGAGTAAAATTTGTTTGACGCTTAGGTCCCCAACCTTTTAAGAACTACTGCTCCTATTGCAATAAAAAAATCGAATGCATAATATTTAATTATATTAGTTAAAATTGTTTATTATCTATTAATAATCAAAAATTCTGCCTCCTTATGTGTTATAAATCTTCAGCGCCCACTAAATGGTGGCCACCACCCTAGCTGGGAACGTATGATATAAAGTTATATCGAACAAAGTAGGTTATATCATTAAAATAATTTTGACACACGTATATATATATATATATATATATATATATGAGGTTGAGATGTTGGTCATGAAGTCTGCGCCATAAGTTTTATTGACAACTATTGCAGCTTCATCGGACTCGGGGGTCCCGCGAGCTATACATACATATATACATATATAAATATAATGAAAATAGATTGTTCTGTTCGCCAATTACGTTAAAACTAGTGAACGTACTGACGCGAAATGATTTAGATGGTTAGGAGGATATTTATTATATTATTTTAATTTCATAGATTCTTCATAAAATTATCTGTTATTAACTTTTATAAACGTTTTTGTTTGGTATTATTTATGTGGTTGCTATAAAAAGTCATATACGATTGCTGTTGCTATCAAGGATTATTTCAGACTAATTTTATATTACAGTCGGCAAAGCTGGCAGGGAACGGCTCGTTTTTTTTTTATATTAATGTTTATAAACAAGAATTAATATATTTAGGTAGATTTCGTATAGTTTATGCGGTTGCTATAGTAACGGTTGTTATAGAAAGTCATTTGCGGTCTAATTCTATATTACGGCCAGCAAATGGAGCGAGGAACAGCTAGTGTGTGTATATATATATTAATGTCAGACACACAGGTGTCTGTGTTATGTTACAAAAAATGTTTTGTAATATAATAACGGTTTACTATTGTGAAGAGTAACATTTTATTACTCAGGCTATGAGTACAAAGTTTTACAAATGAACTTAAATTAAGTTCTTGCGTCATATAGCTATTTATATATTGCCACATGAAAAAACGTACAGAAGAATACAAAAAAAAAAAAACATCGAGAATGACTCCGACTCCGACATAAAGGTTACAAAACAGGTTTATATGTTAACATACAATACATGTAAGCAGTAGTATAATAGTAAAGTGATGGTACAAAACTTATTTTAATTTAATAATTATTATTTGTAGTTTTTAACATGTTAAGGCCCTGAGAGCGAGACTTATACATTCAGACTTAGTGAAGCGCTCAATTCTTTGTAAAATTTTACAGACATTTTTTTTATGACAGGTAAATATAAAAACAATGGCTTTCATTGTGGGACTCCATTTTGCATATTTGTTTTACCATTGAAAATAATAATAGAATTAAAAAAAATCTGTGATGATATAATAACTCGTTAGTTACATATAAAGTAGCATCACAATCTAATTCAAGGTTGTGAAGTGTCTTCTAATTTAATTTGATGTTAAGCAAAGTCTAACATTTTTTCTTAACCCATTCGAGACAGAGTACATCAGTTATTTAGTAAACTACTCGTCGAAGTGAAATTTTTTCTGAACTAATGAAATTTGTAAGGCGCAGGAAAGTAAAATTTGGGATTAGTTTTACTCTTTACTAAAAAGTTTAAAAAGCTGAAGCTTTTATATATAAAATACTATAATTACGCATGTAGCGCATGCTAAGATAATAGGTTTTGTTTGAGACCGATTGGGCAGAAAACGTGTTAGGAATAATACTTTGTCTCAAATGGTTTTAATAGAATTTTTATAAACGAAAAAATATTAAAGATACAAAGTAATAATTTTTTTATTGACATAAATCTGTGATATCTGTTCCCCAGTAATAGTAAAATAAGTGAAAGTTGTGACTTGTAAAAATTAACCTTTAAGAATAAAATGTTCACCGGTATTGAGAAGCAGTTAAGCACTAACAGAAATAGTTCTCTCTGAACAGTAAACATGGACCCGTGACAATTCCACACACCACTTAGTCCAGCTCCCCGGCGTTGCAAGCATCTTCGTAGCTCTTACCCTTCTGCTCGGGGTCCAGCTTGATCATGTCATCGATGCGCAGGATGGTGATGGCAGCTTCCGTCGCGAACTTTAGTGCTTTCACCTTGGATATAGCAGGCTCGATCACTCCGGCTGCGAGATTGTCACGCAGTGTGCCCTCTGTGAGGTCTAATCCTACATATTTCAGGTTTGCATGCTCTACCTGCGAGACAGTAAGTTGTCAATTAATAACTTACATACATAAACATACTTTTTCAGGTTCAAAGGGCTATGCAGTTAGTCTACTAACAAAACAACATATAATATTACCCTACATCTACATTAAAGTATAGTACACTTGATACATCAAATTACCTTTGTTTGTGACGAGTTGTGGTAGGCCCTCAGTTTGGCGACGAGGTCAGTCGCATCCCGAGCAGCATTCACTGCAAGTGTTTTCGGTATGACAAGCAGCGACTGTGCAAACGCAGCAATGGCGAGCTGCTCCCGAGAACTCTGCAAGGTTCACACTTTTTAACATACAAGTTTGTAGATCAAACTGCATGTATGTAAGGATCCACATTGAGCAAGCTCAAAGCTTCCGGTAATCTACATGTACCATGGAGATGTCAGAAAGCCCAGTCTCTGCATTAGGAACATATATACTAGTAGTCAACATACAAGACTCAGTGTTTTATGGGTGAGCATGATTTACCATCTAGTTTCAGTCATCTACCAACATGTGAAATAGAGGATTGGCAGTTCATTGTCATCATCTTCAGCCGATGGACATCCCCTTTGAGCATAGGTTCTCACATGATAAAAAATGTTATAAATAAAGATAAAAAAACCTAGATCATTTGTTGCCAACAGATGCTGTAGCGAGAAAGGTTTTGATTTAAATTACTAAACCAGAGAACAGTATATGAAAATAGTACATAAATATTTATCTTAAAGATAACACATCCTTGGGAATTTAGCAGCACAAAGTTTAATTAACTATTATGTAAAAATTAAAGTATGCATTTTTTTCTTGTAAAGAAGCTGGTAGTTCATTAACGGTTGGAAAAGCTATGATATATCTTAACGTACAAGTGTAGTCGCAAAGTTATCCAAGTATATTGAGAGCGCCGCATCGACCGCGCCGCCGCCGGGCACCACGCGGCCTGACTCCAGTACTCGGCGCACAGCGCACAGAGCATCGTGTGCTGAACGCTCCATCTCGTCGCAGTACCCATCCGTCGGCCCGCGCAGGATGATCGAAGCTGCTGTCCGTGCAGATGGCCTACAATTATATATTTTCCTTTTATATGCCGACTAGCAAAAGCAAAACTTTCGTGCGAACACAGCTGATGATAATCCCAGCAGAAATAATAAAAGAGCTATTTGTTGGAATTAAATGTAATGGAGCTGGAATGTTGTTTATATAAAAATTTGCTTGTTTACTTACCCCTTAATAAGAATTAATTGGTCATCACATATTTCCTCTTGAACAACTTCTGCAGCTTCACCAATCATACTTGGTTCAAATACTTCTTCACCTAATGACAATAGTCAACAATATTTTAGAATAATGGTAAACAGTTAAAGTAGAACATCGAATAAAAGTAGCGTGAATGACTTACCATCCATGTTTGTTAAAGAGGTGAGATAAGTAGCTCCAGTTGCCTTAGCGATTCTCTTTAGATCCGCCTTCTTGCATCTCCTGACGCCCATTGCGCCTGCCTCGACGAAATATTTGAGGCAGAGGTCGTCGATACCTCCCGTGCAGAGAATAACGTTTACTCCAGTACTAAGAATTTTATTCAGGCGTTCTTTAGTGATGTCGAGTTCGCGGGCACGAATAGCGTCCAGTTTTTCTGGATCCGTTACTAAAACCTGAAAGATAACAGAACTTATGACAATAAAATATATTAATGTTCAATGTAACATTTATCTTCAAATATCTTAAGTATTTCATAGTAAGTATTACTGAAATGACATTTTTGGTTAAGAGTTTGCGAACTCTTAAATGTTCCAGTTTCAGGTTTTGTTAATTATATAATTTTTTTAACAATTTGAAATGTAAGACTTTCACAGCTGATGCTGATACAAAAACAGGTGTACCCATAAAAGTTGCATTATATATTATGACATATACTATAACTTCATACGACCCATCATCTTAGTGATCTGTGAGCTATGCTCAGCAGTGGGTCTTGTTATCACCCTGATGGGTGATAATGTAATAATATTAATGAGTAAAATCTATGTATCTTAATGTTGCTATGAACAGTCTATCATTTATGGAGGTAATTATTATTCTTATTAACAAAATAGGCTACACTTTGTGTACATGTATCTCTGGAGTAACATACCTGAACACCAAGCTTCATTTTAGTCTTCTGCAAAGAAAAGTCAAGGCAGGCAATCTTGGCATTGATAATCTTCTTGGGCATTGCTTGAGAAGCAACCGTGCAGTTCAGAGCATAACCTTTGACAAGGACACTCTCCCTTGCACTTCGGCCGTGGGCTTTGAGAACATTCACAGCTTTAATAGGATACAATGCATTGCCTTTAGAATCTGTAGTTTTGATTGCTTGTGCTGCATCTACGATGATCTCAGAGAAAAAGTCTGCATCACTATGTTTTTGTTAAGGAGATAAATTAAAGATCAGAAATAGATTATTAAGCTTTAAATTATTTATAAATTATACAATTGATGGATTATGTAATCAATGAAGTGAGCACTCATAACTTTTAGTAACATGGATAAAAATTTTAAAGTATAGGAATATACTTTTTAAATAAATAATATTTAAATCATAAATGGCATTAAATTTATTTGTAATCAAGATGAATAGAAAGTTAATAATTTATGTTTTTAGTAACTTTAAATTAACAAAAATTTAGTCTTAAAAGTATTTTGGTAAGGATACGCTCCAATAAGTTTAGAAGACATGGTTGTTTTGGCAACATTAATTATGGAGGCTCTGCCAAGGGTCTCGACATTCACAGTGAGGTTATCTTGAATGTATTTTACGGCTTCCTTGCAAGCCAATCTGTAGCCAGATATGACACTTGTTGGATGGATTTTGTTCTTGACTAACTCATCTGCATTCTGAAAGAAAGTATTTTTCACAAATTCTTAAACCGTTCCATATAATATTGTTAATACTATTGATTGTTTTAAACTACAATTTTTATTTTACTATGCCAATAATAAAATTTGATAGTAACAGTAATTTTAACCTAATAAAATAGAAGTACATTAAATAAAGTTTAATATACACTTCTATAAATTAGCATCATTTAAAGAAAAGAAATTAAGTATAACATGGAAGAACTCTACCTTTAGTAATTCAGCAGCTATAATAACTACAGTGGTAGTACCATCTCCAACTTCTTCATCTTGGAGTTGAGCTAGTTCTACAAGAACTTTAGCTGCAGGATGCTCTACTTCTAACATCCTACAAAATTAATGGTTTCTTAATATATTTAAAGTATCAATTGGATTATTTCCCTTGCAAGTTAAGTGTAAGTTTAATGATTTACATAAAAAAATAGATAAATTTTCAAGACCATTTAAGACAATAAAATTCTGTGAGAAGACATTTTACATTGTTTTAAATTAAATTAAACATTTAATTGAATACATATATTATTATTTATATTACAAAGAAATATTGAAAAGTAAAACCATAAGGGATAACTGGAAATGTCATTAGGGATATTCACGAACTCAGTGAAACAGAGGTTAGTGTAAAGTAGCCATATTCACTGAATTAAAAGATGAACAACATAACCAAGAAAATCACAGATTATATGAAGTCATATCTCTAGAATAAAACTAGAAGATGTTTTATTTGTCTTTATGAATGGAGTCCACATGTTTGGTTGTAAAAGTAATAAATTTACTAACTTTAATATTGTTGCACCATCATTTGTGACTGTTACATCTCCAATATCATCCACCAACATCTTGTCAAGTCCCACTGGTCCAAGAGAACTTTTTACGATGTTGGCTATAGCAGCTGCAGCCATAACTGGAAATTTATTTAAAAAAAAACTTGTTGCTATAAAACTTTTAGAAAGTATTACCCATATGCTTTTATATTGTTACAATTAATGATTATAGTATTTTAATCATATTATTTAAAAAACAGTGAAGAATTTTCTATAAAAGTTGAACACATAGGTTACTCGGCATAAAAATCGATAAAACATTGTTAGATTATAAAATGTAAACCTCACGTTGAATATTTACAACATTCTGATTACATAAATGCGTAAAGTTAGATTGAATTCGTCGTTTTCACGTAATTATGAGAATTTGTAAGACCATAAGCGGCAGTGCATGTGATCTACCGGGATCAACCTCGTGTGGATTAAATGATGTCTAAATTTACCATTTTGAGTTCGGACTGGTGCTCCTGAGAATCTGGTCCCAGCAACGGACAACGGTGCGGCCAATGTAGACATTTTCTTGAATATTTTAACACAAAATTCACTTAAAAACGCTCGTCACACTTTTTTGATTCTTGAATAAAGAACAATGTTGCGATATATAAAAAATAATGACACATATATTGTTTATTGCCAGTATTAATTTTGACTACTACTGATCAGATAGAAACATTTTTAAAATTTATTTTTTATATTATCCAATCTACTTTCTAAATTTGATGGAGTTATTGTAGGCAATTTGTTAATAGAAAGTTAGCTTATAACCAATATTAGCAATTTCAACAGAAATCTAAGATAAATATGTGTATCTTAAAAAATAAAAATGGCTTGCAGTGGTCTAAATTAATATTGTAATATACAAGCAATTTATTTTATAAGATGTGAAGAAATAATTTTAAAAACAACAGAATACGAAGCAAATTTATAAAACTAATACATATCACATAAAATCTGCCTACATAAAACGTACTGCAATGATTTCTATATTACATAATTTTGAAATATGCTGCAAAATGATTGAATATGAATTTAGAAATGAAATAAATGTCGTTGCTTTAAGACATACGATTTTGTTAAGTTACCTTTTTTTACGTAATTTTTCTACCAGCAACCACTTTCAAATCTTAATACATTAATCTTTGAATATTTCGATTTGGCGACAGAAATAACTGTTCCCATAGTTCCGATGTTGTGGACCTGTGTAGCAACAAAAAACACAAGTCCATAAAAGACAAACGAGAAGCATAGCCTAAGTTAATACTTATTAAATTTCTTTAGCGAGGAACACTTTTTTCATACAATGGGTACGGGCAAAATTTCTAAAGTTTTATAATGCTCAAACACTACCATAGTAGTATTTCCTTATAACGTATCTATAAATCTTTTAGGAATAATAAATATAGTTGTATAGGTAGAAGTTGACTATATGTTTTTACAGATAGCTGAGATAAGCTCGTGAATTTATTTATTTTTTGATTTATAACATTTTAATGTACAGAATTCGAGGGTAGTTATAATTTAATTAACCACTACTTAGATTTAGAGGGCCATTTACATAGTGTTTACTTTAGGATAAAAAATTATGTAAGACTTTTTTTTGTCACAGGTACCTGATTAGTTTTTTCATTATCGTTAGCTATTACTTTTTATCACTAATACAATATGTGTAAAATAGTTTCATAATTAATGTTTTGTTGTATTAAGTATAATATTAAAACAATATTAACTACTTTTGAGAAACATATTTACATTATGGAAATATTCGACTAATGACAATTCAGCTAGCAAAGGAAATAAATGCCTGGAATGCCTCTGGGTCCCAACGTTCATTGAAATGGCCCGCAGTGAGTGTCGCATCTTTACTAGAGCTTAATCTCATTTTGCTCGCTAAGGGTGCGATAAGGCTCCGTTCAAAACAAATCGCATCTACTCGCGCAGGCGTCAAAGCCTGACACGCACGCGTACTTTTGCGTCAGTCGCGCGCTACCCGTTGCCGCGATCGCATCACAGCGCTGCTTTTAAAGAAAATCGCGCTTCCATCTCGCGATAAATGGCGCCCAAATCGGGACTACGCTGACGCGGGGTAAGTCACATTTTTCAGTCAAATTCTGAACACATATCTCACCTGTGTTTAGGTGTTGTGCTACTGTGTGTGGTCCATGCAGCATCCGTTTGTGTGGGCGTGGTGACTTCGCCGTAGAGGGCGCGAGTGTCGCTGATAAGACAAGTCAACAAAGCCTAATATTATATAAACTGACTAAGAGAATGAGTGGAAGCTAAAATCATTTGGCTATCGATTTTCTTAGTATTATGATAGCAATACTCAGACAGTGTTTAATATTTAAGGAACTGCAGCAAAACATTGTAACTAAGTTATATATTATTCCGATAAGGATTACCGATAATTTCGAGGTGTGATAACTTAAAATTCTAATGGATATAAAGTATATTTAAATAACAATGCAAAAATACTTTTGTTTAGCCGTCCTGATATGTGTATTAATTATGAAAAATATAAGATTATTATATATAAGAAATTTAGATATATATATAAAATCTAAATTTTCATTTTAAACAAAATATGAAAAAAAAATAACTGATTTGGAATAGATACTGAATACGAGTTAAGAATTTATTTTTCGTAAAAAAAAGTGTAATTTGAGATACAAACATCCGTGTAGAGTACATTTCGTCTTTGTGTATGAATTATAGTACACTCGTGTTTATTTATTATTTGCCATGCTAATTCAGTGTGCTTTAGCGACGACAATTGCTTAATAAAGTAGCTGTAGAAGCTATGCGGAACGTTTTATAACTTATTTGCGCAAATGCAAAAGCTCCCATCCTTCTTTAATCAGAACTTTATTGTAATTTTTTCCTTATAAATCAAATGAAGAAAATTTCGAAGAAATTAGGGACGCTTTGAGATGATTAATGCTGGTAATAAAGTGTGACTGATCCCGACGTTCCGACAAATTGCGCATGTCATATTTTAAGTGTACGATTAATTTTAACTTGAAACCTTGAAGAAATTGGGAATATGTTATTAAACCATTTTAAATTTTCGCTGTAATGAGTAAAGTATGAAACCTTAAGCATAAACCGATAAAAAGAATAGTTAAAGACCGAATTAGTTTTCTCAATTAGGATAATGATGAAACTTACTAAAAATCTATTATATTTAAAATTTTAATGAATCGATCGTGATTTTTCTGGTCTCCGTTGTTGGATGCCGTTCAGGTCAGTACCTCTGTGGCGCTTATTTCTGTCGCGTACGGTTGAGTCTAAAAATTACTAACCGCCGGTTTGAAAGTCGCCATACATAAAGGAATTGTTAAGTAACGAGGCAGTAATAGGTGCCAGTAAACATAATAACTAGCAAAATTCTTTTATGATATGAAATTGTAGCTTTGTCAGTCAGCAAGTCACTTTTGTTATTTTTTTTATTTTGTTTGCTTTGTCAACTTTAAAAAAATTTTAACTTATAATTTATATATTAGATTCAGACATGATGATGAAAACTTTATAGGTTTCTTTAACTTGCGGTATTCGAAGCTGTGTAATAAAAGCTCACTTAAAGGCTTTTATTATATCCCCTCAAGGGTCAAACGTTCATGAACCGTTAATAAAAAGGTCACTCGTCCTCGTTTCAGAGTTGAACACAGAATGATTGTTGCATTATTGGGGGAATAAGTAGAGCAGTGGTAATGACGGTTATTTGTAGAGTAATTCGTAGATATTGATATTTTTTTATCTATTGCTAAAGTTTAATCATTTTATTTGTTGTTACTTTATCGATTCTTATTGACCATTATTCATACATGAATCCAAAGATCGAATATAATATGTTATATTTTTCACAAGAATTAAGACACATTTTAAACGATCTCTAACAATATAATAAATAAATATTTTTTTTGTGTCAACTTAAAACTAAAAACCAACCCATTTAATTGTAGTCTCCTTTTAAGCAAACAAATGCTTGTGTCAGGTGATCCCACTGTTTCTTACCAATATTCTATTTAATACAATAATGTCAATTAAATTTTAATTACTGCTTTATAAGATATTTAAATTTTACATATTATCACTATATAATATATATATATATATCATCTTTGGCTGATAGACATCTCTGGTCGGACAAATATAGGTAAAAAGATCTCCACGATTAGTATAAGAGAAATATGCAAGAGAAAACACTATTATTTATTTTATTTCTATTTTACGATTTTCTACATATAAATAAAGTAAAAACAAAGAGTGATCACATGAAAATGTAATAGTATAGGCGAGCTTAAATTATATTGAGTTTTCTGCTATTTAACTTTAGTGTAAGCCTATACATGTAATTAAGAGTAGAAATAATATAAAAGTAATTCTAACAGTTAAAACTTTCGTTGAAGGAAATATATTTTTACACACTGTCGGAATCTCTGTGTAAAATCTCTGTATCTTGTTTCAACAGTGAAGCAATAAGTTTTATTTACAGGCTGCGTCGGACTGGGCGACTGTGTATTAGCATTTAAATGGAACTGCCCGTGGGTTCGTGACCCTGCCTCCGACTTGTATTAAAAGCTTTCCGCTTCCTCCGTTCTTGGTAAATTCGACAACGAGGAATAGGGTTGCTCTTAATAAAATATATTGTTTGCTTGGTTTAGTTCACGACTATATCTAGACGTTTTTATATATAACTCTTTTTTTTTGTTCAACTAAACGGCAAGACGAGGGGGACGTTTACGTCGTGGTCCTCATCCTATATGGCGCTACCTTGATATGTTTCTATCTAGCAATTTATCGTTATTTAGGATATTTATAGTAGGATACATGTACTTCTACTTGCCACTTTGAGACCAAAGACATTAAGCTACAATACTCTAGTAATTTCACTATTTACAAAGCCCATAAAACCAGAGGTAATATTTGCACACTACAGTTTGTCGGCTACAATAGACGCTGCGGTGGACTTCCTAGAGAGTCTTCGGCAACAGAGACGTGTCTAAGTATAATTTAATTAGATTGTTATAAAATAAAAAGTTAAATCGCAATGTTATGTAATGGGGTACGTATGAATGTCAATGGAATGATTTCTGAGAAAAATAAATTCAATAAGAAGACCAAAGCGTAAACAAACTAGTTTTCCGGCTTGTTTATGTTTGCAGGATCCGGGAAATATCACAACATTAAATTAGCCATGGTAGTATCCATAATACTTGGGAAGATCTCCGAGAGCTTCTTACACAAATGAAAATTTTCTTATAAACCTGAATCCAGCTAAACTTTTCCGTGGCGCAGATAAGCGCTAACCACTTACCTCGAAATACGAAGCTCGCCGGTTCGATTTCATGCCCTCATATAAAGGAGTTTTATTCGTAGTAACTTAACTAGACCCTCCCACCCTCCTTATATTGTAAATCTGTGGGCATAAAAGTATTTCTGTGTTCTAGCTGTCAACAACGTCAGCATATTTTGGACTAGAACGGTTTACAATCTAGGGTCTTAACGTCATATGAAACCATGGTCAAGTTTTAGCTTACTTTAGATAAAGTAATACAGAGCTAGCGAAGGGCTGTAAGGGTTCTCGCACAACAACTCACGGGATCCAAGCCAACCTCACCAGCTCGTGGTGCATCCTGCTAATCTACTAACGAGGCTCTGGCTCCCACCAATCTACATTGGGCTAGCGTGGTGGGAAATGGCACAAATCCTCTCCATATGAATCCCTGCCTGCTTGTGTGGAAATTTTTGGCAGAGGCTAAATCCAGCTGTGGACATCTATCGGCTGATGATGAATGAGCAAGCGAAGAAACAGTTCGAAGAGTTTCCTGTGTATTGAAAAAGTATTATGATGAATTTTATCTTATAGCCTTAATTAAATTAACCTTTTAAAATAAAATAAAACACAGTTCATCTTATCAGTTACTGCACATGAAGTTTCCCAATCAGTTTTTGGCAGCGTTCACGTTAAAAGCTCTATGCGGTGTTGTTTTGTTGCTGCTGGCATGTGTATGTTTCAACTTTGGTTACGTTTGCCAAAAGCCAGTCAGGTTGTTCGTTGAAGCTGATACTGACTGTTTACTCAAATCTATCTCTTTACGAAACATAGCATACAATTAATATATTTTAACAAGTATATATTTGTACACAATCTCACCTGATGTTATGTGGGTTTGTTAAAAATCATTAAGCGCGTTAACCGAGTTCTTAGTTTTTAATTGTATTTCTTAAGACATAACACCGCATTCCGGTTAAAGTTTTATAGTAAAAATCAACGTTAATATTGGATTAGTTCACAAGAATTTTCTCACTTTAGTGCTATTAAGGGAATTACTATGAGAACTTAACTGCTGAGTTAAGCATACTCAGGAAATAGTTACTTTCTTCTTATTAATTGAATTATTATTGTAATAATATATTACAGTGCTATTACTTTAAATCATAGGTTTACTATTACATAGCTTGGATAATCACGAAAAGAAGGCCGTTTTTATTGTGATCCGGCTCTAATACAGGTGTCTCAGAGCGTTCTGGGCAACCGTCTTCACCTTCTAATTTCATTGTTACGTAACACTGAATTTAGGGTCAAGTTGTGGCCCATAGATAAAAAATAATACATACTATAAAATATTCATGTAAATTACGAACGAAGTACCTTAAATAAAAAGTTATAACTGCTAAGTAAACTGTGTTATGAATAATGGCAGTAAACTACTTACTCCTTAGTTTTGACCTATATGTTTATCCTATACTTCTATCCGGCATTAAAACAAATTAATCAAATTTACTATTAATTAGAATTAATTTAATATCATTAATTAGTAAATATTTATAATTTTACCGTCTGATGATTTTTCTCTTCAGACAATTACATGTTCTTAGCTGATCATCCGTTTATGTCATTAGAATGAATAGAAATTTTACACACGTCATCATCTCAACCGTTCGACGTTCACTACTGGACATAGATCTCTTGTAATGTACTCCACAAAAGATAAGTCTTGCACTCTTTAATACAAGGGATTTTTAATATTCATTATCAGCCGATATACGTCCACTGCTGGGTATAAGCTTCCTCCAAAGATCTCCACATCGATCGATCCTCCGCTGCTCGCATCCAGCTGCTTCCCGCAGCTTTCACCAGATCGTCGGACCACCTGGTGAAGGGCCTGCCAATACTACGTCTACCGGTACGCGATCGCCATTCGAGGACCTTACTACCTTACTACCCCATCGGCTGTCAGTCCTTCGAGCGATGTGTCCTGCCCATTGTCACTTAAGGCTAGCAATCTTTTGAACTATGTCGGTTACCTTAGTTCTCTTATGGATCTCCTCATTTCTGATTCGATCATGCAGGGAAATAGCCACTTCCATTGCTTTTTGATATTAAATAAACGATATTAGAAATTTGTATTATCACTTTAACTTTTAGTTTAACTTAAGTAAAAGAAAAGAAGTAAGAGCTGGTGGTCATTATTTTTAAATTTGTAAGTTTTCAGTGCAGTAAACATAAAAAAGGTGCATGAATTTAAAGAAAGAGTGCACTCGTCCACGCAATGTCGGAAAGCCTTTTGTTGAGATGCTGGAGAGTCCTTTGCGTTTCCCGCGGGCGGTGCTGGCGAGCATTATAGTTTATTTTACGAGTACCCTACACTTTATTTGTTAATATCCTGTTATTAATCAACACGCCGTTAACTCAACAACATATTTTCTATTTAACATTCGAATATATCCTGCTAGCCATATCAACACCACTTACATACAAACGTCATAAGAAATAAATGTGCGCTTTTTAATCATTTGTAGATCATATGGAAATTTCAATAAATTAATTGTATCTAAGTTTGAACCTAGATCAATATCTAGGGCGTCATTTGCGGGTACCGCACAATACCTCATGAGGCGGCGGGCGTGTTGGCGGGTTTCCCACCATGCAACCTGGAGGCGGAATTCCTCTCTCTAATTTATGACAATCGTACGGAAACCCGCCTTCGCAAGGAGCAACTCGTACCTAGGGAATGGGAAACACGGAAGTTCCGTACTTGGCAGCTGCTTTTACAAAGCTGCAAAGAACGACGGGCACGTCCTAGAGAAGGTAAGAGAACTGTCGAGACTGTGTGTCCAATTTTAGAGAAATAGATGACATGGGTCTCTGTCCTTTGGGTTAGTGCAGTTACTTTCTGGACATGAATGGTCACCGACACCTATGGTTTGTCACAGCACTGGAGGGGTCGCGGCTGCGTTGCCAACCTTTAAGGGAATAATACGCCCTTTTCTTGAAGGCCTCCGTGTCGTATTGGTTCGATATCGGCCAACATTTTTTTTTTTTTTTTTATTTTTTAATTTTTTTTTTTTACAGTCATTCCCCTGCGTATGGCGGGTCAGGGCCTTTAATTGCACTTTTAAGCTTTACTTTACATTTATCACTTATCATTCAAATTTTCTTGTTTCTAGTACTACATTCTCTCCTTTCGTCCATCTTCTCTATCATGCCTATTCTTATCTTTCTTTCTTTTTATTCTCCTCCTCTTTTCTCTCATACTCCATTCCATTTCCTTCTTTCATACCTCTCGCTGAGTGAAGACACCGTCGCCTCGTCAGTCCTGGAACATGTCATCGTCCTTTTTCTGAAATAAATCATCCAACTTTGTTCCAATTTTTCGTTTGTTGATTTCTGTTTTTTATTATCTACTGTTTATTTTAAATTTTTTATATTCATTATTCTATTCTATCTTTGGCTTTTGTTTCAATTTTGATTTGTCTTTAATAGTATTTTACATTTGTTCCTTATTATTACCTTTTCTATTATTTTTCTACAATATCTTATAAATATCTGGCGACTTTCGTCCTCACTCATCAGAGAGGCAACTGCTGCCATCTCTAACTTTATACCTATCTCTATTTCACATTTCACCCTTTCTGCCCCGAATAAGGGACAGGAAAGCAGGATGTGCACCACGGTCTGGTCCACCTCCGGGTCACAGGGGCACGCGGGACTCTCCTTGAGCTTGAACCTGTGGAGGTACTCGGAGAATCCCCCGTGCCCGGTGAACATCTGGACCAGGACCGTGTCGAGCTCGATCCGGCGAAGCACCCGGTACGCTGACTTGACGTTCGGGAAAAACATCCTCGTTGTTGAAGCCGTCGTACCTTGCACATACCTCCTGTTCCATTCGTCGAGCGTCTCCAGCCTTAGCTGACGCTTGACGAATGAAACGGGGCAGTCCTCGTATTCTGGTCTTCTTTTGCTCTTTAGGGCCGCTTCCTTGGCCAGGTGGTCCGCCCTTTCGTTCCCCTCCAACCCCACATGCGCCTTCACCCAATATAGCCTTACATTCGTCCCTTTCTCGCGCGCTTTCATTATGTTCTCTTTTACTGCGATCGCCAGGGGATGGAGGGTGTCAGGTTTTGCGACGGTCTCCAGGGCGGACCTCGAGTCGCTGAATACGGCGCACGAATGCGCCGACCCGCTGGCCGCATACCCTGTTGCTCTCGCCAAAGCCAGCAGCTCTGCCTGGTATACGGTGCAGAAGTTGCCCAACTTGAGTTTTTTGTTAGAAACCTCTGCGGCGTCCCGCAGGACGCAGAACGCCGCACCCACCTTGTCGTCGATGCGGCTGCCGTCGGTGTAAATCACCGAGTCGGCAGCCGAGGTGGCAAGTTGGACTTCTTCCGCACTTTCGCCCAGACAGGAGAATTCCACACCAAGCTGCACAGATGGGTGTGGGAGTCTCAAGTAGCTGACCGGAACCTCCAGCTCTCGGTCACCCAGTACTTGCCGGGTGTGGCCGCGCTTTACCTCAAATAAAGTGGCCGCTTCTTGGACCCGAAGGTCCAGAGGAAGCAGCCCGGCAAGTACTAGGGCCGAATGCAACGACGCGGTTTGGTGAGTTCGCGCAATTCTCTGCGCAAAGCCACGCTGAACCGCATCGAGCTGCCTTCGGACCAGCAGCTTCTTAGCCGCCGGCGCCCATGCACTCGCTGCATACAGAATGATCGGCTCCAACACCGCCAGATACATCGTTCTGATAACCTCCGAGTTCAACCCCCATGATACTTTCGCGGCCCTGCACAATTGACGATAGAGGCCTTGGGCCTTGCTGCTCACGTTCTTCACGTGCGTGTTGAACGTGAGCCTATCGTCAATTGTCAGGCCGAGTATCCGAACTTCACGAGTTCGACAAAGGGGCTCTCCGCCCATATTCAATATTGGGTTGTCGTACTTAAGTTTGTTGGTGAGCACCATCACATTGGTTTTGTGTGGTGCAAACCTCAACTTATTTCGGACCCCCCAATCGTGAATATCGGCGAGCACCGCATTTGCCTTCCTCGTGATGTCCCCGGTCTCTTGCCCGGAGAAGATCAGCACGACATCGTCTGCGAACGCCTGGCAGTGTGTTCCGCTCTTGACCACCATCTCCAGGAGTGGATTTAGGAGGAGGGTCCAGAATGTTGGGCCACCCACGGATCCCTGCACGCACCCCTTGGTGGTATCCCTGGCACACTCCGCCCCCGCGTACCTGACGGACACCTTGCGATCGCTAAAATAGCTATCGACAAGGCGCCGCAGGTCGACGGGGCAGCGAGTCTCGGCCAGTCTGCACCGTATAGCAGGCCACCAGGCGTTGTCGAAGGCTCCCTCCATGTCCAACGATACCAGCACAACGATCTCCTTCTCCTTCAAGCGAGAGCGTATGTGCTGTACCAGGTCATACAGGGAGTCCTCGGTACACCTTTGCGGCATAAAGCCGTATTGGCGGCTACTGATATACGGTGCAGTGTACCACCGTATCCTCCGGACCATCATCTTCTCGAGGACCTTGCCCATGACGGGCAAGAGTCCGATTGGCCGGTAGGATTTCGGGTGCGTGTAGTCGTCTTTACCGGGCTTCCGCAACACCACAACCACTGCCTCCTTCCATCTCGTGGGGAAGTAGGCAAGAGCGAGACACCGGTTGGAGAGCGCGAGAAACAGTTCGGCATCCACGGCGATGGCCGCACGGCAGATGTCGGCAGTGAATCCGTCGAAGCCAGGTGCCTTTTTCGCATTGAACGTTGACACGGACCATCGGAGCTCCTCCATCGTGAAGGGGGGTTCGCATGGATCACCATGTCCCCCCTCGTTGACATCATCGGACTGGGCTCTTACAGTACAGTGGTCCGCATTGTCCTCCCCGGGGTCATCCCCCGGGAAGAAAACCTCTGCAAGCAACCTGGCTGATCCCGCTGCGTCCAGCACCTTCCCTCCCTGGACGAGGGGGACGTCTTCACGCCTTACCCCCGCGCGACGCATCACGCGATAGATGCCGTCCCACATGGTCTCGCGCTCCTGCCGCTCGCAGAACCGCTTCCAGCTAGAAGTCTGAGCACGCTTCGCCTCGAGGCGGTAAGCCTCCTTCGCGTCGAAATACTCGCGCAAGACCATCTCCTTACGGGCCGGCCGCGCGTATCGGCCAACATTGTGGGCACAATGCACTGTACAGCATACACTAGAACAGTCCCAGCGTGGAACATTCTGCGTCGGAAACTTACCGCTGTAGTGGGCGACGATCAGTCACTGCCAGCATTAGTTAAAACTACGGTTGATAGTGAATGATCGTGGAGCCCAAATATTCATATTTGCGAACAGGTGATGCCCCAAAAGGAAGCTGCAGAAAGGACAAGGGTGAGGACTACACAACTACCCTATTCGTAGCCACCGGACCGGACTTCGTAGGAGAATGTACCTTGCTTTTCTTCGACCTCTATAACCGAGGCTAGGCAACCGATAAAGGGGGCGATCTGTCGTCTATATTCAAGATGTATTCGTAAATATATCGATATTGGTATACATGGTAATGCAATACAAATTAAGGTTGACACTTAACCTTTCTCCAAAAAAGAGATTCGTAAGCGTTCCCGTAGTTCCAAAAAACGGCGCTACGAGGATCACTGTGGAGTTTTATCTGGCAAGTGTTCGGCATAATCCTTTCGCTGTCCATATAGCGAAGGAGTATCCGATGTAGGATTTCCCTACGAAAAAAAAGAGGTTCAAAATGAGATCGCGCAACCGTGCTAAATATTATAAAAATATGTTAATATTATCTAGAACTACAGTTAATAGACTCGAGATAATTTACCTGATATTAAGTGACAATGAGACCGTATATGGTGAAGGCTACTCTAGTTTCAATAGCCGAAATATAGTAATGCTTTCATAGCAGCATATTTACAAAATGGCAGTAGTAACTACCCAAGCGTGTTCGTAAAAATCTTACCACTTTACAGACTCACCTAAAATCTAAGATATAGAAATAAATAGAATTTAAAAGTAGAGTGTACGTTTAAAAGTTGTCACATCTTACCATGATCCATATAAATAATATTATAAAAAAAATACTACCAGTATTCTCTGCCCCTCGTTCCCACAAGAATCGATTCTCAGTGGATATCTTCAGGTGTAGTCTAGGTTCCAACAATAAACGTCTATTATCTGGAGATGAAATGAATATCTAAGTGACTAATTTATGTCTGCAATAGGTATGAATAATAAATATGTAACCTCTTTAAAAAAAGTAGATAACTGTCATAATAAAGGTTTTTTTTATGTAGTAAGGGGTTCCGCACAACTCACGGCACCCAAACCACTTGCTCGTGGTGCACCCTGCTAATCAACAAATAAGGCTCTGGCTCCCACCAACCTGCATTGGGCCAGCGTGGTGGGAAATGGCCCAAATCTCTCCATATGGACTCCTATAAACAACGGCTCCTTGTGCCAGTTACCATGACTGCAGCGCAGGACTGGCCGACGTGGAGATTTTTAGAGGAGCCCTAGCAGCGGACATCTATCAGCGGATGATAATGATGATGATAACAGAAAAGTATTTTTATTTTTATTTCCTCTAAATTTAGCGAATCTTTTCACGAGTCGTTCGTTATATTTCAGCTGAAAAATAAGATTTTTCTCGAAAACGTGTGTCATCTTACCGTTTTGTGTAGGGTTGCCATATAGTTTAGAACATTGATTTTTTTTTTTTAATAATTCCTATAATTAAAAAATTTATTAGTAATATAAAATCATATAAATCGTCGGGACAATGATCGCAGAAAACGTTGGAAGCGGCAGTGCAGTACCAATCAGCTCGGAGGGGAGGTTTATGTTCAGTAGCCGATCTGTATCAGCTGATTATGATAATGGCGCTGAATAAATAATGTGTCGACTCTTATAATGTTTCTACGCGGTTTACGACATTTAATAAACGATACAAGTTTGACAGTATGATGTTTTTCTACAATTTATACACTATAATATTTCATATACATATTACAAAAAAAAATATTCATTTAGTATAGTCACTTTGTTTTTTTTGACATATTAACCTTAAAGGTTTTATATTTGTTATTCACTGTAACGACTTCAACAGAAGAACGTTAAACTGGTGATAATCATGATGTTTCCACATAACCAAAAGCTCATCGGTTTGTGATACACAAGATACTGACTCGATGTGACGGTAAAACTACTTTTGTAGGCCGAAATAGGCGCTATGGTGTTACCAATAGAAAAGCACAACTTGTCTACTTGAAGCATATTACACCTTCTTATATATGTGGGTGTTAGCAACCCTTTCAAAGGATAGAATATCGTTGAAATTTACCGCACGTACTTCGCGTATCTTAAATTTCGTGAATTAAGTAAAACAACTGTGTTACTGTTTGTTTATCTTCTTCTTTGTAATATCTCTTAGTTCAAGATTAAAAATATTGTAATAATACGAGTACGTGGAGAAAGAAATTGGAATCTTTTTTAACCGTCGACCAAAAGTAAGTTCTTATTTGAACACACAACTTTATAGTGATACGATGTTGTTAATACTCTATGTTTGGATAAGAGTTTTAAGTTATTCTTCAAAAAATAATATTTATATATTTAATAAAACAGTTCTGATCCAATGTAGAGACTCTTCACGATATCTCTGGAATCATAAGGCCTGAAGACTTGTAATTTTGCAGGAAATTTTCTTTTTACGGAGTATGACTATAGGCGGGGAACAGATAATGGTTATATAAAATAGTATAAATTTCAAAGGTACAAAACGAAATATAACATTTTACAAAAGTTCAGAGTTAGATAAAAAGGTTTAACAGCTTTGTTAGAAAGAGCTTTTTTTCAGAACGGCTGGACCAATACTTCAAGACAAGTTCATATGTTCACCATGGTACAATATGGAATGGACCATAATACTCTAGCTCTGTTTTTATTAAATGGAGCCGAATAATGTCGTCAGTTTTATAATATAAGGGTCGTAGTCAGGTTAAAGAAAGCCCTTACCACCCAAACTTAGTCACATCTGGCACCAGAATCGAAGCAGGCACCTCAGAGTTAAAAGCCAAGCGTGTAGAGTGAGAATCAATGAAGTAGACGTGCAGAAGGAAGTTGAATAGTATAACTTCGAAGTTGATGAAGTGACAAATCAAATAGGTCGTCCTCATGCTAGTGTTAGGCATAACATGATAGGCATATCAATAGTAATGATTTGTTAAATATTTTGAGGATCTACTATATTACTTCGTTGGTTAATAATAAACTCGTAAATTGTGATATCCATTTACAAAATTCGCGTTACAAATACCGGCAGGAACATTTATCTATTTCCTTTCGTTCAGCTATAATGGCGGAATCTTGTACACGTCAGTCTGAAGCTGAATAGTAGAATACAGCTAAAATGTCAGAGCTATTTTCTTTTTTAAAAATAACGCTGTTAAATATGAAAGCATTAATATACAAAGACCATTTTTATGGATACGAATAAAATTTTATCTTTTCGGAAATAAGCTTTAGAAATACAGGGTTGTGTTTGTAGAAGTTTATTTATCTTTATGTTTTATAAAAAACTTACTAGTGATAGAACTCTGCAGAAGAAGATCGTCTAGGTAAGTAAAACTGCAGCCAAACAGCAGTGTGCAAACATTACTATGTGCCTGTTTGAAGGACGTTCTAGCTAGTAAACCTACTGAAGTAACAAGACAAGCCTTAAGCATATTATGGTGCATATACTAATTATGGCCGTATTATTATTGGCATATTCTTTAGTTGGACATCCTTCTCAGCTCGTAGCGAGAAGACTCCGAGTCCCAACTGTGGGAATATTAAGGGCAATTTTCATATAGTTAAACGACAAATATAAACAACTCTCTAATAGCGTTTTCTGGACAAGTAAAAGCTGATAGAAGCTTCTAAATTTTTTTTCTTTTATAATAATTTATTTGTACCATCCTTAGCACGTACACTGCTCTTCTCGTATAAACGAGTGTTTATTTATGCTGGTTCTTTGACGCTGACCCTCCCCGGAGACTGAGGCATGCAATGCGTGGTATAATGCGAGGAAAAAACACTTGACACCAAATTTCTATCATCATTTACGGCGAGACATCAATTATAAAGGGAAACTTAAATTAAATTTTACATCGCCACATAATGTAACAAAAAACTACTTGAGAAATTTGGGATGAAAATTTTTCAGTCATTTTATTACTGTCATCTTCTTGGTCTTCCTGGAATTCCTATCCGAACGATGTGGTAATCTTTTAGAGGAGGTTTCTGTTCAACACTAAATATCTATCAGCTGATGATGATGATTGTGTTGTTTATATTATATTGTGTTGTTCGGGTAATAACCGAAGCGGCTGTAATAATTTGTGTGCAATATCTGTTGATGAAGGTATGATTTTAGGATGTACTATATTTCTTTATAATGCATAGCTCTCTGCTTTCCAACTCCCTACAGCTTTACCGAGTATGATCAATTATTGCAGCAGTGCGGCGTATCCTGTTTGAATAATTTATCTTCACACATTGACATAGCTTCCGCTTTTGCCAACCTAATTGTATCAGCTTACGTGGTAAGCCAGAACGAGTGGAATAATTTAATACTATTATACCAAGTACATAGGGATTCTTGCATTTTTAAATTATGTCGAGGGTAGCTGTCAAAGGAAATGAGCCGACATGAAAGGCTCGACTTTCTTTGATATTTTATTAATACTCCTCAACGTATAATGTGTAACATTTAATCTATCTATCTATCTATCTATGACAAATAATCTTTACCCTTTTAAATTGATATTGGTACATGGTTTGAGTATATATGAAATTATATATTTTGACAAAAAAACAAAGATAAATAGAAACGACGTTAAATGAAATAAATACAAATAGAAATAATGTACAGACACGTCTTTTCTATATATATTCATATCGTCTATATATTAGTTTTAAAATAATTGTCAGTTTAAATGTGGAGTTACTTCATTACCTACCCTACCATCGTTATTAGAGTTATTAGCGTCCGTAGTGTTGTAAATAAGGAAAATGCTGTTAATTATGTAAGGGATCCCGCACCACTCAATGGACTCAAATCAAACTCACCTGCTCATGGTGTACCTTGCTATTCAACAAACGAGGCTCTGGTTCTCACCAATCCGTATTGGGCCAGCATGATGAACCCATACAAACTCCATGGAGGAGGGTTATATCCAGCAGTGAACGTCTATCGTTCGATGATAAGGAGATATTACAAATAGATATACGAATCATATTTATTATAATAGATCAGATTATGTTCAGTTTTTTCTAGTATAAACATCAATGGTTTATTAAAGATCTCTGTTCACTTTAAGTTTTTATCATCTTTTGTTGTTTTGTTATATAAACAAATAAATTCTTCATTTTTAATTACTTTTCGCTTACTTTGTTTTCGTTTTTTTTAATGAAGATACGACACGCGCAAGACAGACAGAGGCAAGTGACACTTGTATCCATTAGCAGGTTTAAAAGTCTACACAACATCATTTCTCAACACATTTATAAAACATAATATCATCATCATTGTCAGCCGACAGACGTCCACTGCTGGACTTAGACCTCCCCATAATACACAATAAACATAATATAATTAATATTTATTTTCGTATACAATGTCGTTATTAAAACCTCACACGACATCATCAATTATTATTACTTTAGATTTCCCTTTTATTTTTAACAAAATTATTACGAAATATAATAAAAAGTATAGTTCCATTTTGAATATTTATTATCGATAGAAATGTTAGCTTTACTTAGAAAAATATAACTTGATAATTTAGGCAAGTCACAATAAGGATGGGGATAGTATATAATCGTTAAAGTAAACGATTATCGATTATTGTTTCGATATTTACCTAATTATGCTGTATGTCGAATTTGTAATTTCTAATTCTTTTAACGCAAAGGTTTTTGATGGGCGGTGTTCATTTAGTGCGCTAACCATTAAAATAGAAAATACTATTAAAGATACTTTTTATAAAGCACGTATATAACATTTTTCTTTATGACAATGACTGTTTATTTATTTTTTTGTTATTAAACGAAGCCACAAGACGAGCGAGTCGATTACTTTGTGGTAAATGATACGCCTGCCCGTAACAATGTGGTGCTAGATAAGATGATATACACTGACTGACTGACTAGGCGTAGAATACAATGTAGTGCACATTGTATTCTACGCCTGATACAAGGTGTTGAGTCTCATTACCCAGCAACTTCCCGAGTTCCAGCTACCTTCAAACAGGAATAGCAATGTTTACACACTAATGTTTGGCGTCAGAAATAAGCGTTGCGGTGGTAGTTACCTAGATGATCTTTAGCAATAGAAACCTACCATTAGTAATCTAAAGTATAAAAAGTTGTATTTAATGAGTAAAATATTTGCAAAATACGGTGTAAATTGTTCCTAAAATTTATTTTTAAATCATCGATTTATTTAATAATGTTTCTTAAGCGATTTCTGATAGTCTGTAGTCGTTTGTTCTTTACGAAAACTAAGTTTAATACATATAACTATTATATACGTTATATCTTCCATGGTATATAATATTAGGGTATAATAATATTGTTATTGCATGTAATGGATATTGTGTTTAACTAGTAGGTGTATTTGTAAATAAATTTATTATATAATATTGGTAACATTCTCAGTATAAGATTTGTATTCAACTATTGCTATTATTAGTACTTAAAAAAATATAAACGGTTTTACTAGAGCAGTTATCGTCGGCAAATGCTTAATCAACGCTTGCTTGGTGCGTTTTAATTATTCGGAAGCGTTCCTTGGGGCTGTCTGCAAATCACTGAGGATCTCACTCTTATACGAGTATTTCATTTACTTACACTTCAACACACGACATCTATTGGTATTAAAGGAAATTTTAGAAAGGCAGTAAATTTACTGGTAGTATGTCTCTATTGTCGTAGCACTGTAGTCTCAGGCTATTGAGAATAGGACTAAGGTTTTCCTGCCTGCCAAGGCGACTAAAAAGGCTTCGGGTTTGTGGGCTTTGAGGGTGGGGGTCCACAGAGCTCAATAAGCGAGCTTTAGGCTGATGACAAATGCATGGCGGTCTTGTATTTGTTGTAGCACAGCGTGGATGCTAAAGAGGGCTTTGCCATTTTGTGGGATGTTTTTGCCAGTGCAGTGGGGCACCGGTACATTCTGTAGGAGATCCAGAGCCTCTCCTAATGCACTGAGGAACACTACCGAGGGGGTTTTAGTGGGTAGAAGCCCTACATAACCTTGTCTTCCCCCCAGAAGCAAGGTATCTTTTAAGGGGATTTCCTACGTGATAAAAAAAAGGTCTCTGTTATCTAAGCGTGTATTACACCAGGCAAATAGCAATCTGTATAAATTACTTCCTTCCTGTTAGAAGGGCGTTGTACCTGGTGTAATTACTGGAGTAACGATACTTAATAGCTTGTCTTATGCAACGAGCATAATTTACTGCAGTATATTTCATCCTAACTAGCGCCAGGTTGCTTTGGGCAAGCGTATCGCTTACCATCAGGTAAACGTTCCGGTGGTCTTATCGCTTAATTGAATAAAAAAAATATAAGTTCATATTAAAATGCTTATATAAGGACAACAGTTTTAACCTAACTCTTCAGTTGGATTCACTGTGTGGATTATATTTTATATAACGAAAAGAGAAAGCTGTAAATGTATATTATTAAAGAGGTGTGAGGATGATATAAAACTCGTTACTATTTAATTTCCTTTATATAGAATTTTTTATATCGTATCGCCTCATTATTTTCTTTATTAAAATGTTATATTAAGCTCTATTAGTAGTCTCTCTCTTTCGTTCTTTCCTACTTTAAACAATAAATAAATTGTTCATCATTCCCTCTATCCAAACAGAGAGATCTGTTTTACACCTTCATAGTGTATTTATCCTATTCTCTAACATATTAACCAGATTAAAAAGTCATAACTTTTTAATCTGGTCTTCTTCTACCATGATCGAACATCACATTTTTTTCCTGTTTACCTTGTATCGAAAAAAATACACAATCTGAACAATAGAATGTTAAATGAACTATGTAAATTACAGACCCCTATTAAAGAAACAATTAGTACAATTACAGTTGTACAATTTGTAAAGCGAGGGATGTCGGCAGTAAGAACGACACCCCAGTTCTTCCTACCAGATATGCTTTAGTCAAATAAACAAATAAAAATAATAAAAAAAATTATACATTTACTATATAAAAATAACTTACTTTTACTGATTATTTGAGGGTACATCTCCTATGGATGGGTCTATTTCAATATGCACTAGCGGAGCCTTTATATAAATGGATGACAATGGTAGTTCATTTTATACTTTTTCTAGATTTAAATATAATAATTATTTTGTTACTTACAAGTAATGAAAAAATAGGATAGGATTGTTATTGCGTATGAGCAGAAATCGAAAAAAAAAAAAAGGAATAAAGTTCAACCCTAGTGCAGACCGCAATTCTCATTGTTTCCTTAATTAAGAAGCGTCTCCTATGGGGCGGGTAATAACCAGCCCTCGCTGCTTTGTGCGCCGGTCAAGATAATGTTCTCTCGCTGAATAATGCTGCACTGAATTTAAAAATTTAAAACAAAAATCTAACTGAAAAATCAAAAAGAGGATAAATATAAACTACTCTACTCTTTAGAACGACAGAAACGGACTACACTGCCACTAACCGGTGATTGATTGACTTTACTGGTGGTAGGTGTCTGTTGCCGGAGACCGTCTAGGTGGGAATCACCATAGCGCCTATTTCTGCGGCTAAACAGTAGTATGCAAACATTACTCTGTTCCGGTTTGAGAGGCGCTGTAGGTAATGTTATGACTGATATATGTTATGAGCGGAATGTGTTGATTTATATACAATTCTAACCATCAGGTGAGCGTTCCGCTTGTCTCCTTCAATTCCTTCCTTTTTCAATTCTTCATTCAATAAAAAAAAGAATTATATTTAGGTTAGTTAGTAGAAACAATTGCCAAGCCAAATGTTATTTACATTACACAAAGAAAGGTAAAAGAAACGTTTGCCCATAATAAATAATGCATTTCGTAGAATATTGATATTATATTGTGCTCGTCGCATTAAGAAACATGTTGTCGTTAGCTCTGTTTTTCAGTAGCTACAACGCCCTCCAAACCAGGATACAATAATATTAAACCCTATTGTTTGATTCTAGAAATAGACGCTTCGGTGGTAACTAGCAATACCAAAGTTTTTTTATTTAACTTTTTTTAAACAAAATATTTTCCACTATATTGTTAATGAGAGCTATATGTATAATACGAGGAATCCGTCCCCACCTTGGGAGAGCTTTTCCCCTTCGCAATAGTAGAAAAGGTGCCCCGATTCAAGGACTGCAGTATCCTCCCTCTGTTTTCGGATTTCCGATAGTCCCAGGATCTAACATCTAACCCTTCCAGGTCATCAGCATCCAAGTTTTGTAAGTGCCAATAGTCAGATAATGATGTTGGCCTGTTAATCGAGGATTCTTAGCATCCCCTGTCCCATCGTAATCGTTACCGCTACCTTAGCCAGGAATAGCGCGGCTGTAGCGTACTGAGGGCCCTAATTTGTGTTTCCTGTCCATTGGGGAATCCAAATGGACCGACGACATAATCAGGGCGGTCGGAAGTGGACGGATGCGAGAAGGTCAGGATTGCATTTGGTGAAAGACATTGGGAAAGGCCTATACCCAGCGGTGGATAAACAAAGGCTGATAAAGATGATAATGACGAAACAAAATAAAAATTAATTAATTTGAATTTTCTATTTAATAATAATGGTTAATAATACTTTAATAGTTGTTTGTAAGTATTTGGATACTTAAATTGAAAATTTGGTAACGTTAAAGAAAATGACTTAAATTAAAACTTTGATTGTAAGTAGACCATTTTTATGTTTTTTTTCTAATGTGTTATATTTATTTTATATATTGGCGTTGGGTCCGTTATTACAAAGTATGATAGGTATGGTTAAAATGCTGCTAAATATCGGTATGCGTCAAACGTCCTAAGTCAGAGTTCGACCGAAACCCGTCGGGAATTTATGTACACTCATGCTACGTCCGTAAATATTACAGAGCCAACTCAGGCACGGTTTGATCCCATATATTCTGATGGTAAAAATTATTTATTGCTAACATTACTTATATCAATCCACTTGCATTTCGATCTAAAACGCTCTCTTTAGCTGATACATAAACTATGGTTTGTTTTATTTATTTACGGGATACCAACAGTACATGACAATAACATATATGCAGAACAGAAATTTATTATAAATCTTAATATATTCTAGTTATACTTTGTAAATTTGTTATTTATACTCTTGTTAACTACTTTAGACACGAATATTTTTACAGTTAATGGGTAGTCAGTATGTTTGTATATACAACATCACATTGCCTAATAGTTTTAACAGAATATAGTAAGTTTTGTTATATTACGTACATGTTCATAATCTACAGCACCTTTTAAAACAAATGTCGCTCCATTACTTTTTGATGGAAAAAATATACACTGATGGTGGTTACTTAGTCGGCGGTTAGTTAAATAATAATAAGACTTAAATGTCTTTTTGATTACCAGTACGTTGTTTCAATCAAAAGATAGTCATTTAAATAACTCTCCAGAATTTTTAGTAAAAACAACTAAAAAAATTAATTATCTACTTTTCTTTTTGTTTAAAGGTGATTTGAGGAGGGACATACGACCGCGGCGCAAATATAGACTGACGATATGGTAAGTTATAGATGTCTTTTTGAATCAAACACAATTTGATCGAATTAGGATTTTTTTCTCTTTTATAGTGATAAACGATTGATTAAATTAGTAGTTAAAAATGTGCAATTGCATGTATGTGCAAATATTATATTTTTATGAATCAATCATTTGAAAAACGTATATTAAAGTTATAACTAAATCAAGCTCAAATGTTTTGTTCTGTTTATAACGCCATCTAGCGGCCTAATTTTAAACCCAGTAAAGATATTAAAGTAGTATAATCATGAAGGTATTGACGCCACCCGCTAGATGGCGCTGTTTCAAATTTAATTTATATGGAATTGTATGTAGTATGTTCGAAGTTTAAAACGTTACGTTTGATGTTAGGATGCAGTATGGCCGCGGCACATTGGCTCAACTCGCTAGGATGCCTGTCGCTGTCGCTACTATGCCTTTTCGCTACTACTCTTCAAGTTACAAGCGGTAAGTGCTGTATATTTTAACTTTTTGAATTTTTCTTTAATTAAGATGTAACTTGGATTGTAACATAGTTTATCATTAGCGGAATTTTACAACTTTATTAAAGCTGGAACTAGCGGAGTCGTAGATTCCATATATAATATAATATATTGCGTAAAAACAATTCAGTATCTCTTTAATTAATTTAAATCCATTTAAAATTTATTATGAAACTATAACTAACAGCTAAAACATCAATCATTGGGAATATACGACAATTGTTGGTAATTATTTATTCTTGCCTTTTACTTTTTTGGGGGGATAGGTTTAAACTATTATAACATATGACGAATTTGTCAACGATTTTTATTTTGTAGTAAACCGTATTTAAGAAAACGTAAATTATGGACGCAAAGTGTAAAAGTTTCACGTTTGTAGATTAACATCGGTATAAGTGGATCGTCAACAACGACCCAGTTTAAAAGGTAGGACAAGTTAATAATGGAGAGGATCATCTCGTTCAGCCATAATTCAAGTCTGTGAAATGCCATGGATTGGAATATGAGTGTAAATGAGAATTTTAATTACCAATTTTGCTCTACAGATAATTTGAAATAAACCTTAAATCATTTTGGTAGAAACCAATCCTTACAATATTCAATGTCCAATCAAAATTGTAAATCATAGCGGGATGGTGACTGGAACTAAATGACTGGTAAAGAAGCGAACTTGTTGTAAGATTTAAGAGATCTCTTGTCAGCGGAGTACTACCCACATACTCTTCATAACACGCCGTGGATCCGGGTCAACGAGCCCAGTGTCAGATGAGCTGTAAGAGTCACAATGGCTTGCAGCCCGAACATCATCAAGAATCTAGAAACTCTTCATATCTTTGATTTTTTCATACAAAACGCAGTCTGCTTTGTCCATAGTTGTAGCCCTAGACTTTCTCTTTCTTTCATTCCATAGATTTTTATTCTCCACATGCCGTTTATGTTTCTATAATCCTAAAGGAAGGTGAAAGTTTATAATCACTAACATTTATTCAGTATTTTAAATTACCTGACTATTTATGTGCGGAGTATAGGCTATAGCTATTTCTTTTGCCAGTTAGTGTTTCCCCTTTTATTCTAATACAGAGTAGGCAAGATAATTTTACTTTAATATTATTATTTTAATACAATAAGCCGTTATGATCCAAAAGCCTAGTAAAGTACTAATTATGATTTGTTCGTTTATTATTTTGGGAAACTGGTATAAATATTCCCGCATATAAATACGCCTGCGAACAAATTTAACCGATTGAAAGTGATTTATACGCTCTCAAGATAATAACCAGCCTCCCTCCGCGTCTCCTCTTCTCCCTTTCCCCCGTCGCTAAAAGCGGCTATTATGATCTTACTGTGCATCTACTTAAGTGGCCCCAAACAACTTGGATGTACTAGAGAACAGAATATTCAATGATGAATTCATTAATTATCCACGTCAGTATAAAATTATCGCTGTGTATCATCCTACGGTCTGCCTAAATGTTCTAGACATTTAGAGATTTGGATCTAACTGAAAAGAGAGCTTCTATGTTAAAAAAAGCTTGATTTTACATAACACTGGGGGAGGTGAATCTTGCTCGTCCAGACTATTCTAGCTCTTATATATTGTTACTAGGAAGAAAGTAATGCTGTATTGATGGCAGAATTACAATGTAAAAGAAAACCTTAACTAGGTATTAACTACCAACTTAGCTAACTACCAAAATTAACTAATTGGGTTCGAAGAAACCTAACCACACTAAACTTCGGTGACTAAGTACTCCATCGTAGATGCCATCGAAAGGTTCTATTTCTAGTACTACAAAATGCCCGGTTTCCGTTCCCACTTGTGGGACTCGGGCCGTGGTTATAAGGAGAGAGACAAGGCCATTCACCATACTAGTTCAGTTAAATGTATATGAGCCACTTTTTTACTGATCAATTTTATTGTGAAGCTTTTAAGCAACTGTGCAACTATATAAAAATACCTAAGCACAAAACATGCTTTTAGGGGTAGTTTCAAATATAATTAAATTTGGAACATTATATCTTCATCTCTTTGTAAAGTTAAGTCTGTTGAGATGCTGTCTTTACAGTACGTTATTTGTACTTCGCGTTTTTATTTATGAATCTGTAATGTTCTGGTAATCATTGAAACTATGAATATTCAACAAGACAAGTAAATATAACTCTCATTCATATATTTTAATATCTCATTCATATATTAAATATTTTTTTAAGGTTATCACATATATGTATTACATCATTGCGTACTCATAACGATCTGACTGAAAAGCGCTCTTGGCTAAAGCTGAAGCCAGGAACCTTGAGGTGGATGCTCTTTCAGCTGCCTAATTTTATTTCTATATTTATTAGTACTTTTTAAGATCTAATTGTATACTCTTCGTTTTTTTAAGGTGTTATTATATTTATGTAAATTTAGGCAGATCTGAATAAACTGATTTCTTCTTTAGAAGGATGAGTACAGCTTATTTGGCGTATATTTCGATCACGCTGGTTCTTTTGTGCTCAATGATCTATGTTAAAAAGGATCTACATAAAAGTATAGTATTAGATACGGTCCGTCGATAATTTTTCACTACAGTAATAAAAGTCAACGTAAATGGCCTTACCGGGGACGGAACATATATAAGTTTTTCGTTAAGGTAGTATTTAATCTTTTCAGAGACATTGGAGAAGTATTTACTTTTGACCCTGTGAATACTAGTCTACATTCGACTATAGTAATCATATTTTACTGGTGGTAGGTCTCTGTAGTCGGAGACAGTCTAGGTAAGTACCACCGCAGCGTTTATTTCTACCACTAAACGATAGAATGCAAACATTATTGTAATCTGGATTGAAGGGGCTACTGTAATTACTAATGTAATGAGACATCATATGTGTATACAATGTCATTTAGCATCAGGTGAACATCCCGCTCATCTCGTCGCTGTGATTTAAACAAAAATGATGATGTTGAACTGATTACATTATACAATGGTATATAAAGTTCAGTGGATGCGCTGAGAGTTCACTTGAAGAATGATGCTTTCGCTTTAACACTTATTTTAATGTGCACAAAATGGCTCTCCCCATCATCTGTTCGCGTACGTTATCACCGTTTATGGGCTGGCGGCGTGACAAAAGCATCTCATCGGATATTTCAACAATGTCTTCCTGCCCCCATAATAACCTATAATTTCTTTACGATCGTTCGTGTAGATAAAATCCTTTTCATTTCTCACACAATGGATTTTATTTCATACATCATATCTATAGTACATTTTTACTTAGATATTAAATAATTACAATGATAAGTAATATCTTATCACTTTTTTATTTAATTAAATGTGAATATAATACAAAGATACATGAAGAACTACTTGTTTTTATTTATTTACAGTACTTTCTTCTATCAAAAGACTTCAAACTAATTTCTAATATTCCTATAAGTAACTAAATTATTCAAAGTAGCTATCTATCTGCTTTTAAATCTAAGTTTATATATAATAATGATCTTTTATAGGTTGTGTTACGAGTTATATTGACCAGTGATAAATTTGTTAGTCGTTCGCTGGCCTAATGGTTAGAGCGTGCGGCTTTCATTCCGAAGGTCGCGAGTTCGAATCGCGGCATGTACCGATGACCTAATATTTAAGTTATGTACATTTGTGTACTTTAGTTACAACAGCGAGATACAAACGGTAAAGGATAACATCGTGAGGAAACCCGCACACTGAAATCATCTTTGTGTCTGTGTGGTGGTCCCAATAGTGGCAACAGGCTCGCCCCCTGTTACATGGGACCTAATTTGATCACATCTGGCGAGAAGTGGGTGTTCATTTGCCTCTGTCTACCCCTACTGGGAAAAAGGCGTGATAATATAAAAAAAAATGTTGCTGGTTAGGATGTTTCTACTTATAATGAGTTCGTCGCTTTGCTACTTAAGTTTACTACTTCAATAATATCTTACTACAGTTTAGATTGGAACATAGTAATGTATGTTTTCCATTGAATAGTGGTAGAAGATGATCTCAGTCAGTTTGTTAGTGATGGTCCCGTCATAAAGACTGTCCGTTTCGGAGATTAATGTCCTGCTTATCACAATGTGGCGCTAGTTACGATTATATACACAATTGTGCTAGTAGCCTTAAGACGTCAAGTCTTGTTACCGCAGTAATTTCACTCCCAACAACACTATTCAAATAAGAACACAGTTATGTTAGGAGACTACTGTTCGGTCGCAGATACAGACGCTGCTGTGGTAACTATATGGTCTTCGGCAACAGAGATCTACCATCAGTGTGCCACGTATACTTCCTTTTTAAATAAGTCATGTATATGAATTTATTTGTATATTTAACTAATATTTCAAACAAGATCTTTGCAAAATATCTTACAATATTATCCGATCAAGTAGTAAGCAAATTTTGTTATAACGTATATCATACAGTCATTAAAGTTTATACATTAAATTATTTCTCCGAGCACAGCTTCCGAGTCCTCAAGATCCTGCAACTGCCGTATAAACTGGCTATAGGGGCGTCCTCGGGGATTGGATCCTTCGGGGAGCAGGATACTTCCGTCCTTTACTGGTGCGAGCGGCGAATAGGCTGCCTCATTCATCCGGAATGGCGTACCGATCAATAGCGCCACCGATTTCAAATTCTAGCGAGGCGTTTCTATATAGCAGACATTCACATCCATTACTTTATCTAAATGCTCAATAAACCAACATTCAGCTTTTTACTATTACATACACCGATCACCAATTTAACTACTGGCGGTATGTAGTAAAATACCAATCGATGTATCTTTATGAACTCGCTTTGTTTTAAATATGGCTAAAGTTAACCAATACTTGACGTCAGGATGCTAAAGTCTAGAATATTCTATGAAATGATAGATTTACAATATGGTGGTAGCCATCATCATCAGCTTTTATCGATCTACTGTTTGATGAAGGTCTACCCCATAGTCTTTCATAACACAACACGTATTGCTCACCTTTTCACATCCTTCCATTTTCGACGGATTATATGATGTCATTGGAGAGATGCCGTCCAGCATCCCTACGTTCTTTACGTTGCCTCCATTCCATGATTCTCTTCTACCTTCGGCCGTCACTGACACAAAAATCACGGCAGTCCAACTGTCGCTATAGCTGTCTTGAAAAATATCTACTAACATCCTCATACTGTAAGTGGTCCCAAAAGCCAAGGAAGAACTACCGGGATTTAAGTGCCAATGTCAATGACAGAGGAGTACTATATTTAACAGTTCTTTCTATTTATTTACTTAAAGTAATAAATATACCTTTATACGAATGCTGACGATTATCAGAATACGTGGCGGAGTTAAACAGCGTTTGCTCTATCCACGAACAAGCGGCACAAATAGTTTGCCGACCCATCAAACGAAGTTTACACATGCAGCGGCAAATTCCGAAGCTAAATATAGCCTGAAGGAGAATATATTCTAGAGCAAGTGTTTACCTTAAGTAAGGTACTTTTCTTATATCTCTAAAGCATAGTTAATATATATTAAATATCACATTTTTTTAGATATAACAATTTCTTAGTTTATATCGAAAGGGATGATACATTTAGTAATTGAAATATTTACAAATCAGTCCCAACGGTAGACCTTTTGCCTTGTACTACAGATGTCCTTAGATTCCATGGTCTCATTTGATGGTGTTTTTATGGTTGTGGGTTATGACCAAACTTTGAACAGATGAGTTTGGAAAATCATTGGAAAACTCGACTCAATACTTACCTTCGTTTTTATTCTGTCGCAATAAAAAACATGCTGTGCTTCATTAGTTATATTAAAAGATGTTAAATCATATGATATTAAGTGACAATCTGATCAATTATGGTGAAGGTCGCTGTTCTGAAACAACCTTATTTTGTTCAATTAATAAGCAGAAGACTGAAATACAATAGTGATACGTTAAACGCAGTAGACTGTGTTAACTCATTCGCGTGTCTCTTCAAATGCGGTCCAACCGTTTTGAAGATGGCTAAGCCAATAGTAGATAGAAATATAAAATGAAAACGTATCTCAGTTCACACTAGTTGCGATGCGAGGAAGTTCTTCTAATTTCCGTACGCCTCCGGTTCCACTTCCGGCCGCGCCTACCTCTATCGAGTTCCGCCTGTTGCATCGCATCGCATTAAGATAGCGCCTTCCATTTCAACCATCGAAAAAACTGTGGCGTATTATAAGTTTAACGCATACTTTTTAGTATGCTTTTGTATTTTAATTCTATGTTAGATTTGATACCATTAAAAGTTTTTAGCTTTGATTGAAAAAAATCTGTGTAACCGTTTAAATACTATCACCGATATCAACAGGCGATGGAAGCGCACCGTTGGAGCTATGGCCAGTATGGGATTCAAGGGTAGATCTACATTTACGTT
This sequence comes from Troides aeacus, assembly GCA_033220335.2. NCBI lineage: Eukaryota > Metazoa > Arthropoda > Insecta > Lepidoptera > Papilionidae > Troides > Troides aeacus. The sequence goes on from CM067280.1 coordinate 10,117,454, forward strand.
ATTAGACTCTTCACTTATTGCTGATAGAGGGATATGGAAGAGAAGTACTTCTTCTTAAAGTGTCTCTCCATCTAGTGAAGGTTGGCGATCAGCGTGATACAGTCCTTTCTGTCTCTGGTTTGGCGGAACAATTCAGACGCCTCAGATATGCCAGGCCATACCCTGATATTCCTCAACCATGACTTTTTCCTTCTCCTCACCTTTCTACAAGTACATACTGTGCCAATCCTGCATAGTTGGGAAAAGGGCAAGAGGAAGAAGAAGACTCTTCACTTATTGGTCTTTGTATGAATCGTGAACTTTCTTATCAGCTATCTCCTGTTCACAGCCGAAATGTATAATAATCATCATTGTCATTAGGTGCCCTCTTCAGACTGAAGTTAGGCGATCAGATTGAGAACACCAATACCATTATCAGCTGTTCTTTTTAACTGATGGTATTTAAACCCGGTCCAGTACCTTATATGGTTAAACCATTTCTCGCACTGTCTACCATGTGCAAGTTTTCCAGGAACTTAGCTCTTCAGCATCAACCTTGGGAACTCATAAAGGGATCCTACTTGTAGGTGTCCGAAAAATGTAAGCTTTCTTTGCATGACGGTTGCCATCAGCCTGCGTCTGCAGTAAGTTTAAGGACTATAAATACATATTAGTAAGATTGATAATGTGGTAGATTTCCTGTGTTGGTAGTTAGCCAAGCATTTTGAATGTTGCAGTTCAAAGGTTTTGTTACATTTAATCCATAAAGGATTAAGAAATTACTGGGGTAACAAAACTGAACATCTTATGTTCAAAGCTGAGAACACAGTGTAGTACTTTCTATATCATTCTAACTAACGCGAAGATGTAACGGGCATAGGTTTACCCATCTGGTGAATATCTTGCTTGTCACTTCCATGAATAAACAATATCGAAATATCATCATCATTCCATAGATGTTCACTGCAGTACATAGGACTCTAAAGATCTCCACGTGGATCGGTTTCGTGTTAGTTTTATTGCCTCATTGGCAGTCAGTTCTTCCAGCAACTAACCCTGGGCATTGCCAATTAAATCTAGCAATCTTTAGGTCTAATTAAAATATTTTCAAAATAAAACCTAAAGAGTAGCTCGCTGGCCTAATGGTTAGAGCGTGCGGCTTTCATTCCGAAGGTCGCGGGTTCAAACCTCGGCATGTACCAATGACTTAATATTTAAGTTATGTACATTTGTGAACTTTAGTTACAACAGCGAGATACAAAAACGGTGAAGGAAAACATCGTGAGGAAACCCGCACACTGATATCATCTTTGTGTGTGTGTGTGTGGTCCAAATAAAGTGGCAACAGGCTCGCCCCCTGTTACATGGGACCTAATCTGACCACATCTGGCGAAATGTGGGTGGTTTATTCACCTCTGCCTACCCCTACTGGGAAAAAGGCGTGACTATATAAAAAAAAAAAAAAATAAAACCTAAAGGCATAACATATAAACCTTAAACTTTATATTGATTACACGGGAGTTATGCTGGAGCATATATTAGTTCATCATCAGTCGATAGACGTCCACAGCTGGATATAGGTTTCCCTCAAAAATCTCCATTACGATCATTTTTTATGCTGCACCCACTCAGCAGCTCCCCGCGACCTTCAATCGTATGTAGGGGTTCATATGGGGGGACTTGAGCCATTTCTCACCATGCTGGCCCCATATAGGATAGATGGAGCCAGAGCCTCGTTCGTTGATTAACAGGTTGCATCACTGGCAAGTGAGGTGGGCTTAGGTCCCGTGAGTTGTACGGGATCTTACAATCTTACACCCTGTAACCCCGTCTCTCTGTTTCTTTTATCTCCGTAAGGGTTGTACCGATTTGTTGTCTCTTATATAAAGTGATTCGCAATGTGAAATATTTATGTGGTTCAACCATTAGTACATGCGGTTGTTGCCATTTAAAACTTTGACCTCCGTTGACCTCTCGGTTTCATAGACGCGTTTGTTGTGAACTGTTTCTTCTATCGCCACCTTTTACCTGCGACTTGGCTAACGTAAAAGCCCTGCTTCCGGTGACGACCACAGGGTATCTGATACCTTATAATATATATGAATCCATATTATTTTTCAAATAAACGTTTGGATTTGCGTTACCTTCGTCTTATAAGAAATACTAGCCCTTTCCCGCCCACTTTGCTGACCGTAATATACAATTAGACCGCAAGTAAATTTCTATAGCAACCGTTGCTATAGCAACCGCATTAACAATACGAAATGAGAATGTTGATAAAAGTTAAATAGAAATAAGCCGATGAACGATCTAGGAAATTCTAAAAATAAATAGCCTATAATCAGATACAAATGATTCCTAGTCAAATGTTCATGTTCTTCGATACGTTCACTAGTTTTTACGTGATCGGAGAACATTTTATTATAAAAGCGTTACGTTTAATTAATGTTTTAAAAGCTAGAACACAAAGCGGAGGAAAGTGAAAGGTAATATATAGAAATAAAATGAGACGACGCTGCATTGTACATTTTAAAAAGCACTCAGTAGGAAGCGGAAGCGGCATAAACAGACCGCAGAGTAGCTTTTACTTTGTGATAATATTTTACGTCGTTCTGTCGTATTTTTAACCGACAGTAAATAAGAGGATTGGTGGTAAGGTTAATCGAACCCGTCTGGCATAGGTACGAAGTGGTAATCACCAATTTTACACCAGTTCCTGTGAAACTTATCTCACTTTTCATTTGTACTTTATTATAAAATTCAACATCACCATCATCAGCCGATAGACATCCACTGCTGGACACAGGTCTCCCGCAAAGGTCTCCTCATCGATCACAGCCGAGCACCAGGGGCCATCGTTTGTAGATATTCATATGGGCCATTTCACACCACGCTGACCCAGTGCGCGCTGTTGGGAGCCAGTCTCGTTTGTTGATTAGTAGGGTGGACCACGAGCAGATGAATTTGGCTTGGGTCCTGCGAGTTGTTGTGACCCCTTACACTCCTATCACGAATTACTTTAATATTGATTTAAAAATTAAAAAGGTGTTTGCGGGAAGTCGCTGTATTACAAGACGGACCGATGTGGAGATTTTTTTCAGGAGGCCAATGTCCAGCAGTGATCGTACATCGGCTGATGATGATACTAAATACATTCTTTATACTCATTCTCTTCCAATGCATTAACTAATAATTAAAAGCTGATGGCTAGTGGTAAGAACAGTCATCACATTGCTTCCGTCTTGTATATCTAAATCAAATGTAATATATATATATATATATATATCATCAGTCGTTTAGAAATTGACAGCTGGGCCAGGCCATTAGGCCTCCCCCAAAGATCGCCACATCGAAAGGTCCCGCCTTTCTCATATACAGTGGGTTCCCACGATTCTTACCAGATCGTCGGTCCACCTTCCATTTCCAGCATCCACCATGGGTGGATTCCACCACGTACCGTACGTCTACCGGACGCCACTCGAAGACCTTACTGCTCTGTTATATATACCGTAGGTACTAGTAATGATGCTTACCTTCATAATCTTCTAGAAATAAATGAACCTAGAACAAACGTAAAGAGCATGAGTATTTTATATATATATAGATTTCTATGTTATTATTGTTTTATTTATTGAAATTTGCGACAGTAGCACTGGATCACGAAAGTGAAGTGATGTTTAAATTCAGGTGACGCGTTAGTCCCCCGGCGCGTAATCAGTCCCAGCACGTAACCGTCCCACTTCGATAGGTATCCGCGGACTTTGTAAGCAATTTGCATGATGGTTGGAGGATGGGGAGAAGGGGAGGTTTGTGTTTTTATTAAGGGCGATGTTATCCGGAAAGCCAATATAAAAAACCTTTAAGGTTACGACTCTGATTTTTAACATTTCAGTGGTAATCGTTCAAGCGGTTTAATAGCCAACCAGCTGACAAGAATACTGATGAAATCTCTCTGTTGTCGAATACTGTTTCGATAGGTACCACTGGCGCTCCTATTTCTGGTGCCAAATAATAGTGTCCAAACTTACAGTGATGTTACGGTTTAAAGGGCGCTGTAAACACCACTTGGTGACGAAGCCGCCGTGGCGCTAACGCTCGTCGTCACGGCTCATGGGTTAATAGTGTTCCTCTATTTTAACGCAGCCTTTCGACTCGTGTTCTAAACAACCCTGACTCTAATGCCTGTACGTGGTTTCTGGTCATTGAAATAAGACTCGTGAGGGTGGTAGGGACTATTTAAAATAGACCCCGGGATGGGATATCCCAGCATAGCATTAGAGAGGCCAAGGTTGCGTTCCGAACGGTGATCTCGGAACCTTCCTAAACGACGAAAGTGATCACCGAGTTATAGTGGATAAAAATCTTCACATAATTCTGACTTCCCTACAGAAGGGAATCTCTTTAAAGATTTTCCCTCCAAAATAAAAAAAAGGAAAGGCGTATCACTTGCCATCAGGTTAACTTCTCGCTCGTCTCGTCGCTTTATAGAATCAAGAAAAATAAGATTTCTCTTGTCTACGATGTAAGCAGGTTACGTTGATAATTATTCCAATAATTTCAGTGGCCACAACCACAACAGCTTGTGAATTGGCTTTTCGAATAATATACATGTATAAGGCTACAGTTTATCATTGCAATAATAGTAGACTATCTAATCAGAGAGCAATTTCAGCGAGGAGATAGTGTGTGATAGTAATTTCCGTACACGCAGGTCGGTCGCTCGACGTCATATGCGCCTTGCTTGTTACTTCGGCTTGAGTACCTTTTATTACATACACACACTTATACACACATATGTATATATATGTGTATATGAGTAAGCAGTTAATGATTATATATTACTGTAAATTAATAGTTGACCTGTAAAAATCAGTTGCTAGTTAGTTTACTGCTAGTAGGTCTGTGTTGCCGGAGACCGTCTTTGTAAGTACCAAAGCAGCTCCCATTTCTTCCGCCAAACAGTAGTGTGTAAATATTCCTGCGTTCCGGTTTGAAGGGCGCTTTAGCTAGTGTGATTACTGGAGTAACGAGACTCAACATTTAATGTCTCAGGCGGTGAGCGCATTGTAAATAGCTCACACTTACCATCAGGTGAACGTCCCGCTAGTCTAGTCTCGTCGCTTAATTGAATAAAAATATATATGTACTTTACATTCTAGTCTATCTCTCTCTCCACTTATTACTTATCTTTTACTAGTGATGTAGTTGGATTTCGGGTACCCATGAAGAGTTTTATTGGTGGTAAGGTTTTTCCTAACCGAATGGTTAACTACCACCTCTATTACTACTACTTGTACCGGTGGTAGGTGTCTAATACCTTGCCCTGTAATCTCCACACTAAGATAAGCCCTGCCTGCCGTACAAGGCGACTAAAAGGGTTTTCGTGTTCGTGGGCTTTGAAGGTGGGAGCCATCATTGTCCATTAAGCGAGCACAGTATGAACGTTAAATTCGAGAAGGTCTAGTGCTTGTACCAAAGCGGAGGTGCCGAGGGTAAGGACTAACATCCCCTCTGACAATAAAAAATAACTGTTTAAAGCTGCAGATAGTGTAGTTAGATATCATCGCATCGCATCATTTGCCGTCGAACAGTAGTGTGCTAATATTATTATATTCCAGGTTTGAAGGTCGTTATTGCTAGTGTAATTACTAGATGATTGGACTTAATATTCTATATCTCGCCGACGAGCACATTTTGGTCTTCACAGATAAACGTTATGCTCGTCTCGTCCCTCAAAACCCATATTTGTACCGTGTTTGATGACCTACAAAATTCCCTTATCCTCGATAAGTGGCTTAGCTTTAAGGGCTTACTAAAATATCAATGAACTCTTTAATAATTAAAATATTTTCTATTGTATAATATTTTTTAAGATTTGCATGTCCTTGTCTATTTGCAAGGATTAAATAGTAGGTATTCATTTGTTATTATTAAGGCAAATAACTAAATTAATAAAAACGTATGGTTTAATTGCAGCAGAATATTCAGAGGTGTATTTGTTGGCGGTTAGGTAGAAACATCCTTGTGTGCAGACAATAGACAAGGACGTCCTAGGATTAATAACGACTTGAGGAAGGTCGCAGGGAATAGTTGGATTCAGTCATCGTGGATTAGTAAATTAAGAATCAGTATATTAGAGAAACTCTAAAAATTGGTCAAGTGACAGAGACATTGAGGAGCAAGTGGTTAGCGCCGTACGTTATGCGGAGGGATGAAGTATATATAACTAAGAAGTAATGAGAAGGAACGTGGATGGTTGTAGGGGTAGAGGAAGACCGAAGAAAGTGCGGATGGATTGTGTGAAAGATGACATGTGTAAGAAGAGTGTGAATTCAGATATGACGGCTGATAGAGGGATATAGATGAGAAGTACATACTGTGCCGACCCCCATAGCTGGGATTTTTTCAGGAGGATGAAGAGGAATCGTAGTGGGAGAGTTCGCAAAGGAAATTGATTAAAGGATTCAGGCATTGGATGACAATATGCAGGAATGATGAAGATTGACAGCAGGTGGTAACGTCCATAATTGCCTAGAGTTATTTCGGTGTCTTATAAGTAAAGTTATGAATCATTGTCAAATCATCCATCTCGTATACTGTCGTGTTCAATTTCACAACAATGAGAGTTTATCTAAGAGGAAGTATGTAAATACAGATCATACTCTACCTATGCGCACGTTCAAAGTATTTCCAAGATGGCCGACTTCTATGTGTACCCTCGTAAAGGTAGCTCAATATTTGCGTCGAACATTTTTCCTTGCGTATAAACATTATCGAGACGAGCTTCCACTTAACATAGAATAACATAGTATTTATAACTACTTATACTTTACTATATAAAACTTTAATTTCTTCAAATAGTATTATATATGTTATTGTATATAGTTTCATTTCGAAAGTTAAGTATATAGCCAATTTTTATACATTTCATTTCTATTACTGCTGGTGGATCTCGTCGGCTACCGTCTAAGTAGGTACCACAGCAGCGCCTCTTTCTACTGCCAAACAGTACTGTGCAAACATCACTGTGTTCCGGTTTGAATGGCGCTGTAGCTTGTGCAATTACTGAGGTAACGAGACTCAGCATCTTATGCCTCAAGCGCAATATAGTGCAGTATATACTATCGTAATTAACGTCACGTTGTTATGGGCGAGCGTATTACTTACCATCAGGTGAATGTCACCTAGTCTTGTTCCTTATTTTAATTAAAAAAAAAATAATTACTTTGCATTACACAGTCTCCACTTAATTATTACTCTAACCGCTTGTCTTTTGACAATGATGTAGTTGTTAAGAATTCCGGTTCCGATAAAGAGTTTGGTTGGTGGGAACGATTTCAGTGGAAAAAATATCCAGTAGTGTGCATCTATCGGATGTTGATGAAGAAACTTTGTAATTTTTACATAGTCAATAAAGTTATATAAAGTAAATAAAGCTCGCTGTATTCCCAGGACGACATTTATAATGCTTTTTTTGATGTTAATCCTGATCTTCTATTACTTCCCAATAACTATTAAATTTATATCGCATAGCATACAACAGTGAAATTGCTCGGTAACACAGTGCAGCGGTTCTCAACCTTTTTTTTATTAGCAAGACGTTAAGGTAAAGTCTTCGTTCTAGAAACATTTACTGAACATCGGCATCTACAAGCAATTCGTAAAAGTAATGCCTCAGACCTGAGAGGTATCATAATATCTTATAAGATGGCGCACTCTGAGCCCCATAAAGGTTCTATTAATTTTATGAAGACGAAAATAAGGCGTTGCAAGCTTATTTCTCAGATTATCGCGGATTCGATCACCACTGAGTTTGAGCTTCCAGTGACAGAAAATATTGTCAGAAATCCGATTTATTCTAATAACAGTAGCTTTTTTGAACATATGATGTGCACTAACCCCAACTTGGCCAGCGTTTGGAGATAAATGGCTTTCACTCTCTTCTTGTTAGAAGAGGGTCCTGAGTCCCAGCTGTATATAAAACGGGCTATTTATTATTATTTTTATTTCAAGTATTTCTTCTGTTGACGTAATTCTTTTTAGTTTATATTAATATTGTATATAAATTACATATTATATAGGACATTCTTATATATTCTTTTTGATAGTAGAAGAGAAGGTAGTTTTACAGTAAAATAAGGATATTAATGTACAGGTACAAAGAAGGATCGAAATTGTAAATCTCGCGACACACTTTGTGGTGGTTTGCGACACACAAATGTGTCGCGACACGGTGGTTGAGAACCGCTGACATGAACGACACGTCGTAAACCACTACTTCCGCGTAATCCTAGCTTAGCAGACGGCTAATGTAGGAGTTCCCAAGGATTCGCAAGTCACATCGCAGGATTTATTATTTTGCCCAACAACTTCGCAAAGGTAAAGGTTTCTCACAAATTCAAACACTTGCTAGAAAAATGTATGAATCTAATAGGGTTTTGTATTTCAATACTGGTGGTAGGTCTAGTCTAGACTGTTGTCGGAGACCTTGTCTATATATTGAGTTGGGGTTTTCCTTACCATAAGGTATTCCTTCGCATTTTTTAAGAAAATTCAAAACATATTTTAATATAGTTTATTTATATTTATCTAAAGTATGTAGGTAGTATTTTGTTTGATAACTTTTAGCCGTCTTGTAGGTAGGGATATGATCCCATTGCTATAGAAATTTTGGGACGTCTGATCAAAATACCGCGACAAGTGGTTTTGGTAGTCCCCTCGTGATGTTAACCTGACACTGCCTAAAGAATTCTGAAGAGACCGAAACAGGTGGAAATCTGAAGGTGCAAGGTCAGGACGATACGACGGATGCATTAACACCTCCCAGTCAAACTCTCTTAATTTTTGCTGAGTGGCTAAAAATGTGTGAGGTCTACCGTTATCATGATGAAAAACCACATCTCTTCTGTTGATTAATTCCGGCCGCTTTCTCTCAACTTCTTGCTTTAATCTCATCAGTTGTTCGCAGTAGAGTTCCGAATCGATGCTCTTGCCTAGTGGTTTGCTGTGTGTGGCTTATAATGAATAATGCCCTTCCAATCCCACCACACACAGCATCACCTTATTTTAAGTTAACCTGGGTTTCTCCACAGTCTGTGAAGCCTGACCGGCCGGTTTTGACCACGACCTTTTTCGCACGTTCTTGTCATATGTGATTCATTTTTCATCACCAGTGATCAGCTTCTTCAAAAATGGTTCGGTTTCATTAAGTCTTAATAAAGAATCACAAATGAGTACACGGTTCATCATAAGGTTTCTTTCAGTGAGCTCGTGAGGTATCTAAATATCGAGCTTTTTTGTGTACCCAGTTATTCAAATGAGCCAAAACTGTTCTGTGGTCAATTCCCAGTTCTTCAGCTACGTCGTAACTACTGATATGCCGATCTTGCTTCACTTTTTCAAAAATCGCATCCTTTTTATCCGTAATAGGGCGACCAGAGCGACGTGCATCTTTGACATTAAAATTTCTGGATTGAAAACGCTTAAACCAAATTTGTGCTACTCACAGACACTGCACACTGCACACTGAACACTGTACACTACATACTGCACTAGCTCCATAAACATCGCAAAATGTTTTTTGCATTTTTACCTTTTTTATAGTAAAATTTTAAAATGTATCGAATCTCTTCATTAGATTCCCTCATCTTGACTCAGTACGAAAAACAAATGATAATCACACATTTTCCTAATTTGAATTTGGAATTATGTTCTTTAAAATTATATCTCAAGGTGATGACCAATGTATACTATCCTAAATAACGCCATTGTTATGGGCGGGTGTATCATTCACCATCGTGTGAACGTCTCGCTCCTCTCGCTCCTACGTAGTAAAAAAAAATGAAGCGTTACCACCAGTAAAGTCGATAAGATAATTATTGCGCACAATTTCATTAAATATTTTCTCCGTCTCTTTTCCATCATATTTCACAAGTCATTCGCTTTCATGAGGCAAGGATATTGCGAACTATTCCCAGTCATTCGAGCCACACGGGCTTATCTCTTTTCATTCGCAGCGGCGCGATATACGCGAATGCTTAAATCCCGGTGAACGAGTGGTGGGGGCGCGTAGCCCCCGAGCCGCGTAGCCCCCGAGTCGCGTAGCCGTCGTAGCCGCCTCAGTAGCCGACCGGAGCTTCGGGACGCAACGCCGCGGCGGGTGCGTGCGACGACGCGACCGCGCGAAATTAAAAAAAAAAACTTAAAATCCAAACAAGCGGGAATTTTAAAAAAAGAACTTAATTAATTCCATTTTCAAATTCTTTTCTATATTTCGGTGTTATATTTGTGTGAGACTGTAGCTTTGAGATTTAGTGATGTTTATATGTGATTTTTAAGATAATGTTTTAATATCGATTACAGTACAGGTATATTATTAAAATTTACGATTTGAAATTATAATTAATGTAATAATTATATGTCTGTAATATGTATAAATTTAAATAATATAATAATAATATAGCGCGTATAAAAGTATTTAATCATCATTTTTACAATTTGACTACGGAGTACATAATTAATATATTTTTGTATACAATGTAGCGACGAGACGGGCGGGACTTTCTACTGATGGTAAGTGACCCCTCATAACAACGTGGTGCTAGTTAGTAATTAGCCGTGGACTCTGGTCCATGGCCCAGTATCAGATGAGCTGTAAGAGTCGAGTCAAAAGGACCACCAAGTGCTCAACATCATCAGGGAATAGATGCGCTAGTTAGGATGGTATACACTGCGCAACATTGTGCAAGTCGATTTAAGGCATAACATGTTAAGTCTCGTTACCACAGTAATTCCAATAGCTACAACACCCTTCAAACCGGAACGCAGTAATGTTTGGCGGTTGAAACACGAGCGGCAGTAGTATCTACCTAGATGATCTGCAACTTAGACCTAGACCTACTACCAGTAGAATAAATATTATCCAATTAACATATTGGATTGAGTGAATATATCGCTTTTTCATATTTAACTTTAAGTATCTATATATTTAACTTAATTCACCGGAAACATAGAGAATAATAAAGTATGTTTAGATTTCAATCTATTTTCATAAAGCCTTATGAAGGAAAAGTCGACTTTTCCAATAAAGATTATGTGGATATTAATCGTTTGTTAACTACTACTTTATCTGTTCAGTACCAGTTTAGAGATTCAAATATCGATGAAGATGTATTTCCGGCGGATTTTTCAGGCACGATAAATATAAAGGGCCAGTCGACTTGGCTGAACTGTGTATATTTTTAATGTTTGATATATTGGAAAGCTTGGTAAGCATATAAATATGAAAATTATTGTCGCGAGATGTTAGGGGGAAGCCTATGTCCAGCAGTGGATGTCTATCGGCTGATGATGATGATTGTCGCGTACACATTTGTATGTTATCTTCAGTATTATGTTTTTTAAGAGTTGACCTCGTAATAAGTCATAAAGTTACAGTTAAGTAATCCTTATGATGATTTGCAAGATTATATGCAAGATGATAAAGATACATGAGTATCTGCCAATTTCACCTTTGTAGCTTTCATGTTTTATTTACTTTCCCCTTATCATCGAATAAAACATTTTGTGATATATTTAACTTTAATTTGGTATGATAAAAATATTAAAATTTAATTAGTTTCCTGTTCAATTGTTTTTTTTGCAACTTCTTCCGGCTTGTAGCGGAAAAGTTTCGCTCGCAAATGAAAAAGTAACTGCTCTTTTATATTTACCTGCCTTTTTTTGATATAACTTTGTCTATTCAGAGTAGATTTTTTTCTTTATATTAATTTATTTCAATTGAAATCTTTTCCGTGGACTAAGTTTACGACATAATTTCCGACTTTTTCGTATCCGCTTCTGTGTTTCCGTTTTGTTTTTTTCAGTTAAGTTAGTTACCATTTAATTTAAGCTTTTCTAATTTTAACTTTTATGAAGAAGTTAAAGAACAAGCTTATTTTTGCTGCGAAATAGTGATGTGCAAACATCATTGTGTTCCGGTTTGAAGGGCGTTGTAGCTAGTGTAATTACTGTGGTAATGAGACTCGACATCTTATATCTGAGGCGATGAGCGCAATGTGGCGTAGTATATACCGTCCTGACTAGCGCTACGTTGTACTATCAAGTGAACGTCCCGCTCGTTTCATGGCTTAATTAAAAAAAAAAAAAACAGTCGATATTGGTTATTCTTCTATTTAGGGCATATTTTTATTATTTGCCTTCTCAGGAGACAATGGAATTTGTTGATAGTTTTTTTTGTGGGGTTATAGCTCGAATTGGATGTAAATAAAGAAAGAACTAGTCTTTAAAGGGCAAGGAAACAATTGATTGATATGGGTTTGGGATTTTGTAGTTTCTATTTATCATCTATTCATTGTTATGTTAGAAAATTCTGTAGTAATTCTATGTTATAAAGTAACAAATTAAACAGCATTAAATCTTATGAAGAGATTTGCTTATCATATTCAGGAGAGGGAGAGTAAATAGTGATGGAAGCTCTTCATCAACGATACGCGTCTATAAATAGAAAAGCTGTTGCTCTTTCCTTAGATTTGTTCGATGTTGATGACGTCGAGTAACAATGGCTAACCTGTCTCTCATATGAAGGTAGTGGTAATATGGTTTTATTAGAGTATAGTTTTAATTTTTTATCACATTTCCACTCGTTTGTTTCACACGTTGCTTTAGGACGAAGTTCTTATCGGAACAGAAATGCTTACAAACTATTGAAATAAAGTTGCACGTACCCCTACGGCTTTTAGTAAGTTAGCAGATAAAGACTAGGGGTAGAAAATAAAAATACACGAGTATAAATACATATAAAATTTACCCTTCCATAGTGCTTCATAAGTAAACAAATCAAAGAAAACTTGTGATATGGTTTCAATAAAAAGGGTTTTACTATGACTACATTGATATCTTTTCAAATAGCTACAATAGAATACAAATGAAAAATCTATTAGTTTTGATAGTTTACGTTAAATTCGTGCTAACATTTGCCGCTTTGTTGTAATAATATACTTAATTTCCGCTTCAGGCAACAGCAACTGAAGAAATATTTATTCACTCTCCTCCATTATTTACAGCGGCAACTAATTCAGAGGACACTCGTTCGTTTATGCGAGAGTACTTAGCCCCTCGCTTTGTCGCCTCGCCCTGTTCTTAACTTAATTAGTATCGCAAATAAAAAGGTTAGCATATAATATACAAGTGGTTTTCATTGTAGTCACAAATGGAACTTTTGATCCTCATTATTCCTCTAAATAATAGGGGGACCGGAAAGTAATGTCGTTTCTGCGCATGCCAATACTTGATTGTCATTTGTCAGCTCATTGTTTTGTTCAGAGGCGTACCAAAGACATTGTGAGGTTATAGTGATTTCTTTACTTATAGACAATTGAATTACAATTTTTTTTTGTAATTTTGGGTAAAATGGCCAGCCAAATACCAGAAGAGGTACACATCCGGCATTGCATGCTCTTTGAGTTTCGCAAGGGAAATAACGCAACAGTTGCTACCAAAAACATTTGCGATGTTTATCCAAATGCACTGGACATTCGTAAATGCCAAAGGTGGTTTTCCAAGTTCAAATCGGGTAATTTTGATCTTTCCGACTCGTATCGATCAGGAAGACCATCAGCGTTAGACAACGACGTGTTAAGGGCGGAAGTGGAAGCAAATCCGTGTCAGACGATCGAGGAATTGTCAAACAGTCTCAACAAACCTTGGTCGACCATCCAAGAACATTTGAAGCAGATTGGAAAAGTAAGCAGAGCAGGTGTTTGGGTCCCGCATAATCTGTCCGAACAGAATAAGGCTAACCGATCAATCACATGCAACTTATTGCTTCAACGACACAACACAGAAGCGTTTTTTGATCGCTTGATCACAGGAGATGAGAAATGGGTCCTGTATGATAACCCAAAACGCAAAAGGCAGTGGCTCTCTCCAAATGAAATCCCTCGGAGTACTGCTAAGCCAGGTTTACACCCCAAAAAAGCGCTTTTGTGTGTTTGGTGGAGTATTCGCGGCATTGTTCATTTTGAATTACTGAAACCTGGAGAAACTGTTACTGCAGACCTCTACAGCGAACAATTGCAGCGAGTCAATCAATCTTTAATTGAAAAGTGGCCAGCGATTGTCAACCGAAAAGGCGTCATTCTCCAACATGACAATGCAAGACCGCACTGCGCAAGGCGAACTCTAGAAAAAATTAATGAATTGGGGTGGGAGGTGCTGCCTCATCCACCATATTCGCCCGATGTTGCACCATCGGATTTCCACTTATTCCGAGCGCTGCAACACTTTTTAAGTGGCAAAACATTTGCAAATTTGGATGATATCCAAAATGCCATCTCTAGATATTTTGCCGAAAAACCAATTAATTTTTATCGATCAGGGATTGAAAATTTACTCACTAGATGGCAAAAGGTTATTGACAATGATGGGGAATACATCATTGATTAAAAATAAAGACTCGTTAAAAATGTATGTGTTTGTATTTAGCGTAAGAAAACGACATTACTTTCCGGTCCACCTAATACATATTTAAATTATCGTTAGAAGCCATCTGTTTAATTACACACCAATATACCACGGTAATGGATGAAATAGCTTCCGTTGTTCTGTTTAAAGTCTTTAAGATAAATCGTAGGGTCTAAGCTGATATGATTCCAGTTACTTCACAAATATATTTCACTGCTTCCGGTAGTAAAGGCATAGATATATCTATGTATAATTTTTATATGAAAATATTTACTTTCATAGCTCTTAATTCTATTATCACGCAGGACTGATGTAGACTCTATACGTATATTTTTTTATGTTTAACGAGGAGACGAGTCAATGAAAATGTTCACCTGGTGAGGAGTCAATTATTGTTATCTAAGTAATATCCTTAGCCCATGTCCAGTGGTGGACCTAATAGGATAGTTTTAGCTAGTGTTAACTTAAAAAAAATTTGATAAGAAGGACGATTAGAGACATATTACTAAAGTAAATAAAGAAGAAGGTAAATTTAAACACCTGTAGCATTTCGACAAGATCATGCTAATAAACTTCATCGTCAGCTGGCAGAGGTACACTGTAATACGTACTTACATGGATCGAAGGACCAAGAAACTTGAAGTGTATCGGTTCGGGTTTGTTCTCATTCAGAGGTTTCTCGCAGCCTTCACAAGATGCTGGTCTTACCTGCAACTACCGGTATGCCATGGCCACTTATGGACCCTGCTAATCTATCAGTCGATATATCTTCTTGCAATGTTCTCCGTATTACTTAAGTCTGACCATATTTGGACTACCGATGATCTGTGTTCTCAATACGTTAACACTATTATATATAAAGTATTACATTCAGGTCTATTCGTGTCGGAAAATCCCTGAGCGCCATTTCTACTCGAGTGGACTAAGTACCTAAATAACTCACCCCCACGCCTCCCCTGTTTTTAGTGAGAAATATCTCGGCTATCACGTCTCTCAGCGTCTACACCACGCCGCGGTCATTAATCCTGACGCCCGAGGACCGCTGGAAGAAATAATAGGAATTTGATCGGGGTCTTGAGTTGCTTCCGTCCTTAAATTGCTTTAAAGATATATCGTTTAGCCGTAGCCGTGATGGTTCAGTTTAGTTATTGTATATGCTGAACATCTCAGGTTCGATCCCCAATAAGCTTAACTTGATTACTTGATTTAACTTGATGACTTCATTTTATTTATCTTTTGATTCTATTTCTGCTTAATCCATATACGGCATAGTTTTATGAACCAAGCTGCAGCAAGAGTATTATTTTCAACTCCTGTTAAAAAGGGGGTAGTAATAAGTTTAATACGTATATAGAGTGTTCGTAGCTATACCGCAAAAGCTTTAGTTCAGCTATTCGCATATTTTCAACGCTTTTCCCCTAGTTTACGATGAGTTTTAAACGCACAAGAGGTTTTTGTTTATATTATCCACATTATTAGTATGTGTGTGGCCATGAAAATATACATATATTATTTTTGTATCTATAGTGAATTAGCTATCTTTATCTTAAGTGATAAAGATCCTAACATATAGCGTACTCATCTAAAACCTCATTAATAGTCTGAATATAACAGAAGTTATAGTGACATACGTATAGGGTGAAAACTAGTGTTTAGGTAAAGTGTTTTTTTTTCTAAATTTATGAAATTTTATGTACTTCTATATACCTTGTCGAATAGGTATTGAAGTCAGGTACTTATTTATCTACTTTATAGTTATAATTTAAAAATAAAATTTTGTTTTTAGATTAAATAAAAATGTATGTATGACGCCTTAGTTTTTACTGTCACGAATTTCAAAGAACCTAATTTAAACAGTTTTAGTCTGTAAGTGATGATTACTAATTTAATTTAACAAAACGATGATTAAACAATAACTATTAGATTAAAGTTTGTGTAGAAATAAGTAAGAAATAAAATCATCGATTTCTTTGCTAGAAAATCGGGAATTTTTTGAAGAATTTTTAAAAAATGAATAACTCCAGAACCATTGTTTTTGGACGGGTTATTCTATACATGGATAGATAGGATACGAGCTATACTTCAGCCCCTTCAGATCTTTTACACCTGTTACCTTTCATCCTGTATAATACGGGCGTATTAATTCCATGTTAACTTTCAAACTCCACCCCAACATGTGACCACAGAATCGATCGAGAGACCGCCGTGTTATGACAAGAGCAGTGTTACGGGGGTAGTTATTATATAACAGTCGTGTAAAGGGTCCAGCACTACAACTTATGAAACCCAAGCTAACCTCACTTGCTCGTGGTGCAGCCTGATAACCAACAAACGAGGCTCTGGGGCCCACCAGCCAGCAATGGGTCAGCGTGGTAGGTGAAGACCCGAATCCTCCCATATAAACCCCTGCAAATGTGGAGATCTTTAAGGGAGGCCTGTGTCTAGCAGTGGACATCTATCGTCTGATGATGATTAATAAGAGTAACTTGAGGACTGTTGAAATATGACGTAAAATATGAAAGCTTTTTCGGTCAGAACGTCAATATCAATCAGTATAGAAGAAGTCAGTCCCGAGGGTGTGATAAGTTCTACGGAACGTAATTGATCGACCTTCCGTTTGTAACGGAAACTTTTGATGTTATATTCCCTAGTTTATTCATAAGATAATCATTAAGTTGATATAAAATATTCTTAGTAATATACGAACATTATTGGTTTATTTATAAATGTTTGAAGCTTCAGTTATTGGGCTATCATGAGTTAGCTAGGAAGCGTGGAAGAGAGAGGTCAACTCCAATGACGTTGTATCAGTTTATATCAAATATTATTAGTTTCAAAGGGAACCTGAATCATTTCTTAGACCTCGTTTGAGAATAAGATAGTTACAATAATATTACTATATTCCGAATTCAATAGGTAAGAGTAGCTGAAGTCTAGTTTAAAGTCCTACTGTCGAAATATGTCTAGGTATTCACAGCTCCTATTTCAACCGTCAGAAAGTACTGTGTCCTGGTTTGAATAGTTTGAGGAAGATATCCCAAAGCTACGAATACAATGTAGTGTAGTGTATATCATCTTAACTAGGGTCATATTGTTATGGGTAAGCGTATCACTTATCATCAGATCTCGTCGATCCGTCGAAGAAAATAGAATTGCTTTTGTTGTGTTATTTTTATAAATATTTACGGCGCGCCTTCAACAAAGTATCCAACAGGCTAAATTTAATCAGGCGGAGATAAAATCTTCAATATCGCAACGTATATGACTTCCCCATTGAGGTTTTATTCAGCCCCCCCGAGTTTCTATCGGGCATTGTGGGTTGGGGGTTCAGCGGAGAGGGGACACGTATTTTTATTATGAGTTATATAAAGAATTTGAAAAGACGTGAGTTTTTTTGTAATCGCTTACACAAACACTAAAGTTGTTACGTTATAGTGTCATAGATATTTTTATATCTGAAATCTATTTTTTTATTTCATAAACCGACAGACTGATTTTGGCATTCCTTGCCAATCTAAGATTTGGGTAGATGCGGTGATAGTAGAACAATATCATATTATAACAGAAAATACCAATGTTTACAAACACACACATACAAGTATATATATATGTACTTGTTAATATAAATGAATCGTACGCGTATACTACATAATAATGATGTACTAGTGTAAAGTAGCCAGATAATGCATTGCCTTACAAAGAATATTAATATCTGTAGTAACTTACATCGAGCTTCTGGTGACCGGAAGGAGATAGTGTTTTCTATAATCTTTCGTATACTATTTACATACGTTTATATTGGATGATGATAAATGAAAAAATATCCATTACAAAACTTCTGATTACATTCGCATGTAAAACGTATTAAAGATAATCACTTTTCGTATTTCACCATTGTATGAATTATCTTTCTCTTATAACTTTTTTTTTCAACGAAGTGATGAGACGAACCGTACGTCACTTGATGTTCAGTGATTCGCTTACACATAACTTCGTAGTGCTAGATAGAATGTTATTCACCACGTTGTGCTTATCCCTTTGAGACTTAAGAGGGTGAGCCTCGATACTCCAGTAATAACATTGGCAACAGCGCCCTTCAAACCAGAACGCAGTCATGTTTGCGCACTACCATTTGACGGTAGAAATTGAAACTGATTTCAAATGATAAATCTGCTCACAACAACCAAGCGCTAGTTTGAATGGTGTACACTACACCACATTGTATTCGTCCCTTTAAGATGTCTTGTGGTCCCGATTAAACTAATAGGTACAGCACCATTCAGACCAGATCTTAATAAAGGTTTGCACACTACTATTCGTCGGCGGAAATAGATTATTGTTATTTTTACTTCATTACAAAGATAAGTGTAGAAGTTTGTTAAAGATTGACTTGATTTAGACTTTTTTTTGGTTCGTTTACTTGAAGTTAGACTTAAGTTAAATAAGTTATAGAAAAATTAAAAAAATTTATTTTATTTATAGTAAAATATGAAAAGTAAGTCTTTTTATTTTTTTTTAAATAATCTTTGTCGTAGAGGCGAGCTTTTAGATACATACTATATACTACATTTTATTAAAGCTCATTGCCTGAATCGTTTTATTATCACATAGCAACGAGAAGAACGGTACGTTTACCTGATGGTAAGTTATACGTCTATCCATAAGAATGTGGTGCTAGTTAGGATGATATATGCAACACCAGATAGTGCTAGTTACCTTAAGAATTAAGATGTAAAGTCTCGTTAATCCAGTAATTTCATTAGCTGTCCTTTAAACTTGTAAACAGTAATGTTTGCACATTACTCTTTGGCGGGTGCAATAGGATCTGAAATAGTACCTATCTAGACTGAAATTAGTGATAGTTCTCTCTTTCTCCGGTAAAAGAGAACTATCATCAATAACATATATTAATCATCAGCCGATAGACGTCCACTGCTGGACATAGGCCTTCCTCAAAGATCTCCACGTCGATTGATATTCTCACCAGATCGTCGGTCCACTTTGTCCACCGGTACATTTATAAGTACTAGGTAATGAAGTACGAACATTAGTTAATGGTCCGTCGATTCGGTTATGAAACAGCGGCAGCAATTTGCTGGACAGCTGTCAGGAGTCAATCCCGTAATGGTGACATTGGTGAGGTCATCGTTATTTTGACACACTACAATTACAGTGTTCGCGGAACTGGTGGAATAACGCGGCAGTAATTTGAGTCACCGCGGGCGCGGCTACGGCTTCACATAAACACGATTCATTTACAAAAGTATTAACTGCTGATATACAAAAACACTATTACAAATAAGTATATGACGTAAATCATCATCATCATCAGCCGATAGACGTATCTTGCTGCACATAGGCCTCCCTCAAAGATATAGGCCTTCTTTAAAGATCTACACAACAATCGGCCTCACGTTGCTCACATCCAGTGGAGTACCAAATGCGATCCCCAGCTTTAGCTTCTCGTTATGCTTTTATTATTAATTATTTGAGGTCATTTCTTCTTTTTCTTACTATTATCCATTTTCCTTAAAGTCCTTTACGAGATTACGCTTGATCGTTGATAAGTTTAAGCTTGTCTTGATAACTGAATCTTCTAGACTTCTTTGAATATTGCTGTGATAGCTTTCTATATATATTATATAGATAGAATATGTTTGAAGCTTAAAGTACTTATCTGTCTCTTAATTTGTCTAATGACTCTCATGATTTGAAATTTATCGTCTCCATCGTATTTAATGTTGGGGGTGATGGACGGATCATATATATATAATATAATTCAAAACTAGGAATTTTTGTACTACTGAGGTTACAAGCTTACAGCCCTCCTGATGGTATTTTATAAAAATTTAGTAATTTGGATAGTGATAGAGTTAACATGAATATTTCTGGTTAGTTACCTTCATATTCCCTATATTTGTGAATTTGTATAACTTGAGGTAGACTTGTGATCGATTGTTTAGCTTAGTTAACATAATTCGATAAGTTACATGTGGATGCGATGAGGTATTGTGATGCTAATGCCGCTGCCGAAGCCACAGCAATTAACGTACAGTAATCTCATTTGGTTGCAGTGACCACTGATGAGAATTACCTACATTTGAATAATGAATAATTATGTGTACATGTTAGATTATAATGTTTACTTAGTTGTTCGCAAAATCGATGTCTCGCCCGCGATGTTCTGGCTCTAGTAACTTGACAGTCATAAACCAAAGAGCAGAACAAATGGCGTCGGAATTGAACCAGGGATTTTTATGTTACAAAGTAAGCGATTAGCCACTGCATCACAGAAGCAGTAGAGAAGCAAGTAAAAAATGGATATTAGTGCATAGAAGTGTGTGCCTATATATATATATAGTAGTGGACTGGTAAAGTACAATGAAGTATAATGTTAAGATCCCAATATCGAACCTTAAACCATGGAAATCAAAAGTACTTTATATAGTAACATATATGCTTATTGCTCTGGATGCGTATAGATCTGGCTAAGTAGCATTCCTTGGGAGTGGTCTATAACCAGCAGTAAACTGCCGCGTCCGGATGATGATGACATAGAGAGAATTCTAATAAACGATTGAAAACTAAAACGCTGTACTAGCACTTGCTTAGCATACTCTTCAACTGCTTCTAATGCGCAGGGGTTAAATCGCCTAGTAAGGCATAGGTCCAAAGTTCGACCCTAGAACAATATCCTATATTCATTGAAAATGGTGATGAAACGAGGCATTACAACATGGAACGAGTTAGGGCACTATACACGGAACAAGATTGTGTAAGATCTTAGTTCATCTCTAGTAGTTATAGTGGTTGCAGCGTCTCTCGAGCCGGAATACAGTAATGTTTGCATAGTACTGTTTGTCGGTAGAAATAGTATCTGCGTTGGCACCTAGGTAGTCTCCGGTAATAAAGACACCAGTCAACATAAAATAGTATACGATACGAAGTCAATTGTAGATAGAAGATTTATGGTCTTATCCACAGAGATGGCCGGCAGCAAGGAGTTTAACAGAAGCGAGGTTTTAATGTCTTTCTAAAATGGGATACAATAGAAGCAGTTGGTGGTGTTCACGACTACGGCTCAATTCGGATGAAATTTCCGTTCGATTGCTCCTCAAAGAGTTTCAGTTGGTAATTCCGGATTCCACATTGTCTTTGACTCGCTGTCGCCCTACTTCATTGATCCTTCTTCCTATTGGTCGAGGTTCGGCTTTTTTTCCCCCCGTGATTAACAAATTTTGAGTGAGCACCTTATTATTCAAGTTAGGGGGTGAATGAAGTATAAGATTTTCACGGGATTAATTTCTCTATCACGAATCTTTGTTTGACGGAACAAAGAGTTACTTTTGTGTTTGACTGGTGGTAGGTCTATTACCGGAAACCGTCTAGGTAGGTACCACCACAGTTCCTATTGTACAACAATAGTGTACAAATATTATTGTGTTCCGATTTGAAGGACAATGTAGCTAGTCTATTTACTGAAATAAAAAGAGTTGATGTTTTATATTTTAAGAAAAGGAGTATAACGGTGTAGTGTATATCGTCCTAACTAGCGTCACGTTGTTATGAGTGAGTGTATCACTTGGGTGAACAACCTGCTCGTTTAGTCGACGTATTAATAAAAAAATTGGTAGGAAATTGAAGGAGATGCAAATAGTAAAAATCGATTGTTTTACATATTGATAGTTAATTAAAATCTATTTTGTATATACCTTATACTCTATTATTTTTTTTATTCGAGGAAATGAGTGAGACATTCACTTGATAGTAAGTGATGCGTGACGTGTTGGATGTTACACACCGCACCATATAGAGTTCGTCGCACTGAGACGACAAATAATTTAATATCATGTTTATTTTACTACCAGTAACGCCCTTTAAACCGGATCAGTAATGTTTGCAACACTACTGTTTGGCGGGTGCAATAAAAGCTACGGTGGTCTCCGCCAACAAAGACCTTACACCAGTTTATGTAATAGGTTCAATGAATGATATTCAGTGGTTTTTCAAAGAGACAGAATTTATAACAGCTTCAATTGATTAAGTATTAACTTAAACTTAATTACAGCGGTAATAATGTAGTTAAACTATTTGTGGATAAGTTTCATTAGAACTGTGTTATCATATCTTCATTTCAAAAGATGTTTCATGGCAATGAGAGCGACGGTCGTAAATGGCATACCCCGGTTCTCATCCATCCTAACAATCTGGAGAGGACGGCAATAAAATCCATTCTTGAATATAAATATTCTTAGTCTATTTCACACTTTGGGCCGACAGCGACATGAATGAGATCGGACTGCTCCGAGATTAAAACTTCTTCGTCCGTGAATGAGAGTTGTCTGTAACGCCGCTTCCTGAGCCACGAGGTATTTTAATTTCCCCCAGGCGTCTCAATGATCGCTTCAAAACAATGACAGATGGAGTTGCGGTTCAAACTAAAAATAACTCCGAATAAGAGATTAAAAACAAAACTACTGTAGAGTAGTTACTGTATCTAAAATTACCGTTTGTTGTAACGAAAAAAAGTTGCGTAATGTTGTAGGTCTCTATTACCGGAGACTTAGATTCTACCGAAGCTTCTATTACTGTCAACAAATAGTACTGTGCAAATGTTACTGTCTTCCAGCTTATAGCATGTTGTAGCTAATGAAATTACTATACAACGAGACTTATCATTTCATGCCTCAAACTGACGAGTACAGTGTGGTGCTGTGTATATCATCCTAACTAGTACCACGCTATTTCAGGCAGGTGTATTAAGTAACATAAAGTGAACGCCTCGTAGCTAAATCTAATAAAAAGAAACTTAACAGACAGTTAGTCTATATCAGTTAAAATCAACATTTACACTGTAATGCATACCAGGACAAATATAAATTCAAAAGCTGTGCTTTTCATATTCTTAGGGTAGCTCTCAAATGTTAATACATTAAAAGAAAACTGACGGCTATCATAAAGTAGATTTGATGCAAACATTTAGTAATTTTAAAAGTCAAGTCGTTTATGTTAATGAATCATTTCATACCACCTATGTAGTCTTTAAAGATGCTATAATAATAGGACTAATTTATGTCTACAGTGCTACCAATACTAGCCATATAACTAACATTTAATACTATTAATAATAAAATTAGTAACTAATTATCGTTCCTCTATAATTATTAATACAAGTGAAAATATAATAATTAATAGGACATTGTTTGGTACTTCAGTGTCTGTTTTATATGAATAAAGTTACATTTGTAATAGGTCGAGAAATAAAATTTATCGATTTCACCCATAGAAACTGGTGTTACAGTTTCTTCCGCCGAGCAGTAGCAAAAAATATTGTCTTCCTGTTTGAAAGGCAATCACGCTCACGATACTGGTACAGTTTCCAATAAGAGAGAAACCCATCTTCAAACCTAACAGAGAACAAATGTCGTACATTGTCGTACAAAATCAATACAGGCTAATGTGTTACAAACCGTTTGCATAAACATGAGTATTGAGAAATTTTGCCATTCTTCAAGTAATGCCAGCATAACTTTCACACATACAGATTCTTACTTTTTAAACGACTTGAGAAGTTCGAAGCGCGAACGTTACTCACTTGAATAAAACATCAAGCTCGAAATACCTTAAGTTCAAACGTTAATCTTTAAGAGAACTGCGAACAATAATCCATTGATATTGATTCAAATATAATATCTACAAATAAACTTACTGTTAATTAAAAATAAGATTCTAATGTGAAAAATAATATTGACTATAACTTAGTGATATATAATTGGAAGAGAGTTTATAAAGTGTAAATATCGAGCGACGTGATAAACTGATAAAGAATGATGCTGCTATAATATTACCGTTCGTGTATCGAGTGGGAGAGCGAAAGCGCAGTGTAAGTGTCCGTGTGGTGGCGACGACGGTAACGGCGGCGCGCGCGTGCGCCGCGGGCGCCGCCAAGCTGGGAGAACACGCGGCCATGCTCGCGGTGGCCATCTGCTGCATACTGGTGCTGCTGCTGGTCTTCATCGTGCTCATCATTGTTGTTGGGCAGAACGTCGAGTCCAAAGGCGGCTCATAGCGAGTAGAAGGTAAATATTATAATAATTTATTGTTTCTTTCATTCGCTTCTTTCATTTGCTGAAGTGTATATGACGATTGAGTACATTTACACTTCATCAAATGCAATCAGTCAACCGAACGATGGCGGTATATCCATCCAAGGAAGCGGAGGGAAATCCCGGACGTGGGACGGGCAGCAGCGTTTCACGATAGGGCCTCCGTAACTGCGATCGCCAAGCCGCCTGCCAAGCGTGGCGATTACGGCAATTCCCCCCTAAGATGAGATCCCAAAATAAAAAACGGCCCCTAGTCCCCGGCGGCCCCGCTATTCCTGGCTACGGTAGCGGTCACGGTAACGGCGGGGCAAGGGGTGCGAAGAATCTCCGGAAGCGGCCAGGCTACCAAAACCAACAACATCTGGCCCTGGCAACACTCAACACGCGTACACTGCGGACCGACGAGAAGATAATTGAGCTGGAGGAGGAATTGAGCAGGTTAAGATGGGATATAGTAGGGTTATCCGAAGTCCGAAGAGAGGGAGAGGACACGATAACTCTTAAATCAGGCAACCTGCTCTATTTCCGGGAGGGCGACCAGCAGTCCCAGGGTGGCGTCGGGTTTATCGTCCGCAAGTCTCTTGTGAATAGCGTTGTCGACATCGTTAGTGTGTCAGCAAGGGTAGCGTACCTGATACTCAGAGTTACCAAGCGTTACTCGCTGAAGGTCATACAGGTATACGCACCGACTACGGCACACTCTGATGACGAGGTGGTAACTGTGTATGAGGATATTTCTAAAGCCATACACAGTTCCAAAACTCAGTACACCGTTGTCATGGGAGACTTTAATGCAAAACTAGGGCAGCGAAGTAGTGGAGAACTGAAAGTGGGGCAATTTGGATATGGACAGAGAAATCCACGAGGCCAAATGCTCGCCGACTTCATGGAGAAGGAGGGCCTCTATATAATGAACTCCTTCTTCAAGAAGCGGGCCAGCCGCAAGTGGACGTGGATTAGTCCTGATGGAGCTACTAAAAATGAGATAGACTTCATCATGTCGACGAAGAGGCAGATATTCAAGGATGTCTCAGTGATCAATGCTCTAAAAATGGGCAGCGATCACCGAATCGTGAGAGGCATTTTGAATATCAACATAAAGCTCGAACGATTTCGACTGGTGAAGTCCACGCTCCGGCCAGCGCCCATCCAACTCCAAAACCCCGAGAGCTTTCAGCTTGAACTACGAAATCGCTTTGCATCCTTAGGCGAGTGCATTGATGTGGACGATTACAACCAGGTTCGTAGATGCTGTCCGTACGGCAGGACTTAAGATTTTTAAAGTCCCCCGTACCAGAAAGAAGAAGCCGATCTCTGACCACACATTAAACCTCATGACCGAAAGACGAGAACTGGTCCTGAAGTCTCCTGAAGATGCCACCAAATATCGGCAGCTGAATAGGCAGGTCTCTAAGTCTCTGACTCGCGACATACGCCGATTTAATACTGACAGTGTTAAAGAGGCAATAGAGCGGAACAAAGGCTCTAAAGTATTCGCACGAGATCTGTCTATCGGGCAAAGCCGGTTGACGTGGCTGAAGACAGAGGACGGCAGGATCGTATCGTCAAGGGCCGAGGTTCTGGAGGAGATTGAGCGGTTCTATGGACAGCTGTACACGACTACATGTTCTCCTGGTGGACTAGCATCAGATCCAAGAGCTAGTCTAGCCCGACACTACTCTGAAGATATCCCGGTTGTCAGCCTACACGAGATTAGTGTGGCTCTGAATCAGCTTAAAGGCAACAGGGCACCTGGTGATGACGAAATAACAGCTGAACTTCTGAGAGCTGGTGGAAAGCCGATCCTCGAAGTCCTGCAGAAGTTGTTTAATTCCGTCATACTAGAAGGCCGATCGCCTCGGGCATGGCACGGAGGTGTGGTGGTGCTTTTCTTCAAGAAGGGAGATAAAACCCAGTTGAAGAATTATAGACCCATCTCACTTTTGAGTCATGTCTACAAGTTGTTTTCCAGAGTCATCACGAATCGTCTCACAATCAGGCTCGACGACTTCCAGCCTCCCGAACAAGCTGGATTCCGTAAAGGCTACAGCACCATAGACCACATTCATACGCTGCGGCAGGTTATACAGAAGTCCCATGAGTATAACCAGCCCCTATGCTTAGCGTTTGTGGACTATGAGAAAGCCTTCGATTCGATTGAGATATGGGCCGTGTTGCAGGCCCTCCAACGGTGCCACATAGACCACCGGTACGTCGATGTTCTAAGGTGCTTGTACGAGAACGCCACCATGTCAGTCCGCCTCGAAGACCAGAGCTCGAAACCGATACGATTGCAGCGTGGAGTAAGACAGGGAGACATCATATCTCCGAAACTGTTCACCGCTGCATTGGAAGATGTCTTCAAGCTTCTGGATTGGAGAGGATATGGCATCAATATCAACGGCGAGTACATCACGCACCTTAGATTTGCCGACGATATCGTGGTTTTGGCTAAGACCATGGAGGACATCAACACAATGCTCGATGATCTTTGTAGAGTTTCACAACGAGTGGGTCTTAAAATGAATATGGACAAGACCAAAATCATGGCAAATGTCCATATTGTACCCACTCCAATAACAGTTGGAAGCTCTACACTTGAAGTTGTTGACAGATATGTCTACCTCGGACATACAATCCAACTAGGTAGGTCCAACTTCAAGAAAGAGATCTCTCGTCGAATCCAACTCGGATGGGCAGCATTCGGGAAGCTAAGACATATCTTCTCGTCCAATATACCGCAGTGTCTCAAGACAAAAGTCTTTGACCAGTGTGTGTTGCCAGCGATGACATACGGAGCAGAGACGTGGCCGCTTACTGTGGGCCTTGTCCGCAAGCTTAAGATTGCCGAGAGGGCGATGGAGCGAGCTATGCTCGGAGTTTCCCTGCGAGATCGAATCAGAAATGAGGAGATCCGCAGGAGAACCAAGGTCACCGACATAGCTCGAAGGGTCGCCGTCGCAAAGTGGCAATGGGCAGGGCACATAGCTCGCAGAACCGACGGCCGTTGGGGCAGAAAGGTTCTCGAGTGGCGGCCACGTACCGGAAGACGTAGCGTGGGCAGACCCCCCACAAGGTGGACCGACGACCTGGTCAAGGTCGCTGGCAACCATTGGATGCGGGTGGCCCAGGACCGGTCTAAGTGGAAATCTTTGGGGGAGGCCTTTGTCCAGCAGTGGACGTCTTCCGGCTGATTGGATTCATTCGCGGAAACGAGGAAACGGATAAGCGGATAAGCGGCACACCAGCTCATGACAACGTGGCGTTACTTACCAACACTCTTCTCCTTCCGCGACTGCACCACGGCTGCGAAAGGCAGTACAAGCTTGCCCCTGCGGCCAGCTGGCATACATACGAAGTGAGGTCATCTGGAGCAGACACATAGGGCTATCTCTGCGCTTTCTCTTAGCTTCAATCGAGCAATATCAAGATACGGCTACTAAGCCCCAGGCCACGACAAGACGGGAACTTGTTGGGGTCGGTGGCGGCAACAGAGACCTACCGCCGGTAGAATTGTAATTATATATATTGTATTAGTTGTATCTTTAATTATACTAAGTAATACTTCGTAAAAGCAAGTCAGAATGTGTACTTTTAATCATAATTTAAACAGAGACGTCTCTTTGACTTACGAAAATTTAAACGAATGTCTGCTTAAATAAACTTCAACTTTAAATTGTTTTTGGCGACCACTCGCTTTAGGGATACGATTTAAGGGTTACATTTGTAATTTATCTTTATAATGTTATCTAAATAATTTTTTGTATACACTTACCGAGGAATAGATCCGTTTCTAATTCGATACGAATCTAACGAACTTCCTCCGTATTTACTGGACTGTAGCACCGTAACGAGATATGCAAACAGAGAGTTACAATCCAAACCTATTGAAATGGATCAAATCTCTATTCGAGTGTTCCATAAATATAGTCAAAGAAATGCTACACTACAGTATTTAAAAAATTGCTTTTTTAAACGCTGTAATGTAGCATATTTAGTTCGTAGTTGTCTAGCATTCAAAAATAGACATTTCAACGTTTAGTAAACGGGTTAGAACATTCCAACCGTCAATCTAGGGTGACGTACTAGACGATTAAATAGTAAATAGTGTATCTTTAAAAATATAGCAGCAGCTTACAATAAAAATAACTCTAATTGAGGGTGTAGATTCATATCATCAGTCTATATCAACGAGCTCAATTATTGTTGATGATATATACCTGATATAATATATTTGAATGGTTGGAATGAGACGATCTCATCTCATGGATCCATTATGTTAAAATATTTATATTAAAATCCTCGCGATCTTATAATCATCATTTTTTAATCTTAGCTGTCGAATTTCGCGCTCATTAAGCTTGACATGTAAGTAGGTACATATTTTTAATGATCACTTTCTCACATTTTCCAAAAAACGTTCTCTCTTATACACCTTTTAGGATATACATATGTTTGAATAGCTGTGAGGAATTTTTACATGCATATTAAAAAGTCTCTTCCAATATCCTGATATTGGAAGAGGTCCTGACCGGAAGTTTATATATATATTATAGATTTTTTAAGATTCTTTTTACGTTTACAAATCTAACTGTTCCGTACCGATTTGAGATGTGATCGATCTTAACGAACATTATGTTTACGACTTTCGAAACGTTGTACACCTATAAAAAGTAAATGGGACGTTTATACAATTGAAACAAATTGCCAATTAAATGCCACGAGCTGGAGAAGTAAGGAAAACAACAATTGATCGCTACGGACTGTGTAAATCGAAGGACTTTAATTAAAGATCTAAGGAATTACTGAGTAATGAAAATAAAATCCTCACTTTCGGAAAGTTCCATACAATATAACAACTCTATACTTCGTCTATGTAATGTTACAGAGAGATTCTTAAACCTGTTATGTTTACCATTTTAATATTACTACCTTGACGGCGGATTGGACAACCGGAAGATTAATAACGCTTACTGTGGGCCTTGTCCGCAAGCTTAAGAATGCTGAGAGGGCGATGGAGCGAGCTATGCTCGGAGTTTCCCTGCGAGATCGAATCAGAAATGAGGAGATCCGCAGGAGAACCAAGGTCACCGACATAGCTCGAAGGGTCGCCGTCGCAAAGTGGCAATGGGCAGGGCACATAGCTCGCAGAACCGACGGCCGTTGGGGCAGAAAGGTTCTCGAGTGGCGGCCACGTACCGGAAGACGTAGCGTGGGCAGACCCCCCACAAGGTGGACCGACGACCTGGTCAAGGTCGCTCGCAACCATTGGATGCAGGTGGCCCAGGACCGGTTTGAGTGGAAATCTTTGGGGGAGGCCTTTGTCCAGCAGTGGACGTCTTCCCGCTGATTGGATGGATTGGGAGATTAGTAACATAGAAATCTTTGGCCCATGGTTGATGCCAGGGCCGCATGATGTGGAGGGATGGTGGGGTTCGTAATTGGCTTGCTACTACCCGCATATTACAGCATTCTGAGCAAGTACGCTTCACACTACTTACGACTACTTTGTCACTTAAGACCATCTGAAATGAAGTTCAACTGTTAACCCATTTTTTTTAAAAAATCTCTTTAAATATTGCCGTTGCTTTATTACGCTAAATTACTTATCGCTTTCTTTACTACTACTAATCTTAAGATCATTATAACTTCACCCTTTCTGCAGGTATAAAATAGAGTTGTTTCTAAATTTCAGTAAAACTGAATATAATATATTGTTTCTCACGTTTTCTAGACTAAAAGCCCTCTTAGGTTCATAACTATCTTAGTATGTGTCATCTACAAGAGTACCTATCGGTGTGGAATCTCAAGAGAAAGCTATGTTCAATAATATACGATTTCTAGCTGATAATATAAGGTTGGCAAATATCTCCCTTCCGCTTTTTTGCTCTTTATTCAATGCTTTATAAAAAGTGTTACAGTGATCGGATTTAGTTCAAATATACGCCGTTTTGTTCGATAATCTGTTTCCATCTAGACGGCAACTTCATAATACCTCCCTCGTAGAAGCCCCCCTCCTTATTTGCGAAGAACTCGGACAGCCACTTTTCACAAGCCTCTTTTGAGTTCAACTTTACACCACCAAGGGCGTTCACCATGGACAGGAACAGGTGGTAATCACTTGGCGCTATGTCCGGGCTATATGGTGGATGCGATAAAACCTCCCATCCGAGCTCCCGTAGCTTCTGACGAGTCATCAACGAAGTGTGTGGTCTGGCGTTGTCCTGGTGGAACACTACACCCTTCCTGTTGGCCAATTCTGGACGCTTCTGGTCGATCGCCTGCTTCAAGCGGTCCAGTTGTTCGCAGTAGATGGTAGAATTAAGCGTCTGGCCATATGGGAGCAGATCATAGTGGATGATTCCCTTCCAATCCCACCAAACACACAGCAAAACCTTCCTGGCCGTCAATCCCGGCTTGGCCACTGTTTGGGACGATTCACCGGCCTTCGACCACGACCGTTTTCGCTTGATATTGTCGTATGTGATCCATTTTTCGTCGCCAGTCACCATCCGCTTCAAGAATGGGTCGAGTTCGTTCCGTTTCAGCAGCATATCGCAGGCGTTGATTCGGTCCAGAAGGTTTTTTTGCGTCAAATCATGCGGCACCCAAACATCAAGCTTTTTTTTGTATCCAGCCTTCTGCGGATGGTTTAAAATGGTTTGGTGACTAACTCCCATCTCCTGGGCGATGTCACGAGATGCCACATGCCGGTCTAACTCGATGTAGTCCATGATTTGATCGGTATTTGTCGTCACAGGTCTTCCGCCGGCTGGCTTATCCATGGTGTCGTTTTCACCGGCTCTGAATCGTCGAAACCATTCCTCCGCGGTTCGAAGTGATAGAGTACCATCCCCCAAAACACCATTAATCTCACGGAACGTTTCTCTAGCGGATTTGCCTTTAACGAAGGAAAACTTTAAAATAGCGCGAATTTCGGCGTTAGTGAACTATATGTTTACACGTCTATAACTGTTGAACGCAATATCCAAACTAATTATGCATAGCGTCGTTTTGTAGGTTATGTCAAGACCTTTCAAATTATGTATAGTATTGCCAGATACGAGCTCTGTAGCGCTTTGTACATAGCCGCGAAATTCAAAAGACAAAAAGGCGGAAGGGAGATATTTGCCAAACTATAAATACTAGATCCTGCTGTGATTAGACAGCGTTATATTTAGGATTATTTCATATACATATTAGTGAAGTGAATAGACTTTTAGATGAAGAGAGAGGAATAGAAAAACCTGTTTGTGAGAATTGTTATAAAAACATACAAAGAAATCGATGCTCATGTATTCAAACGAGCCGCCATGTATCATGTAATTGTTTTTCATGTAAAAGAAATTTATGTAAACCTGTTTATGCAAACACTGGATTGTAATTTTGAAATGTAAATCTTATTTACAAGGTTACAGAGTTTGTATTACGTTGATCGCATCCGCGGAAGTTTCCCAGCAATTCAAATTCGACTGAAATTTTGTACGCTTGTTGGAAAATAAAGATTTGCAATTGAAATACATGACTCTCACAGGCGTTAGGTAAAAACTAGAAGAGGTATTAGATGAAATAGCAGACTGAGCCAAATAGAAATTCTACACATTCAAAGAAATCGTATTTTTCACAGAATACTAGGATTTGCTTTTGTTGTAAGTTTCGACTTTAATCTAAGAGTTTATTGTTTAGGTTTTTGATTTTGTAAATTTAAAGTTATAGTTTGTAAGTTAAAGAGAATACAATCTTTCTCTTGAATTGCAAAACATTACCAAGTTCAGAAGATCATACTTATTTCTTCAAATATTATTAACGCTTCTTTAATAGAAATTACAAATATTTATAAAAGACTATATACTGATATATCCGCTTATGTTAACCGTACAGCCGTAAATAATATATTCGGCCACTTATCAGGGAGGAGTTTCACATAAAACGTTAAGTTAAAGACCTCTTTCGTTGTCATCGACGTATCGATTCCTTCGGAGTACCCTATGCTTAAAGGTGACACCCTTATATATATTTCACGTTGATCCCCACATCGACAGACTGCTGAGCACTTATTAAGCCTCTTGTCTATATATTTCTACGAAAAGTTATAGGTATTCTTATTCATCAAAATGAGGAGGAGAGACCAGCGGACCGTTTATCTGATGGTAAGTCTGATAATAACAATGTAGTGATAGTTACAATGTTAGTAGTCTGATAATCTATCACGCTGTACTGAGTGCGTGTTCTTTAAATATAAAATTTTAAGTGTCGTTAGTAATAATATAAATAAGGCGTTTTCCTAACCGGAATACGGTGATTTTAGTATTATACTAGTACCTAGATAGTTTTCGGCAATAGAGATCTAGGTTTCTTGTAATGTGTTCCATAAAGCACGGTCTTGCGCAATTTGAATCCACTTGCTACCAGCGATTCTTTTTATGTCCTCCTTCCACCTAGTGAGGGTCTGCCAACGTTGCGTTTTTCTCTCGCCATTCCAATACTTTAAGACCTTAATGCCACCTCAGCTTCGCGACTAGTAAGTACGGCTCTGTCGGTGATCCTGGTCCTTCTGTGGATCTCCTCATTTCTGATTTATCCGTCTCTCTCTCCATTGCCCGCTGTATGATTTTGAGCTTTCTTATTTGCCATGCTTTCTTATTTGCAATGCCCATAATTAGCGATTTTCTGAGTCGTAGGTCATCACTAGTGAAGAGACCTATGTCCAGCACTAGATGTCCATCGGTTCAGATGATGATAATGAATAAAGATCTAGGATTAGTATTAAATGTTAGTTTTTTAGAAAGAAATAATAATGTTAACAACAATATTTCCAGTATATTACTAACAGAGCTTAAACCCCGTGTGGTAGACGGCTTAGAATCTTTTGGTGTATCGTAAAAGGCGATTAAGAGGCAGTAATATAGTTCATTAATATTAAAAATCATTCCAAAAGAGAGAGAGAAATTCCAGCCACTTGTAAGGTTGACAACATCTGGTGTAAGTCCAATTAAACCTCAATACCGTAACAACATCGCGCTGAGCCGCAGACCGCCGAATCAGCCGTTGCGAGGTCTATTTACATACCAATTTCAATTATGTATATTTCATTTGAATCTAAATTAATATATTTTATATGTCCTTTGTAACGTCCTGTCGTACACAATTCTTTTAATTTGGTTTAAAATAAACCTCTTTTGGTTTCGCATCACTTTTTTTAAGTAGATTTTTCCTTTAATATAACAGATATTAAAGTTAGTTCGAACAGAGTTCGCGGGAGCCGCACTTTAGAGTTACGAACAATTATGATTAAGATAAAGTATCTCGTTGACTTTGAAAAATTTTTTTTTTATTCTCCGGATTATCGTTGAGGAGATCTTTTAAAGTACAGTTCAATAATGAAGTTCGGAATTAAACCAATGACAGGGGATGAGAGAGGGATTATAATAAAAACTTCAAGCTCTAATGGCGTCTTGATTTAATTATTACAACTTATTTTTTTTTTATTAAAATCATTTCTTTTAAGGATTTCT
The DNA here is from genome assembly GCA_033220335.2 of Troides aeacus. Classification (NCBI taxonomy): domain Eukaryota; kingdom Metazoa; phylum Arthropoda; class Insecta; order Lepidoptera; family Papilionidae; genus Troides; species Troides aeacus. Next base: position 10,151,517 of record CM067280.1, read on the forward strand.
TTACTCTCAAACATATATTGCACAGAAGTTAAATGTCTTAATCACCAAAACCTTGACATTCTTAGACTATCAAAAAAATCTAGGCTTGTTCCTTTAGCGTCCTTAAAAGGAAGTTCGGTTAATAATATCTATATCATAAAAATTATAATGTGATGATATGTTAATTGTTCTACCATTAAACCATCTTAGTAAAGAAGCTAAAGATGTTTACACTGAAGGCGTTGTATACAAATAAAAGACACTAATGCAGTTGATTTAAAACATGAGGACTCTAGCTGGAAATACACATTTGGTCCCAAAATTGAAAGACCTCTGTATTCTAAGGTAAGCGGATAACCTCAGCGTTGCAACGACTGTATCTTCATCATCGTCATCATCAGCCGATAGACGTCCCCAACAGTGGACGGACATAGGTTTCCCTCAAAGATCGATCGGTCCCGCGTGGCTTGCATCCAGCAGGTTCCCGCGATTCTCACCAGATGGACAGCTGTCTAGTATGTAATAATTAATTCTAATTAAAAATTGCTTCAGTGGAACAAGCAACGATACCGTTAAAGTTTCCAGACTCTGATCACCAATTCGTCATCATCAAGAAACTGCGGCAGTGCTCTGCTGGACATAAGCCACTCCCAAGGAATGCCAATTAGTTCGATGATAATATCATATAATAAGTCATACGCTAGATTAATGTTATATTCTTCTTCAGGACTTATCTACATAAATATGGCTTATCATAAGTACAGCTTCAGAAACGTGGGCGTAAGGCTCTCAGCACTTATACTTTAGACCTTAATTAGAACGGAACAATTGGGGCAGACAGTTTATGGCTGTGTATAATGTTTATTCGAAAACCACGTCAAAGGCACCGCCGCCGCCATTTTGTTGTTACTTTAACGTGTTTTATTTGAGACGTGTCTCTTTGTTAACGCAACAATCAACAAACAGGATCAACAATGTTACAACATTGTTTAATTAAACACAACCTAAGTAAGTAATCCTTAATGGTAAAAATAATTAATATTATTGGGTACTTTTTTAATATTGTATATGATAACACAAACGTTATCCCCTCGGGGCAAGCGATTATGGTTGTAACGTGGGGGTGGTTCGTATGTTTACAGAGCATCAAAAAGGGGTGTTTTTAGATATAAAACGAATAAAGATGTACTGTTTAAATAAAGACGTAGCGTGGGCAGACCCCCCACAAGGTGGACCGACGACCTGGTCAAGGTCGCTGGCAACCATTGGATGCGGGTGGCCCAGGACCGGTCTAAGTGGAAATCTTTGGGGGAGGCCTTTGTCCAGCAGTGGACGTCTTCCGGCTGATTGGATTGGATTGTTTAAATAATATAACCTCTACTATTATCTCTTTCATTAAATTTCCATGTATTCAATTTCTGCAGTATTCAGTACCTTTATTATCTGTGCCATATAAAGTTAAATTTAACAAGAACGTATAATAATGTTTAAATATTTTACTTTGTTTGTAAGATATTTTACGTTTTTCCTTGTTGTTGTAACAATAATATTAATACAAATACAAATATCTATCTCTTTACTGGTGGTAGGTCTCTGTTGCGTTAGCCTTGCCATGTCAAGCTAGTAAGAATAGGACTAAGGTAAGCCCTGCCTGTCGTAGAAGGCGACTAAAAGGGTCTAGGAGTTTCGCGGGCTTTGAAGGTGGGTGCCCTTATCGTTCAACAAGCGAACTTGCGTGGAACAGCGTATGGCTGATCTATTATGCCTAGGAGGGTTAGGTTCTTCCTCAGAGACGTGTAACCCAAAGTGTAGAGAGGCACCGGTGCGTTTTATAAGAGATCCCGGAGCTTTTCCCAATGCACTGATGTAGACCACCGAGAGGGTTTTAGTTAGTAAAAATCTCACATAAACTTCCCCCCGGAAGCAGGGTATATCCTTCTTCCTTCAGACTTCCCCCGAAACAAAAAAAAAAGGTTTCTGTTGCCGGAGACCGCATAGGTAATTATCACTGCAGCGCCTATTTCTGTCTCCAAACATCGCTGTATTCCGGATTGAAGGAAGCTGTAGTTAGTGTAACGAGGTAACGAGACCACATCTTAAGCTTAACTGAACGAGCGCAGTGTGGTGAAGTACATGTGATTCTACCTAGCGCGAAATTGTTACGGGCAGGTGTATCACTTACCATCAAGTGAACCTCCCGCTCGTATTGTCGCTTAATTATACAAAAAAATAATTGTTTGATACATGAAGATGCTATAATAGTTATTTACATGATTATTTATCACCAATAAGGAAATATAAAATGTTATTATGTATGTGCTGCCATTTTAATGTTACAAACAGACATTTATATTATATATCGGTCAATTAAAACTTATAATTAATCTGTCAATTATAACTTATTAACTTTATGAATAGCCGGAACGTTTCACAAAGAGCACGACTGGCTGTGCATAGAGGCGTGTTGGTCCCCATACTGATGTATGGTAGTGAATGTTGGGTATGGCAGAAGAAACATGAAAGTAGGATTAATGCTGTGGAGATGATAAGCCTGAGAAGTATAACTGGAGTAAAACGGATGGACAAAGTGAGGAACAGTGTGATAAGGAAGCGGTGCGGCGTGGTTGAAGATGTAGTGACAAGGATAGAGAATGGGATGCTTAGATGGTTCGGCCATGTCGAAAGAATGGATGAAAGAAGATTAACGAAAGAAATATACAAGGTAAAAATGATTGGAAAAATCGGTGCACGTCGACCTAGGCGGACATATTCCGATCAAATCGGAGATGTCCTAAAGAAAGGCCGGATCAAAAGCACACGCAACCGACGAGCATGCATGAAGACGCTTATGAAAGTGGAGGAAGCGAGAGAGGTGTGCCAGGATCGTAGCGGGTGGAGAGAGGTGGTCGCTGCCTACCCCACTGGGAACGAGGCGTGATATATATAATATGTATGTCAATTAAAAAAGAATTGTTCATAGTACATACAAATCCATCGCATACATTCACACATCCATTCCCCGGATACGGATGTACAGAGTGAAGTGTTTTGGGAACAATTTCAATTTGTAAAGTCAATTTTGCAGTGTTGCGCCGGTGTTGCCCGCTCCGAATACTTCTTTCAGTTTTGTATGGCATTCTTTTATTTAACGCTATACACATTCATAGGGATGAATAGTTACAATGTGTACGTTGGTATCTAATATTGTAATTAGGTGTTTTTTATTTATTACTGCTGGAAGGTATCAGTTGCCGGAAACCGTCTAGGTAGGTACACTACCGCAGCACCTATTTCTGGCGTAAAACAGTAGTATGCACACATTACTGTTACTAATTGAATGGCGCTGTAGCTGATGTAATTACTGAGGTAACCCGACTATATCTTATGCCTAACTGGACGAGCGTAATGTCGAGCAGTATATATCATCCCAACTAGCGCCTCAGGTGAACGTTCAGGGTTCTGCTCGTCCCGTATCGAATAAAAAAAATTACATTTACTAGTAATTTTTTTATCATCTCCACGGTATAAGTCTTCCATGTGCTCTATATAACACGGTTTGCGTCTAGTGCATCTAAACGATACAAATTTCTTTATTTATCAATATAATTTAAATGTACGTTTGCATTCAAAAGTATGTTTTATTCATAAGAATATTTTCAGGAAGAGAGAGAAGTTTTAACTCTGACATATTTATCTAGTTATTTTATGTTTTCTTCGACAAATTGATGAGACTATCAATCTGTCCATCTAGTGGTAAGTGATGAGCCTATATATTATAACAATGAGGCGCTAGTTGGGATGTAAAATACAGGTTTTTATCGATGACAACAAACAGGTGTTACCAAAACAAAATAAAAAACAATATGCAACGTTCCGTTTTGCCGTAACAGTATTATTTGAAGAGTATATGCTGTTTCAAATCATTTAGTTTGAAGTGTTTTTTTTTTTACTAACATGTCAAACGCTTTGCAACATTTTATAAATCCTGATCTAAATTCGCACTTAACTTGTTTATATGTTAATATAGATAATGTGAGAATATCTTCTTCGTATCCCCCCCCTATCATAACGTTAGCTTTAAGCTTATTTGCTATCCTCATTCCCTTGTAAAAACCTCCCACGAATTCTTTTGTATTAAAAAGGGAATTGAGGCTAGACTTACGCTTTAGTAATATCTTACAACAAGCCCTGTTCCTTTTAAGCGGAAAATTGAACAATTCTTGGGATATTATTTACCCGAGCGACGTTGAGTGGGCAAAAAGGAGGGAAGGATATGATTTAAATAGAGAAATAAAAAAGTTATAATATATGAGTTGCTTCTCCATGTCTAATTTTACTAGCATACCTGTTATTGATACTTGTATATGAATGGTTCCTTTTCAAACAAAACGGAGTATCATCATCGTCATACATCTCGAGTCGAGAGAGACTCTCTTAGTATATTTAGACTACTTAAATATCTACAATCAACCAATCATGCTATGGGCCTTGTCCGCAAGCTTAAGATTGCTGAGAGGGCGATGGAGCGAGCTATGCTCGGAGTTTCCCTGCGAGATCGAATCAGAAATGAGGAGATCCGCAGGAGAACCAAGGTCACCGACATAGCTCGAAGGGTCGCCGTCGCAAAGTGGCAATGGGCAGGGCACATAGCTCGCAGAACCGACGGCCGTTGGGGCAGAAAGGTTCTCGAGTGGCGGCAACGTACCGGAAGACGTAGCGTGGGCAGGCCCCCCACAAGGTGGACCGACGACCTGGTCAAGGTCGCTGGCAACCATTGGATGCGGGTGGCCCAGGACCGGTCTGAGTGGAAATCTTTGGGGGAGGCCTTTGTCCAGCAGTGGACGTCTTCCGGCTGATTGGATTGGATTGGATTGGACAACCAATCAGATATCTAGTTATATACTTATAGTACATTTATTCACGGGCAGAATGAATTCTTTAAACAATAACACTATAATCAACTACATAGCTATGATATAGGTAAACATCTGACAGGAATTATGTTTGATGATGTAGGCCTATGTCTAGCTGTGGACTTTTATCTGCTGATAATGATGATGATGATGACATTCAAAATTGAAATAAAGAAAGGGTATACTCTTGTGGCACTAGTTCAGATAATATACAATGCGCCATGTATAATATTGTAATGATATATATAATCCGCATAAGGATGTCATATATAAAAAATAACATCATCATCATTATCTACCGACAGACGTCCACTGCTGAACATAGATCTTCCCCAAAGATATCCACCGTAGGATAACATATATATAAAACAATAGTTATGTTATAAATACTTATTTAAATGATGCTTTTATGTTTTAATTGATTCACAAAATAAGTATAAAAACTGTAACAAAAATCACTTTAAATAACGTGAAGTTGAACATTCAAAAGGAGGTAAAAATTAAAAGGCGTTACATTGTACTCTAATGGCTTAATCTGGTAAAGCCTTAGGGTACAGTAATTTCGAAGTATAATAATGGGCAGCCATTACGTACCTAGTAACCCTTTGAATTTAATACGTACCTCTTACTCTACATTTTAACCGCTATGTAAACCCTTACAAATAATATTATCTTCGGAATATTAAGCATTTAATTCATAGCAATATTTAAAAATAATATTTTTAATTAGGATATATACAAAACACCAAATTATACTATGACACGTAAGGTATGCAAACCCTTGTAATTTCATCAGCTACTATCACTTTTGGACGTCCAATTTTGGATATAGCTGTTTTGTTACGTATTCCATAAATCCCGGCCTTGCACTGTTTGAATCCAATGGCTCCCAGATAATTTTTTGATATAGTCTGTTCAGGGAGCGGCCTGTTAACGTCACCACTAGACAGCGCCATTCAAACTGGAATATAGAAAAAGATAACCTTTGGTAGCATCTCCTAAATGCGGAGTGAGAACGGAAGTTGCCACATATTATTCAAATATTGTAGAGAAGTGATAGGAAAAACAGTAGATAGAAATAAAACGCAGAATTAGATTAAAATTGTGGAAAATAGTGAACGATAACTGTAAAAAGAAAATACTAAATAAGAGAAACAGGGAATGTAAAAGACATTAAGAAGCTGTTGTAAAGTAAGAAACAACTAATTTAAATAAGTGCTAGTAAGTAAAGCAAACAAATAAAATTTGTAAAGAAACAAGAAAGTGTAAAAGAAATGTATAAGACTAATTCTGAGAAGGCAATGGAAAGGAATAATGAAATGTAATACAATAACAATAACAAAGAAGTGAAATAAAAAATGTGGCGATGGATGAGAAGCGATGAGTGGTGGAGAAGCGAGAGTAAAAGGAAAAGTATGTTAGAAAATGTGACGGAGGAAAGAGGAAAGGAATGGAAGAAAATGTGAAGAATAAAAGCGACAATTGGAATGAGGACGATATAATAAAGTAAAACATGAAAATAATTTAAAATAATGTGTACAGATTGTTTGGATCTAACATCAGTATAAGTAGAGTTGTTAATAGTAGTTAGACATACAGGTTCGAACATACACAAACTTCACATTATTTGGTACTAGAAATCGTACCAGGAAACTCTAAGCCTAGCTGTCAGATTGGTAGTTATATTAGCACTATATTATGTAAGAAATTATATCAACTAGTTCTTAGACGATATCTGGTGATAAGATCTTACCACCAAAACTAATAGAGTAGTGATGATAAAGGTCTACCAAATCCTCCCTCCTCCAATCTAGTCTACATGAGACTCCGAAATCGTATCAGGGTATTCTTGAGTTAGAAGATAAACGGATAGATTGTCGGTTAAATGATCACTATGTATTTTTAACCTACTGGGTGACGTAGTGTTGGGAGGCCTCCTACAAGGTGGACCGACGATCTGATGAGATTCGCGGTAACCCACAGCATTCGAGCAATGCGAGACCGTTCGATGTATGTGGAGATCTTTGGTGGAGGCTCATGTGTCCAGCAGTGGATATCTATCGGCTGATGATGATGTATTTTAAAGAGTTATACTTACTTTTAGTAGCTCGCTGGCCTAAATTCTTCATTCCGAAGGTCGTGGGTTCGGATCTTGGCATGTACCGACTTTAATATTTAAGTTATGTACATTTGTGTACTTTAGTTACAACAGTGAAATACAAACATCGCGAGGAAACCTGCACATGAATTCCAATTTTATTCTAAGGTGTGTGTGAAGTCACCAATCCGCATTGGGCCCGCGTGGTGACTATGGCCCATCGCCCACATATTGAAGGTAGGCCTGTGCCCCAATAGTGGAGACTGTGGATATAGATACTTATAAACACTCCTTAGATGGTGTTTGATAATAGTGGTCTACTCACCACCAATAGTTTTAAAGTTGTTGAAAGTTAGAAAACGAAAAGTGGTAAAAACTTAGATATTTCCTCTCTTCACTGACAGTTCGTCGAGTTTTATTTGAAATTTCGCTTCAGGAGCTCTTTACTTTCGTTGGTGCTGAAAATGAAAGTACTCACCTGTTTTATATGAAAGCTTTTCCGGCGCGGTTTGTCCATTCCGAATGAAATCATTATTTTAAGGTCAGCAGTAAAAATGAAATGCAACTTTATTACACGTTACAATGAATGTAAAGGGTAAAGTTAATAAGGGAGGGCAAAATTTGCGGAAAACTTTTTCATTGTATATAGATAGAATTCGTTTTACAAAATAAAGAAGTGGACCGGATATAAATACCACCAGTTTAACAACACAGCTGTAGACTGGATTGTTTTTCTCTATTTGATAACCAAACTTCAGTTTGAAAAAAGCACCTTATAAAGATATTTTTTTTTTGATGAAGCAACATGATGATGAACACGATCACCTGATGGTAAGTGGTACATCATAACAACTGGACACTGGTTAAAATTATATAAACTCCTCCGCATTATGGTCCTCGCCTTGAAACAAGATGTTAAGTCTCGTTATTCTGGGATTAATTACTAGTAATTTTACTAGCTACAACGCTATTCAAACTGAAATACAGTAAAGTTTGCACACTTGTGTTTGTCGGCTTATTAGGAGCTGCTATGGTACCTACCTAGATGGCGACAACAAAGATCTACCATCAGTAGGTTCTACACCAACTACATATACATATATCACGCCTCGTTCCCAGTGGGGTAGGCAGAGACCACCACTCTCCACTTGATACAATCCTGGCACACCTCTCTCGCTTCCTCCACTTTCATGAGCGTCTTCTTGTATGCTCGTCGGTTGCGAGTACTCTTCACCCGGCCTTTCTTTAGGACATCTTCGATCATCATCGAACACACACCAACTCATATAAATTTATCACAATCTGGTATATTATATATAATCGTAACTAGCACCGAATTGTATACCATCAGTTGACCATCCCGCTTGACTAAAAACTTACTCCTCTGGCACAGCGACTCAAAGCGAGTCTTGGCGTCCCATACAAGAGAACACTAGTGTTGTCTATCTCGTACAGCTTTTTACCAGTCCACTGCTTGGAGCTTGAATAGGTCGTGCTCTACGGTATCCTTACAGCATTATTTGGGTCAGCTGACAAGTCGATGGCCAATGAGGGTCCGAGCAACGCTTTCCTGACTTTACGATCGTCTCAACAAGTAGCCTATCCAGCGAAATTTGTGAGCTTCGACTTTTCCCAAAATCTTGGTTTGCCAATCTCGGCTAATAACATAGATAAAAACTATTTAAAGGTTATTGTTAAATCTGTGTAAATGAATCCTTAATAAACACGTTACATAGATAATAATTAAATGTGAAGTTCGCGATTATTTCGCCTTAAAAACGCTTCGTTTCGAAGTACCCTTAAACATCGAGAAACATAAATATTCTATGAACTAAACGTCAACTGTCAAACTCGCTCAAAATTGTTCAAGTGAAGTTCTCTATTAAATCTGATACCCCTGCTGCCTGCTCTGAATGCAGATATCTGCTTTGATGAGCGGGCGGTGGATTCTGCAGCTACACTATTCAATATTTATATCAAAATTTAAATAGTTCTGATTGTAATTACAATCGCTTGAACCTTGAAACAGACTGCTCAACAAATAAGTCGATACACCTGAAGAAATGAGGAATATACCACTCCAAATATTTGAAAAGCTATTTCATTGAAAGATTATGAAGAGTATGGTTTACCGGCGTTTTGTTTTTCACACTTATGAAGATACAAATTTAAGCTAAACTGTGAACTAACTGTAATGTCGTACATATCGTTGCGTTATGTATAATATCATATTTTCGATAGTCCTATTGATCCTGTTAATTATTATAATTATGTTAAGTTATTTAGTTCACAAATTCCATTGTATTTGTTCGCCGGAGATAATACATAATATCATATGATCGTATGTAATGTAAGCTCATGTTGTTATTATAAATATTGTAATGATTTTATATAGTGTACTTATTTCTTAATCCTAGAATACAAGTTGATATTATCTTAAGAAAAGGCTTGCTCGAAGAAGTTTTAATAAATCTTTATAAGAGGCTAAATTAAAATTTCTTGCTTTCACATACATAATGTTGAATTTTTGACCACTCATACATATTCATATATAAAGGATAAAGAAAGGTATGCATCCAATTAGGAACCTCGTCCATATAGTCGTCTAAGAAGGTAAATCAAACGTCGAAAGCTAATATATTTCGTTATTTATTCAATTCCTTTCGTGAATTTTCCTCATAAAACTCGAGGGACGACGTATTGAAAAAAATCCTCTAATAAGTAAATAGCTTCGTATTCAAGGATATACATATTTTCAGACCACTTTGTTGTGTACCCAATATTTATTATCCAACTTTTAAAGCAAGCGTTTGTTTATATATGATATATTATTTCCTTTGTCCCGACGGAATTGTTTACAAAGACTAATAATAATTTTCCGCAATAAAATAGTATTTGATATGAAAAATTCTGAAACAATGCTCTTCAATTGTAATTCGTCTCTGGCGGATATGTTTTACAGATATGTAAAACTGAAAGCGTCGAAGTGTTAATGTGACGTTGCGTAAAGATCCTCTGCAAAGGTCAGACAAGTAGTCAATAAAGTTTTTATACTCTCATTTTGCGACGACACAAATTAGATGGTGGATAACATTCATACATAAAGTCCAAACATCGCTGACACAGCTAGTGGCTAATTTAAAGATTTTGTCGGATCGAAAAATGACCAACATTATCTGATAGTCATTAAATGCCATCTAATAACTGAAGAGGTCTGATTTAATCTTAATAACGTCGATGATCGGGTCGACAAAAGACTTATGAAGAGCGGCGCCTCGCCGCTTGCTGCCCACTCCAAGCAAGGTTGGCACCAGCCATTGTGGACCGTCTTTTGTTCCGACACCTCCGCAATCTGCACGTTGGGGTGTTAATAGGTCAGAGATGTAGATCAGGTCAGTTTTTTAAAGTGCTTCGATATGGAGTACCTAATCAGCGTCGGCATAAATTAATTATTTTAAAATGCGACTCTTATGGTTTAACTATTGCTCTTCTCTAGCAAACTTATATTTCACAAAACGTAAGTTTTTATAACAGACATAAAGATGCAAGTGAAGTAAAAATGTTTACTATAGTGATAAGATCACACGTCATCATCATAAGCAATGGCGTATATTGCTAGCCTACTGCTGGATATAGGCCATCCACAAAAATCCTTAAGTCAATCAGTGGCACTGCTAGAATTCAGCCGCTACTTGAGCTCTTCACCAGATCGTCAATAACCCGGAGGAGATCGTCGTAATCTGTAGGTACCAGGAGGGCCTTTCAAAACTGTGTCTACTGATACACAGCCACCAGCCTTATAGTAATTCTTCTTTTCTATTCCTAGAAATAGGAGTTTAACAAATAGCAAAGTTTCTAAGGTATAATTTTGGACACTTGACTTAGTGTTTTCACTGATATTTTAGCTTTTAGTAATGTATAGTGGATGTTATAACTTCTTACAAGGTTCGATAATATTAATAAATATTCTACCAGTCTTCGAAGAAAAATGACTTTTGATTAAATTATTTAATGTGCAAATGCAATTTTTTGCTGTCGTATATTTTAAAACCAATACCCATTTAAAGTACAGCGGGGAAAGTGGGTCAGTTATAAATATCTGTAGCATCGGCTCAAGAGAGGTTCCGTGATATCGAGATGGCGGACTTTAGGTACGTTGATGTCCCTTCTTTTGTTTAGTGCTCGATTTGAGGGCACCCTCCATTCAGAATATTAAAGGAACGTGCCAATGACAGTAATACAGAGGGGAAAGTCGAAATGAGAGATGAGTTCATTTTTTCTTTATTACAACGAAAATAAAGTAAAGTACAAATTTTCGCTCCATGGTCAAGTATCTATACATTCATAATCGTCGTTAAAGCATATCGATGTAATCTAAAAAAAATTACTGTCTCAATTATGAAGAAAATTGTCATACTTGTTACACAGGTTATTAAGTATAGGATGTTGATACAAGCTATAGAAAAAGCTGCTGATTTTTCAGCTGTTACCTCGTAGTCTTTATTCTCAATACTTTGAGAGAAAAGTGGCTTTGGGAATAAATTAATCCTTCTTTCACATAGGTGATATATCAGTATCAGTTGCAATGAAATATGTATACTATGTATACAGTAATAACGTTAAATGTGAAAATGAATTTGTAAAACAAAACTATTATCAAATTGATATGTAAATAGTTTAAGAAGATATTTATATTAATTTTTCATTATATGATGCATGATCTTTCATCAAAGTCTATCGCCAGTCTTCTCAATCTCAGTCAGTGGAGTACTTCCTTATCAGTTAAAGGTAACTGACAAGGAAATACTCCAGTAAAAGGATCTATGCATGCCAAACATATCGAGTGTAGCAAATATCCCCCAATATCTTAATATACTACAGTGGTACACCAATAAGTAGTAATAAAAAAAATCCATAATCTAATTCATAAATTTTTTTGGGTTTTCAGGTAAGACATGAGTACTTCGTGAATGCAGTTCGTTCAGGGTATGAGAACTAGCTTTATGCCCTAACCATGAATGGACCTTTCTAGTGTTTTGCTTCAATTTTATCTGACGCTTCAACAATATAAAATTTCTGTTAATATTGCAAAACTCCAAGAAATTAAGTTGAGCTCGCTTCGTTGCTTCGCAATTAAAGCAACGTCGACACTAATGAGAGTCTCATCACGCATCGCCATTTTGATAGCGCACTTCGTGTATCAAAATGGCCGACACGGTTTCCCGCTTCAGATGCAAATCTTTTGCGTCCATTTTCATATATTATGGAGCAGATGTTTATACTTACTCGTCTACTTGGTTTTATTTGAAAATTATTTGTGTTAAAAATATGATTTTTTTGTTTTAACATTCATATACAGTTTCTGGTAATAGAGTTATTCTCAGAACTATCTTTTGTGGCTGTTCATTAGGAAACAATCGAATAACCTACAAGTTTTAGATTTAAAATTTTAATATAAAATCCATAATATTGAAAAGCACAAATGCGTTTTATCCACATAATTTAATATTATTAAATATTATCATCACCATTATGTGTATTAGTATAACACATTAGAAAGCAAATGAAACACATCAGGAGTATCTTCCGGTTTACAGGAAGCAGCGCTTATTTCTACCACTAGACAGTATCATGCCAACATTGCTGTTCCGATTTAAAGGACGTTCTATATAGTAAAATTACTGGAGTATAGAGACTTATTATCGGGCATCTCACGACGACGAGCTCAATGTGATGTAGTGTATATCATCCTAATGCCACATTGATATATACGGGTAAATCACCATCAGATGAACGTCTACTGGTCTCATCACGTTGTCGAGGTTCATGTTGTCCAATAAAAACATGGAAGGTTTATAAACAGGTGAAAATAATAAAAAAAATTATATTGTATTATATATAATAGAAAATTTTATATGTATATTATTATATATATAGATTATATAGCAAATTTTGATTGTAGATATATTTAACAGTTTGTAAACAGAGTAGCTGGTTGAATTAACCCGAGAATCGTTCTCTATCAGGTTAATAAAATTACTAGTAATTACATTTAGAGGGAGGCATGACCGGGTATATAGCCACCCTGTAGTCCCCGATGTTTTATGCCTTCCGGTTATGTAAATTCTTGTTTATAATTATTCTAAAAGCCTCAGTATACACATAACAGAATAATTAATTAAGGAGAAATTTTTGATACTATTACTGTATAATTTTTATGTAAGGTCATATTATAATTTCAATATAAATTATCATCATCGTTAGACGTTCACTGCTGGACATAGGCCTCCCTCAAAGATCTTCACATCGTTCGGTTCTGTGCTGTCCGCATCCAGCGTCTACCCGCGACTTTCACCACAATCACCATGGAGTCCCGTACCACATGGTATTAGGGGTTCATTTGGAGGGATTTGGATCATTTCCCAAAACGGCCTAATGCGGGTTGTTGGGAACCCGAGCCCCGTTTGTTGATGAGCTGGGTGCACCACGAGCAGCTTAGGTAGGCTTGGGTTCCGTGAGTTTTACGGGAACCCTTACACCACTTATTAATTATAAGTTTCAGTAATTATATATAATTTCACCTACCATTTCGTTTGAATTTGTTTTTTAAGGATTAAAATATGATTTCAATTACCATCTACACTTAAATGTTTCTTCTTAATCCGATACTTTTCTATTCCTTTTATAAGTTTTAACATCTGAAATAATATTCTAGAATGATAAATACTCTGAGGACGTATAGCATGCTGAAGATCTAGTATGCCTTTCGATGTTTTGTGTGGATTTTACTCACCGTATTTGAAGTGCATGAAAAAAAAGGACACATGGCTAATGGAATTTCACGAGAAATAAAGTGTAAAAAGAGAAAACGAACCGAGTTTGCTCAGTTTATTTGATCTTAGTTCATTCCACGATCGATAATGAATAGCATTGTGCTGATTGCCAGTAGAATTAAGCTAATGGTAACAGTGCAGTCCAAACAGACTGTCTTTTCGAGTCTTAAACTGCAAAGTGTCGTATTACTCCAAAGACTAACATTCGTTGATGATAGGTCTCTGTTGCTGGAGACCGTCTAGGTGCCACCGTTGTATCTATCGCAAAACAGAAGTGTGCAAACGTGTTACGGTTTGAAGTTTGCTGGAGTTAGTGCAATTAATAGCGTAACAGGACTCAAAATCTTACGGCTCGGACGACGAGCGCAATGTGGAGCAGTATATATCTTAATTAGCGCTGAGTTGTTAAGGTTAGGCGTATCACATACCATAAGGTGAATGTCCAGCTCGTTTTGTCACTTAATTATTTTTAATTTATGCGTTTAGTTAGCATTGAACCCGTAGGATAGGGATTCTTTGGGGAGGTTTACACACTAAAGTAAGCATCTTACAGGCAATGATGATAATAAGCATTTTTTTTATTAATCATGAAACTAAGTTGCGTACGCGGCAACGAAACGAGAGCCTTAAGACAAAAGAGCTCACAACAATAGCGTGTCGCTCGATGTCGGGGGCCTAGTACATTAAAGTTTTGTTTTAATGTCTTCAACTTTGCAAACCGCTTCAATGCAATTGTATTTAAAAAACTATGTTAGTAACTTCTATGTTTTCAGTACTCATATTTGTTTTTATACTAACGCAACAATACCAGAAGAGCGCCCAACTGATGCTAAGCATTGAACCTACAAACAACACCTACATTTAGCACACGTGATAGATGTAAACAGAAGCTATCAATTAAGTGTTTAATTACGGAAAATATGTTGAAAGGTTACATATCAATATGTGTCATACAGAGATTTATGTCACAAACATATTTAAGCGCTCTGAAGCTCAATTAAATCCGCAGCGTTGCAATTAACGGTACGCCGCCATGAATACTCGACGCCATTTTGTAACCGCAACACGCTTAACGTAATGCATGTTTTTAATAAACTATTTGTTATTTACAATGTAACATGTGACGTTTTTAATACTATTTATAAAAAAAAACCCAGTCCTAAATTACATTAACGTGCATTCTTTGAAGATGTAGTGTTGGGAGGCCTCCCACAAATAAGACCGACGATCTGGTGAGTATCACGGGAACCTGCTGGATGCGGGCAACGCGGGACCGATCGATGTGGGAGAGGCCCATGACCAAACGTGGGCATCTGTCGGCTGATGATGATGATGATCTATTCTTTATATCCACCGAAATGGAGTTCCTTTGTATTTACAATCCTATTCATACTTCAATGCAGTTTCTATTGATCCCGTTCTATGGTATGCAAGCATAGGCACTGGTAAGTCTCTATTGCCGGAAACCGTCAGTATTACCGCAACACCTCTTTCTGTGGGCAAACAATAGTCTGCAAACATTACCGTGTTCCGATTTGAAGGGCGTTGTAGCTAGTGAAATTAGAGCAAGACTTAATATCATACGTCTCAAGGCGACGAGCGCAATGTGGAAGGTGGTATGTGGTTATATACCATCCTAACTAGCGCTACGTTGTTATGGACAGGCGTGTCATTTACTATTAGGTTGAATAAAAAAAATTGCATATTTCTACCGCCAAACAGTAGTAAGCAAACATTACTGTGTTCTTTTGAAGGATGTCGTAACTAGTGAATTGATTAGGGGCAATGAGACAACTTACACTTGTCATGGCACTGTAGCATCGAGTACTGAGTGGGGGGAATGGGTACGAGGTGCATTGTATCACTTATTATCAGACGAACGTCATGTCCATCTCATCTTTTCATATAACATAAAAAAATTCCTGAAAAGAAAAGAATAGAGAGATTGAAATAAAAAGAATTTAAAAAAGTGAAGATTTGCAACATAATATCTAATATTCTTTTTTTTTTTTTTCTTTTTATAAATAATCCCCTGCGTATGGCGGGTCAGGGCCTTTAATTGCACTTTTAAGCTTTACTTTACATTTTTCACTTATCATTCAAATTTTCTTATTTCTAGATACTACATTCTCTCCTTTCGTCCATCTTCTCTATCATGCCTATTCTTATCTTTCTTTCTTTTTATTCTCCTCCTCTTTTCTCTCATACTCCATTCCATTTCCTTCTTTCATGAAATATCTAATATTTCTGTCCTGTGTAAACATATTATAAAGTATTCTGATGTTGCAGGCAGATCCAAATACTATTATCATACCTTTAATCATGTGGAAGAATATTAATGAAATATTTTCATTGTTTTTATGTATAATATATATACAGTGTACTGAGCTTTACGTTGACGGATCTTTGGCTTGAGATGAGCGTAGGCGATCTTTTGTACCGCTGGTTCTCAGATCTTGTGTCAGCGGATTGTGAGGAGTTCGTAAGCTATTTTTGTTTCCTTTACTTACAAGGTTGTTAATACACAGTTTAAAAAAAAAAAAGGTTAGTTTTAAAATAACTCAACGAGAAGATGATAAAGTGGGTGATAGTATTCCGTTATACCGGAATCTGATTTGAGTGATCTATAACGGTGTTTTTAGTAGAATAAACCTTTTATAATTTTTAGTAAAATGATATTTTGGTTAAGGATAAATATTAATTGGCCACATCCGCGACGTACTGCGGTTGACTCGAGGGAAATTTTAAACAAAAGAGCTACCGACAATAGCAGACGGCCGCGTCGTGGCCGAGCTAGGCCTCTACCTTTTAATTCTTCTTGGACCTTTTGTACTGCATAAATACAACAGATGACAAAGAGGACTTTTATAAAATGGTGTCATAATACAACATAATATTTAATATTGAAAAACATCAGTACGATTCAATTTTCAAAGTATATCATAAACCAAACGCAGAAACAAGATGACTTCTAGCCATAGCAAACATTATGAGTATAGTGTATAATCCATATTATTATTAAATAAGATTAAGTTAGTATAAAATAAACAAAAATTATTAATAGTTAAATATACATTATCCACTTAATATCCCCACAAGTGGGACTCCAATAAACTGGTCAAGTTAGCGGTTGCATGTTGTAGTAAAGTATGGTTGGAACATTTCGGTTTTCTCATGAAATCACAGTACTAAGTATCGATAGGTTGATCCTTCGAATTACTGTCTCCTTTCAGCATAAGCTTTTAATACCTTATATTTTTTTGGACTTATGAA
This sequence comes from Troides aeacus, assembly GCA_033220335.2. Taxonomy (NCBI): domain Eukaryota; kingdom Metazoa; phylum Arthropoda; class Insecta; order Lepidoptera; family Papilionidae; genus Troides; species Troides aeacus. The sequence continues at coordinate 10,168,613 of CM067280.1, forward strand.
TACTACATGGTCAGTACTTCCTTTTAAGTCCAACAATTACTATGTTATTATTTCTAAACATTAAATAAACATACTTGCAAACTTATACCCAAGAGACATAGCTAGAAGTTGCAAAGTATAGGGCGTGACAATTTGAACTACTGTGTCCTTCATCAAAAAATTTAATTTTGTTAATATCTGGAAATAAAAAAAGACATAAATTATCTGTAATATTGTGTAGTAAAAACTAAATAAATGTATACTTTGATGTTTCTACAGTACATAGAAAAAAATTGTAATTATATCAAGTAGTTTATTAAACGGTTTATAATGTAAGAAACCTTAAGTTATAAATTCACCAAGTCTGTTACAGTCAAGTGTGAGTCGAGGTCACTCGTCAAACATTCGCTCGAGTAAAATGTGGACCCTTTTTCTCCCCACAGCATCAAATTGCGGACGCCAGTAAATTTGAGAAGGGTCTCATTAGCGCTCCATTTTCATCTAAGTTTCTAAGTGTACAGGTCGCACGACTTTCGAGATTGTAGATCTTGATGCGCATTTTATTATAACAGAGAAATTTAATTATAGCTTTATGATAATAATTAATTAATTATAAATATATAATCGACAGCTTCTTATATTAATTAATAATTCTTACAACTTCGAAATTATTTATTCGATAAGAAAACAGACAAATGATTAGTCCGTATTCATATACAACGTTAATATTTCTTATTTATATAATAATTACGTTACCTAGGTAACCGAAGATTGCCAAAAGTACATTAAGAGATGAATTTTTCAGATAGCTTATGAATTATTTCTTCTGGTAAATCATTTCATCTCATTTATCATTCTCACCTGTATACGGATATAACTTACAAGTGCTTTTGTAGATAAGCACGGTAAGTTACTTTCGAGCGCTTAATTTATTATTACTGACTCGAATGAAACTTTAGAAAGTTGAACGGTCTACTTCTTCTGCCTCAAGAATTAATAATGTAAGATATTATGGTTTGAGAAATCTAAATTGTTCATTATCATTTTAAGAAGATTGATTCCATTTTTTAACAACCGGCTCACACTTGACACCGTTTTCACGTGATGTTGACAATACTCTCACAGGGAAGAAATTCCTTCCGAGTATTACTAACATTAATATAATAAACTTGTATAAATGGTAGAATAAAAAGAATAGTTATTATCAATGATTATATATATTTATCGTCTTTATTACGAATACGAACAGTACAGACATTATTACGATTGAAAAAAGAGGACAGTAACTACTAAAAAAACTATATATGTCATATGTATTGAAAATTTAAACTTACACATTAAAAAATTAACTATGAACGTAACTATTAACCTTCTAGTTAAATCCGACAGTTTTTTCAATGCTCGTCTACATTTATTTTATCTATATCATTATTATCACTGCCAAAAGAAAACCTAAATTCTTAGTAAAATTGGTCATGGTTTTGTTCGGATCGAATAGAGATTCGTATGGGAAATTTGGGTCGTTTCCCAGAACCATGGCTCAATGTATGTTGGTGGTAACTAGAGCTTCCTTTTTTTATTAACAGGATGCACCACTACCAAGTTTAGTTGGCTTGGACTCAGTAGGTTAAATAACCCTTACCACCTCTCCAAAATTTAAACAAATTTATTCTTCATCGTGAAATCCTTTCATAGAATAAATATCATCTATTATTTTGATATTTTGAAGACAAACTACATTTTAATCAACATGTCTAATAATTACGACTTTTAGCAATACATTGTATTACCTGTCAAGTTATTTTAAAAATCTCAACTTAACAGTATCATTTATTTCCTCTTAAAGTTTCCTTCAAATATTTTAGTTTCAACTTAACTAAATATAACATAGCAAATCGAGTAAATGTAGAAGATAACTTCGCAGCTAAGCGCCCGTGTACGCCCAATATCCGGCTGAGATAATCAAACATGGCTGAACATCCGGTGCAGAACTGTTGTCGGGCTGCAATTGCGATTACCAGGAATGGGGTCAGAACAAGTTTTTAATATACCTACCTAAATCTATTAATTCTTGTTTCTAAATAGGTTTTATATAAAAAAATAGCAGTTCCTCAATTGCTTTGCTGACTGTAATAATAAACTTGAAATTTGTCTGAAATATTCTTTGAAAGTAACCGCAATCGTAGATCACTTCCCAACAACCGTTACTATAGCAACCGCGTAAATAATACCAAATGAAAATGTTTATAAAAGTTAATTAGAAATAAAATGAAAAAGGATCTATGAAAATAAAAAAAAATATATAGACGACTAATATATAGATATCATTCCTCGTTGAATGGTCATGTTCCCGTGTCGATACGTTCACTAGTTTTCACGTGATTAACGAACAAATAATACCCATTTTCATTGTATATAAATATAGATAGATAGATGAGGGAAAAGAGCACGAGAAAGAGAGAGAGGTTTATGTTTTCCCTTATATTCTTCTTTTATATCAATCACTATTGACTGAATCCTTGGTGGAATAATGGAGCCCACGTTTGTTAGTACTGATTTTGCCATTTGTCTATCATCATCATTATCAGCCAACAGACGTCCACTCCTGGACATAGGCCTCAATCAAAGATCTTCACATCGATCGATTCTGTGCTGTCTGCAACATTCACCCGATCGTCGGACCACCAAGTGGGGTGCTTGCCAACCTTACGTCTTCCGGTAGGCGGTAGCCATTTGAGTGCCTTGGTGCCCTATCGACTGTAATTTCTTCGGGCTTGCATTGGTCCATGCTGGCTTCTATTGTATAGCTTTTATGATGTCAGTCTCTGCCTTCATCATGCTCATCTCTGCCTTCCGTTACACATTATTCTATAGAATTGTTATTACTGATAACCAGGTCTAAAGGGGTTTGTAGGTGCATATTCGCTAAGAATCTATATTTAATGTTGTGGTTATATAGTACAGACACGCTCGTCGGCTGGTCGATCCAGGTTATTCTAAGCATGCATCTCTAGCACCACATTTCTAGGGCATCGATTTTGCTTTGATCCTATATCCGCAATATTTATGTCTCAGCTCCATAGAGAAATATCTGGAAACCGATTCGTTTTTAATTATCTGGAAGACTTTACATATTGTGACTTACCTCTTAAGACATCTTGGTTTGATCTTAAGTTCCAAGTGCTATTGAAGAAGAGCCCAAGTTTTATGTTTTTTTTGTTTTCTCTTCTTGTCTCTGATATATTTGTTCAGGCATTTATTTTAATCGTTTTTATTTATATATATCATCATCATCAGCCTCTAGAGGTCCACTTGCGGACATAGGTCAACACCAAAGATCTCCACATCGATTGGTCCCGATTTGTTAGCATCCAGTGGTCTCTCGAGATTCTAACCAATTCGTTGGTCCACCTTGTGACAGGCCTCCCAACTCCATGTCTACCAGTACGCGGGCGCCACTCCAGGACCTTACTGCCCCATCGGCCGTCGCTCCTTTGGGCAATTTGCCCTGCCCGCTGCCACTAAAGTGTAGCAATCTTTTGAGTTATGTCGGTGACCTTAGTTCTTCGGGGGATCTTCCCATTTCTGATTCGATCGCGTAGAGAAACTCCGAGCAGAGCTCTCTCAAAAGCCCTTATATATATATATATATATATATTTTTTTTTTATTACTAATTACATTACATTATTTCTATTTCTTCGATTCATTTACTTATTTTTCTTATTATCTACGTTTTGTCTTGATCTTTTTTTTATTTCAAGAGGGGGGCAATCTTCGAAAAGATACTCTTTCTTCTGGGGAAAAGTCAGATTTATGTGGAGATTTTTACACAGTGAAACCCCTTCGGTGGTCATCTCCAACATTTGGAGAAGTCACAGCATTTCTGTTCTGAGCGCAACCGCGTCCTCTCTAACGCTATGCTAGAATAGTCCGTCCCAGGGTCTGTTTTATGCAGACCCTACTATCCTCGCGAGTACTACTTCAATAGCGGAAGACCACGTGCAGCCATTGTCTTCGTCAGGGTCGTTAAGGTGTAAGAATCACATCGTTCCTTCGTTCAGATTATAATGAAAACAAAGAGGTTTCGAGGACTCGTTACAAGGCATTGATGCGACGCAGTGAACCTTCCTTTAGTTCCAATGCATGCACGTGCATTTATGAAGCTGTATAAGTAATAATTCTTCCTTCATAATATTACTTAACAGTCACCGCATCGTTAAATTCTATTGTAATGTTGTACAAAAGCGTATAAAGTGTACTTTTAGCCGTTTATTTTTATAGATCTGTGGTCGCTATGATTACAGCCAATAAAAAGTTTTTGCGGTAAGTCGAATGTTCTCGAAGTGACCGCCGCAATAAATACCAATGGCGGTAACGGAGAAAAATTCCAATTGGAGTTTATTTTTTTCATCCGACGAGGCAAACATAACGATCACTTGATGGTAAGCGATGATTCTGCTCATAACAACGTGGCGGCGGTTAGGATGATATACACAATACCAAATTGGGAACGCTGATTTATAATATGTTAAGTTTCGTTACCTCAGTAATTTCACAACAGCGTCCTTATGACTATTTTTCGGTTTATTCGATATCGATATTAATTGGGGTGTAAGGGTTTCGCACATCTTTCGGGATCCAAGCCAACCTCATCTAGTCGTGGTGTCGTCCCTGCTAATCAACAAAAGAAGCTCTCGCTCCCATCGACACGTATTGGGCCAGCGTGGTGGAAAAGGGCCCAAATCACTCCATATAAATCAATACCCGATCGCGGTGAGAATCTTTGGGAGAGGCCTATGTCCAGCAGTGGACGAAACGGCTGTTGATGATGATATTAATTTACCAATACTAGATTTCTGTTGCCGGAAACTACGTGTATACCACCGCAGGTGCTATTTCTACCACCAAACATTAGTGTGTCCCGTAGCTAGTGAAATTACTGAAGTAACGAGACAACATCCTATATCTAAATGGGACGAGCGCAATGTCTTGGTGCTCTGTGCTGTTTTTTTATTGATGACATATTTTACACCTTTCCGATACTTGTTTCTTTTGAAATGGTATGTTTAAATAAAAAAAAAAAACAAATAGATTTCTCATTTCATTATCTTCCTACTGGTACTCAGCGCCTTCTATTAAAAAGGAGAATCTAGAGGTCATTGACATACAGCCTCACCATACGTATCTCTGTTATTAAAGACCGTCTAAGTAGAATCCACTGCGGCGTAAGTTTCAACCGCCATATAGTAGTGTGTTCCTGTTTGAAGGGCGTTGTAACCAGTGTAGTTACTGGAGTAATGAGTCTCAACATCTTACGTCTCAGGGGACCAGCGCAATGTGGTTGTTTTCTATATTATTCCGAACCAAAGACAGAAAGAACTGTACCACTCTTTTCACCAACCGTCACTAGTTCGAGAGGCACTTTAGGAAGAAGATATAACATTCTAATTAACACCATGTTATGGACGAGCGTATCACTTACCATCAGGTGAACGTCCCGTTCATCTCGTTGCTTAATTGCATTAAAAAAAGTAGTACAGTATGTTCACTTATCGATTTATACTAATTAATTCACAAAACAAATGTGCTTTAGTTCTTCTAGCGTACTCCACTCTACTTAGAGCCCAATTAGCCCCGTCTTGACACTAAATACAGCACACTTCATACTGTTTCACAGTAAACTCTGCGCATAACAATTTGATGGCAGAAATAGGCCACTATGTTAATACCATCTCAAAAGTCCTTAGATGTATCTTAATTATATATTTCCTGTTTAGGAATTGTTTATATATTAGTTTATTTATGGAAGAATTAACATTATACAAGTTCATTTCATTATTTATTTATATATTTATCGTTAATTATTTGTATTTATAACGAAATGTCTCCGAGGAAGATCAGCGATGCGGTTCCCCCACAATAATATGTCTTGATGAAAGAAAGGAAAGAGATCTTCGGCTCCGTTCAGTTCCATTCACTATAACAATATAACTCAAACATATTTAACAGTTCATCCATCCATCCATTCATCCAATCAGCCGGAAGACGTCCACTGCTGGACAAAGGCCTCCCCCAAAGATTTCCACTCAGACCGGTCCTGGGCCACCCGCATCCAATGGTTGCCAGCGACCTTGACCAGGTCGTCGGTCCACCTTGTGGGGGGCCTGCCCACGCTACGTCTTCCGGTACGTGGCCACGCGTTTAACAGTTATTATTAACTTTTTTTTATGTGATTTTTTTATGTATTCACTGAAATAAACTTTATGATTATTACTATAAAAAAAACCGTTTAATTAACTATTGTAATATGAGAGTACAGTTAGCGAATTTACGCTCTCATTCGCTAATCAGTCTGTAGACTATTCTTTGAAAATGAAAAAAAAAAAAAACAAACTAATGTTTATTAAAAAAAAAATTCAATTTAGATTATTGCTATATTAAGAATGGGGGTACGCAAATATAGGTCGCCGCTGTAATTCTTTTAAGAGAACTTGCTATTGATAAACGTCCTACATTTCAACCCTCCGAATTAATATTTAATATAGTTTGCGAAAAAAATTACTATTCTATTACGAATAATACCGATATTATGAAGAAGTTAGTTATTTATTATATTATTAGTAGTTAGTTATTATATTATTAGTATTAATGTATTTTTACCATATTTAACTTATAGGAGATATCGTCTACAATGACGTGGGGAAGCTTGTTAGCTATTGAAGCAATAATGTTAAAGAGATCAACTATTTTTTATCTGGAACGAACTAACACAGCCTGCTTACATGGTAGGACTAAGGTAAGCCCTAACTGTCGTAAAAAGCGACTATACGGGTTCGTGGAATTTCACGGTGGAGTGCCCTTATTGTATACTAAGCGAGCCCGGGATGAACGTCAAGTACAAGGTGTTTAGTGCTTGTTGTACTAAATTGAGGGTGCCTAGAAGGGCCACAGATCTCCCTGGAACGTGTTTTAGGCGTAATGGCGGGAGGCACCGGTACGTTCCATATGATTTTATTTTTCTTTAAGATATTTTCAAGATATCCCGGGGCGTCCCCTAACGCAGTGAGGATGATCAACGAGAGGGTTTTAGTAGGTAAAAATACCACATAACCTCGTCTTCTCTCAAGAAGCAAGTACCTTTATAGAAAAATTGACCACAGATAACAGAAAAAAAAGTCTCAGTTATTTCACTAGCTACATCGCCCTTTAAACGGAAACACAGAAAAGATTGCACACTACTTCTGATGAAAGAAATTGGTGCTACGGTGGTACTTACCTAGATGGTCTCCGGCAACAGAGTACCACCAGTGTACATTCATCTATCTTTCCATTTCTGTATAACCTAAAGTTAGATGCAAGATTATACTAACTAAAAGCATTAACGCCGCACAAAAGTATAAAGTAAAACGCATAAATGATAAACAATACTAACACAATGTTATTATATATAAACAAAAAAATAAATTTAAGTTATCAAATCTATATAGTTTATCACTAGTTTCAAAGTTTTTAGGAGAATCACCCGATGTCCGCGAAATTCGGAACAGTTTGCGAAGGCGATGCAAAGTTTCGTCTTCCATTTACCAGAGTTTCTGACGACGCGATAGTTGTCAGTACGCGGAGGCGTTGTTCCCGCGACACTTCAAGTTACGTGAATAATGCAGCGGCACGTTGTTAACGTTTTAATTAGTAAAAACAGCACACGTAGGTATATAAACTATATACATTCATCCAGGTTTCGCTCATATTGGCCTGTTTTTATCATTTTATTCACGATTCAGAAAACGGTGTCTTAGACATCATCAATTAAATTGCATTGCGATCGGGTTATGTACATGAGATCATTAAATTTTTTACTAGATAATGAAAATCATTAAAAACGTTCGGTATTAAAAATTGAAGCAGTAAAATCGTATTTATTGAACTTAATTGTTATAACATATATAGTCCGTCTGGTATATGGTACGCGTAAAGCACTATTGACTTGTAAGCCGCAATGAGCCTGAACAACGCGGGCTGTAACGAGTTGTTATTTCTGTGCAGCGATCGCGGATGAGGCCACGGAGCTCTCAAGCCTGGCTTCGCTCGCTGAACCCTCGCCCACTAAGCTTCCAAGTACGTCTACACAAAATACCAAACCAAAGCTACAATAAGATCTCTGCAGATATTCGACACTGGCAGCTATCGCAGAAAATTCCTTTATAATTAAAAAAAAAAAAATCAATTGTCCAAATCAAATTTGCGCTGTAAAAACTATTTAAAATTCAAATTTCGAACATTAAAATTTAGAATAAACCATTTTAAATATAAATATAATCGTGTACATAGATAATAGTTTTATTTCATAATCATTGTTTCATTACGCGTAAATAATATTTAATCTGTGCAAATACGTCACAGGAGATCTTGTTCTAGCACAACACTAGTGCCCTTACCGTTTCACTCAACCCACGATTCATTGTCGCACAGTTATTATTTTTTATCATCATTCTCCTCATGTGTCAATATGTTCATAATACGTTAATTAATATATATGGAAGTTTTATTAATTTATTTTAGAGACTATACTCTATATACCACGACTGCATTTGTAAGAGTTTCCACAATTAAAATCATATTAATGTATTATACGTTTACAGACTAATTTAAAATACAATTTGTATGTGATTTCGCGGGCTATATAAATGAAAATTTAATTTTTTTTTGTTTAAATTTTTGTGTTGTCACTAGTAAAGAGTGCTATGACGCAGCTTTAGAAAATATGGAAAGACAGAAACATCTGTTACAAACTAAAACTCGCTTCATTCGCACCTTAACCTTTTCCATATTTCTCCACGGAACGGAGACAGACTATAATGACAACCGATCGGAAGAAAATAGACGCGTTTAAAATGTGGTGCTGTAGACGGATACTAAACATATCCTGGAAAAAGCATAGCACCAACGTCTCCATTTTAACACAGCTCCAAATCCAAATGCGCCTTTCAACCGTCTACGACGGACATTTGAGTTTTTCGGTCATATTGCTCGAGAAAAAGGAAATGACTTGGAGAAATTTGCTGTTACTGGCAACATTGATGGTAAGACGCCGCGTGGATGGAACCCAGAACATTGGACTTACCAAGTTAAAGAGTCTATTGAAATACCTTTAATTATAGAAATCATCAAATAGAAGTAATAATGCGTAACATCATTAAGAACAGGTTATCGATAAGTAATCACGACCGTCTGCATTGACAAACCGACTTAAAGAGAGAGAGTTTTTATATAAATAATTGAATTGCACAATTTGTAAAGTATGTAACAGTATTAAGCAGAAACAGAATTAAATATGGAAACCAATTCATCAAAGTCTGATTGATAGAAATTCATACTGTCTCCGAGATGCACTGTTTCGTTGGTAGAAAAAATGTTCCTACATTCTGTGTAGCGACAACTCTTATATTATTAACTGTAGCTATAATAGTATTGCTCTGTTCATCAACATATTGTGGATAGAAAATGTGTTTTGTTATTTAGTTATAGTGCAGAAGAAAAATATTGAAATTATATTTGATTTTATGGAAATGATGCTATACTTCAGTTCTGACTTTTTCACGTCCCGTTGGTTTTCGATAGTGCCACAGCCTCCTCGTGGGAGCGCCTCAACAATGTGAGACCTTATTTTACACACGAATAAGTCATATCACTCCAGCCTTTCCGTCATCCATTTTCCATGGTAATAATGTCTCTATAGAAAAAAAAATTCATAGCGATTACAAAAGAATGTAAAAGAAAAAATACATATTCATAGAAGAAGCAAAACTTATTTTTTGATTTTTCTTACTACATAAGAATTTTTCTGGTCTGAAGAACATTAATGAATATGCTCATTACTTTATGTTCTTAGATTCATTGATACACAATTTTATTCATAATATGAAGAGTTATAAAAACTTAGTATTCTTGGACGGCAACTTTTTTTTTATAAGTGTATTTAACAATAAACAATCCTATTAATGGCAAAATTTAAATTATAAATTTACTGGTCAGAGAGGTTCAAAAGTTTGACGACCACTGCACTGCAAGTCAAAAAAAACAATTTAGGTACCGATTTCAAAGCATTTTCAAACTTTTTAAAAAGATTTATAAAAAATTATGTGTTGAATTTACCACTCCTTTATCGTTGGATAAGAATACATTACTGTGTTCCGGCTCAAAGGGCGTTGTAACTAGTAAAGTTATTGAGTTAACTATACTTAATTTCTTGTGTGTATTATGTTAACTATTTTTTTTTTTTTTTATTGTCACGCCTTTTTCCCAGTAGGGGTAGGCAGAAGTGAATAAACACCCACATTTCGCCAGATGTGGTCAGATTAGATCCAGTGTAACAGAGGGCGAGCCTGTTGCCACTTTATTGGGACCACCACACACACACAAAGATGATATCAGTGTGCGGGTTTCCTCACGATGTTTTCCTTCACCGTTTGTATCTCGCTGTTGTAACTAAAGTTCACAAATGTATAATACATAACTTAAATATTGAGTCATTGGTACATGCCGAGGTTTGAACCCGCGACCTTCGGAATGAAAGCCGCACGCTCTAACCATTAAGCCAGCGAGCTCTCCTAGGCCCTCCTAGGGCCTATGTTAACTAGCGTCGTATTATTATAGGCGTGCGTTTCACATCATCATCATCGTCACTTACCTTCGGGTGAATATTTAGATCGTTTCATTAAAAAAAAAAGATTTAGAGTTGCTTTGTAACCTTATCAAATTTTGTAATAATTCTATTGCTTTTATAATAACTTATTCTATTTCGTTAAAAAACAACGCTAAGCTTTTAAAACTCTCTAATGAAGTACACTTACTTAAAAAATTCATCTCAAGTTACTTAAAAATAAGTTAAACACGAAAGGAGATTGTAATTTTTTCATGGCTATTATAAAAAAAAATTAGGAGAAAAGGGAAAATCCATTCGAGCTCGAAATAAAGGTTAAGGGTTATTTAAATTTCTAATAAAGACTAGACTAGAACTCACGGAACCCAAGCTAACCTCTCCAGCTCGTGGTCCTCATCAACAAACGAGGCTCTGACTCCCACCACCCCGCATTGGGCCAGCGTGGAGGGAAATGGTTCCAATTACTAACCTATCGATGTGGGAATCTTTAGAGATGGTCTATGTCCAGCAGTGGACGTCTATCAGCTGATGATGGTGATATCTATTTATATCTATATTTAGATCGTACCAAAGAATAATCATTGGAAAGAACAAGAAGCATATTTACTGGTGGTAAGTATTTGTACTGGTGGTAAATCTCTTTACTGGTGGTAGGTCTCTATTACCGTAGACCGTCTAGGTGGGTGATGTGCAAACATTACATTGTTCCGGTTTGAAAGGTACTGTAACTAGTATAATTACTGGGGTAACAAGACTCGAAATCTTGTCTCTAGACGACGAGCGCAATGTGGTGCTGAGTATACCATTCTAACTAGCGCCACGTTGTTATAACCAGGCATATCATTAACCATCAGGTGTGCGTCCCGCTCATCTAGTCGCTTAAAATAAAAAAAAAATAATAACCACCCTTTCAAGTAAACATATAGTTAATATCTTTAATGAAAATGGATATTTTTAGTTTACTTACATACGACATTAATGTAAAAAGCATTTGTATGAAGCAAATAACTTCCTTAAAAAAATATTCTGGAGTAAAGCAGAAGGGTTGTGGTGAGTGACCACAAGGGTGGGAAACCAAAGCTTTTACAAAATTCTCTTACAACAAAGTACTTGATAAAGTAAGTTACATAAAGTATATGTAGCTAAAAGGAATTGATCGAAATCCTCAAAGAAGTATTTTTAATACTAGGACTAGAAACCAGGTCTCAAAATACTTTAAAGTATTTTCATTAATCGAAATCTAGTATTGAGAAATTGTATCTGAACTAAAAGGTGTACGGAATAAAATAAATTGTGTATAACTAAACTGTTATACTAATTATTCTTCTGTCAAACGAATCTTGGAGTACTTTGGACACATTGCCAGGAAAGATGGAGACAACCTTGAAAAATGTGTGGTTACTGGCAATGTGGAAGAGGTTCCCGGAGCAGCAACCCAATGCGTTGGTCTGACTAAATCCGCAACAACCTTGACTCCACAGTCTACGATGCTCACCGAGTAGCCGGAAGTACGACATGTTGGCTAAACATCATGAGAACAAGAGTGATGGGTGGAAGTAGTCACAATCCTCAGGAATACGATTTAAGGAGGAGGATACAACTAAAATAATTCGTGAGATTTGGATTTAGATTTTTCCTTTATTCAAGGATGGAAGGGACGAGCAGGACGTTCATTTGATAGTAAGTGATACTCCTACCCATAACATCGTAACGCTTTTGCCTACTTTATGCTCGTCGGCTAAGATATAAGATGTCTCATTACAGCAATAATTAGACCAGGTATAGCGTCCTTAGAGCCGGATGACAGTAATATTTGCAAACTTCTGTATGGCGGTAGATATAGGCGCTGCGGTGGTCCTTATTTAGAGGCTCATTTACTATGTTATAATTTAATAGGCCTATGTCCAGCAGTGGACGTCTATCGGCTGATGATGATGAGTGGCTAATTCAGACCTCGACTCACAACCACCCATCACATTTAATCAAACATCATTGTTAATCGATTCACTTGGTGCTCTTCTTTTTGACGAACTATCTAAAAAGGTCTCCAATGGTTTCCATCACTTTAAACATTTTACCCTATATAAGTACAAAGAGATTACTAATACAAACTCCTATTACCCCCCCTTCGACTGTGCCGACGTTTGCTTCACTGATGCATCTCTGCTACTTCAAAGTAAATTGGATCGTCTTTTTAATAACTGCATACGTTTTACTTTCGAGCTACGGAAGTATGATCATGTCTTCCTTCCGTTCTCAACTTAATTGGTTGCCTCACCCTTTTCATACATCTTTCAGAACACTCTGCACTTTATTTTCAATTCTATTCGATCCATCTACCCCTGAATATTTAAAAGGCTAGTTGGAATTCCAGAGAAATTCCCATTAACGCTGTCTTCGTTCTAGGAAGACTAGGAAGACTACTAAAAGCTAGGAGAACTACTAACCTCGTTCTTCACATTCCTCTCTACCAAACTAATGTTCTTTACAATTCCTTCACTCCTAGATCTGGAAGACTGGAATGACCTAACTTACGGGCATCTCGCAGTACAACTTCCTATAGGCGAATGTTGTTGGAATACTATATGTCTGTATGAATCGTCTTTTATATATATATATGTAATACATTTATAATATATAATCTATCTTTTTACACTTGCACGATACTGCGCCCATACTTTTGCTCTCTGCTCAATCCTAGGGTCGACTGGAAGAGAACGCCATTAGGCATTAAGTCCGCCTTTTTGTACATTTTTTTTGAGTGTTCAAATAAAGTTTTTTAAATAAAATAAAATTAATACATATATATACATACCCTAAGTTGTTACTTGTGTATAAAATTGAATAAAAAGAAAGTTATTTATGTATGCTTACAACGAATCACGCTTAGGCTTTCGCGAGAAGAAAACATTTTAAAAGCTTCATTTAGCAGCGGTTTTAGCGGGCAACATTAAAAATTTAAACAATAGACGGCCTCTGAGGTGAATTCCCGCTTTCTGTTTTATTTTACAATTGTTTACGTGTTTCTTATAATTTAAATTTTAAATGTTTTTTTCAACCTGATAGAAAGTGATACACCTACTCATAACAACGTGGCGTTAATTAAGATGTTATGAATTGCACCACATCGAGCTCGTCGCCTTCAGCCATGATGTTGAGTTTCGTTACCACAGTAATTACACGAAATACAGCGCCCTTCAAACCGGAACACAGTAATGGTTGCACCCTGTTGTTTTCAAAATTTGGCAGAGATATTGCTTCTACCATAAAGAGGCCGGCTTAGAACGGACTACGAAATTCCTTCCCCGAATGGAATAGCGAGGGTGTTACGGCAAAGCGTGGAAGAGCTAGTAGATATTATAAGTTTTTTTGTTCTATAAAAATCTTTGAAATGACACATTAGGTTTTTTTTAAGTTCCATTATGGACTAAAATGGAGCGTGAACCACCCCGGGGCAAGTTTTAACGTCAACGTTGAGATGGGTTGACGTTTGTATTTTGAGAGATAGGTAAGTGAAAGAAATGGCGCGCGCAGATAAAATATTTGAAATCTAAATGTAACGTAAAGAATTAAATTTACTTACATATAATGGAATTAATTTAAACAACTAAAAATGTATTTTTTTTAAACCAATGCAGTAAATAATTAAAAAAAAGGTAATGTTATAATTAGGAGCAAACGACGATGGGGAGATCGTAACGTGTTATTGTTAACCTTTTTTTTTTGGTTCGGGTGTTCTCTTCTAATGATACCTTACTTCTATGGGGAATTCAGGGTTATGTGAGATTATTACTCACTAAAAACCCCCCAAAGTAGTCTGCACATCAGTGCATTCGGAGGGGCTCCGGGATCTCAGACGACCTAGTGTTGGACGTCTCTGAGGAGGGGCCTAACACTAGGTCGGAGTCGCCTTCTACGATAAGCAGGGCTTACCTTAGTACTATTTTTACTAGCTCCAGACTACAGCGCTAGTTTTATTGTTTACTCTAACAACAAAATAACTGTAATAAAATGAAAATATGTCATCAACATAATACTTATAATTTAATCTGTATAAAGATATATTTAAACCGGATATAATAATTAAACCTTTATATTGATATTATAAGTAATTTGAACTTTCTAACAACCCTTATTTTTCTATGTGAGATTCATAAAATAGTGAGGATACTTTTCTTATACGACAAAGCGATGAGACGAGCGAGATGTTCTGATGGTAAGTTGTACGCTTGCCCTTAACAATGTGGCGCTGGTTAGGAAGTTATGATGCACCACATTGTGATCGTCGCCTTAAGACATGAGATCTTAAGAGTTATTACCCCAGTAATTTCATTAGCTACAACTCATTATATGTGTGATACGGGAGACGTGTAAATAACAGACCAAGAGTTTAGTGTCTCTCGTATTGGTATATTTAAAGAATAGTAAAGTGAAATATTTCGAAGAATAGAAGATCACATCACCCAGATTAATCATATACTATTCTTAATGTTTCTGGCAATGTATTCAAAACTATGCAGTAATTTTTAATTAAGCAAAGAGGTATAATGTGACGGCGAGGATGAGATAAGAGTTAACACGAAAAGGTGGTTAAATTTCTTTTACCTGGTTACACCACCAGAGTCTGTTGCTGGACACCGTTTGACCACTGAAACGCCTACTTCTGCCGTCCAACAGTAGTATGCAAACATTGGTGTTCCTTCAGTAACGAGTCTTAACATCTTATGTCTCAAGGCGATAGATACGTGTAGTGTATATCTTCCTAACTAACGATAGATTTTTATAATAGCGTAAATAAACGAAGATCCTGATTTGCATGGTTAAAAAGATAAGGAGTTCGTTAGATCGGATCGGTGGTGATGTTCGTGTACTTGTCTGCAGAGTGCGACGAGTCATTCGTGAGCCGCGGCGGCGCGGTGAGCGGCACCTTCCAGGCGCCAGAGCTGGCCAACCCCAACAACATCAGCCGGCAGTGCCTGTACACGTTCATCGCGGCGCCGGGACAGCGGGTGCTCGTCGAACTACGCACGTTCAACCTTCGCGGGAAACCGCCCGAGTGAGTACACATTACTAACTCATCTTTAAACACGGACTTTATCACTTTAATGTACGGTTACCCTAATGCTTTCCTACTTCTACATGACCTCTACTTCTCTGGATGTGGTCTAGAGGACGCGAACTTGGGCCATTTGGAACAGTTGCTCGATACTGGCGATACCTGTCCACTCCCTTATGTTTCGTAACATTTAGATATAGGACTATCATCTCTTAATCTCAAACATAGTTTTGCGGAACAAAGATCAGATGATCAAGTTTAAGTTCATCCGAAGAAATATGATGTCATTGTGAGATTCTTAAAAGTGACCTTACCTAACTGACAAGACTTCTTTCTTTCTGC
The DNA here is from genome assembly GCA_033220335.2 of Troides aeacus. Classification (NCBI taxonomy): domain Eukaryota; kingdom Metazoa; phylum Arthropoda; class Insecta; order Lepidoptera; family Papilionidae; genus Troides; species Troides aeacus. The sequence goes on from CM067280.1 coordinate 10,184,651, forward strand.
TTTTTTTTATTTCGTGTACTTTATGACTGAAGTGCTTATCCTGAAACCTTAATGACCTCTTAATGACTCTTCGACGAGCCGCCCACACACCACTCTGTTCTGTGCACGTCTCAGGGCATTCCGAATATTGGCGCCTATGATTGAATCTGATCAGACCATCGAGTAGGGGATCGACCCCGTGATCGTGAACTGACACGGCTATGAATTATATTTTATTGAAATAAGGGATGGGTCCCCAACCTTGCACGAATTACCTTTTATATCATTGTTTATTGTACCTGCTTTATATGTCTGTGTGTGCCATAGTAAAGGTTTCAAAGCTGATAAGGTGATGTTTGGAGAAGGCCTATATCCAGCAGTGGACGTCTATCGCTGATCATGATATATAAGGTTGCCAAATATCTCCCTTCCGCTTTTTTGCTCTTTATTCAATGCTTTATAAAAAGTGTTACAGTGATCGGATTTAGTTCAAATATGCGCCGTTTTGTTCGATAATCTGTTTCCATCTAGACGGCAACTTCATAATACCTCCCTCGTAGAAGCCCCCCTCCTTATTTGCGAAGAACTCGGAGAGCCACTTTTCACAAGCCTCTTTTGAGTTCAACTTTACACCACCAAGGGCGTTCACCATGGACAGGAACAGGTAGTAATCACTTGGCGCTATGTCCGGGCTATATGGTGGATGCGATAAAACCTCCCATCCGAGCTCCCGTAGCTTCTGACGAGTCATCAACGAAGTGTGTGGTCTGGCGTTGTCTTGGTGGAACACTACACCCTTCCTGTTGGCCAATTCTGGACGCTTCTGGTCGATCGCCTGCTTCAAGCGGTCCAGTTGTTCGCAGTAGATGGTAGAATTAAGCGTCTGGCCATATGGGAGCAGCTCATAGTGGATGATTACCTTCCAATCCCACCAAACACACAGCAAAACCTTACTGGCCGTCAATCCCGGCTTGGCCACTGTTTGGGACGATTCACCGGCCTTCGACCACAACCGTTTTCGCTTGATATTGTCGTATGTGATCCATTTTTGGTCGCCAGTCACCATCCGCTTCAAGAATGGGTCGAGTTCGTTCCGTTTCAGCAGCATATCGCAGGCGTTGATTCGGTCCAGAAGGTTTTTTTGCGTCAAATCATGCGGCACCCAAACATCAAGCTTTTTTTTGTATCCAGCCTTCTGCAGATGGTTTAAAATGGTTTGATGACTAACTCCCATCTCCTGGGCGATGTCACGAGATGTCACAAGCCGGTCTAACTCGATGTAGTACATGATTTGATCGGTATTTGTCGTCACAGGTCTTCCGCCGGCTGGCTTATCCATGGTGTCGTTTTCACCGGCTCTGAATCGTCGAAACCATTCCTCCGCGGTTCGAAGTGATAGAGTACCGTCCCCCAAAACACCATTAATCTCACGGAACGTTTCTCTAGCGGATTTGCCTTTAACGAAGGAAAACTTTAAAATAGCGCAAATTCGGCGGTAGTGAACTCGCATGTTTACACGTCTATAACTGTTGAACGCAATATCCAAACTAATTATACATAGCGTCGTTTTGTAGGTTATGTCAAGACCTTTCAAATTATGTATAGTATTGCCAGATACGAGCTCTGTAGCGCTTTGTACATAGCCGCGAAATTCAAAAGACAAAAAGGCGGAAGGGAGATATTTGTCAACCTATTATAATACATAACTTACATGTTTTCATTATCCTTACCACCTTCGTATTTAAAATCTGCCATCATAATAACTTTAAGGTTTTCGGGCTATGGATCTATGAGAGTCGGCGTATTTTAGGCAAGCACAGCATCTTCGTTGCCCTTATCACTTAACATCTAGAGGATTCAAGCATTCGAGTCATAGAAAAACTTATGAAGTAAATATTAGATGTAGAAAAGCTATTAATGTATATGAGTAACTGATATCCCGCGAAAGCGTATTTCTAGACATAGGCGTTTTCTGGACGAGATGTCTGATAGTAAGTAGACAAAAGAAAATTGTACTAATAATAATAGGTTGGGGAAAAAGAAATCCATTATTTTTATATGAACTTCAGGACTTTATTTAACATGCTTCGGATTGTCCGATTTGGGTCAAATATGCACCGTTTTGTTCTATGATTTGTTGCCATTTTAAAGGTAACTACATAATGCCTCTCTCGTAGAAGTCCTGGTCTCTATTTGCAAAAAACTCTAGTAGCCGATTTTCACAATCTTCCCTAGATGCCAATTTTTTATCACTAAAGAAAAAGAAAGAAACATCACAACACTGTGCTTTGTGGAACGCATTACAAGAGATCTTTGCCCAGCCGTGGACGTCCATCGGTTAAGATGATGATGATGAAGCAAAGCTTGATCATTTTGTATTATTTAGTTTGAATTAATAAAATGGTATTGAAAAGTGCGATATTTCTTTTTCCAGTGGAGCCGCAGTCGGAGAACTACCAGCGTAAGTGAACATTTCATTACTAGTTAGGAAAAATTACTCTTGCTGAGAGTATTGCCGCTTTATTGTTAGATAATAGAAGTTAAATGAGAATGAACGTGGATGGTTATAAGGGTAGATGAAGACCGAAGAAAGTATGGATGGATTGTGTGAGAGATGACATGTGCAAGAAGAGTGTGAATTCAGATATGACGGCTGATAGAAGGATATGGAAGGGAAGCACATACTGTGCCGACCCCACATAAATGGGAAAAGGGCAGGAGAAAGAATAGTAGTTAAATCTGCTGTATCTATTTCTTCCGCCTGATAGAAGTCTTCACCTTACTGTGTTGCAGGTTGAAGTATATTATAGTTAGTAAACCTATTAGGGTAATGAGTTTTAATTAAAGTATCCAGACTAATCTAAGTAGCGTCGTTTAGTCCAGCCTTATCATTACTATCAGATAATCCTCCCATCAACCCGCATTGGGGCAGCGTGGTTAAAAATGACTCAAATCCCCCATATGAACCCCTACATACGACAGGTCCTAATGCCCAGCGGTACTGGAGGCCATGCTGACTGTATGTGGAGATCTTTGGGGGAAGCCTATGTTTAACAGTGGACGTCTATCGGCTGATGAAGATGGCTGTATTAGTGGTTAGTTAAATGAGTAAAAAACATTATTAACTATGACCCGGTAAACAGTTCAGTATATTACTACAATAAAAACGCTCGGCGCCGTACACACTAAGTTTTTCCTTGAATAGAAATGGGTCAAACTATTCCCACACGTATTCCGGAAGTGGCGTTTGATTTATTTATTTATCATTCCCTCGCCCTGGGAATATTTGGAACTGGGCTAACCTAATCATTTTAATGGAGGCGGAAGTTCGTGAACCATTTTCGGGAATCGACTCAAGTGAATCTTGTCCTATTAATTAATAGTTTACTACGTGGAAGTAAGTATTTGAAGTTATAGATTTCAGAAAGGATTAGAACCTATTTAACGATTTTACTTTTACTACTCTTTTATTAATGTAATAAGTATCTTCCTAAGTTGTTTTCATTACTGTTTTACATTTCCCTGTTTAATAAGGAAAAACATCTTTCTATATTGATATTAGTAAGTATAGCTTTGGTAACTCTTACGGAACGCCCCCGTGCCTTCCTACACTACCCCTAAGCACGTTTCAGGGAGGGTCGTAACTTTCCCCAGCAACCTCGCTGTGCTACGACAAATAGACCATCTCGTATGTACCGGCCATCCCGGGTACGCTTAGTACGTAATGAAGCTCTTACCTCTAAAATTCCAAAGTCCGAAGATTCATTAAATCGCCTTCGACAGGAAGTGCTTAGCTTTACCTAACAGCCGAGAGAAATAGATAGTAATGATTTTAATAAAATAGGAAAATTAGACAATATATGTAAATGGCGAAAGACTGAGTAAAATGTAAATAAGATTAAGGAAAAGATTGTGATAATTGGTTAAGAAAAATATGTATAGTAGTAAGAAGTATTGTGTCAAATAAAGGAAGACTGTTGTCCTTACTTGTGAGAGATGTATGCTAGAAGAAAGAATGAAAGGAACCCTATGTGAGAACGAGAACTGGAATGAAAGGAGAGGAAGAATGGAAGAGGAGTATGAAAAACAGACAAACAAAATTAATGAAAATGATATAAAATAAAAAAAGTCCTCATACCCACAAAATAGAGGGAATGTTGTATAAAAAAAACCAGCCGGAGAGTACAAGACATAAGACTTACAATTATACCGTAACTATTAGATCGATCGTAAGGAATGATATGTTTGTGACACGTTGCTAGATGTATGCACGAGTACATGGACATTTACTCGGAGATGACGTCACTGGAGGCGAGCGAGCTGGTGAACTCGGCGTTCGGAGGCCGCTACTGCGGGCCAATACCGCCCCGGCGCAGGGTCTCGCTGCACCGCGCCGTCGCACTTGCATTCTACACAGACAAACCGTTCACGCCGCCAACACTCTTCACTGGCACCTATCGCTTCATCAATTCCTGTGAGTAACAATCGGATTATCATGTGTTATATCCTTCCGTTCCAATCAGGTTCATTAATAAAGAAACTTGAACTTTATATACCGTAAAGAATGATATAAATTGCCGCCGTTATTAACACCACACTTACCTCCAATTAGTACCAAGGGTCAGTTCTGCAGATGGTCATTAAAAATGAACACTAAAATCGTCTAAATTACTATTTCACCACAATAACAATAAACTAATTAAGCAATTTTTTAAATACCATGTAAATTCTCCATGGTGGTCCCTGTTGCTGGAAGCTGTCTAAGTAGGTATCACCGCTGTTACTATACATACATATATATCACGCCTCGTTCCCAGTGGGGTAGGCAGAGACCACTGTATCTGCCGCCTAACAGTAGTGTCAAAATATTACAGTGTTCTTGTTTAAAGGGCGCTGTAGCTAGTAAAATTATTGAAGTAATGGGACACGATGGACTGTCTCAAGGTGAACAACATAATGTGGTGCAGTGTATATCATCCTAACTAGCCCTTATGGGCAGGCGTATCACTTACCATCTTACATACTTAGACAGTCTCCGGCAACGAAGACCTACCGCCAACGATGAAGTGGGGCAACATCTCGACGGCTTCTGTAGTGCCAGGTTCAATACCTTGTCGACACACGTTTGGTAATATAGCTATACTGTCTTCAGCCTTGTTGTAATATATCTTCACCTGAATTAAAGTGATTATAGGAATGTATTTGTAACGGTTATATTTTGAATGTGATTCCAGCGGAGTACGAGGTGGGGACTCCCGTCCCGAACACGTTGTGCTCATTCGTAATAGAAGTGAGCAAGCGCAAAACGGGCCTGCTATTGTCGCCCACCTACCCAGGGATCTACCCGAAGGATATCACCTGCAACTATCAATTCATTGGGCAGCCAGGTCAACGAATACGGCTAGAGTTCCGCGACTTCGATCTTTTCTTCGGCGGTCCTCAGTACGTAGACTTCTTCAGTTTGCTTTTCCAAATCTCGATAACGAAGAATATTTATTTTAGACTTCATTCGACGCAGCGACTGGTGAGACATTCACATGTTATATGGAATGGTATGCTGACTCTCGTTATCGCAATAATTTAACCAGCTACAACGACCTTCAAACAGGAACACAGAAATATTTCAACATTACTTTCGGCGGCAGTAATATGAGCTTATAACATGTCTCCGCATTTGGAAATATGTTTTGTTTGGAGTTATGATGGATCTTCACTAGAAATTGTATATTTTTATAACTACAGGAGTAGGGGCGCAGGTTCGAACCCCATTAAGTCAGGAATTTATTTTTTTACCAAGGGACGTGATAAGTGGGACTTTCACCAGAAGTTTAGTAATACACCTGCCCATAAGAACCTGGGTCTTGTTAGTATGATATAAATACACAACAGCACATTGTGCTCTTCGCTGTGAAATATAAGATACTGTTGCTCGTTACCGCTGTAATTTCAGAAGCTACAAAGCCCTTAAAACCGGAACACTAGGTAATAGTTGTACACTAGTATTTGGTAGCAGATATAGCAGCTGCGGTGGTAAATTAGATCAAAAGAATACCGTCCTAATTAAATAACAATTGATTTTTGCGTTTGTGGTCGGCGTGGTTGTCCAAGTCCCACTTGTGGACTGTTAAAAAAACTTCACGATAAGAAGATATAAGAAGTTGATGTTAACCTTCAGCTGCCCATTCGACTGGGTGCGCGTTTACGACGGGCCCGACAACTCGTCGGCGGTGATAGGCACGTACTGCGGCCAGCAGCGCAACCTCGTGCTGTACTCCAGCGACGAGCGGCTCCTGGTCACGTTCTTCACGCTCTCCCGCGCGGCCAACACGCAGAACCGCGGCTTTAAAGGCATCTTCGAGTTCTCAGAGAGTTTCGTTAAGTTAGGTGAGTATATACACCTAGAGATTCATTGGCTCGTCACGAGGTCTCCCAAGCTATTAGACTTAAACACTCAAAATTTTGGTAGAGATATTACTTCTGTCATTTAGAGGCTAGCTAAGACTGCATTGTACAAAATTCCTTCCCCGAAGAGAATTGCGGGGGTTAATAATGGGAAGGGGACCAGGAGGCAGAGGGTTACTACCGGGGGAATATTTCTGACTAATTTATTCTCCATATCCATTAACTTAATGAATTTACGCTTATAATTAATATGGTATACTTACTTGCATATATATTTATCTATCACACATAGTATTAATTTGCCGTTTACATATGTAAATGTCCAATTAAATTACATGAAGGTTCTGTTTTATTTATATGTCTTTGTTTATTATGTATTGCGGCGTCGGGAAGTGACGACCCCACCGCCCATTTGCTGAAGTGTATATGACTATTGAGTACATTTACACTTCATCAAATGCAATCAGTCAACCGAACGATGGCGGTATATCCATCCAAGGAAGCGGAGGGAAATCCCGGACGTGGGACGGGCAGCAGCGTTTCACGATAGGGCCTCCGTAACTGCGATCGCCAAGCCGCCTGCCAAGCGTGGCGATTATGGCAATTCCCCCCTAAGATGAGATGTAAATGTATTAACACAAATAAGACTTAGTAAGTATAATACTTACTTGATGCAACAAAAAAAAAATTGAGTTTAAATTTGAAATCTAATTCTATATTACGACTAACATAGCAGGGGAGGAAGAGCTATGTTATTAGGAACGTAAACATGTTAAAGGGGTAATTAATATACTCATAAATATTGTTAAGTTAAATGAATGCAGTAAATTACTTTCATCACTTCTTTCTTGAGGTCTTTACCGCGCGTTAGATTAACGCTAACTGATCCCTGACGAACTGAACTGAAGTTTCACCCTTGACCCTATATCTCTATATATCTGTATTATAACCCGATATATCTATTACGTTATTATTGATATATTAACAGCACCAATTTCCTCTAGCTTCTTAACTTCTTGGCTTCTAACAACATCTGTGAGCTAGAGAATCCAAGGCAAGCCCTCTTTACCGGTACTCCTCTTAGGCTTCATTGTTGTGACTTCTTTGATCAATAGTGAAATTATGATCTATAGTAATTAAAAGTAGTTTTTAACATCAGCTCACATTATGTCCTTGAGATTTATTTAACAAAAATTTTAAATTTAAAGTATACCTTTAAAATTTCTTTCAGGATATCCTTCCTATCGATTGTCATAGATCATCATTTCTATGGCTACTATATAATATGTATTTAAATCTCTATGAGTATAATTATATGGAAATTATTTATTTCAGATTTTATAAGCAAACACGACGCCGAGCACATCAGAGGCTCCGAATGCGACCAGAAAATCCTGAGCAAAAAGGAGTCAACGGGATTCGTGTACCATCCAAATTATCCATTCCCCTATATACAAAAAGTTGTTTGTAGGTTTGTATATCAACATTGTATATGTTTGATGTTATTCAAGTATATAATAATTTCTATGTTAATGGTAAATCCATTTTCAGATATTTTATATATGGTATGCAAGACTCGCAGAATTTGGAGAGAGTACGACTGGAGTTTCAGAATTTTTCTATACCGAAAGGCGAAAATCAGAAAGCGGAGTAAGTATCTATAGATTGCAATTGAAAGAACTAATCTATCAGCTACAGATCTTTAACTTCATGTTAATGTAAACTCTAGTATTTGCTGATCTGATAATAAATACAAATTATGTTTGGTTGATGCCTTTTTTTTCCGTGGGGAAATCCTGCATTTGCTAACGTTCTGTGGTCAAGGCAACAAAAGAGTTATGCCGGACTAAAACCCCACGGTTCTCACTCATCGCATTTGGACGAGCCCACGGGAACGCTTTCACACACAACCCTGGTTCCAATAGATTTGATAAGACCACATCTCGGGGTGGATCTACTGTTCTCCATCCCCTAATGTTTGGTTGACGCCTAGATCCCTCTATGATTCGTTAATTGAAAACTGTAGCTTAGCGGTGATTTGATTGTGGCAAACTTACTACATCATGGTAATGAGTCAAGGGTGTCATACTGATGCTAGGTTGCGTCTGGTACCACCGTATCTTCTTCTCCCGTCAAGAAATAGTGTACAAATATTGCTATCTACCGGTGTGAAGGACGTTATAGCTAGTGAAATCACTGTGGTAACGAGACAACATCTTACGTTTCAATGCGATGAAAACAATATGGAGTTGTGTGTCATCTTAGCGCCGCCTTGATATGGAACAGGTGTTTCTCTATCCATCAGGAGAATAAGAACGCTTGCTTCGTTGCCTGGATGATTAAAAAAGAGACATGGTAAACTATATCATCATTCAATCTTCCTCCACCATGCACCACAGAATCGAAGCTGAGACTTGCGCGTTAAAGCTAAAATCTGATAAATCCTAGTGGATTAGCAGTCGGAGAGAAGAGCTATCTTTTATTTAAAGCAGTAACATGTCGTTTGCCAGCACTTGCGCGGACGGCTACCTGAAGGTGTACCTGCGCGGTCAGGAGGCCACCGACTCGTACGACAAGCACGACGCGGAGCTTTGCGGTGAGGGCTCCCCCGGCCCGCCCGTCTTCCCACCACCGTTGCTCTCCGATGGGCCGCGGCTGGTCATGGTCTTCAGTTCCGGCGAACTGCAGGGCCGCGGTTTCAAGGCCAAGTACACCTTCGAGACGGGTCAGTAGTTCCTACATAAGTATACTACGCAAATGTTATCATGTCAATGTAAGTTATATTTAATTTAGTGTAAATATGTAAGGCCTATCTAAAATTGTTTGAACAGTTAAAAAAAGTTGACTGCATCGCCATCTAGAGGAGAGTTACGACAAAGAAGCACTCTCTATGATTCAGAGTACCGTGTGGAGCTCGTTGGCGGTAAGATTTCCTCAAACCCGCCTGGCTAATTACAATCCTTCTGATGTAAATCAGCCGCCGTAATAACATCGTTATTACTCTATGTATCAGTATCATCGTTTAGTAGGCTTCACTATCTATGCCCTGCCACAGATAATAAAAGCTTGATTATCTATTGTCATTTATGATCTGTGTTCCCTTTCTCAGAGTACCGCGTCCCGGGCACTGCTGCGCCGGGCGGCGAGTGCGCGTTCACTTACCGCTCGGAGGCGAAGAAGCGCGGCGACTTCAACTCACCCCGGTACCCCTCCAACTATCCCTCGCGCACTAATTGCACGTACACACTGGTTGCCAGCCCCAACGAACAAGTCACCGTGGTGTTCGACCACTTCAAGGTGAAGGCGGACGCATGGAACGCCACCGCCGGCCTGTATGGGTGAGTATATTATTTTCGATTTAAATTGTTTCAAATATTTACTTATTTACTAATATCTCGTATGCCATCAGTGGAACGACGTGCAGCGAGGATTGGGTGGAGGCTTGGTGGACTGGTCGCGAGGGGTCGCGCGTGCCACTGGGCCGGTGGTGCGGGCCGGCCACTCCTGGCCCGCTGCAGTCCCCGCGCGGCGCCCTGGGCCTCCACCTTGCGCTCCACACCGACAACGAAGCAGTCGCGTCTGGATTCAAGGCGCGGTACATCTTCGATGTGAGTCACAGACCGTTGACACATCAGAACTATCTCTAACAATAAACGATGGATTTGCATTCACAGTCGCTAGTTGACTTCCGTTTCCTCGAATCCATGTGATAATCATCAAAAAATATTGTCGATACAATACAGTTTTGTCAGAGTTTTGCATTATTCTGCCTCCGTAGCTTCCTTGGTTTTATTCTAGAGCTAAATGTGGTGGAGAATGGTTGGTGTCAAGGTTTTCCAAGTCTCACCAGTTACCACCCCTATGTTGTAAATCTACGTTGATAATTGCATTTCTGTGTTTTCAACCGTCAACATAGGAGAGTCGGAATTTTCTGGAACGCTTCACCATTCGTGTAATGTTCACTTACAGTCGGCTAAATCGATCTTCGGCGACTGCGGTGGCAACATGTCCGGTGCGGAGTACGGTGTGATCACCTCCCCGCGGTACCCGGCGCCGTACGAGCCGCCCGCCCGCGGCGTCGCCTCGCGCGTCTGCAACTGGTTCGTGACCGCGCGCCCTGGCAAGCGGGTACTGCTCAACTTCCAGACCTTCGCCGTCGAGGGGCACCTCACTGGTAAACCATCTTTACTTTGAACAGTTTATCCTACATATTTAACAAATCTACGTTGATCTGTCTACACATCTGTCTTATACATATAATATACTAACAGGATACTATTAGGACTCGCACACTTCCCTCATGAGTAAACAGGATCAGTTTATAGCTGCTATCATATTCTTCAATAGTCATAGAGGCGTGGGGTTCGATCCCCACTGAGCATGAACTCCCGGTGAACACCAACATCATGAAAAATTACTGTATAATTTAGACTAAAAGATAACTCCCTCCTTTTGACTAGTCAACTATTATAGACTATTCTTGGAGTGGTTTGCATCAGTACCTTTAAAGAATACCGCGGTATTTAAAGAATACCATACTTGCGTACCAGACCGCGGGTGTCCGGCGGCGGTGTTGCGTCTCTGGTACGAGAGCCCCGGCCCACCGCTGGAGCTATGCGGTGAGAAGGCGCCCGCTGACCGCTGGCAGTACCTGTCCTCCTCCAACTCCATACGTCTATCGTGAGTATTGATTTTCTTTTTCTATGACAAAACGACGAGACTAACAGATCGTTCATCTGATGGTAAACAGAACATTCATTCCTCAAAATGAGATGCTGATAGGGATTTTAAAATAGCATAAACAGCAGGGAAATAGTAACTTTAAAACAATCCTGATCGGCAGTACTCAAAAACTTTACTTTAGTGGTGGGTTTTAGCTTCTGACGACCATCTAGATGAGTATCACAGCTGCGCCTGTTTCTGTCGCCGTACTGTAACCTCGCGATAAAGTAAGGTCCTCGATTGGTGAAGCTAGTGACGTATAGACTATGAGTCAATACAGCTGGTACCATGGTGAGGTATTCTGGCAGGTTCATAATAGCGGACAAGTCTGTGGGCGCGGCGGGGTGGCGCGCCGTGTGGACGGAGGTGAGCGCGGATACGGATGGGTGTGCGAACGCGTGCGCCGGCGCATGCCTACCCGCCTCCGCGGCCTGCACCGGCCTCCAGCACTGCGCGGGCGCAGCGGTCACCAAGTCCGCGCACTGTTAGTATACACCGCACCGCCTAGGACAAAACACACAACACCCTTACACAATACAAACATTTAAGAAACTTTCGTTCGATATAAATATTATACATTTTACATGAAGTTGATTTATCTCCATAACATACTTATACTTACAAGACTACTTAGACTGTTTAAAACCGTTACATCAATTTTATTACATAACTAAAATTGCTTCAATTACTTAAAAACATAAGTATTTATTCGTTACATAAAAGAGGCATTGATGGAATTTGGATACAACTTAAAAAAAACAAAAAGAAAGTTACGTCACTCACTAATTGAGGAACGGAATAAAAAAATTTTCGTCTATAAACTTTATAAGCCAACCTAACTTTTCTTGCAATATAATTTTTTTTTTAAATTTTTAATATTATAACAAAAATAATTAATGTTAAGAATTTGTTATAAACAATTTAAAAATTTTACAACGGCAGAAATAATTTATTATCTACATTACCGGTTTAAACCACAGACAAAAAATAAATTGCCAGCATTAAAAATGTTTTCCAATGTATAAACGCGGCAACATTGGCAGCTAATGTCGCGACACGTAAGAGCAGCATCAGCTTCGCAGAGTTTGTTCACACAGCAGTAACTTAGCAGTAATTTATTACTTATAAACGGACACACACACAAGTTATGACACAGCTTCCGACCGCATATGCACCAAGTCCGAGACGCACTTCGCTTCAACAACAACACGGCAGTACGTCGATAGTTACATTATAAGAATAATTTTCATGTTTCACACGTAAACTATAATTAAATTGTATATTATTTATATATGTTATATAGAAATTTATGTTGTTATATAGTGGCTAAAATACATAAGGAATTTATGTTTACTAGTAGCCGATTAACATTTTAGACAGTAATCCGTTAAGTTTGTATAATTTGATTACGAAATTAACTGATGGTAGGTCTCTGTTGCCGGAGACCGTTTAGGTTGGTAACACCGCAGCAACTGTTTCTACTAAACAGTAGTATGCACACATTACTGTGTTCTGGTATGAACGGCTGTAGCTAATGAAATTACTGGAATAACGAGACTCGACATATGTGTCAGGCGACGAGCGCAACATGGTGCAGTGCATCATACTAACTAGCGTGATGCTGGTGATCGTCCCGCTCGTCGCCGATTGTTACATAAACTCCCCGGAAGTTCTCTTTCAGCCATTCTGTTTCAGCGTCTATATTAAATAGAAGTAATATTCACATATTGGATTGTGGCACGGCGTAATGCAAACACGTTTAAAGTATTATACGATACGTAGGCACTTGCATTTTACTGTCGCATTTTTTTTTTTAATCCTAACAGTGAAAAGATATTTTACTAGTGATTCTTTAAAATGATGTATTTTAAAAAAAATGTTGTAGTTGGGGAGTAAGCAGTTTCGACTTTTAATTAATATATATATTATTAACTCGGAGTAAAGGTTAAAAATGACACGTATTAAGTTTCGAAGAGGAGCTTCCGGTTAAGGAGAACATCGTAAGGACACCGGTATGTTTCATATACAACCAGGAAGTTTTGTGGACTTGTGCACCAACTCGCATTTGACTAGTAAATATTATAGTAAAGGATATCCTTGCGATATAAAGCCCCAAGGTCAATAATTGAAGATCATTAAGACAATTGTTTATTTTTATTAAATGTCAAATTCAAATAAACTGCGGCCAATTCATGGCAACATCTTGAAATAATAACTCTACTGAAGAGTAGTAAGACAAGTTATAGTCAGAAAAACTGGTGGTACGTCTCTGTTGCCACCGCAGCACCTATTACAATCGACCAGCAATACCGTGGAAACATGACTATGTTCCGGTTTGAAAGGCGCTGTATCTGATTAAATTACTGGGGTAACGAGACACATCTCATGTCTCAAGTGACGAGTACATTTCGGTGCAGTGAATATCTATACTAGCGGCACTTTGCTATGGGCGGGCGTATCACTTACCATCAGGTGAATGTTCCGCTTTTCTCGTTGTTTGAATTAAAAAAAAAAAACTTATATTACAAGCGAATGTTATAACAAAAAATTGATTATAAAGTTTTTTTATATATCATAATTACATATAATATAATAGTATATTGGAGTATTATCCTTTATATGGGAATTTTGTGTAATCTTATAGAACCTCAAACTTTTTTTTAAATAATCATATTTCTTACTATATTATAATTAGTATAATAAGTTATTTAGCTGTCGCCATTCGGTGTTTACTACCGCCGCGAGCTCGTACACTGAGCGCCGAGTGAACTGCTTACTCCTGCACTTCTCTTCTATTGGGATAAGAAATGATTAACCACTGTAGTAATGTTAAATGATAATTCTTAAACAATAATCGATAATGTTGTGTATTTATATTTTCTCAGTATTGACGGTTCAATGCAATCTTTGTCTCAGAGGATATATATATATATATATATTTGATGTGAAATATGTAGATTAGCGGACTTAGAAGTCTATGAGGGATGTTGGTGATTTAGCAGAATATATAACGATGTTGCAAGATCATGGACTTTTTTATTTACGAACATATCAACCCTTTCTTTTTTTTTTCTTTTAAAATACAATTAATAAAATGTTCATAATATAACAATATTTATATATATATTCATTTTACATTCATAAATTTTAAATCACTTTATAGTTATTTGGATACGTTTCGATTGTATGTATGTATGTATACTGTGATGACTCAGGTTAGTTAGAGTGAAAATTTGTGCAAACAGTGGATTATTATTTGTTTGTCGATTTTATTTAAACGAATCTAAGTCATTATAACCGGAAATCCGACGGGACGAAGTTTGCATTGAGTCATCGCACTATGGGGCCCGGGGCTCTGCTTCTTGCATTGAAAATACCAGCAACGCAGACCAGTTAATTGTTTTACTTATATACAGTGATAATTTGTAATGAATATGGTCGCAAGTAAATGATGTGGAGTATTTTCAATGAGAAGGGCAGTCGCCACGACTCCTAGCATGAGCACTGTAATGTTTAGTATTCAATGAAGCTTACAAGCTCATTCTAGGACAGCTTGGCGGTATTATCAAGCGGTTGCCATATAAAGATAACTTTTTTGTGTTCTGGTTAGAAATTGGCAATCGTTTGCGGTAGCGCCACCTCTTCGCTCATGTTCTGCACTTTCCTCTTCGCGGGTACGACTGAAATTTGTGTTAGGACTTCCGTCCGACGCGGGAGGGCTACAGATGCAAATTTTGGTTGGTTTTTATCGTGAACGGGGGTAGAGCAGGGGGCTCGCGGGTAGCTAAGTGAGGTTGCGCGGGGCTGACGGGGCGGTGTGCGCAGGCGCTGCGGCCTCGGGGCAGGCCGCGCCGCGCGCCGTCCGCCGCGCCCTCGCCTTCGCCCTCGCCCTCGCCCTCTCGCTTGTGCTCGCCGCCCCGCACTGACCGGGCGCTGCACACGTGAGTCTCTTCATCACGCCGAACCCTCGCTTCCCGCCTGTTCGCCTTAATTGCGCTACACATCCCCATCCCGCTTCAGTGCCAACCTGTACCAAACGGGGAATCGGCGGCGACCGTCATCATACTCGTACTCGAAGCGCAGTTAATTTAACCCGAAGGATATTTCTTACAGTTCTAACATAATTACTTAATGCTCGAGGCTTGTTTTGAGTTTTACTACACCAATGCATTATTCTTTTTAAATATCCTTATACTCTATCGCAAATTTGTTAATCTGGCAATTTGTGGTAATTTATTGCATAATGTTTATTCCGCACAAATTTCACTGCTTGTTCACGCTTCCTTTTCCGCTTCTTAGAGTTTTTTCGTGTTAATTACATCACCTTAAACTAAGACATAAACTAAATCACTTTAAATAATACAAGATAAAAATTGACAGAGTTCTTACCCTTTAATCTATTTGTAAGTAATTATAGATATATATATATACAATATTAAGTAAATCAAATAAAAGATTTATCGAGAAATATTAACGTGTCTGTGGAAGAAAAAAAAGCTATAATCTTTGAATGATTCAGTTATGGTTAACTAAGTAATATAACTTCATGTCAAAGGGAAAATATAACTAATTTTCGTTTTGTAGTAAACAATATTTGTAAGTACATAAAACTAATAGAAATCCTTTTGTACATATGAGAGTTCGTAAATTATTAAAAGTGTTAGTAAGTATCGTAAGTATTAGTTTTGATGTGTACGTGTGTTAGGGTGTGGGTTGGTGATTCGTATGGGAAGCAGTCGTGTGATGGTGGGTGTTAGACGAGCGGTGTGCGCAGGCGGCGGCGGTGGCGGCGGTGACGCGGCGGCGGCGGCGGGCGGCGGCGCGGCGTGGTGGGTCGCGGCGGCGGCGGGCGGCGGGGGCGCGGCCGCGCTCGCCGCGTGCGCGTGGCGGCGGCGCGCCCGCTCCCCGCGCGGACCGCCGCCGCCGCCGCGCCCGCCGCCGCGCGCACTCGCGGCGCGACTCGCGGAGCCAGCGCATGCGCACGCGCCCGCGCACGCGCACGCGCCGCACGACACCGTCTGAGCGGACGCAATACAACACTTTAACGTACACGCGGTGTTTCATTTCACACAACCCATATCATATTGTTTAGAAAATATACATACATATTGAAATATGTCATGTTTTTGGTGTTTTTTTTTTAATAAAACTATACTAACGGGACGTACTTTTAACACGTTAGCCGCATTACCATTAAATGACTTACCCACTGGCCGTGGATCCAGGCCCACGATCCCAGTGCCAGATGAGCCGTAGGAGCCGCTATGGCTTGCAGCCCGATCTACATCATGAATATAAAAAAAAAGATGACTTACAACTAGTGTGTTGCATGTGTTTACTAGATGCGGGCTGCGCAAAGGTTTCTCTACTCCATGTAGAGATCTTTGGGCGATCCAGCAGTGGACGTCTATCGGCTGATGATGATGATGATAGTGCAGTTGCAAACCTATTAGGTCGCGTGGTAATGGCCAATTAACTCAATATGAGGGCGACGGGCCATAAACACCACGCTGGCCCAATGTGGGCGGAATGGTGACTAAACACACACCTTAGAATAAACTCTAATTCATGTGCGGGTTTCCTCACGATGTTTTCCTTCACCGTTTGTATCTCGCTGTTGGAACTAAAGTTCACAAATGTACATAACTTAAATATTAAAGTTATCAGTGCTTACCAAGATTCAAACCCGCGACCTTCGGAATGAAGGCCGCACGCTCTAACCATTAGGCCAGCGAGCTACTCTTTTTTCTTTTTTAGGTTTATTAGGGATCTTAACCGTCCTTAATCGCAGAGCGTTTAAAACCTAAACGCTCTCCTATTTTGTTTTACTTAACCATTGAATCTAACTGAAAGCAAAAAGCAAGATTATTTGTATCAGCTAAACACATAGAAACAAAAAAATTACAGCCCCTCGCATAGAAGTAGAGAACACGATATTTGCAACCACACTGAAGATTCGCAGGAGATCCTTTAATATGTTAATAATAAGCAATACATCCGCTCATATCAATGTGGCACTAGTTAGGATGATTTATTTTCATAACATTGCCTCCAAGGCCCTGCAAACCGGAACACATTATTGTGTGCACGCAACTGTTTGGCGGTAAGATAAAGGAGTTGTGGTGGTACCTACACCAAGTAGATACAGAGACATGTCATCAGTAAAGTTTTTGTTATTGCACGTAAGTGACAACGGAATAATTCAGAAAAAGACTTATTAACATCCTTCGCCTAAATATCAGTACAAGCAAAGAAAAATCTTACTTAATACTGATAAACATTATCTATTAATGAGGTCGCTAGAATATTTACTGCAGAGAATATTAACCCTTATTATATGTAGTGGACTGAATGAAAATAAATAGGAAACAAATACTACTTCCAAATACACAACTACTTGAGAGTAGTCCTCTTCAGTCAATTAATCAAATTAATAATTTAGGAGCCAATAATAGTCGACTGCATCCTACATCCGTTTAAATTATGTTCGTCTATATCTGCCGTTAGGATATTTTTTTGTATAATTATCTATGGGTGGAATATATTTTATAGACGGAATCCTTCTGTAATTAATGGAGCTGTATTATAAAATCTAATCTATATATCATCAGCCGATATACGTCCACTGCTGGACATAGGCCTCCTCTCCACAGATCCTCACATCGATCGGTCCTCCGTTGCTGGGTGTAAATATATACGTATATATATATACTACCTGTTCCCCGGCTGCTTTGCTGACCGTAACATTAAATTAGATTTGAGGTTTGTCTAAAATATTCCTTGAGAGCAACCTCTACACCAAATAACTTTCTAATGCAACCGTTTTATAGCAACCGCATAAATAATACCAAATGGAAATATATATAAAAGTTAATTAGAAATACAACAATGAAGGATCTATAAAATTCAATAAAAAAGTACCCTATAACCATCCACAAACCGTTCCGCGTCGAATGCTCCTGTACCCGTTCACCAGTTTTCAAGTGATAGCGACTGCACAAGTGGTTCAAATTTAATATTTTTTTACAAAACAATTACTTTGTAAATACTGCATACATAATACAATATAGCCATTGTTTATTATTATAATACATAATATATAATAATAAACAATGGCTTTAGAATTTTGATGGGTCTGTCCCGGCACTGCAGCGCATCAGGAATGTTCGCCCAAACACACACAAATGATTTCTCTGCTATTCTGCGTAAAAAGACTGCCTCGATGCTCTGTAGGGTCCGGGATAGTCCCAATCGAATTTTAAAAATGATTGGAGAGCGGTACGACTCTCTCCTCTTTTGAACCACTATAAGCGGAGGTGTATCTCTACTGCACAATTAGTTATGAAATAAAAAAAAATACTGCTTTGTTACTAACGTAGTCAATAAGCTTAATTAATACCTTGTTACTAACACTGTGGTCCCAGAGGCCGAAATAAAGTTTATTTATTATTATTATTATTAATACGTAATATATACATGTGATACATATACAAAGCACTTGCAAAAGAGTATGAAGATGGTTCACCAGCTTTGGAACTGCTATACGTCAATCCAATAATTATTTATTTAGCCAAATTTATGATAGAACTTTAATATAACATAATATTTTATAATTAAACAAAAATCAATGAACTGTAACTCATACATACATATATCACGCCTGTAACTCATAGATATATTAATTCCACATCAAGATCTACGACATAAAGAAAGCGGTTAAAAGGATCTTCGTTTTCGAGGCTTCGAAGATCGTTAACTAATTCGGGTTTGATAACAAATATAGTTTAAATATCTCTCTCCCCACACGCTCCTGACCCTATAATAATAAAAGGGTAAAATACGATGCCTTTATGGCTGACAACGTCATCTAATTCCAGTCCCATGCACTACAACAGCTGATCTCTTTCACAATGTATTGCATTTCATTAGACGGATAGATACAACGTAAATGGAAAGAAAATAAACCTATAAATTTACAATAATAACTGACATTTGTATCTTATATATTAATTTATTTAATCTTATCGTATTACAATATTTTATTTTCTAAATTAAAACTACCCCGTGACGTCACCTATCCGATAGCACCTGAACTACTGCGGGCGGGCGAAACCTGAAAAGCAGCCTTCATGAAAATGAATCCTAGCTGGACCTCAATGAAGACAGAATAAAATTGTAAATATTCGTTTAAACTAAGTGTTATATAGTGAAAATATTAAAATTATTTAATAAATAAAATTTTAAATGATATCTATAGAAAAATATATTCACCTATTCAGTTGGATTTGATCGCGCGACTTTTGTAAAGGTATGATCTCCGTATTCGCCGGTGCCTCCGACTGGGAGCTTGGCGTCTCCTGTAATCCGGCTACTCGGAGGTCGGGATCGGAGGATGGTTTGAGGTCGGGCGGCTATGTATTAGGAGGAGCATAACCGGGACGATCGCACCAAGCTGAGTTTACATCATTCCGCCGGAGGAATCTGGAGAGGATGGGAGGTTGACTTGAGGCATGGGAGAATTGGGTGTCGACGGCGATTTCGACGCCCCTAACGTTCATCCACCGATAACTCAACTATGTGGAGCAGTAGTGCGTGCGGTAGCGACCAACATAACCAGACCCCTTTCCTTTTGTTATTTTTTTAAAACAGATAACATTTAAAAAATCATGTGCTTATTAATACAAACCTTCACATAAACAAATTTTAAAAACATTAATATGACAATGCTAATATTAAAATAATATTTCGTATTGAACCATTTACTTGACTTATATTATTATAAAGTGAAAACTGGTGGCAGGTCTTTTCACCAATGGTAGATCTCTATTGCCGTAGATTTTTCAATAATGTGCAAACATTACTGCGTCCCGGCTTGAAGGGCGCTGTAGCAAGTAAAATTATTGGAGTATCGTGTCTTATCATCTTATATGTTAAGACGACGAGCACAATATGGTGTTGTGTGTATCATCCTAACTGGTACGCCATGCTTTTGTGGGTAAATGTATCATTTACCATTAGGTGAATTTCTTCCTCATTTTGTCACTTTGTTGTAAAAGTAAATCCTACCAATTTTATATTTATGTCAATAGTCTAAGTCAATTTATTAATCCATCAGCCGGTACACATCCACTGCTAGACATAAGCTTCCTCCGAAGATATTAATAGATCCTGCTTTATTAGATTCAACGGCTTCCCATGATCTTCACGATACTGTTACATTTTGTGGATACCTTCCTGCATGATATCTTCCATTTGGCGGCCGCTACTCCAACTATATGTTATCAAACATTTTTAAATAATTTGTTTCTTTTAAAGTCATTTGTTTTGTTCTTCAGTTGTTACAATCATTTAATATTAGGTCTTTACCTATGAAATTGCCGTTTTGTATGGAAAAATTTAAACGATTTTTTTTCATGTATTTTTTATTTGCATTACTCGAAGTAATCACCCACGCAATCAATGCATCTTTGACAACGCAGTGGCAGTTTATTGATGCCCTTCTTAAAGAAATCAACTGGACGGGAGGCAACTAATTCTTCAAAGGCATTTTGTACTGTCTCTCGGGTATTGAATTTTTTTCCCGCCAAGAAGTTATTCAATTTCTGGAAAAAGTAGTAGTCTGTAGACGCAAAGTCTGGTGAGTAGGGCGAATGACGGAGAGCTTCCAACGCCAGTCAGAATCCATTTTTCATCGCAGGTGACAATGCGATTTAAAATTCCTTTAATTGTATGTCTGTTGAGCATTGCAAGGCACGACTTGACGCGTACTTCGCAATGGCAATCATTGAGTTATCAATCGTGGGTCACCATTTGTCAAGCTTTTTTACCTTGCCAATTTGACGCAAATAGACTAATATTTTTTTGACGCTAACGTCGATAGCTGCTGCTAATTCAGCCGTAGATTGTGTATCATCAGCTTCCACAATCGCCTTTAATTCGTCATTGTCGACCAAAGTCTTCGGACGACCGCGTGGTTCATTTTTCAGGTCGAAATTTCCAGAACGGAAGCGAGCAAACCAATAACAAGTGGTGCATTGGTTTGTAGTGTTAGCTCCGTAAACGTCGTTGATGTTTTGTGCCGCGTTGCTGCCACGACGGTGCTCATATTGCTTAATTACTCGTTTTTTTAACGTATCTATGATAACGAAAAAGATTGAAATGCGATGCAAATGTAACAATAATCAATAAACAAATGACTACTTTTGGAAAATGAATTCCATGTTTTTAAAATAAAATTAATTTGAAATTAGAATTCTAAGCCAAACAAAAATTATTTTAATTTGAAATGGCCAATACTGCAGAACAATTTTATAGGTAAAGACCTATTATTATTGATAAACTATCTTACCTAGAACAGAATTCTAAGAAGTAAATATAAGAAGTGAATATTAAATAAAATGGAATATGTAATCCTGACACCATAATGATAATAACCTTATATTGACTGTTTTAAAAAACATGTCATCTATGTGAGTTATTCCGTATTAGCTTGTCAACGACGAGGGTTCGTCTCAGCAGGCAGCCATGTTTGTTTCAGAGCTGCGAAAGGTTGCTAAATGGAACAGCCTAGGTGACAGAGGGCGTAAGGATTACTTTTAGTTTTAATAAAAAGTAAAAAAATAAATAAAAAAAATTAAATAAATCTGTAATATTTTCTAAAGTAATATTTTTTGATTATTATAAATTGTATAGTACGTAGTCTTTCGATATAAAAATTCTTTATATAAAATGATAACCTTATGTTTTCTATAACACACGTCGTAAACTTAACTTTATAAAAAAAAAACATAAATATTATAAAAACTTCTTTTAAATTTTTAATTAAATATGGTCACCGATTTACATCCGCACATTGGGGATTCGAATGCAAGACTTTATAAACCTTATGGACTATAAATTCAAACGTTTATCCGACTGGGAGCTTGGCGCCTCCTGTAATCCGGCGACACGGAGGTCGGGATCGGAGAATGGTTTGAGGTTGGGGGCCCTGGTGCTGAGTGGACCATGTTGACTGGACGTCCACGCTAAGCCTGGTTTTAATATGGACCCCACGGAGGAGTCCGAGGGGTGCAGGTTGACTAAGGAGGGACGAACCGGGCCAGGGGGGAAACCCAGCAGCCAAAAGTCCCCGTATCGGGCAGTAGTGGGATAGCGGCCGGGAGTGAGACGCACAGTAACAGCCCGACCAATATAACTAGACACCTTTCCTTTTTTTTTAATTTTCCCTTAACTAATTTCCGCTTTCGCTTTAACGCTTTGACAATAATCCAATTATGTTGATAATTTACATCATATCTATAACTTAACAATAACAATAATTTTCATGTTTTAACGTTCCTTTATATTATTTATCAAGTCCATAGATTTAGTTTGGTAATTTAGTGGTGGTAGATCGCTTACCTGAGACAGATGCCGCCAAATAGTTGCGCTATAAGCATGGTAGTTAGTGATCTCCCTGAACAGGTTCCCGCCATATCGTGGCGATGGAGCCTAGTAGTCGTGGCATCCACGATTGAAGCTAAGAGGAACCTACCCGGCCTGCCCGAGATGGCCGTTCCAGATGAGCTCTATGAGCTCACCTCGGATGTGTGCCGGTGGGGTGTGGGGGCAGGCATGTACTGTCCTTTGCAGTCGAGGTGGAATCGCGGAGGGAGAGGAAATTCGGCATTGGGATTCGCCGTTCCCCCTACCCTTCGCGACTAACTGACGACTCGTTCCACCTCCCTGTCCCTTAATTCTGCCCGGGGCACACTTAGTTTCATAGAGCGCAGCTGCTTCTCTGATTCTAAGATCGAGAGGTAGTATTCCAGACAGGATCAAGGCCGAGTTGAGGGAAACGGTTCTGTATGCTTTAATTATCTTTAGTGCAAATGTTCTTTGTATATTATTCAAATACTTTTGCACTCCTAATTTTTTTGTTGCACTTGTTCACGCACTAGAAGCGTATGTTATTATAGGCTCCATTGTTGCGATATATATTATTCTTATAATCTCTGGGTGTAAACCCTTACTAATTTTAGCAGCTCTGCTAAAATGTTTGTATACGTTCATTGCTTTTTTACAAATTTCTGTAATGTGTTTATTAAATGTGAGCTTGTTGTCTATACAGAACCCAAGTATTTTAATATTTTCAGACAAGACAATATTTTCACCGCCCATTTTCAGAATTGGGTTATCGTATTTTAATTTTCGAGTAATAACCATCGCTTTGGTCTTTGATGGACCAAAGATAAGCTTGGTTTTGATTCCCCAATTCCGAACGTACGCGAGGGCAGAGTTGGACTGTTTTTCTATGTCTAGTGCAGAGTTACCATCAAACACTAAAACTACATCATCTGCAAAAGCTTGATAATAGTCACCGCGTTGTTCTAGTCCTTTTAAGAGTGGGTCCAACAGCAAGTTCCAAAGAATTGGCCCGCTAATAGATCTCTGCACACACCCTTTAGTAGTATTTTTGGTGCAAGTTTTACCGCCATATCTAACAGTTACCTTTCTATCTCGTAAGTAGCTGTCTAGCACTCTTCTTATATTTATAAGGCAATCTTCCTCCGCTAAACGAACTCCAATTGCGGGCCACCACGCATTGTCAAAATTCCCTTCTATGTCCAGCGATATCATTACGACAATCTTCTTCGCTTCTATTTTTCGTCGAATATGATTCATTAGATCAAAAAGAGAGTCCTCCGTGCTTCTTTGGGGCATAAATCCGTATTGACGAGTGCTAATCTTTGGGAGAATATGCCATTTAAGTCTACCTATGATTAGTTTTTCCAAAATCTTTCCCATCACTGGTAATAGACCTATTGGTCTATATGCCTTTGGATGCATGTAGTTATCCTTTCCAGGTTTTCGTAAGATCACTACGGTCGCCTCTTTCCAGATAGTCGGAAAATGCTCTAACTCTAGGCACTTATTAACCAGTAATAAGACAAATTCCGGATCGTAAGCTATGACACAGAGCAGATATCTGCGGTAAAACCATCCGCGCCCGGAGCCTTCTTTGGATTAAAACTCTCAACAGCGCTCTGTACCTCCTCCATAGTGAATGGAGGATCCCTGCATTCATCCAAAAACTGACTATTTACACAGTCAGCCCATTCCCTAATGCTAATGTTCTGGAGTGTCACCGTCCACTGAGTCATCCGGGTAGAGAGCATCCGTGAGGATCTTCACTGATTCTTGAAAGTCGACTGTTCTGCCTTGTACCTCCATAGGTTTATGTTCTGGCGCGATCTTACAAAGATTGGGTTTTTCCCCTCGAGATGGAGCTGGTTGGTGCTGTCGGCACTGGCGGGGTCGCGTAGATGAGCGAAAGGGTAGTCAGTGATATTGTTGGTAACGAGACTTAGGCGTCGATCTTATGTTGTGTACATAACGTACACGAATTAATAAATATACAACTTGTGGCGTCCCGCCTAGGAAGTTATCGATGGCAACCCTGCAGAGAGATGTAGTGAGTAGCGTCCCTGTCACAGCAAAAAGGGAGTACATCGTGTAAAAGGGTATCGAAATAAACAATTAGCATAACCGAAGAAGTTATCGTTCGATTTGTCCTCTTATCACACAGCATCCATTTCATTTTGAATTTCAATAAAAATTTATATAGCGTCGGCCATTTACCTCAGCTGGACGCGCAAGATTATGATATTCGATTACCAGAAAATCAATCACAACTAGCAAGAGATATTTTGACTTCGTATTAAGGATTCTTATAAGCGCCTCTCTACAACGGTCAATATGACTTCCGGACGTAAATATATTTATCACTCACCTTTAGAAAAAGTTAAATTATTACTTTCTTTTTTATTATTTAATTAATAATGTAGCAAAACGGAGGATTTTGAAATGCTTCCTAACAATACCGTCTGTTGTTCGAGAAGAAAACTATTTTTTTTAGTTCCAATTAGCTTCACAGATGGCGCGATTGCCAACAATCGATACGTCAATTATGGGAAATGGATAACTAGCTTAATTTTTTTTCTTCTAAATAGCACAGTTTTTGATTGGTTGTTAGGTAATTGTCCCAATAATCGTTCTGCAAATGACTGTTACCGTGTTAACTTGGATCGAGTGGGAACACGATTCCCCACATGTTACATTTTTATGGGGATTGGAACAAAGTTCCACTGAATGGAGTGATCGGTCGATCGATCGGCCCGACTGGAAAATCATCAACGGGTTATTCTCCGCTACTAACACAGGTTCCCTCCCCACATCACAAGACAGACGAGAATGAAAACAAATTTTGTAATAAGGCAAACACAGTTTTGCAAATTTATTCCACATATTAACTGTTACAAGATTGATACAAGTCAGAGTTCTAACGGTACGGGCGGGCGGGCGTGCCCCGCGCGGGTCCGGGTACAAATACAGTTTAGTACAGCGACAATAAACATTACAGGAAACCTGAACTTTACAACACTACCTCACACTAATGTATTTCATTAAATGGGAATATTTAGTAAAAATAAAGCAAAAAACTAAAGCAGGAACACAGTTGGGAAATGTTTTCGGTTACATGTGTGTGTATGTGTGTGTGTGTATTATGTATGTAGAGTGTTACATTTTAGCCGTAATTGCTGGTGGTACAGAGTTCACGTTACGTCGAGTTAAACCGTTCTCGTCTAACCTAAGTTGTAAGTATGTCAAAAAAACAACAGTCAAACTCCTTATAATATAATAATTACTGCTAAAATACACATCACATCGCAAAATGCGTTCGCAGGAATAAAATATATTGAATAACATGTATTAAAAAAAAACAGACAGTCGTCGGGTCCCAGGACCCGGCGCGCGGCCGCAAACAGGCAACCGCGGCCGCGCGCCCTCACAAATAATAAGTATATATTAGATATATACGCGGCGCCGACGCGCACGCGCACGCACGCACGCGCACGCACGCACGCACGCGCACGGGCTCGCGAGGCGCGACCGGCGCGACGCGAGCGCAACGGGAAACTTGCGTTCCAAACATTTCGTAACGTCCTACTTTAACATTTTACGGAATCGATGCGATACAAAAATGAAAACGTGAAAATCAAATAAAAAAAACACATATATAGAAAAAAAAAGAGTGGAGCGATCCCCGGTCAGAGGGCGGGGACCGCGGGCGTAAACGTAACCGTGAGCCGCGCGCTCGGCTGCGGCGCGCGAGTGGCTCCCCTGCGCAGCTTGTAGTGTCTCCAGACAGGGGCTCGCGCGCGGCGGGCGGCGGCTGGCGGGCGGCGGGCGGCGGGCGGGCGGCGGGCGACGGGCGGCGGCGGCGACGGCGCGCGGCGGCCGGCGGCGGCGAGCGACGGGCGGCGGGCGGCTACCGGCGGCGCCGCGGCCTGCGCGCGGCTGGCTAGCTGGGCAACGGCTGCTGCGCCAGCGGCCCGCCGGTCTCCATGTCGCCGCCCCAGCCGCACGCCGCCGCCGCCGCCGCACCCAGGCGCCGCTTCGTCTCCCCCCCAACGTGCTGGTGGCCCCCGTCCAACTTGCGTTTACCTACGTACCGTGCGTTGGATGCATCATTAAACCGGACGCTGGACACTGATAGGGTTCATATACTAAATACAGGTCTCGTTTGGGGTTCAACTACCAGGCCATCATACTAGTCAACGTTATTCTATAATACATTGCTACACATCAAGAAATTTCAAATAATTGAAGGCAGCGAACCGCAACGGGCGCTATAAACGCCTGCAACTGTCACCGGCTCATCAACTACACAAAGTTTACACGGGGGTTCAGGAAATGGGGGGCAACAAGTTTAAAATGGAAAGTTCTCCCACAAACTTTACTCCGTGAACAAAAACATGGGACTCGCCGCTCGATCGAGCTTCCGATGTGAATACGCCAGAAAGTTTGTGGGAGAGCTTGCGGAAAGGAATAAAGGTGGAGGATAGTTACCGATACACAAATAATAATCCAGACTAGACGCAAACCATCAAACAAGCTGAAACGAAAGGAGAGGCATGAGAACAGGCAGCCGGGTCGACCGAGAGTCCAATGTTTCCGACATTGTTATAAACGGATCAGAACAACTATGAGGCATTCACAGCTGCCGAGTCTCCGGTCTTCTACCCTCACCTGATGACGGGTCACTGCTATTTTATTGCTTATTTAACGAGCTCTCGAGGATATTAACAACATCTTAGTGAACGGAGTTTATAGTTTAAACCCGGTTCATTAAGATATATAGGTAATAATTTTGTGTGCTCATCATACATTCTTTTACCGAGTAGCAGTAATGATATTCGTTGGTCCATATTTTAATACTTGAACACGGTCATCATAGACGTAGACATTGTAATTGGACACCATTATCATACATGAATTGTATTACATTTGTAACTAGTATGGGAAAGCAATTATTTAAAATAACAAAAAGGGAGGCGGTATTTGCATTTTTTTGACGAAATGAGTGAAACGTTCACCTAATGGTAAACGATATGCTTAACCATAGCATGACGCTAGTTAGGATGATATACACTGCACCACATTGTACTCATTGTCTTGATTCATAAGGTGTAAGTCTCATTATCACCATAGTTTCACTAGTTACATCTTTCAAACCGGACACAAGTAATGTTTGTACACTACTGTTTGGCTGCGGAAATAGTAGCTGCGATGGTACCTATCAGACAGACTCCGGTAACGGAGACCTGCCATCAGTACAGTAATCAATTTTTTTTTTTGGATATTTATATACTAAATATGTTATTAATAAGGTAATTAATTACCCCCGCCGCGCCGCGGCAGGCAGGGTGCCGAACTCACCTGGTAAACTTGGCTTGGCGCGCGGGTTGCCACGCATAGCGCTGGGCGTGCGGCGGCCACGAGCGGCGCGCCGCGTTCCACCACGGGCCCCAGCCGCGCCCGCCGCCGCGCGCCGCGCCCATCGTGCGCCCGTCCCACATGACCCACCCTGCACCACCCGCACAACGCTCACGCTCAGAACCGCACCGACACCACCACCACTACCACTACCACTGCACCGCGCTACCGACCGCGCTGCACCGCTCTTTTCTAATGCTCTACCTGTCAACATATACACGGTAGGGGCCGGTAGCCCTACCGTGAATTGACTAGTAAACAAGTAAAAATTTATTTTCTAACTGACATTGCTTCCGTTTCATTTTCCATCACCGTGAAATTTCTAATAACAAAGTGTGGTGATAAAACACTTCTCATTGTAACATTACTGATAAAAACATCGAATCTGGCAGACATGCCTTAACATGTAAAACGTTTTTATTCAGCGATACATTGGGACCTTTATCCGATGGTAATTTATACGTCCACCTTGTCGCATATGTGTTATTTGTACAAATGTACACGAGCATGAGAAAAGAGCCGTAAATGCCAGATTTGGTGTCGGTCGTGGTAGTGCTGGGTGCGATCCGGTACAGAGTCATCGCCTCCTGTCGTCGGAAGGATGTTATAAAACCACAAGTCCTTCCGAAAACTGGCGAGCGGTTTATAAATAAATCGTTAACATAGAAATTATGAAAATAGCACATTATTTAAAAGCAACGAAATAAAATAATCGTGCGGATTATTCGGCCACAACAATGTAATATTTTTTTTATATATATATAGATATATATGTATATATTCGTACCAAAGCGCATACTCCGTCGCGGCGATAAACATACGTCGTTGTTGTTGTTGTCGACTTATTAAAAAAAAAATTATTGCTACTAATTACATTCCTCTACATACATATTATACAAGTACGTAGTGAAGACAATTTCAGTCAATGTAACTGACATTTCCGCGCGTTAACTGATCTACTACAGTTACAATTATGTATATTACAATTACAACAAAACTTTCCTCAACTATAAGCTACACGAGAATGCTTTCTACTTAATAAAATCAACTAAAACCTCATGCTGGACAAGTCAAGGTTAACCACAACGTAACAAACAATGCGGGCGGGCGGGCACACACAGCGTACGCGTAAACAGTGGACAGCTCGCGTGTCCCTTCCCCACGTGCGAACTACGTGTACGTGTGTACACACACTACTGGATGAAACAATCAGGTACCTCCACCACCACCACGTGGCAGGCGTGGCTACGTGGCTACAGTGCTACAGTGCTACAGTGATACAGTGATACGGTGCTACTGTGCAATGCAACTCAACTCTACCGGCGTGCACTGCGCCGACGCGCGCCAACAGGTCTAACATTCGCAACGGTACGTGTTCATGTTGGAGGGGTAACTATACCATTACATATTGAAGTCCGGTACCTGAATGCCTCCGGTTAGATCGTAGTAAAGCGAGTTGGGCCCGAGAGCGAGCTCGTCTTCCTGAGTGAGGCATTTACCAAGCGGATCAGTAAGTCTTCTTAACATATTCTCTACCTCGTTACGACAAACATTGCAATTTATTCGAAAGCTCCGAGTTTTACACACCCCACGCGCGGGCGTGGGCGTGGGCGTGCGGGGGCGGCAAAGCTCCGAGCGTGTTATGACGGGTTAGTGACGAGGCACAAGCAAAGCTACTGAGGCGGGATGGTGAGCGAGGGATGTCAGCGCGAAGCGGACGTGAGATGGCAATGTGGCAACGGAAAATATGGTATGGTGATACGGGCACGTTAGTCGGAGTGGCCTCAGCCATGCAGACCTGATGGTGAGATCGCCGACCGGCCACCCCGCGCCCTACCGCCCCGCAAGCTCGACAGCCGAGTGCGGACGCGCTGCGCACCCGCCCGGCCCCGTCCCCGCCCCCGCCCGCGGTGTCCGGGAAGGGTGGGTTGGGTTGGGTTGAGTTTGGTTGGGTAGGGGTGCGCAGCGCGCCGCCGCCGCCGCTATCGATCACCACCGTCAGGCCTACACACTACCGTTCTTTACCGAGTCACTGACTCCATTCTAGGATGGGTACAACCAAAAAAAATAAAGAAAAATAAACTGAGAACAGATGGAACAGAATTTCGCAACTCAAAACTCGAAAGGTAATGATGAGTACAGCGTCTAGTGACTAGTAAAATAATATGATAACATTAGTTAGTGTGTGTGGGACCCACCGGTTGCGCTCTGTTGGGAGGCTGGCGGACGGCGGACGGTTGCGGTGGCCCCGCGTAATCAAAATAGAACTCATCGTACCGGTAAAATGGCTCATTGTAGCCACCTCGGTAATCCCCGTACCCGTAATAGTCGTAATCATAATCTATAAACACACAACACAGGCCTTTTAGAGGCTAAGCTATACTAACTCTAACTTACAAGCTACCTTAGGCGGGCGGTCAACGAATCTTCCGCGGCTCGCGCCCGGAAACAAACACATGCGCATGCCGTGTGCCCCGACATCCGGTGCACACGGGGACTGCACCCGCTCCCTTAGCTTAATCACACACCTGGTACGGACTGAAGCGTAGTCAAGTATCAGAGACACACGGAAACAACATGCACCTTCCGGCTCCTCACAGCTACCGTGCGTCCGGGTCCGGCCGTACCCCCATCCGGACAGTACGACGCAGTGTCAAAATTTTGAATTTCGATATCTTTCCGAACGGTTTTCCAAACGTTTGAGCATTCTCCCCACCACCGTGACCTAGTCGTAAGCAAGGCGGAACTCTCGGCACCGGCCTGATCAGCAACAGACTTCCAACAATCAAATGGATGATTAAACTCATGAGGCATGCAGTGGGTGTTTGGTTAAGTTTGTTATTACAAAAAACATCTCGTTGCCCTGTCAGTTATCTCGGCTCTCATCTCTGATCTGGTATCTGCTGTTTCTACGGATTTAGTCCGAAACCATGCAGTGTCCTAAGCCTAGCTCGTTATTTTCTAGCCTAGAAAATAGCGTTAGTGGTAACATTTCTTTTGGCCGCGACGGCACTCATTTTATTACATAAAAAGGTTAAGTTTAGCTGTTTATCGTTTGTAGGCGATGGTACCGTCGCAGCCACGTTGTTAGTAAGGGATCAGTAGCAAAGTTTGCGATTGTGCGCGTGGAAACCACACCGTGTCCAACAAATAGTACATATGTAATAGTGTTTCTGTGTACTTGTGAGAAAACCATTTCACAATCACAGTGAGCCAGGTGAACGGTCGTCAATCGTAAAGCAAAGCTTCGCTTCACCTCGCTCAGTGCCACCAGATATATTCGGACCCTAGATAGATTTGTATGGTTCGCATATACAATAATAAATACACGTCTTTCCTTTTCATTTTCCTATCCCATTTCTTTCTTAGATGTTACTCCCTTTGCGCATAGTACACCATGTAATGACAGTGAACCCCCGACATACTCGCTATTCGCTGAGATATTGACGAGTAAGTTTTTAGACATTTCTAGATAAAAGAATAATTATATTATTAATGGATCTAGTTAAGATAATAAATATAGCACTATATTGTGATTATTGCCTGGTGATAAAAGACGTTACATCTATAATAAGCTACAGCGCTCTTCAAATTGGAACAGTAATGCACACTAATGTTTGATGGTAAAAGTAGGCGTTGGGCCACTTCGTATTTAAATAATGTTTGAAAATGGACACCTACTACCAGTTTTCAATTAAAAACGAGTGTTCTTCATGAGGCGTTCATCTATAGACATTACTCGAAAGGACCTTAATGAACACCGTCAATGATATTAATCTTTGAATAGATTAAGAAAAAGGTAGGATATACACATATTATGAAAAGGAAATGTACATTTTTAATCATGTTAAATACTATCGCTGAAGTAAATGGACCAAAATACAAATCGATTCAGAGTACCCCGCGCCCCGGTGCATGGTGTCATTTCTCACACGTAGACTTGCCCGTGTCCAACAAAGCAAAGTTGTCAAGAAGTTGACGTCATTGCGTCACCTTGATCGCAAGGGTAACGTGTACATTGCAGATGTTTAATTGTGATATTAGTTTTAATTGCATTTACCCGAGTCATTTAACTTTTGTGAAGTAAACTTTAGCGTGACACTAGCAAACATCAGGGCGCGCACGTCAACGCGTCCATGCGCGTTATATACACGGTATACATTGCTAGCGCACGTGCGCGTTAACACTTAGTCCTGCACACAGTGTAGCTATGCATGTGTTTAAACAACTGTGTG
Source organism: Troides aeacus (assembly GCA_033220335.2). Lineage (NCBI taxonomy): Eukaryota > Metazoa > Arthropoda > Insecta > Lepidoptera > Papilionidae > Troides > Troides aeacus. Next base: position 10,216,807 of record CM067280.1, read on the forward strand.
TTTGTGTGTGTGTGAGTGCATGTCTGTATGTTGATGTGTTTGTGTGCGTATGCGTGTGTGTGCGTGTGGTCATGCATACTGACCGTAATCGCCGCGCGCGGCAGGCGGACGCGGCTGCGGCTGCGGCGTGCGGCCGCGCAGCGCGCCGTGCACCGGCGAGCAGCTGCACCAATCAAATCTGAATGTTACACAGCGACGTTACCCACACGCCTGCAGACAAACGCCCCCCAAGTGCAGCGGACGCCGGATGCATTCGCGGCATGTTCACGGGATACCCTGCCTACACCTTATAGACATACTGCTCAACTTCCATCGCTCTCGCCGCTATTGGGTGGGATTTCCTATTTATTATGTACAGTCGGCGTCACTTCCAAGTGATCTTTGTTTGGGGTTTTTATGACCGTCGTACAAATAGCATTACTTGAAATAAAAAATCTATCGCGAAGATTTATTTCCCCAAAATTTTTTTTTTATCATTATAGATTTATACAATTTGCTCTAATGATTTACTTTTATTAACTAAAAAGAAAAAAAAATTCAAAATCCATAAAAACTTATTCTCTAACATCGTGTGCAACACAAAAAAAAAATATTAAGTCACTGCGAAAAACCTATTTTTGTCTTTCAAACCGGAACATTGATAGTGTATGATGCTGCTTGGCGATAAAAATGGATGCTCACTAATTACTTCTAATGAGATTTCCCTCTCAGTGTTGTTCTTTTATATTTCTATACTTGTATCTTAATCTTAGAGGAAGCGAGAGAAGTGTGCCAGAATCGTAGCAAGTGGAGAGAGGTGGTCTCTGCCTACCCCACTGGGAACGACGCGTGATATATATGTATGTATGCTATCTTAATAAGGCCATCGCAACTAACTGTTGAGCACAGGCCAAACGATTTACAGCATGCACAACTGGTCCACAGTATACTGAACTTGATCTAACACTAATTGCAATACCAGATATATTTTGATGGCGTGTTAGCGAAAGGAGTGACGAAACAGACATTCTGTGCCTTTTACCAACAACTTTCTTACTTTACACCACTTAGAAAAAAGATGATCCTGGTGATATTATATACCCTATTCATCCTATCTATTGAGAGTAATGCCTAAGATTAGAAAGAAACAATTGAATGGATATAACACAAAATGAAGTAATTTATTCACCACTGAACTTAATTTTCCGGTGAAGAAAAATAACCTGCGGAAACCGGTGCATTTTCCAAAAACAAGCATTTTCTTGGATATTTAAAATTCGCCATCGCGCACTCAGCCAGCGTGGTTCATATTTAGCTTTAACTGTCTTTTAGTGAGAGAATATTTTAAGATCGAGCAAAGGAAGGATTATGATAAAAAAGAATATCCTGTGAAATATAATATAACATACATTCTTAGACGATATTTTAAAGTAGTCAAAATAATTTTGAGACAATTTAGTGTTGAGGTAAATGATCTAATATAATTTTGAGTGTGGTGGTAAAGAGAAACAGCAGACACTCACCCGCCGCGCCCGTATATCATCTGTGTCATGCGGCGTTCGCGCGCGCGCAGTATCTCCTCCTTTTTCTTCTTGTCAGAGGGTGGCTTAGCCAGCGACACCTCCAGCCGCGCACCGCCCATTTCCTTGCCGTCCAGCTCTTGCATTGCCTGGTGGTAGAAATTAAAAAAAATATTTATAAATGTGCTACATTCCTACGTCTTCAACATCTCTTACTGCCAAACAGACACTGTTCTTAAGTAAAAAAAAATTTGGTAGACAAAACACTGAGAAATTTGGGATGTGTAATCCCAAATTGCATATTATCAGCTGAACTTTTTACCATCACAGCTATAAACAAACGAACTTATTTTTCTGTAACAATATAAGTGATTGATCACTGACATGTGATGCTTTACATTAACTTATTATTGAAATAACTTTAAATTTAATTTCTCTAAAATATTTGCACACCATTTTTGTTGTCACAGTTTTTATTGGAACTGTAGATTTTTTTTTGTTTCATGATAAACAGAACATAGTTATTAATATCATCGTAGTGAGACTAAGATAAATTCACAGGCCGTGAACTGTAGCTTAGTAGAGAAGATTTCTTTAGATTATGTATGTGCTGAAAGACACGACTCTACCTTGACAGCGCAATCCCTGTCCTCGAAGTGCACAAAGGCATAATCCTTGATCTTCTTGACACGCTCCACTGTGCCATAGTGTTCGAACTCCTCCTTCAGCGCTTCCTCCGTGATCTCTTGCGTCAAGTTCCGCACGTATAACACCTTAACCTGAAAATAAAGTAATATACAACGATCAGTAGCTCGCTGGCCTAATGGTTAGAGCGTGCGGCTTTCATTCCGAAGGTCGCGGGTTCAAACCTCGGCATGTACCAATGACTTAATATTTAAGTTATGTACATTTGTGTACTTTAGTTACAACAGCGAGATACAAAAACGGTGAAGGAAAACATCGTGAGGAAACCCGCACACTGATATCATCTTTGTGTGTGTGTGCGTGGTGGTCCCAATAAAGTGGCAACAGGCTCGCCCCCTGTTACATGGGACCTAATCTGACCACATCTGGCGAAATGTGGGTGGTTTATTCACCTCTGCCTACCCCTACTGGGAAAAAGGCGTGACTATATAAAAAAATAAAAAAAATAAAAAAAAAAATAAAAAAAAAAATAAAAAAAAAAATACAACGATCACTACACATTAATTATATTATACGCCATGAAGAAATGTTATAAGACAATAATGAGGGAGACAAACTATGACGATGCCTTGGGATATCTTAAACATTGCTACCCTTGTAATTTCATTAGCTCTTAAAAGCGAAACACAAAATAAACTTACTTTGCTCATCGTCTGCTCATCGGGTTCCTCTTGGGGGTCAGCCCAGTCGACTATAATATCACAGCCCCATACCTGGTGAAACTATAAACTATAAATACATGCATATAAAATATACACTTATACACTTGCATCAAAAAAGGACATATATAGTCATAACTAAAATTTTATGGAAATAATTTGTGTTTATATTATTGCAACATTGGAATATTAATAGTTACAGATTTTTGATAGCTAGCTTTGGTGTTTTGGAGTTACACTGTATGATTCGAAGAAGCGCAGGCTCAATTCCCACCGAATTTAAGATTCCGATGAATAACACATCGTAAAGAAACCATTTGGGGTGCAAAGGGTCCCCGCACAACAACTCACGGGATCCAAGTCAACCTCATCTGCACGTGGTTGCATTCTAATCAACAAACGAAGCTTTGGCTCCCACCGACCTGCATTGAGCCAGTGTAGCGGGAAATGGCTTAAATTTCCCATGTATGTAACCATACATAAGTGGGGATCTTTGGGGAGGCCTATATCCAGAAGTGGACGTCTATTGGATGATAATGAAAAAAAAACAATATATTCCAAGAACCATAACGTTCGAGGACATACGCCATACGCCAACCTAGCGAAAATGGTACATAAATAGCCTTAATTCTTTTAATAATTTAATACCACTGTGCTGCATTTGTTACACATTACAAGTTTGCGCAGACTAGTGTTGATGTATAGGAACAGATCGGACGAAACATCGAAATGTGACGTACCTTTATTCTACCAGTTCCAAGTCTACGCTTAGCTAATGACGCCGCCTTGTGTGACTCGTATTCCAAAAAACAAAATCCTCTATTTTTCTTCTTGTCATCGGGCGAACTATATATTATTACTTCCACCAGTCCAGCTGCAATTATACAAAGTTCATATAGCGCGGCGCACGCGCGGGTGGGCACGGATATATGACAACAAAGCTTCCCTCCCCTCGCTTAATTTCATTCCTTCAACTCTACGAAAATATGAAGCAAATCAAACGATATCTTAGGAGAACATATACTGAAGAAGTCTAAGTCTAGAGAACAACAGCAAGATTCTCCAGTCATTACCAGTGAGCATTCTCGAGGCGGAGGCCAATCGGTTAACACTCGGTATTTGCAAATCTACTTAAAGCCAGGGGCGGCCGGGGGGCCGCGCGAGCGCGCTTCGCGGCTATCGCGTTAGAGCGTCGGAAGGTGCACGCGGTGCACGCGGCGCGGGCGGCGCGCGTGCGGGCGCGCAACCGCCCCGCGCGGCGCCCCGGCTCGACCCCGAACGAACTGAATAGCACATATTATGAATTCGACAAGGACTTACGTGCGTGCCTAGTAAACTCCTCAAACAAATCGTCCCGATCTCGATTCTTAGGGATATTCCCCACGAATAAACGGTGATTGTTAAAGGAAACCGTAACGCCAATCTTTTTCCCCTTTCGAATTTCATAATCATTCAGCTGCAAGAACAATTCGAGGGAGAATAGCCAATGGGCGGGGCCGGGTCGTCGCCCGGGCCCGCAGACTGGAGAGGGGAGGGATGAGCGGTGCTGGGTAAGGAGGAGCGGAGCGGAAAGGCGGCGGGGGAACGGGTTCGCCAAGCAGGCGGGGTGGAGGATGCAAGGACAAGCAGGACGCAAGCGGGGCACCCTTCAGCGGTCCACACCAAGCCCCACGCACTCAACCCAAAAACTAACTCCTTAATTCATTCGATTGACACTTTACCTGTTAATTTACCAAACTCTTCCAGTATCTCCTCTTTGCCTTTAGACTTGGGAATGTTGCCGACGAAAAGTCGCAGATTCGGTACGCTAATCTTAATTCTCAGAGTCTTCCCAGGTTTTATTTCGTGATTATCGAGCTGTGGGAAAAATAACAAGGGAAAAATTTTGAAAAAAAAGAGGAGGATCAATTTCGGACTCGATCAAGGCGACAGCTTTTTCTGTCGGTCAGTCGGAGCGCCAGGGGTCGAGACGACCTTCGCGCGAACCTCGTGAGTGATGAACTGTTAGAGCCAATTGTGATGAGTTAACTGTACTTTGATAATTGATGATAAGCCAAAAGTGTTCGTACGGAGCAAAGAGGAGAGCCTGAGATATATTAAATTCTCAGCTGGAGAACTTTTTGAAGCCAATTGAAAGTTAACCCTGTAAGTGGACCGTTTGATGAAGTGAAAATAAAAAAAGCAAGTACAAGTGTGATGGTAACAAAAAAAAAAAAAAATTAAAGCAACTCAAAATTGAACGAGGTGCAATAGTAGAGAACGGGATGATGATATCTCAGGACAAGCGAGGCTAGATCAGTTTATAGGTGTTATGTTTGCACATTTACACAATTTCAGTGATTACATGTAGACGGCGGCCGTGCGCATCGCGACGCGAACGCGCTTGATCATCACAAACATTGGAGGAGCGCGGTCTGTACGGCAGGCGGCAGTGTACTACCTCCATTAAATCTAAATGTTACATCTAAAGCATGCAAAATTAAACTTACACATCGCTAAACAATTATCTAATAGCGATTATACGTAACTAATTAGTGAATGATAACACAAGATGGCCGTCGCTCGCTGTATGCAAATGGCCGCCGCCGGTGGGATATTAATGTCATGCTTTACAAATGAAACAAGCTTAAGACTAAATCTCCCAAGTGTGACTGAATACATATTCAACAGGCAAATGATTGGGACTTGCAAAATTACCGCAGGCATATAATGCAGTAGTTTTGCAAGTGATGCCCGCGTTTGGTGACTTCGGTGGATGAAATCATTACTGGGATTGATGCTTTTTCTGTCTACAATGGGCTTGAAACACAACCTCAATGTCACAAGGTATTGAGTGACAACGAGGCCGTGAGACATGCTAGTCCAAAATACCCCCGACTCTACACGGAACACAGCAATGCTGTTACAGTCGTAGATTTACAAAACGAAGGTGTTAGTTACACAGGCTATTTCGAAAAAACCATAAAATCACAATCATTACGTTTAAAGTTTCTTTTTTTTTTTCATTAAAATTAATTCTCGCAAGGTAGCGATTTCATCCAACATCTGGCAAATGTACAAACGAAGTCACCAAACCCATTGGCCATCTATTGTGCAGTGAAATCAGTTTTATCGTTCAAGGGTATTTTATACTTAAACATTCGGCGAGTCACCTGGAAAGTAGACGTCAAATTAGAATTTCGTTTTCAGATTTATAATGCACCAATTATACAGTGAAATTATAGTAATTTTATAAGTCAGATATACAATTTGGCAACACCAATTAAGTCTGATAGACAAGTCGCATATATATCAGCGAATGTAGTGCTTAACATTGCGCATTGGTAGAGATGTGCTCAATAACATCCATTTTAGGCAAAGATTCATAGCATCTACCAATTTGACTAAAATAACTTTACTTTCAAGAGTTAAATTATGAATGAAAAGGCAGCCTTTTATTTTATAACGGCGAATTCGGCAGGATGTAATTGTTTATTTTTTAATAATCTTTGCAAGTAGATGACATCAATCTTCTAAAAATGTATTCTTGCAACAAAATCAATAAAGTATCCAAGAGGGTGGTAATTTCTTTCGTCCGCAATGTCTAGAATTCAAATGTGCTAAGTTACAAATGATTAATTAGATAGCACGACAAGTTTTTTATCAGTCGAGATATGGTCGATAATTAGCCACAATGAGCAAGGAGGTAACTGATGGGCCACATGAAAAATGTTTACCACTCTCCAGACAAACAACACCCAACCTCACCTTTCCGCGAAGTTAGAACGCTGAAAGTAAGTACAGTAAGTAATTAAGATATAAAAAATAACAGTTTGTTACATATACGATATCAAAGTGTAAGTTATCAACAACTAGATTCGAACCTGGGTAAGCTGATTACTCAAATATAATTCACTTCCGTCTTTAGCATTCAACTTCGCGCAAAGGAGCCACACGACTGCAACAAAGATTCGAGGGTAGTTATGGTAAAACTTGTGTACCAACCTCTTGGACGGCTCGTTGCGTAGCCTCCCGGGTGGTGAAGGTGACAAAAGCGTAGCCGCGATTGGTTCCCGTCATGGGGTCCATCATGAGGCGCAAGTCCCAGATGGTGCCACACCTCTCAAACAACGGAATCAACTCGTCCTCATACATGTCCTTGGGTATCTTGCCGCAAAACACCTCGCAGCCGGCGCCCGGTGTGCCGCCTTCCCAGTTGGGCGGTGGCCCGCCATACTTACGTTGACCTGCAAGAAATATACAGCGTTTTTTTAATGAAATAATCTTTCGACATAACGTGTAATCACTTTCTTTTGTAGTCCTTAAATATATAAGGATTGTAAAAACGAGTATGCAGTAATAAATATTTTTACAATACAACTTTATGAACTACATTTATTTTCATAATAATAAAACAGAAATGACAAGTCGCTTTTATTAGCTTTTAATATGTCTAACGCAATATGACCTAAAAATTTTATATTTTACCTTAAGAACTTTACAGAATGGAGAAATAGTCCGTATGAGAAGTACGTATTATTTCAAAGATCCTATATATAAAGAAAATTAAATTTCGAATGGAATTGGAAAACTGCAGTGTTACCTGTAGTCACATCTAGTAAGTAGCCAGTCCTCGCGAGAATTTGTTTGATCTTCTCTTCATCGGGGCCTTTGACCTGGACAGCAGAAGACAACGCAGGCGCACCCTGCACGCCCGCTCTGCTTTTCTGTCTGCAAGACCATCGAATTTTTTTTTAAAGGTTATATCACAAAATGACTTTAGTTATGCACTGCTTGATCGTTAAGTTATACTAGATGCATGCTTATAATGAAAATTTGTTCCGACATGTGCATTACTTTGATTTTAATCTAGCACGCGATTACATATTTCAACTTTCATATTATATAATTAAATGCCAATAGTATTAAGGCTTAAGCTTTCAGTTTTATAATATGTGGTCGCAGGTTGGAACCGGCTATCCGGCTTTTATAATCTATTTCCTATTACAAACCGGAAAACATATTTTTTGGGTTAACAGGAGTTTTGAGACGTTGCAACAATCACATAAACTTCAAAAAATGTATCGATGAAAATGCAAAAAAAGTCTTTAAAGAGAAAAGCATCCTTAAGATGACAAATACGTATTTTCTAAATAAATTATGATACCCCGCACTTTCTAGATAAACCCTTATCAATAGGGAACTGAAGCCGGAAATAAATTTAAACATGCAATAAGAGAACAGAGGTTTTTTCTTTCCAACTTATAACATGTTGTCTTGCACAGAACGACCGCGAAGCCGCCGTGGAAGTTCATCTTCATCGGAAGTCTTTAGAAAGACATTCTGACAGTAACAGATGGCCAATTAATCTTAATATTAAACTATTTCCTCTACGTCACCTATCCCGTACAACCAACCATAAACTGCTACAATTATCCCATTGGAATCAGCGCAGAAAGTATAGACCCCTAGCTCCGATTGATATTACCACTTTAAAGTAAATTCCGCCGAATAAGTTAATGCCTTATCACTGAATGAATCGTCGCCCACAGGGCTGTCGCAGGAAGTCGTAGCCACCGCCCATAAGGGAGTGGGGTCATGGTTACCAATGTAACAATGATTCAAAACGAAGACGGGGCGTCATTGTACATCTACCTACGTAAATATATATACATTTACTTTTGTTATTGTTTTTTTATTGTGTTCAGACTCACATATTTAGGTGGAACTGACTTTAGCTAGTGGTTTTGTTTTGACAAGTTGAAAAATGGCGGGAGATAGATGTTTTTTTTTTTCTTAAAACTGTTTCGGACGGACATTGCAATTTCAAATGTGAAGGAATATTGATGATGTTAATGAGCCCAGCATCTCTCCGTAACGTTAACATTACCTTGAACTACAATAATATTTTCGCCACGGTAACACATCGCAAAACGAGTTACTTTAATTCGGCGACATAACGCAAGATGGCGTCACGTGCACCGAATGTAATAACGTTCAAAAACGTTCCGCATGTAGCAATAAGAGTAAAATCAATTTTTCGAAGCTGACCCACATACCATTCCATATATTTGGAGTACGTCCAAAATTGCGGTAGGGGTACCGTGTAAAAAAAAATGTTCTCCCGCCACTCACCTATAGGTCTTCATAACCCCACATAAAAAAGCACTTTTATTAGATACATGCTCAAGATTTGAATCTAAAAATTGTCCAAGAACATTTAAAGCACCATCGGATGGAAATTCTTTTAAGGCGTCTAACGCACGTTCGTCCAATTGGGCGTGCGCTAGCTTTCCAGTCTTATAAATATCATCCAGCTTGGCGGCCACCTGAAAAAAAAATATGTTAAAACATTAAATTTATTTTTTATTATGAACACAAATTAAGCACCTAAATTGAAATCTTTAATACTAGCATGAACAAGACATTATGTACTATAATACAATCCCTACAATATCTGTTTTAGAACTTGCAACACTTTTAATGTTGCAAGTTTCAAAAACAATCAATGCTTTTAAAACTTATATTTAAATATAAATAAATTACAAAAATCGCGAATAAATTAAATAACCAGAGGGATAAAAATCACAGTCTTTAAAACAGCTTCCACAGGTTACTTCAGTTTATAAGAAAAATCTTCATTGTTTAAATATTTACTGTACTATACCTATATTAATCATTTAGTATTATGTACAGACAAAATAGAAATACAAATATGTAGGAGACCTTCCCATTTGTAAACACATAAAAGATAATTTTGTTTATAACAACAGAGATATATTATGTGGCAAGTTTGGAAACAAACTGGTAAGGTGCATAGAGATAAAGGAACATAGGTCAATTTATAATCAGAAAATGTAATAATACCTAAACAAATCAAAATTTTTAACACCAACATTGGTTTTGTGGATTAATTGTGCAAAAATATCAACATAAATTAACACATGGCAACACAAATATGATTCTCCACATGAGTTCTCAGAACTTAGGTAGTTTTATGATAAGATTAAATTCCATACTCAGGATTATATTTAAAATGGTTAGTTAAATAAATGTATCCAAGCAAATTTAAATCCAACCAAAAACTTTTTGACACTCTTATAAGAATCTGGTTAGATTACAGCCAGCTAGTGCTTGGTTCCTTAAATGTATCTATGTGTATTCTAATAAGACAGTAAAACTTATAAAACTCTGATAATTCTAAGGTTAACTGCAATTGGCCCCTATTATGTCTTGATACTAAATAATGTACCATTGTTTCCAATACCAAACTTTTCCATTCCTATGAAACAGTAAGGTCCAGATGGACTTAAAAAATTAAATAAACAATGTTTAGACATTAATATTTAATGTCAATGCATAATAGGCAGCATCTTATGCTATAATTTCTGGTTTAATAAAAGGATACTAATGAGAAAAATTTAAAATTTTATGAAATATAATGGTTTATATGACAGCGGAGACAATGTTTTAAAATTTCAATTTCTTCATTTCACCTTGAGCTAAGGAGCAAGTCATAGGTTAGTACATGTGGAATGTTTTCTTACTTTCTTACCTTAGGGTCCAAGCCATATTCTATGAGTTTGCGGTAGTCTGGTGTACGGCCAACATCAGAGTCTTTCCCGGGGACCTCTTCCACAGATATCTCTCCATTACCCTCCGCCATTCTGGACAATTATGAAACATACTACACTCACTGCACTGACTAGGATCCAAATATATTACACTTCCTAACCTAGTAAATAAAGTTTTATAACTAATGGTTTCTGAACTCAGCCTCCCATGGCTCGCCTAGAGATGATGTCATACATTACAATATCGAAAGCCACGCGTGAGAGCGATGCCAATTGTTTTTTTTTATGCAGTGATAACTTTTAAAATTATATGCACTACATAACGATGAAAATAAAATAATAATTACCTTATTTTGCAATTTTTGTAATTTTGTAACAAAATGACAACTCTCTAATCGTCCGAAAAACAAAAAAACAAATGATGTTCAAACATATGAAACTGTGAAACAATAGGACTGTGCACTCCTCATTCCATCCGGGTGAAGGTGAAATTTCAAAAAGCGAATGCGCGGTTTATCGCATTCTTTTCTAGTGATGCGAAACAATTTTTGAAGCCTAAAAACGAAAATCGGAATTATATCGCAGCCTACAGCGGCGGCACTAACACAATAAGAGATGCGAAATCCGGCGGTCAATGACCGAAATAACACAGAGTACACTGTGAAGTTACTTATAAACTGTAACACATGCCACTTTATAATAATAATTCACTTTCAAACACTTTAACAATCCATCTGTTACGAGAAACGAACACCAGTAACTTTCCGCGCATGAAACTTTGCCGAATGCGAAACTGCAATAAGTTGAGAGTGCAACTGCATTGCACCCGATAAGAACCGGCCGGCGCGCACCTCAATTTCCAAAAAGAATCCAATTGGAATTCACCGAGCTAACCTACAGGTGATAAACACTTTAACACGTAATCACTGAACAATAAAATCAATGTAAGGCACTGTACACGAAAATAATTACCTATTAATTTTGCTAGTTGGTGGCCGAGACAGATATGGCGGCACCGCGCGACGTCAACGTGACCGCCAGTACGGGGTTCTCATAACGACGCGCGCGGGACTCGATGCAACGAGGAGTGCATTCAAACTTTCTAAAGGCACTTAAAATTTATTTTAACAATATTAAGTTTAAATATCCTCTCTGTATATAGAGTAAGTGCGAGCGCAGCGAATGATTAAATATTGCACAGAGAGTTTTTGCAATGGTTGCGAATAATTTTGAATGTGAAAGAGCGCGGCGCGTCGCGCAAGGCTGCCGGCCGCGAGGTGAGACAGGCTAGCGGCAAGACGGCGGCGAGCGAGGTGCCGGGTCGAGGGGGGAGGGTGTTGCAACCGGCGGTGCAGCCGTGCAGCAGCACGACGCCGCACCGAGCTCGCCTGCATACTTGCATACGCACTCACACTCGCAAACCCACTGACCTTCGTTACTCTTAATCGATTCACTCACACTCACAGTATTTGTTGCTACAATTAATCTCTTCCAAATAGAAATTATATTGAAATTTATATAAAAAAATAATTATAAGGCAATTCTAATTGATAGAAATAAAAGTTTAATTGTTGGTGCCTGCTAAAATATCATGTGATCTAATTAGAACTTTATTAAAAATGATCAAGTAGTAAATTTTAATTTTGAATAATTATAAAATAAAATTAATTACACAATACGTAAGTACTTGGGCCTAAAAAAATGTAACGATGAAACAACAATTATGACAACTTTTTTTTGCTATTAATCTTATATTTTAAATAGTGTTTCAAAATAGATTAACAAAATTATCACACGGTTACCAATTGGCACTGTCGAATAGAAAAGAACGAGGTTCATTACTCTTTGATATGGAAAAGAAGGGATAAAAGAGTTAATCGCAATAACCCCTTACTTTAGTTCGCTCCACCTGCTGATTATTGAAGCCGTACGTATTCGCGACACATGCACAAAACTGGCCTTCGTATTTCGCATGTATGTGTAAGAAACTCGGGCCTGTATCCGCCGCTTCATGCATATGTGGGTAGATAGGTGGAGCGGCTACTGCGGGTGCCTCGCTTTGTGTGGACAAGGTTCCAAAGCGACCCTTTCACCGCGAATATGAATCTTACACGACGCTGGAGTCGTGTCTAAAATCGCTTTGTACTCACGATCAGCCATGAATCTTGCAGTACAAAGAAGCCGAGTGTAGTATGTTTTGTGTAGCAGCAAGACATACACATTTCCCTTCCCACATTTTCTTGATATCGATATCGTTTCATGAAGTAAAACGATCGCCCGCCGAATTTACGATGACCGGTGGGATTAATAAAAAAAAGTTAAAACCAAGGTCACGTATTTTAATCGTAATAAACCTAGCAATGATTTTCCAAAAAAAAAACCGTTTCAATTTATAATGTAATAAATATATCGGTATAAATTTGAATGTTTACATCACTAAACCAAAATTTGTCACATTTTTTTTAAATTTTTACTTATAAACGACTTAATGGTTATGTGAACATCAAGAAGTTTTTATATGATCTCTGTGAAGTTTACAAGGCAATGAAAACTTAAGAAACTACGAGATGGTCGCCTATATAATTAAAAATAATTAGGATCGCGCGAAAAGTTCCTGCACCGACGCAGACCTTAGACATAGCAAGAATCATCCGTCGCGTCCACAGGTCTATAAATATCCATTTTTGCAACATACGTAGTATAACATGGCCGTTGTGCCGCCGCGCGCCGTAATACACTCGCGATAAGGCACTTAGTGCGTATTTTAAATACGTCAACGGTTCACTGACCCGCTTCGCACTGTACGTTGCCGAATTTATTGTGTCTGTAGATTTGTGGGTCGGCGGCGTCGCTCACAACTCTATCTGACCTCAAACCGGGGGCCCAGATGACGATGACGTCATTTTACCAAATCAAACCCGCTCGCGATTCTAGTTCAACATTTATTTTAATAACGTATTCATAAAACGCGTACTGTGCATAATAATACCGCCCTAATCTAACCTGCCTGTTGAATAGTAAACTGCTAATGGCCTCACTGTGTCGAGGTCGTTGCTATTTGCTTTTTTGACAATTCAAGGGCAGCGCTATATTTATAATTGTTCGACTCAAATTACGTTTTTGAAAATTACTTTCAGGATTAATGTTGCACTATTTTAAAAGTATCGATAAAGTTTCATATTATTTTTATGTATACAGATAGATAAAAATAATGAGATATATTCTCACGTTATACGGTAGATAAGTTTCTAGAAAATTCAGTGTTATATGAGACATGAGTCAGTATACCTTTCTATATATATTTTAATGTTTAATAATAACTGCACTATCTTTAACAGTACTTTTCTCAGTATTGAATTGATTTACTGCTTTGGATGTCATTACCACATAATCGGATTCGTCAACTTCTTCCTGTAATAAACATTGAATAATCGTTCTTATCATATTATAGTGATGTGTTAAAAGATGCAATAATGATTTTTCTGTAATACGTTATAACTAGCGTAAATTAACAAAAAAAATGTCGTGCATATGAAACTAACCTCGACTATCTGAGAATATCTATCAAATGTTCTGCATTAATGACATGGGTAACATGGGATTTTAAATGGCGATTAAATCGTGGTACCATCTCCACCCATTGTTGGAGAGGTTCTCGACCTTAGAGCGGAGCGCGGCGTCGCATACTCAATACACAACACAATTTGTTTTTTTTTTTGCCCGTGTCTGGCTCCGATATCTGTGGATTAAATACTAATTTGAAATCATTAAGTTTTTAATCATAACAATATTCTATAATTTTTAGTTATAATACACTATCGAACTGATTTTCTGCTTTTGTGTCAGTGTATTTTTTTTAATGAAACAAAGTGGTGTGCCGTACGTTCACCTCATGATAAAGGATGGATACGTTGTAAAGGTAATATGGTGTAGTATCTTTTTGGCGTTGTTCGTTCAATCATTTTATTTTTGTTATTGTATTGGTAAAGCCTGTTTTAATTAACCTCTTGCGGTAAGGAACAATACGGTATTAGTGTTAGGTAAGATAGGAATGTTCAGCAGCGGACGTTTATGGGCCGAGGATGATGATGATGTTGAAGGGATTTAGGCTATTACTATTAGCGCTCACTGACCCCGTATAAGGCGGAGTGAGGTAATATTTGTTTTATTTCGATATTTTTAATACTATTGTGTAAAGTGTTTTATTGTAAAGTTAGAATTTCCATATGAGTATGTATGTGGCGATGGAAATAACAAGCCAATACACATATTTCTTATTTAGTTTTATTTGTTTCATAGATCTCAAGATTATGTGTGGTGTAGACTTGGACTCTAACGATTTCAATAAATTGATTATTATTAAAAGTAATAGAGGTGTCACAAATTTCAGGCAAGATTCTATTTATCCTTGAGCGAAATTAGTATCTTTTAAATAGTTAACTTTTTTGTTCAAAATTTTGACGTTATGATATACAACAAGGTTAAATTATTATATATAGATCATATTATTTAACATCTAGTTTATATCATATTCGCCTAGTGACTTTATATTATAAAAAAGTACTAAATATAGTTTTAATAATTTGATGTAAAATAAGACTAAGAAAGATCTGTTATGGTCATTCATCATTAGCCAATTTGATTCAATTGGCCAAAGGTTCTTTATAAGTTTCATTGCATCGCAAGGTGAGTAGAATATGATTACTAACTATTGTAATTTCTTCCTCCCGAAGTGTTTCCTGCCACTGATATCATCATATCCGAGTCTGTGTGTATATTTAAAAAAAAACATATTAAACATTTTTGCACTTCACATCTAACAGAAGTCAGCTGAAAAATAATTTTAGAAGTCAAGGTCATCGTTGTTCATCACCAATAGGACTAGGTTACGAGGCGATCGGATCAATTACTAGATTTGTTACTAAAAAAACACACACACGCAAGGTCGCAGTTTCCATTTAAGATTCAAGGACGGTTACGAGTTAACCGAGATACATCGAGTTCGGTAACTCGTAGTCATCACGCGAAGATTCCTCTGAAACATAACACTGCCTGACATCTGAGATGCTGTATCGGATGCAATCGAGACAGGCACTCAAGGAGCTTTCAAAGAGTTACTGTAATAGAGGTAAACAATATAAAAACATCTCATACTTCAGCTAATTTTACAAGGGTCGGTAAGAATCACCGATGGTAGGTCTAAGGTCTAAGTAGATACCATCGCAGCTACTGTTTCGGCCGACCGGTTTGGAGGGCGTTGGAGCTGGGAAAACTCACCAATATGGCTCAAGGCAACGAGGGCAATGTTAACAGTGTATATCATCATAACCATTGCCGCGTTGTTATGGACAGGCGTATCATTTACCATCAGGTGAACGTCCGCTCGTGTCTTCGTCAGATAATAAAAGGAATGACCTGTATGGCACCGAGTAAACCTTTTGTTAGTGTCAAAGGAACCTTTATTTGTTTTATTTATTTAATACCTTTAGGTAAAATTACACTGAAATGTATAAACAATATTTTAAAACATACAAGTTGAGAAACATACGTAATGGCTTGTCACTTACCATCAGGTAAATGGTACACCAGCCCTTAACAACTTGGCGCTAGTTAGGATGATATACATGGAACGACATTGTGTTCGTTGCCTGGAGACATGAGATATTAAAAGTCTCGTTACCACAGTAATTTTATTAGCGACAGCATCCTTCAAATCGGATATCCGAATCCGAACGTTTACATACTGCAGTTTGGTGGGAGAAATAGGCGCTATAGTGACACTTAGACGGTTTCCGGTAACAGAACCTACCACCAGTAAAGTATATAGAAAGGAAGTAACTAATTTATTTATGTGATGAAGCTAAGACACGAACAGGACGTTCAATTGATCATGAAAACAATGTGGTTCTAGTTAGAATGGCATATACTACAGTAAATTAGTCTCTCTCTCTCTCTATCTTAACTCTATTTACATAAAAAAATCGAAATAGTTTCTTTACATCGATTAGTTAAAAAAAATATGTACATTGTGTTGTCAACAATAACATTCGACGTCATCCCCATCTTTTTGTATATTACACCTTTATTTATATTCTTATTGCAATGGATACCTTTTAATATTCCCACAACTGGGACACGGACTCTTCTCTTAAAGGAGAGCCATAACAGACGCTGGTAAAGTTCAGCTTGGTTGGATATCCACGAAAGCTTGTTCTTAGAACATATTGCTTTCCTAACGATGATTTACTTCATTGGAAGCTCAAGCTCTGTGGAAATCGAACCCAAGCTTCTATGAGAAGTAAGTAGTGTACGGGCTTACAAGCTGAGCTATCACGACTTAATGTATATTACTTGCACGAACGATCGACCAAAGGACACTTGTTTAAGGAAACTGCGGCTGACGGGCTCCTGTACGTGAATGCAAAGCGTAAAGTCAAGGCCGGACGCGTTTGGCGACTGAGTTCGCAGTAAATAAACGAATCATCCACTTCACAAACAGATGAAACTCTTGCTTTATTGTTCCACTGTCAGATGCCAATTATAACTCCTTTGATTTTATTTCTCTTTTCATACATTATCGTTAACCGAGAACGTTTTATATTTGATATTGACAAATTAGAACAATATGAATAACGTCTGATTTGACTAATTTATGGTAACTCATGCTATAAATTGGGGTGTAAGCAGTCCCGCACAACAACACACTTGACCCAAGCCAACCTTACCTGCTCGTAGTGTATCCTGCTAATCAACAAATGAGGCTCTGGCTCCCGCCAACCCGCATTGGGCCAGCGTGATGGGAAATGGCCGAAATCCTTCCATATGAACCCTTACATACGACAGCCCAGCGGTACTGGAGGCCACCCCGACCTTATGTGTAGATCTTTGGGAAAGCCTGTGTCCGGCAGTGGACGTCTATTTGCTGATGATGATGATGATGCTTGAAATTATTTTTTTCTGACCGCACTTCTCATTTTCACATCTCCAGTGACATACACACAGATATCGGGATATGCAAAGCGTACTTGAAATCTCTGTGCTTATTTATACATAAAAAAAAAACATAATAATTTAGTTAATTTAGCATTAGTCAAAGCATAGTTGTGTACTTTTTGAGTAATTTAAGAGATTATTATTTAGATAATTTAAGGAGTCAGGGTATGTACTACTTTTTAACTTGTATAGAGCGCGAGCCACGGAACGACTCTTAATTTCTATGTAGGTTTTTTTTTTGGACGAGATGAGAGAAACATTTACGTAATGGTAAGTCTTACACTTTTTTATTATAACGTTATGATAGTTAGGATGACATACACATCACGACATTTTGCTCGTCGCTTTGCTACATAAGATGTTAAGTCTCGTAATCACAATAATTTCTCTAGCTACGTCTTTCCAACAGGAACAGAGTAATGTTTACACATCATCATCAACAGCCAACAGATGTCCACTGCTGGACATAGGCTACTGCCATTAATACAATTAAAACTATTGTTTTAAAGATTTCTTCCTTAAATGAAACATATTATAAAACCGCCTGAAAGTTTTTCAAAGAGAAAATTTTTTTTAATGATCCGACTTATTTACTGTACAAAACCTTACACCGGTTATTTCCCTTTACAGTGGATATTTAATGACTATTATCTATATTAGATTAGATTTCTAAGAATCATAATCTTTGTTAACTGTTTGTGCCCTTGTTTAAAAATTCTTGGCCTTCGATTAACTTCCTCCAATATAAATATCTAGATCTGAATAAATACTAAGATATAGACGTGGACGAATTACAGCGTATTCCAACTATAACGTCCGATAGATTGTCTCTATGATATAATAATAAAATTTGTGTCATTCACAAAAGGAAAAAGGTAACAAAGAAGTTTCTTTACTATATTAGAGAATTTTGGGTTCATCATTATGATCGTCTCAACCGATGGACGTCCACTGCTGGAGGTATCTCGTAACATATTTTAAAAAATTTGGTCTGGAGCTGTCCGAGTCGTGGCTCCCATAATATGGATTATTACAGTAGGCAAAAATTAAAGGATAAAGAACAAAAGGAGAAAAAGAAAAATCTTTAAAAATATGTACTTATTACGTTGTACATTGTATATCTTTAGCAGCATACATAAACAGTATTATTTGTATAAAAAAATCATAGTACAACTTTGTAAATAATCGTCATCAGCCGATAGATGTCCACTGTTGGATATGGGCCGCCACCAAAGATCTCCATTTTTAGATATTCTTTTGTAGGGTTTTGGAACACGCTGGTTGGTGGGTGCCAGAGCCTGGTTTTGTTGATTAACAGGGTGCACTACGAGCAGGTGAGGGTAGGCTTAGATCCCTTGAGTTGTGCGGATCGCTTACACCCCTTAAATAATATTATTAACAAAAATACTAAAAGTGTACAATCTTACATTTTAATAGTTTAAATTTTTAGGTTATGTAATATTTTGTAATAGATAAATATTAATTTTATTGTTCTGATGAGTGAAATACTTATTTTCTGATAGTTCTATAAATTAAGCAGAATTAATACTCTAATATAAAACAGTTGTTTTTATTAATATATATCACTAATTTATATGTGTGTATCAGTCACACGCGCGCTATATCAGTAATGTAGAATACTTACATTGTTATAATCTAATATCTAAACGGATAAAAATATTTCCTAGTAAATGATACTGTTGGCATCAGGTCCGTTGATGAAGATCACGCAGATAGATATCGCAGGTTATTACAGCTTTTAACCTGGGCTATCGAACTACTGGGGTACTGATTGGACGCCTCAACAGCCTGATGTGGTGCAGCGTTGAAATCCTAACTATATATGGTATGGGTATGTTCATTTTATTTTAGGTGTACCTTCTCTCCTTTGAGCGACGCCTATGTCCAGCAGTGGAAGATAATGATGATATATGTTTTGTTCGTCGTGCTGTTTAGTAAAAATAAGAATAGCAATTTTTTTAAGAGAATACATTTATGACATATACTCCGCACGCATCATATTCAGGTGCTATATCCAAAATGAATTTTGACGATCAAATTGGGAAAACCAATTCGATCCTCAGCTATTATTTTTAACTGACGGTATTTAACCCCACTAAAAACATAGAAAGTTTATAATTTTCACACTTTTTAATATATGTTTACCAGCTGTTCCTTGTCTGTTTTGCTGCTGCCTTTGGTGTAGGAATTTTGTAAAGTCCATTCTTAACTAACCTCTAAATGGCAGAAGTAAAATCTATACTAAACTTTTGAATGAAAGAATCTCTGGATACCTCTTACATGTATAGATACTAAACTAAGATTATATTTCAAAGGAGATAATTTAAAGGAAATCAGTCTAGTAGACTGTAGTGCAAAACCCTGTAGTCTCGGGATAGTGAGAATACGACTAAAGTAGGTCCTGCCTGTCGTTGCAGGCGACTAATAGGGTCCAGGAGTTTCGCGGGCCTTGACGGTGGGGGCCCTTATCGCTTAACAAGCGAACATTCGTGGGACAGCGTATGGGTCAGCGATGGTGCCTACGAGGATTAGGCTCCTCAGAGACGTGTAACATGAAGTGTAGAGGGACACCGGTGCGTTCTATAAGAGATCCCGGAGTCTCTCCGACTGCACTGATGCACTGATGTTTCTTTCGAAGAGTTTCTCCTATCCCTCATCAAACCAAAAAAAAAGGCTCTAATACAAACGGACACACAAATTCACGTACTAACGTATGTGTCTACGAATTTATGGACAGAAATTAATTTAACTTTAACTTTAGTTGGGAGTCGGAAATATATAAAAAAAAAATTTTTTCATATAAACACATCGCTGTGGAAATTAATAAAAACATACTCTCGTTTAACGCACGCTGAATGCGTTGAATTTCTCATATATGCCCACTCTTATTAAAAAAAAAGCTGCACGGCAGCGTTCATTTTCATTTCTAGTTGAAACACTAGATCCTAGGGAGAGGGGAGGCGTTCGCCCGACCCTCCTCGCCCACCCACTTTACGCCATTGCAGTAAACTCAACGAGCTCCCTCTGTGAATATAAATCTATTTTAATTGCATGAAAATAAAAACGGTTCCGTCCATGTTTTTTTTTATAAAGTTATGATTTTTAAACGTTTTAACATATTAATTAATTTTCCTAAAAAATTGCTTATTTATTTAATAGCCTAATAGTTCGCGAAATCATAGTTAAGTGATCGCTGAAATAAACCCACTACGTCGTTATTGATATTAAGCATTATCTAGTAGAAGCTAAATTTTTTTGTTATTCTGCGAAGCGACGAGAAGAGACAGACGTTCATCTGATGATAAGCGATACGCCTTCCCTTAACAATAACAAGCGTTAGGTAGGATGATATATACTGCATCAAAGTGCGCTCGTCGTTTAAGACAAAATATGTTGAGTTGATGGAGTATGAACCCCAGTAAATATACTAGCTACAGCGGCCTCGAAACAGGAACACAATAATATTTGCACGGTACTATTACGTACAAAGGCACGCGGGACTCTCCTTGAGTTTGAACCTGTGAAGATACTCGGAGAATCCCCCGTGCCCAGTGAACATCTGGACCAAGACCGTGTCGAGCTCGAGCCGACGAAGCACGCGGTATGCCAAAGTGACGTTGGGGAAAATACCCTCGTTGTTGAAGCCGTTGTACCTTGCACCTCCTGTTCCATTCGACAAGCGTCCTCAGCCTTAGCTGACGCTTGACGAAGGAAACGGGGCAGTCCTCGTATGCCGGTCTTCTCTTATCCTGTAGGGCCGCTTCTTTGGCCAGTTGGTCCGCCCGTTCGATCCCTACCATTCCCACATGCGCCTTCACCCAGTACAGTCTTACGTTCGTCCCATTTTGACGCGCTTTCATGATATTCTCTTTCGCTGCGATTGCCAGGGGGTGGAGAGTGTCCTGTTTTGCGACTGTTTTAATGGCGGACCTCGAGTCGCTAAGTACGGCGCACGAACGTGCCGACCCGCTGGCCGCGTACCCCGTCTCTTTCACCAAAGCCAGCAGCTCTGCCTGTTATACGGTGCAGAAGTTGCCCAACTTGAGTTTCTTGGTAGCAACCTCTGCGGCGTTCCGCATGAACCAGACCGCCGTACCCACTTTGTTGTCGATGCGGCTGCCGTCAGTATAAATGGCCGAGACGTCTGCGGAGGTGGCAAGTTGGATCCAACGCAGGTTGATGGCAGCCAGCCGTTTGTTGATTACCTGGGTGCACCACGAGCAGGTGAGGTTCGCTTGGGTCCCGTCAGTAGTCATGCGGAACTCCTTACACCATGAAACACTGCAGTAATTATGCTGTAATGATGCGGGTTTTAAAATATTAGGTATATTTCTATCCTTCCTAACATAGTAATAGTACTTCTTCAGACAACATACCTCCGCAGCTGGATATAGGCGTCCACCAATGATCTCCACGCCGGTCAGTCTTGCCCTGCCCGCATCCAAGGGCTTCCCGCGATCTTTACCAGGTCGTCGGTCACAATCACGCCTCTGGTACCGTAATATAGTACCTCTACCATAGTACAGAATTAGTTTACTACTTGGTAATTTTTTTTTATTCATCACAACCATTTTTTAACGTAACCGCGGGAGAAGTGGTATGGTCAACTGGTGGTAAGTACCTAGTTGCTCCAGTAATTTCACTAACTACATCACCCTTAAAACCGGAATACAGTACTGTTTGGCAGAAATAGTCGCTGCGGTGATATTTACCTAGATGGTCTCTGGCAACAGAGACCTGCCACCAGTAAAAAGACTTAAAGCAACAATACTTTTAAAACTTTTATAACGAACTGGTGGTACTGTGGAGCTGTGTTCCGGTTTGAAAGGAGTTGTAACTAGTGAAATTATTGGGGTGACGATACTTAATATCACAAGACGACAAGCGCAATGGGGTGCTGTGTATAATATCCTTAGTAGCGCCACGTTGTTACGGGCGAGCGTATCACTTTCCATCAGGTGAACGTCCCGCTCGTCTCGTCGCTTCATAGTGTCATTATCATCATCACCCGATAGGTAACCACAGCTGGGCATAGGCCTTTCTCAAAAATTTCACAGGGTTCATTGAAGGGAATTGGGCCTTAGCTCACCACGCTGGCCTAGTGCGGGTTGGTGGGTTGTCAGAGCCTCGTCTGTTATTTATCAGGATGCACCATGTGCAGTTGAGGTTCATTTGGGCTCCGTAAGATATTGGGCGGATCCTCTTACACCCTTTCATTGTATAACAAAAAATAAGAACTAATAATAAATAGTTACTTATACGGATATACGAAAAATTAAAAACACTTTAAGTTAACTATTACAGCGATTATCAGATAGGGACAGTTCATTATAATAGGGAATCTAATGCAAATTTTTTGTGTATGCAAATTAATTCATTGTAATGTTTAATAATACATTTTAACGGTTTGACAATGGTATAG
This sequence comes from Troides aeacus, assembly GCA_033220335.2. Classification (NCBI taxonomy): domain Eukaryota; kingdom Metazoa; phylum Arthropoda; class Insecta; order Lepidoptera; family Papilionidae; genus Troides; species Troides aeacus. Next base: position 10,239,659 of record CM067280.1, read on the forward strand.
TAACATCCCTTCGCGACAGGTCGCGCGGTCAATTGACACTTTACTATCCGCATAGTTAGAAAGGGCAGTAAAATGATAACGCATAATTAAAATAGTACAATTCATAAATCGTTATGAGATCGAAAATCGTGACCCTCTCGCCGCTGACAATGGCAAAAAAAAAATGTTAATAAAAACAAGATTTGTCAGTGACCATAAAAGATTACTCTCACCTATCACAATTTCACCCCATTGTTGGTGCATCCATTAAATCTTTCTCTTTGCATAGCAGCAACGGGTTTGTGCCCCCGGCGAACAAAAGGAGAATGCTTCAAAGGATGCTGCTCTGCTGCGTACTGGTCTCTGTCTATAGACGTGGAAAGGTAAAAACTCGGTTTAAGGGCCAAACGAGGGAGAAGCACTGATTTATTGAAGTGTATTATACTAATTTCTGACCTTTGTTTATAACGTGATAAACTTGGGTTAAATGTTATCAATGTACATGCACTGTATGTACAGTACATGACAATTTAAATATAGTCTGTTTATGTTACCTAATTGATATAATAACATTTACCATCAAGTGAAAAATGTTCACCTAATGGTTAATATGTTACACACTACGTCGCATTCTGCTCGTCGCCTAGAGTAATCGGATTGTGAGTCTCGTTACTTCAGTAATTACACTGGCTACAACGCCTTTCAAACCGGAACACATTAATGTCTGAACACTGCTGTTTGTCAGCTGCAATAGGCGCTTCGGTAATACCTATTTAGACGGTCCCCAGCAATAGAGTAACGTCCATCAGAGGCACCAGCAGTAATGTCCATATACCTTGTGACATAAGTTGTTTTCTTATATTTGTATATAATTAAACTCATTATTTTTGTAGCTTTAATTTATTTATAATATGTTACACAATGAATTTTTTGTCTTAATAAAATTATATTATCCTTTGTATATTAGCTCCAACTTTCATTACACTACTCAAACTGCAAGTTAAGTAGTCGCTGAATCGAGTCACAGACCTTCCTCTCATAAAACAAGGGATCAACCGATGAGCCATGGAAGTAATAAATTGTTATGTCGAGTCAGTAAATTATATACTTCCTTTTTAATCTTGCAAACTACATTAGCCTTCTAAAGGTATGTAACTTAATTTAGGCAATATGTTCATACATATAAATACTTTGAGAATTTTTAAAACGCTAAAATTAATCAGTAGTTTATCAGAAACGACGCCTTGAATTGTCCCAATAGCCTAATTCAGTTTTAGCTGTCTAAATATAAATTGATATAAAAATATTCGTAAGCTTATAAGAATAGACTAACTGATTGACCTATAGACAATTTTAATTCTATGTCTTAAACTTACAAGCTGAGCGTTTAGAGATATAAAAAAGCCCACTAAGGAAAAATAACAGAACTCTTTTAGTAATTAAGAATTAAGTTATTATTCATTATCATTATTTAACGTCATGTTAAAGCGTGGAACTGATCAGCTTAAACGAGCAGTTTAGATCTAAACAGAAAAATCTAGTGGATTTCTAAGCATTTCAATACATAGGGCTTAGATAGCACTAGAAAGCCTTTCGGTCGGTTCATATTCTGCACCAACACGCCCAATACTAGGCACTAAACTATCCTACAAATTTCACAGATCAGTTTTGCTCTATCCACATTCAGCTACTTCCCGCGACCTTCAAATCCTTGCCGGTCTTAACAAGTCAACGTATCATATTTATCGCACCATTAAATAGCGAATTTGTTAAGAAAATTTTACTGTAAAATGTTTCATCAGGACGTAAGGCTCTTGTAAATAAAATTATATGAATTGCCATAAAATAATAACAATGTTATTCAATGGATAAAGTAGGAAAACAAATATTGAAAACGTAGAGTTAATTTTTAGAGCTACCTCTAAATGAATTAAAATGTTTGTTATGATTTGTCTATTATAGTGTTATTGTTAAAAAAAATGCTTATTTTCCCTTTTCATCACACACATATCACATATGTATAATTTGTGTTCTATGTGGACACAATTCTGTCATTATTTCATGTTATAATGTTGCTCTCATCAGCTGATCGCTTCCATATTCAGTTTCTTATAGCTACATAAGAAAACAATTGAATGGACAATTTGAAGTTAAGTATTTTTCTCTTTCAGTGAGTACATAACTGATATTATTTTTCAATATTTTGTCTATATGAATATGGAATAATCATTAAACGTAAATTTTCAATAGGTTTATATAATCACATTCTATATCTACTGAACTAACTGTTCCCCGCTCGTTTTGCTGACCGTAACAACCTCGCAACTCCCTTTCGGGGAAGGATTTCTATAAAATAATTTCTTAAATGACCTTTAACTGGTAAAACGATTATTTGTACTAATTTTCAAGTCTCCAGGCACACGCCTCCACATAGGTGGAAATATTTGGTCTATAGATATATATAAGAAAGCATATTTAATATAGCGTATATGAAGTAGTATTAAAGTTAAAGCTTTAAATCAATTTGAAAGGGACTAAGACTTTTCTTTCCAACTCGCGCTCACTGTAACAGAACACCGCAAAAGTCATCCGTCTAATTCCAGCGATGCGCGATTTCGTCTCCACCGGTGCTCCCATGAAAGCTAGTCTTAGAAATAAAAGCTAATAAGTCCAAACACACATTTCAATGGCCTATTCAAAATGCGTAGTACCACCCTACCATTAAGAAAAATCCAGTCGGGAAGCGAGTTAGCATGGGAATGTTCTGGGGGTCAACGCCATTCGTCCCGCGTACTTGTCCGGAGTAAGCGATGTGAATTATTATTTGGTCGATGTTTTTATTTTAGGGTCTGGGATCCGGTCCGGGTCCCCCCCCGGTCCGGCCGCCGCCAGCCGGCCTCCCCGGCGTATGGTCCAGCAGATGCAATCATTTTCGCGCCTCCGTCTCGAGTTATTGCGAAATTGAACGCTATCATAAGACCCCGCGCTCCCTTTTCACTGAACGGAAGCTGCATTACTTTGTCATGGCCCACTACTTGTGCATTCTGTATTAAATCACGTTTTTAAAACCAATCTTTATATACATATACACACAATAATCAAGTAGACAGTTCACCTGACATTCTACAAACCCTACAAATCTGCGTTTTTGATCTTCGATATGAAGCAAATGATTTTCCCGAGAACTAAGAATACTATTGAGGGGACAATACAAAGATTTTTATCTACGGCTCTGTTTAAGTTCCTACTGAAATATAATTTTATAATTTATTCGAAAAGAGGCTGAATGTGGATTATCGTTATTAACATAAACATTACTCAAACATATAATATAAAAGCTAATTATAATTTTTCTGTCCTCAGCCATATGCTCGCAATTGACTGTATAGATCATTTATAGCAAACACAGTCATTCTATTGTAAATAATACAAAACAAAACCTTAAATACAAGACCACAATTATCGTAATCTTACAATTATTACCTACAAGATCGACATGATAATGCAGTCATTGAACATATACTGGATTATAAAATTTTTATGAGACTTTTAAACTCTATCCAATATTTTTAAAAACGTATTTACTACTCTATATAAAGGGTGTAAGGGATTTCGCCCAACATCTTACAGAGCCCAAGTCGACCTCACCTGCTCGCTGTACACCCTGCTGAATAACAGACGAGGCTTTAACCACCCTCCAACTCGAACTGGGCCAGCGTGGTTGACTAAGGCCCAATTCCCCTCAATGAACTTTTTATGTGGAAATCTTTGAGAGACGCCCATGTCCGGCAGTGAACATCTATCGGCGGATGATGATGAGTATGATTCTATACAAAACTCTCCTTACTTAGTTCCTAGACGTTAAACTTCAATTAATGAAACTATTGCTACTTACATAATCACTTCACGTCGCTATCCTCATAGTCTCAACATCACGTGTACTTGAGGTCAAATATGTGTAGATAAAAGTATGATAAATAATATAGGTTATAACTAAAATAGAATTAAATACAATCTAGAAATATTGATATCGGTAGATTCCTGTCAATGACTGCCTAGATGTCCAACCAGACAAACTTTGCACTATTACCAAGAGAATTAATAATTATTGTAATAGTTTCATAGAAAATAATATTCAAAATCGTAAAGTTGTTACAACTTGTCGATTGACCCCGACTCTATCTGATCGTACGAATCTCGACCGGCCCTACGCCGATCCCGGCCGCTGGGATCGCGAAAGCTGCGGCCGGTGCGAATTTCACACCAGTCTAGTCTAGACTTCAATAATGTCGCAATAGACTAGGTCTACTGTGAGAACGGGTAACGGCCGCGATGCGAGATTGAATTCCCTCGCTGTATGCAGTTATGGTGCGCTTGAGTTATTCGCAACGAGCTACATAGTTCAAATTACAAACTATGCATATGACTTATCTTAGAGTAACTTACAGCTTTGCTTAAGACAGACATTTTTTTATATAGTTGACTAAAACAATAGGAAAAATACTCAAGATCTATTTCATCGTATTATTTAAAATTAATAGTACATTTTTTTTTAATTCAAAAAGGACAATAGCCGGCTTAACCTAAATGGTGTATGGCTTAAAATGGAATAAAAAAAAAAGGACAATTTACTTTCCTATAAATTGTAACGATGTAAAAGGTCCCGGACAACAACTCCGAGGAGCCAAGCTAACCTCACCTGCACCCTGCTAATCAACAGACGAGGGTCTGGCTCCCACCACCCCCGCATTGAGTCAGCGTGATGGGAAATAGTCCAAATCCCCTTAAGGTGATCCCAACGCACTAAGTTCATGGGAAGCTGCTGGATGTGGGCAGGGCAGGACCGATCGATGTGGAGATCTTTGGGGGATGATGAAGTAGTAACGTTAATGTAACTCTTTACCAAATTGTATTTACTAATACGCTTCATTACAAAAGATATAAAGAAAATTTATCAAATCTTTTAGATTCTTTACCATAATTTTAGATCGTTAATAATTAATAGCGTTAATAAAAGATGTCTGTATATAGAAAGAACAATGACTGTGTACATAATTTTTTTTGTCGCTGCCACCAGCCGCTAAGCCTGCGAAGCCTTAAAGGAGTTCCGTTGTAGAGCATTCAACAAGTGTGACGTTCCATCTGTTCATGTACAGTAATTTACAAATTCCAAAGACTCAATCGCCACCTTGAAGTACACACATCCTCATTTTATTGGACCCTAGAGACACTATATACAGCTATCTATTTGGATAGAAAGAAGCATTTTCTCTTGGTGATGATGGTAACAGTACCGGTTCTAGCACTACTAGCACCCTGAACGAAATTTCTGGTGACATCCGAAATGCTGTATCAGATGCAATTGAGGCAGATACTCAGTTAGGTTTCACACGGTTATTGTCACACCTGTTGTCGGAGGTCGTTTAGGTAGGTACCATCACAGCGCCTATTTCTACTGCCAAACATTACTGTGTTCTGGTTTGTCGATGTAACTGGAGATATTACTGGGGTAATGAGACTGAACATCTTATTTTTCAAGGCGACGAGCACAATGTGGTGCAATGTCGCTAACTAACGCCACGTTGTTAGGGGTAGACGTATCTCTTCCCATCAGGTGAACGTCCAGCTTATCTCGTTGCTTCTTTGAACAAAGAAAATAAAAAAATGTGAATTAAGTGACAGCGTAATCGATGCAACGTTGACGGCTAGTTAAAATTAAAATAACTATTTTAACAAGGTTTAGTATACTGATATCTAAAATATTACAATATGAGTAGAATTTGTCGTTTAATATCATCACTATCAACGTTTCTCAATCTACTACTGGATGTAGGCCTTTCGCAGATGCGGTCGTTAGCTTTTCGCATTTACTCACTTCCGACCATTCTTATGATATCGTCAGTCCATCTCAGGAGAGTGCGTCCTACACCCCTACGTCCTGTTTTTATTCTAAAATACTAACCGTACACTATAAATCTTAAGTTCATATTTAGATCGACATCTTGCAGTAGCAAAAATAATGTTATTGTGGTATCTCTATTCTTAACGGTATACCCGATATTGAATCTTACTTATTAACAATTTACAGTCGTACTTATTATGTCAAATATATTAAAGTAACGTCGATAAAATACTTTTGTCGTCGATAAGGAAACCTATAGTTGTATATTTTTCTCAGTTCAAGCCACGCAGATTCTGTTGCTGTTTTAGTTTTACACTACTATTGTTAAACCAACCATTTCTGAAGATTCATAACTCGAACACTCTCCATTAAAACTGACCAAAATATTGGAATCAGTTCTAAACATCATGAGATTTTAAAAAAAAAAAAATTCTTATTATTTATAAACAAACTTTTGTCTATCGGATTATGAACCTTCCGGAGAGAAGGTCAATACGATTTGTAGATTTCCTAAAACAAAAAAAAGAATACTGTTAACAGTATTTTGTAAATTCTAATGTAATACAGACACCTCAAAAGAAAAGCAATTACTCGGTTATAACCTTCAAATGCAATTTCACTTTCACAAATGCAATTCGATTGTTACAACAAGATCTTGCATTGCAATTGTAGTAATTATATCATATAATAACGGTACCGATTTTGATTTTTTTTATACTATACTGATCAAGACTGAAAATTTATTAGCACATGTATTAATAAATCGTTCGCAGACAATAGCGTAAGATTAAGATATTGAGCACGTTTCGTCTCTTGTGGACGGCATCTGAAGATGGTAAGACGTGGCGAGAAATGTGAAAAATTAGAGTCAAGTGGTACCGATCACTTATCGTCTATTGATTTATAATCAAAATTATAATAAAGTGAACAAAGTTTATACATTTTAAACCTTTCAGCAGACAGAATGCAAAACTTAATCACTTCGGAAACTAGGCTATGTAATTAACGAAAACGTTGAACAGGTAGCAGATACATAAATATACATATTAAAAATTAGAAAAAAAAACAAATTAATAATGGTAAGTTAAGAAAATGTCAAATATACACCTGTATATACGGATCTTCTATCCAAGAGTGGAAGTCAGGAGTTCCACATCAAGAATAAAAAAAAATTGTTCAATCATAAGTAAAGAAAAATAATATACATAAATAGTAATATTGTGAAAGAAAATAAATTGATTTATTTTATTGTTTTTTTTTTGTGGATGTCTAACAGCTGATGATGATGATTTATAAAGTAGAAAGAAAGTAAACTTACGCTATATTGTTATGAGAAGGAATATCATGTAAGGAGATGATATTAGTAAACACTTGAAGGCAAGTGAACATCCTAATAATCTAGTCTTTATGTTCTGTATGATAATTATATTTAAAATACTTAAGATTCTATATCTTAAGTATTTTAATAAGTCTGTTCACCACAGTAGTTTGACTAAGTACTTGTTAGTCTTCTTTCAACTCGAACAAAATAATATTAGCATAATACAACATCGCCATAAAAATAGTAGAAAAGAGAGAGAAGTAGAAGAAACCTATGTATGTCTATGTATATATGTATATATATATATATATATATATAACCAATATAATACCGTAGGATTGTTGGATTCGAGGACGACCTTCTTTTTTCAGTTACAAATATCTAGTTGCTTCTGGTCATATTCAGACTTTTTAATTTGCATTTACAAGTACACTATTTAGATACCAGCAGTATTAAATATTATACGATCACAATGTTCGGTTCATGTTGTACTCTTCAGCGTACAGGTCAGCGCATAACCCAGCATGCTTCATCCAGGACTCATTTAAGTCGGAAGCCCCACGGGATAGCGAAAAACTATTAGTATCGGGTTAAAACTGCGTTCATCGGATATCTAAAGGTTTCCGTCTAGTTCCTGAAGATCGGATTACACGCAATAATAGTTTCGATTGATTATATATGCATATGTATGTTTTGTTTTGTGAAATATTTCGATAAAAACCACGAATACAATTTTACAACACATATATTTTTTTTAGTTTATATTAGTGCTTCAAAACTACTTGATGGTGATTGGAGATGAAGTCTAATAGCAGTGTGCATAAGTCTAAAAAAGCTTGTTTAGTTAAATGCGTACTGTAAAGCCTAAGTGGAGTATTTTTAGTTTTATTTATACAAAAAAAAAATTCAACAATATGTTCAATAACGTTTAGTATTTATTATAATATTACCAATACGTCAGGATTCGAACCCGCGACCTTCGGAATGAAGGCCGCACGCTCTAACCATTAGGCCAGCGAGCTACTGGAACTTGAAATATTATATGTAAATAATAAAATTAAATACATATGGTAACAGTGATGTAAACTTTAACTATAATGGACAAAATTAAAAAAAAAATTAACCTGCCAAAGACAAGCATAATATACGCGGGTACTAAAGGTGTGAACATTGTCTTTTATGAGTCCATTTTGCAGTCTTAAGAGCTATAGTAAGGAGGAAAAAAAATGAGGCATCGTGTTACAATAAATTTCTTTATAAAATGATGAAAAAAAAGGAATCTCTTTATACCGCGCCGGATGCATAGGCCCGGCGTGCACGGATCGCAGTCTCCGCAGGTCGCCTGCGCTGCACCTGGGCAGACTCGGTGAAAGCGGTCTAGCCTAGCACGCGGCCCTTGCCATACCAGTTATAATGCCTTTATAATAACTGGATTTTATTTATTAATAACTAGCCTTCCGCTCCCGCTTTTTTTTATCCACATCTCCCGCGGGAATACGATATGAAATTGCGAGAGCATCACTCGCTACAATATAGAGGAAACGGCTGCGGATTGTTTGTTAGGTCCGAATGAATGACTCCTTTGCCTAGGCTTTGTTGTTCTGTTGTCGGGTGGAATTAAAGGAAGCTGAACTGGTCACGCGTACCACAAAAAATACACGCTGGAAAGAAAAGTATAATTATAATACAACGTATATACACTAGCTTCTCTTGTTATTTTTAAAGATTTAAAACTAACCTATTGTGTGAATATTATAAATATTATGCACCTAGTAAAGCTTTGTATGGGCAGTGCAATGGGAATTCTTACAAATATACCGGTAATAAATAATATATAAAACTGACCCCGAGTGTGAAAGGGCAAAAATTATTTTACTGTTAATATAAATGTTCTCGAATAAGCCAATATTAATAAAAAAATTACAGTAGTTCTTTTGTATAAACGTCCACATAATTTTGAAATAAAATTAAACTCGATCGCAGAATCCATTGTTAATGTTAAATAACCTATTAATAGGGTGATTTAAAGTGTAAATTTCTTTGACAATGCAACACTAGAGATTTGATTAGTTTTTTTTTTATATAAATATTTAAGTAAAAAAAATTACCAAATTTATTTTCAAATAAGATTTATTAAAAAAACAGTTACATTTTGGTGAAAGGTAAAAAAAAATATTTTAATGTTACTCTACCCCCTGAGCAAATGGTTAAAACTTTTGTTCTAAATCAATGATGTAGCGTGAGCTTTGTTTTTCTTTAACATTTTTTATTTACTTGTTTTGTTTGTTTGTAACCATTTTTTTAAAATAACGAGACTAACACTACATAATAAAAGCCCAAAAAGTAATTTTAGTGTAAAATGCTTGCGTATATTATTATTATTTTTTGTTATAGTCATAGGTTTTTCTGGGCGGCTTATATGCGTAATAAGTTTAGTGTATACATTAACCGCAATGACATTCTCGGCATGCCATGAATCCGCTTAATATTACCTATGACAGAATGTAGGGAATGCAAGATGTGTCATTTCATTTTCTGAATTCGCTATTCAACCGGTTTTCAAGCGCATAAAGAAGTCATGCAGAGTACTTATGCACTTTACTTTTTACATAAAACAAAACTTTCTTTGAGTAAATTATTTTTACCAAACAGTTACCTACAAGCAAAGTTACGCTTATAAAATTATTTTCTTTAAAAAATATCTTTAAATTAAAAGGTAAACGACCAGTAAGTCTATTAGATAGATTCATTATACACTGTTTTATTTGCATTGTCTCTTCCTAAATTCTCGTTGATTAACCTAACTACAGAAATTGTTGCAGAATACATCGCAATATAAAATATTTTTTCAATCTAGCTATAAATGTTTTCATAATATAGAACCCCTAGTCGCTCTAGTCACCCTAGCTCAAACCTTTCCCCTATTTAATACCAATAGTAAATCTATCGATGCAAGTAAAAGCACACTTAAAAATCTATAAATTATATTTCTTTGTAACGAATTGAATTTGAGTTTAGTAGTGGCATAGTCTAACTTGTTATAATAATCGTCAAAAAATTATATCAACAATTTCTCAGAAAAGTTATATCCAACATAAAATATTGACACCACTTTAACAATATTTATACAAAATATTTTGTTTTTCATCCGAAACGTAGACATAGTTAAACACCATTTCGTTTAGATGAGTATTTTATGTGAAATTAAAAAAAAATAGAAATTTATTTTAAAGATACCGGCGTAATATTTAATGATAACAAGCTATCTTATTACGATTGAACACACCTTTTGAACGGTAAATTAACATAAGCTACATGTGAATAAAAAGAGGGTGTAAGCGTAGAAACCGTTACACCCTCTTTTCTCTCAGCACAACAAATCATGGGATCCAAGTTAATGAACAAACGAGGCTCTGTCTCACTTCAAGTCATGCAAGCGTGGTGGAAAATGTCTCAATTCCCTCCATATGAACCCCTACAAAAGACGGCCCCTGGTGCCCGGTGATATGGGCAGGGCAAGACCGATCGATATGGGAATATTTGGGGGAGGCCTATGTCCAGTAGTAGTCTATCGGCTGATGACGATGATAAAGAATCTCAAGTCATGACAACAAGAAGAAAGGCCTCGCATTTCATACAACCTTAAAGTCATAGCATACACATATTTATAAGCTCTGATTAGTGTAGGCAGTACTGCCCTTTTTTTTTCAACTCATATTAAATATAATTTACTAAATGCAAGATACTTATAAAGTTTTGCAGCCTTAAAGAAGCCTGAACTGCAATATCGCAATTTATATGACGATATATGAAAAAAATTAAGGGATTTAAAAGAATGATGAAACATGAACGATTTAAAAATGATACAATGATATTTAATAAAATATATATGAATATATTGGTGTTTTGTAATATGTATTGCTAAGAACCCATCAAATTCATCGCCCAATTAAAACCTCTCATTGAATAGATAAATAGTTCATAAATGACAGGGAAAAAACAAAAACAAATTGAATCGTAGACATTTGTTCATATTGCGTTTGTATTACAAATTTTTTTATCACTGTGTTGCCACGGGTGCTTAAGCAAAGTTGGCAATTCTTTAAACCTGCAGAAAGTACAACACTGAATTAAGTACCAATTTTGATATTATTTATTCTAAAAGTTAACTTTAGCACGACATGTACAATATTATCATTCATATTTCTTTATTAGATATAACTGGATATAACATAAAGTACATTCCTATAAATATTAATTTCTTAAAACATTTTTTATCAATGTTTTTAAAATGTACAATTTTTTTTTGTTTTCAATATTTAAACTAATATATACCAAATATGAACACGCAGATTTTTGAACGTGATCAAGAGACAAAGTTTAGCTTCTTTTGTCTATGATTTAAAAAACTTTTCAGTCATTCAGAAATGGGGCTGTTGTCAAGTTATTTGAAACTCAATTTTTTGGGTTTATTAAAATTTTTAAACAGTATGAATTGGTTTATTGTATTCTTTAGTTTGATAAATATATCGATGTGTATTTATGAGGATCAGATAGGAAAATTTGATTGGTAATTTTCAATTATAGGTTATAATGATAATAAGCTTTTGCTTAGTGGATTTGCGTCGTGAATAACTAATTCTGTAATAAATAATCGTGTTTCAGGCGCCAATCCTATGTTGGACGTATAAAGTTTTCACAGTTTGATACTGTATCAACCGCTAAGAAGTTGATAGTAGCTACAGAAGAGAATGTATTGGCCGCGCTGCATTTGAAAACAGGTATTTTATATAAAAAATTGTTTGCTTGCTTAATACTTTCTTTACAACTACGATCGACCAGGAATATGGTGAAGGTTGTGAATGAACCCTTGACGCGGGCAAGGCGGGATTTATGAATGTGATCAAATTTGAGGAAACCTATGTAAAGTTGTGGATGTCTATTGGGTATGATATTAGTGATAACACCTACGATTTTTACTTTTGCATGGTTATAATATCAAATGATATGTGGGTTTTATTTTTTACTTCATTATCATTTTGTTTTACTGCAAAATGATGTGTATAAAACTTTAATACTTATAGTTTAATGAAATGAATTCGAGAAAAAAAAATATTTTATTGTAGTGTTTATTAGTAAAACTATAACAAAAACAATAGCATTAGATGAAATTCACTTGTATGTTTACTAAATACTTTACAAATGATAAATATTAAGTCTTTATCTTCAGACAGCTGGTTAGATTGATAATTTTGATAGATTTTTCAATGACACTGTACTTGATGTTATAAGTAGTAACTTAGGGTTCTTTGTAAATGAATAATCTGTAATGTATATAAAAATAAATAATTTTACTTGGTTAAGATTGCTTATCTTTAAATTCTTTATTTCAGGACAGGTTGTGTGGAGGCATGTTTTTGAAAATACATCCACTGGCAACATACAGCTTCTGCATGTCAGTGACAAAGTTGTTACTGTGACAGGGGTAAACCCTTACCTTGTTAGAGGATGGGAATCCAGTACTGGTAAATTTCATTAATTTCCTCAAGACATGTGTATACTCATAACACTAATCTTCTTCTTCTTACCATTTCTTCAGTCTTATGACAGTGTCTGCTTTCTTTCTCATAACACCAGTAATTATTTAAAAATGTACTTGTAGTATGGCACATTTATTTTATCACAACTGGGATAGTAGTATGCAGTATGTTTGTTTTGAAGGCTTGCTACTATGAAGAAACCATAACTAAATAGATATTATGTATTGTTTTATATGCAAATAGAAGTTTGTAGTAAGTAGTAAAATATATTTATATTACAGGAGTACTCCTGTGGGAATGGTCATTAACCCTTCAAGATAATGATAGAGCAGATTTTTCCGAATGGTGGGTACATCAGGGTATGCTGGTACATATGTTGCCAGTTTTTGACTCACACATAGAGGTCACCATGTACAATTTGCTAACAGGAAATAATCGTGGTGCAACATCTAAGCTTCCTGCTCCTTGGATAAGTGATGGGTATGTGATTAATTATGTTACATATTTAATGTTCACTTGTTTCTAAAGCCATCTTCAATATTTCTGTTCATATAACTGATATAACCAAACGATAGAGTATAAAACAGTGTACAACTGGTAGCTCAAATTTAAATATTGTTAAATGATTGAATTTCATCATGATGACAATTGGTACATAACATATATACAATGCTTCAAGGGGGAACTTGTGAATACATGGAACCTCTACTGTTTACAACCTTGTTGGCAGTCTCTGTTAATGTTAGTATTGTCTCCAGGGTCTCCTATAGAAAGCAGTATTGGCCTAGTGCACTTTAGCTAAGTATTTCCCAAAATTGAGCATTGTCCTTACCACTCTCTTACAAATATTTTTTTTAATTTCAGGTGTGTCCTAAGCCCGCCTTACTACAGCTGTGTATCTGGAAATATGGGAGCGCAACGTCTACTGTCTATGGATGTTACATTAAATGCAGTACAAATTATTAGCAAGCCATTGTTTGATTACCTCAGTCTAGATGTGTTTGAGGGCAATCTTAGGCCTCTAGATGGTAATAGTGTATTACCAGGATTTATTATAGACAATAAGAAAGTAGTACTGGTTAAGAATAATGATTTTGAATCTTTGAGTGTTAATCTTGCTGACACATCAACAAGTGCAACTATTATTGATGGCTCAAATGGACCAATTTTATTGCAAGCATGGACTGACAATATTTTGGTATGTTCATTATTTTTATAGTATCTCAAAAAATATTAGAAAAAGTAACAGTTTAGGTTATATTGCTACTCGGATTGATTTCAGGGTTTTTCTCTATCGGCACATACTGTAAGCACAGGCAAGGAAGTGTCCGAAATCAAGTGTTCAGATCCAAAACTTCGCATCCCAGAAGCTGAGTTAGGCGCTGTTATGTGTACAAAAACTGGGAAAGACCATGCTTGCAGGATTGTTGTCGTGGGTGCTGATGAGGCTCTGCACTTAATGCAGCAAAGTGGTAAGTTATTACTGCTGTAGTATTGTAACGAAACTTCAATTGTTCATTCTCATTATATAAGTCTCCAATATAGCTGGATTCCAGCTGTCAAGCTATTAGTTCCAGAATATTCTTGGAGAGCACCTCTTACTATTCATAGCACTATTGTCACTCAATACAATGTGAAATCAAAATCAAATGTTAGTCCATTGTAGATAAAAAAAAACTAATTTTAGACCTCTTTTACTGAGACAATGAAATTCATGTTTTGGAAAAAACTACTAAAATTTTAGTGTCTCCTGTAAGTTTCGCCATAAGGCTAGTGTTTCTTTTAAAGTGTATAAAAATTTATCATAGTTTAATCAATTTCCCCACACTAAATTCCACTAAAGTGTAGAAATCTCTTTTATTAAATGATTTTAAGAAAATTTTGGTCATCTGCTTTAGTCACAGAATATAAAAAGTTTCGGTTTTATTTACAGTGAATTGTCCATCTGATATTGCAGTTCCATTGGCGATCCATTTTTTCATCGTAATTCGTATAGGATTGACTGCTTTGGAGATCAACTGATGATTTCATATTTGATTACAGGGCGAGTGCTGTGGAGTCGTGAAGAGTCACTAGCCAATGTGGTCACGGTTGAGTTCGTAGATTTGCCTGTGTCTGACACTGATGCAGCCATAGAGTCCGAATTCGATCAAAAAGAAGGTAAGTAAAAACCTTCAGAATCTTCCTTCATTTCAGAAAGTCCTTAAGGAAAACAGTTACATTATATTTTATACCCATAAATTCAATATATAAATACTGTCTTAATGAGGAATTCTCCAATCTTAGATCAAACGTGGGTTAAACTGGCTTTGTAGTGTTGTGCCTCTAACCTTATAATGTAGGGGCCTCAAGGTCCTTTTAATTCTGGACCTTTAATACCAATCTTAGCCTTATTGTCACTTAACAATATTACATATAAAAAAAATCTTTATGGCTGTTTTCTAAATTAATAATCTAATATCTCCATTGTGTTCTAGCTGCCAAGATGTACAGTGAGTATTATAGACATTATGTCCATAGAGAAAGTCTTGTGTGGACCGAGATCTGTCTTCTATGTTTTTTTTATATTTCAATTAATACACTGTTTGCTCTTACACAGTTCAGACTTTTTATTTAAACAATGAGTGTATTTGATCAGCATCTGTTTGGCTTAATAAGTTTTTCTTTTTAATGCTTAATTTAATGTAAAGTTTGAATATAAAACAGATAAATAATTGTTTACAATAAAGCCCTAATTTATGTCATAATTATGACATATATATATATATATAGTACATAATAGCTTCTTGCAATTTGTGTATTTCCTGTATCTTTTAAGTTGTAGTGTACTCACCAATGCTTTAGTTTTTTTTTTATTTGATCTCAATAACAAACATTAATTAATGTTAATTACTAGTTAAAATTAGTTAAATAAATGTTCCATTGGAATATTGTACATAAATATATAAACATAAAACTTAACATCTTTCCCATCATTGCCACTATTGGAATTGCTTTCTCGGATAAAGACAAAGTTTAGCCCTATATTCATGCCATTTAGCCAAGTGTGGATTAATGTAGGGCATGTGTCCTTTTAAAACGATTGTCTTTGGGACTTGGGGTTTGCCCATACTAGAAGCGCAAGTTAAATGGGGATTGGAGCCAATCCTCTTCAAGACCTACTTTCTATGAGCATCTTATAAATTAAACTGGCATTTGTTTGTATTGTATTATAGTTGAGTTTGAATTTAATTCACAGGCTCGATCTGGGCTGCGTTCACTAGGCGCCTACAAAGCCAATTCCTGCAGCTGCAAACATTACTGCACAACCTGCAGCATTCGGAGCGTGCGGATGATAGCACCGACGTCAACGATCTCGTCAGAGACTACTTCAATCTGCACAAAGTTATTGTGCTGGTCACCAACGTTGGAAAGGTTAGCTAGATAGGATGTTCCTCAGCAATATTATAAAAAAGACTATTTTGGGTTAATTCTTAAATTACTGGATGTTTTGATGCAGATTATAGGCATGGATAATCTGTCAGGTGAAATACTGTGGCAGCGGTATGAGCCGGGTATGGACACGGAGTCTGTCGCCGTATTTAGTCGACGGACGGCTCGGCATCCGCCTTATGATGCGTACTTAACAATAGTCGGAAAGCATGAGGTGAGTAAAATCCAAGAGCATTATTATTAACTGCGACATTTTTATTCTTATCATGGTTCTAAGGTTTACACATAAACTACACGCCCAATTTCGTTTTTATATATTTTTATTTTAACATTAAGTATCTATTTCCCAACTGCAAGGTAAATTGGCATGCCATTTCCTTAATATACACTATTATTCTAAAAACTGTCCTAAATCAGTCCATTGTACAGCATGTGAATTGGAGGTAAATGTGAGGCTATTTTAGATAAAAAAAAACTGTACCGATCGTCATAAAAATAATTTATAACACTTGAAAGTATTTATGAATAGTTCTGAAGGACAGACAGAGAATTTTTCTGAAGATTTGTTAATAGCATAAAAGTTTCTAGATATCCTGTTACTACACAATGTGAAAGTCTTAAAATCGAACCATGGACCTCCATGTTACTAAGTATTAAGTTAGGTTCTGAACTTTACACTTGATTGTTGATTTAAAAGAATTGAAGTGGAAAACACCACCGTAAAGTATTACATTGTTACTGGTTAATTTTAACAACATTACTGTTTCAGGATTCGAGGAATGGCATGATTATAAGTCTGAATCCAATAACTGGTGAACTGGTGGGTGAGCGGGTGTTACTACTGGATGCACGGATACTTCAGTGTTCAATTCTGCATCGAGCTGACGAGGAGAAGCTACATGGGCTCGTAGTGCTATATGAAGATGAAACTGTACAGGTATTTAACATTAGATTTTGCAGAATATATGAAAGTGCTTTATAATGTTTTACTCTATATCAAAACAACCTTGTGGATCATCCGCCATTTCTACCACCAAATATTATTTTGTAAAAATTACTGTCTTCATATTTGAAGTGTTGCTAGTGACATTAATTGATTAACTAGACTTAACAGTGTTATATCTCAAGGCGATGAGTAGAACGTGATGCAGTGGATATTATCCGAGGCAACTCCACATTGTTATCAACAAGCACTTACCATTAAGTAGAATCCCGTTCGTCTATTCGCTGCACAAAAAAAGTTAAATAACGTGTATGTTTTACTTTACAGGTGTTCCCGATGTCATCAGAGCGGTTGGTGGAGGACATGTATATGTACGTCGCGGAGAGTCAAACTGCCAAGGTGCGGGGGTACGCGCTCAAATACGACGGAAAGGCAAGTCTCGTTTAATCATTTTTATGGAGCGTTACTCCTTGTACTCGTGAAATTTTTGGAACGTGAGTAACTCAATTTTTTTTGGAAATTATCAGTATTTCGATTAGTACCTCATTATTAATAAAATAACATTAAACCATACAATAAGGATCCTGTCGGTATCTTAGTCAAAATTTGAGCTTACTGCAGTTCTGATATGTGGTTACTGTAGAGTGGAATGCAAATTCCATCAAACTTGAAAATACATTTAAGTCGTTTGTATGGTGCCTAGGCGGCGGTGGCGCAGAACATCTGGTCTCTGAACTTGGGCGGCGCGGACGCGGTTGGGCACCGAATCGTGAGCACAGCGACACGTGCACGCCTCGAGCGTACTCATTCGCCGGGTCGCGCGCTAGCAGATCGCAGCGTGCTCTATAAGTACAGCAACCCCAATCTCGTGCTGTTTATAACCGAGGGGCCGGATCCAATTCATAAAGGTAAGCTGTATTGCAAAAATTCTTACATAATAAAGTTATGAAAAACACAATTATGAACCAGGAAATTGATTTTGTTAAGTAAAGATGTTTGATATCATAATCAGCCGACAGCCGCTGAAAGAACATCCCCAAAGAATAAAAAAAAAATAATTACAGCATATATTTCTACACCATAATTATATCGCATCGTATCAGCATATATGTCTATACCATAAAATATCGCGAGGAAACCCGCACACTGAAATCATCTTTGTGTGTATGGTGGCCCCAATAAAGTGGGAACAGGCTCGCCCCCTGTTACATGGGACCTAATCTAACCACATCTGGCGAAAAGTGGGTGTTTATTCACTACCCCTATTGGGAAAAAGGCGTGATTATATAAAGAAAACGCCATAATTATATTTTTATTATTATTTCTTTGGGAGATTGCGATGTCCATTGAGCATTTATGAGCTGATGATTATGATATATATAAATGTAATTTCCTAAAAAATATAGCAACCAGGCGGTAGAGTAGACTGGTCTGCTAAAAGCAGGATTGGTTTATACTTTACAAATATATAATGTGCAGACGTAGTCCGCGCGGTGGCGGTGGATGTCGCGTCCGGTGCGGTGGCGGCTGCGTCCGCGCATAGGCGCGCGCATGCCCTACCGCTCGCCGTGCAAGCGGACAACTGCCTCGCGTACCTGTACCGCAGCGACAAGCATCGCCGCATCGAAATCGGTCAGTGATATTAGAATATATTAGAAAATTTTATCTTTTTTAGTTATCGTGCATTTATGGTAATGAAAATGGAGGTATTCTAATACTTCGTTTGCTTAAAAGAATATTTTAAGTTACTAACTGTATGACTATAATATACTTAAACTTATTGATGCATCAAAACATAATAACAAAGTAAATAAAAATTACGTTAAAACACGGTTTTAAATTATTTATGTCTCAGCGAAGATTGCATGCATGCTTTTATTTTTTCATAAATGTTCCTGGAGCCTAACCCTTAGGATACCTAGTGGGGATTTAGTGGAAATATCATATAACCCTGAGAAGAATATCTTCAAGATATCTAATCTGGTAAACAAAAATGATTTGTGAATAAAAAAATAATGTTTCAAAGTAAATATTTAAAGAGTTTCAAAAATTATCGAAGAGTATTTGTAATCTCTTCAAATTATTTATTCTTTCAGCCACAATGGAACTGTATGAGGGTAAGGAGCGCTGGGTGCCGGCGGGCGGTGCGTTCAGTTCGTTTGCATCAGGTCGCGCACCCGCCGTACAGCGGCAGGCGTATATCGTGCCCGCTGCCGCCACCGCCGCAGCTGTCACTGTCACCGAGCGTTCCCTCACCGATCGGCATGTCCTCTGTGAGTCATAAAATTGAACTTGGCTCCATTCATGCGCTTTATAAAAGCATTCTGCATCTCAAGTGGATCGCTTACCACCAGTGGCGCTGTCAACGGGCGCAATAGTGGAGATTCCGTGGATGCTGCTTGACCCGCGTCGGCCTGCTGCGCCCACTGCCGAGCAGCGCGAGGAGGGCCTGCTGCCATACGCGCCCGAGCTGCCGCTGCCCGCCGACGCCGTCGTTAACTACAACCGCACGCTGCACCGCGTGCACTCGCTGCACACGCATCCAGCCGGCATCGAATCCACGAGCCTCGTTCTCGCCACTGGACTAGGTGAGCTGCCAATCATTGGTTTCCGGCGTCGATGCGTAACATACACGCAATTATCTAATGTTACATCTTATTAAAATTAACTGCTACCGCAAAGGTATGACTGGCTGCTAACCTTGTAACATGGAGGGTCTTAGTTCGACTCTTGAGGCCTCATGTTATGAAGTTTGGTTGGTGGGTAATATAAATATGTCTTCATAAGAGCTGTTTTAGGAGTACACACTTTACCTTCTACTGCTTCATTGCTGTTTATAACATCATCTGAAATTCATTAACAGACTTGTTCTACACTCGCGTGGCGCCATCAAAGACTTTTGACCTCCTGAAGGACGACTTCGACTACCACCTGATCAGCATCGTGCTCGTTGCGCTTGTGGTCGCCTCATATAGCACCAAGTACTTTGCTTCCCGGAAGATGCTCAAGATGGCGTGGAAGTGATGCCACCGTGTCACGCGGGGCGGACGAGCAGCGCTCACAAAAGATCGAAGAGT
This sequence comes from Troides aeacus, assembly GCA_033220335.2. Lineage (NCBI taxonomy): Eukaryota > Metazoa > Arthropoda > Insecta > Lepidoptera > Papilionidae > Troides > Troides aeacus. The sequence goes on from CM067280.1 coordinate 10,259,853, forward strand.
TCGCGACCTGACTAATGTAGCTTTTGTAAGTGGTTAGTGTAAGATGAAGGTAGTTGTAAACGTGTGCTAAGTGCGAAGGTGTAGTGGTGATAGCGCGATGCTGTGGTGGTGATCGCTTTATGGTATTCGATCTAGGCGATATCCAACGGCAAACCGCGTGGGGTATATATTTCTAGACATTTGCCTAACAATTTCTCGATAGTACAAACTAAAATTCTTTAACAATATAATTTAACCTCGCATGAAGACTCCAGCTCCTATTATTGGGAACATTGAGAGAGTCAATAGATTTTTTTATATAAATTTATACGAAGTATATGATAAGAAAATAACTTAGATTTTTTCTTTCATTAATGACCTATATCTGTGATCACGGTATCGTGTTAGGCGCACGCGTATGCCCCGCGCGGTACGGAGTCTAGCAACATGTTGACTGCTGCATCACATAAATTCAGGTGACTGGAAGTACAAATGCTTAAACTGGCAAATTTCAAGGCATGCACCATACTAATAACTGTTAGGTTATTGTAAACAAATTATTAACAACTAGAACTCCAGTCTAGGAGTTACTAGTACACAAAGATGCTTCTTAAACATCACCACATACTAGTAGGTCTATTGCCACAAACCTAGGTTTTATCACGGCAGCGCCTGTCACTACCGCCTAACAGTAGAATGTGAACATTACTGTGTGCTGCTTAGATGGGTGATGTAGTTAAAAAAATGATTTCACTATAGAAACTTATAGTTCTATATCATAATGTGTTGTAGTGATACCATCATTACTAGTTCCACCTTGTAATGGGCAGACCTATACCATGAGTCGTCTTGCTTGCCTTCCCTGTATAAAAAATGTCAAACCCTTGGTCCTCCTCATCTGTGCTGAAGATAATTTATTATGATGCAGTAGTCAACATGCTATAAGCGCTTGGAACCACCAGCGGTGATGATGCTAGCCTGTCTGGTGAGATTGCAGCCTCAATGCCTTCAATTAAAACTTGTAAATAAACCATGAAGCAATATTAAATAACACCAATTAGCTTTTGATATAAAAAAAAACTTTTTATACATGCACATATATAAGTGTTGTGTAAATAAGTATGAATAGGTGTTCACAATTTTTAACATGAGTTATTGCACACCAGCGGTCACCATGTTGTGGTGACACCATTTATAAATTATTTAATAAATTTTATATGAGAGTGTTATATATTGCAGTGTGAATATTGATGAATATGGCAACACAGCACTGGCTGTGATGTTAACATGTCACCACTGTTTATATTTTACAGATGGCATCTTGGTTATGATTGGTTTTCTAATCTTCGGACTTCTAAATCCACCATCCAGCCTACTTTAGAGATCCTTCAATAGCTCATTTGGTAAAGCTGTGACCTGAAGAGCACATGAATATTCATAGTTCGCCTGTTCAATTCGGGTTTAAAGGATTCTTTTTTATGTTCCATCTAAATTGGATTTCACCAAGAAAAAAAAATAGGCGATATTAAAAAGTAGGAGGGAAAAATATGTTGTCATAGTTTTTCAAGTTCATGTCGAGCCCACTGACCGCTGGGGTCGCATGTAAATAAGTCGACTTAGGGTCTGTTTCACAATATTCGACTAATGGATAATTAACTATCAAATAAATTCACTGTCACATAAAACTTATTGTTAAAACAGTTTGCGTTTCACAATCATCATCATCAGCCGATAGATGGTCACTGTTCCACATTGATCACTCCTGTGCTGCACGCACCCAGCAGCTCACCGCGTCGTTCAATTGTTAGGGGACTAAATGAGGGGATATGGGCCATTTCCTACCGCGCTGGCCTCTTACGGATTGGTGAGCAGAGCGTCGTTTGTTAATTAGCAGGGTGCATCATGAGCACGTGAAGTTGGCTTGGATCCCATGAGTTGTGCAAAACCCCATACACCCCCTCACAAACACAACTATTATGTTTGTCAGTTTGTTATAAAGTAAGAGCAATATCACATTTTGACGTTTTTATTTAATTTAACCAATCTTAAAAGTAATATGGATCTTTTATGTATTACTCTGTGCTATATATCGACGTAGTTTGAAATGCATGTTTATCCTCAATTATAATTCGATTTCTGAATGAAACATACGACAAAGGTCAATATATGAAATAAAACTAGTTTTCTCTTATAGCTTTTGCCGTCTGTTAACATTTTTATTTCTGTCATGTAATTGGTCGCCAAAGCGTTAAATAGTATATGTATATTTTTAATATTAATCGTTTTCACAACATACAAAATCGATATTGCTATTTCTTAATTTCCTGTCAAATATCTGTCAACTAAACTTGCATGAGGCAGAATGGTCTTAAAATCTTAGCCTATTTCCAAAGTATGAACAAAAAAAAATTCTTATCTGACAGTTGATGTAACCAAAATTTTACTACAATCGACATTTACCAGTTGAGTTTATTTGAATACTGTCAGACTAGCGTTGTGCGCGCTCGTTCTCTGAACGGATAGCTCCAATCTAGTACGATCTAGTACTAGTTCGGTCTTTTAGTTCTTTTAGTACCTAGTGTACTAAAAGACCGATATATACATCGAAATGATCCTGTTCCTGGCCCTTCGGTTACTCGTACGTTTAATTACGACCTTGACATGGACTCACAGAAATATCTACAAAAAATATTAAGATTATTGATGGCTTTCTATTTATTTATTCAGTTTTTCTGATTGTATTAGTAAGGTATTAAAGGTCGTAAGGTAGTATTTGCATTTATTGATCTAATAATATTTGATTTTCTTTCATACTTTTGCAGGCTTACGACTGTTATTCCAAAAAGAATATTAGAATGGCGTGTAAGATGTTATATATACAATAATTGTTCATTTTATTTAATTGTATATTGCTGTTTAAAACTCAATCATTTGACACTCGGTTCGCTCTCGGACTCACTTCGGGTATGGGATCTGATGTACTAGATGAACGAAGAGCAGAAACATCGTGGAGCAGTTCGTTCTATTAGTGACTGGAATTCGTTCTTTTAGTTCACTAGTTATATTAGTATATGTACTACATAAGTCTACTATCAGATAAGTTTTAATTGGACATTCTGAAACAGACCCTAAATGCACTTATATATATATAGTGCTGGTTATAGTGATATATACACTACCACCTAGGCAATATGGTTCGAATTAGCATCGAGTGACTATAGGTAATTTATATATATACATAGTTTAATGGAGGTATGTAGTGTGTTTGTGTAATTGCTTAGTGGACGATGACGTCCTTTAAGATGTTTGCGAGGTTCGGTTAAGAGTTTCACACTGCGTGTTGCATTCTTTGAATTATTTAATAGTTACCATTTGTGTGCCTATGTTATAGAAGGATGTCATTCGGGCAGTTTAGTAGCAGTGGTGGTCGGTCAAGTGGTCAGCGGTTACGGTTTGAATAATTTCTCAACCCTGCACTGATCCCTTAGTAACGTCATCGTCCCAGAGGGAATGAACAGGTCTGTCTCCCTGCTGTAGGTTGTAAGATTGTTTGGAAGTAACGGTTGAATATTATCGGTCGTTGTGAGCTGAACTCCTTAGGTACCAATTTTTGCCTGAACATAGATAAGCTCCATATTCCACATTTAGGCTTAAAGCTGTTGTTTATACAATTAAGTTGAATCTTTATTATATAAATAACAGCTTTGAGCTAGATAGCTAGAACAACTCGCAACAGAAATTTTGTAGTCTTTTAGACTGTTTACAGGTTTCCTGGATCACAACAAGAATTTGAGCCCTATAATCTGCCACTTCCTTGAACTCCGGGATTAAATAAACTACAATCAGAATAGTTCATTGCATTTATTGTAAACAGATAATGTTGATGCAATTTCCTGTGCTATGCGATCAGCTGTTCCAACATCAGAAAGTTGAGTAAATTAATGCAGCCAACCTAATACATAGCACATCCCGCAGTGGATGTCCATTGGTTGAAATGATGACGATGATGAACCTAATACTACCTACAACTCTCAGTAAAAGTAAGAAACACTAGAGTCTATGAAGATAAGATGAAAGATAAAACAATGAAGCATATAAATAATCTGAGAGTGAACAATCAGACAGTTTTAAGATCATCATCATCAGCCGATAAATGTCCACTGCTGGACATAGACTTTCACCCAAAGATCTCCACTTAATTCGGTGTTGCGTTGCTTGCAAATTCATAGCACCCCTGGGTCCGGCTCCTTGCCAACGTCCGTCACAGTCACCATGGCCTCCGGTACCGTCGGGCATTTAGGGCCTTCGTTTTTAAGGGTTTAATTGAGGTGATTTGGGCCACCACTACGGCCCAATGGGGGTTGGTGGGCGCCATAGCCTCGTCTGTTGATTAGTAGGGTGCACCGCTAGCAGGTGAGGATGGCTTGGGACCTCTTTTAATATATACAAGATTATTTCCGGAGGCATCCAATGATCAGCTCGTTCAAAGTTCAGCCGCTGTAGGTAGTTTAATTGTAATTAATTTAAGGGTGGTTTTATTTATTTATTTAAACGGAACGAGACCATTCCATAATCGATTATGTAATCCTTAATTGGATCACTACATATATGGCAACGCTACACCTTTTCTTTCATTACATATCTACGCCTGAGTGATTGTGTACAAATCCTAAATGGTCTAATTGTTGAATTAATGATATTTTAATGTTTGGGATAATTACACGTATTTACTACATTACTACATATAAAAGAACTACAATACTTTTTATTTCATTTAACTCCTTATGATGCTGTAGATCCAAACATGGCACCAAGTTACGAAGGAAGTTATTTATATGTGACTATTAAACTTGAGTAACAAAGCTTTACTAACAAGGTGGTGGTCATAATGTGGTGCAGTGTACACCATCCTAACGCCACAATCACATGTCCAAGTTCTGCTCTTGTCCGCTCCGTTGAACAACAATATAACAACAATTAACCTATCACATAGTTTCCTTTGCAAAGGTTAATGTTTGACCGGATAAGCAGTATTTCCGGTAGATCCTGTTCTTATCCCAACACTGTTACTTAGCGTATAAGGTCAAAGTATTAAAGAATTTTTTTTTTTTGTTCTATTTAGATCCTATCCGTTGTTGATTATTGTATATCCGTTGCAAGTCAATCCGCAGATCTGTGTGTTTGTCTGTATCAAATGAATTATAATTGTATTAATATATTTCATTCGTGATATCCGCTTCCGCTTTGTGTTCACCCATTTTCATATCCTGTCTCCACGTCCTTCACGATTGGTTATTATGTTTACGATTTCACTTGTTTTTGTTTAAGTTAAAAGATTCCTTTATTAAGTAACTTAGTTTTTCTAATGAAATATGTAGTGTTAGTGTAAAGCAGTTGATTATTGTATTTACACGCTTTTTATATTATTTAATCACAATATAATTTAGACTAGAAGACGTGATGATGGTCCAGTATGAAGCAGTCGGTAGTCGAGGGTTGGATCCTTATTGAGCTCGTGATAAACCGACATGTTCTAAGATGGTCACATTTTATGGACATTTAACATGTACCCGCATTTCGCTATTGTTGCATGTACGGCCTTGTCTATATTGAAAAGTCCCAACTGTGGGCAAATTGATGCTGTTTATAAAAAAATGCGATCAAAACAATGAAGTTAAATTAATAGTTTCCTGTGGGATGTGTGTATTAAATTAATAATATGTTCGCGTTGCGTAAAACGACAAAATATAGTTATTTCCTTTATTATTATTATTTATATGAAATAATATGTAAATGTTTATTTAATTAGCTCATATTAGTTACTGGTAACTTTGTATTCTTTAACATTAAGTTTACTGCGCGTATTTTGTCGTCAATAACCTACGGATGTAATGACGATCTCCGTTAGAGGACAATGGTAGGAACTGGATGTGTATGCGCCCTTCCGTCCAGCAGTGGACTGGTAGTGCGCATCAGCCCATTGGTGAACGCACGCACGAACGTAGTATGCTTTTAATATTCCTATCAACTTCTTTAAATTTACTATAATTACATAGAGGCGCTTTACTAGAACTGTGCGGAGTGGAATAAGTCCACAGTGGCCTTCCCTGTAAGAGGGATCTTTCGCTGTAAGAATAAGAATGGAGGGGATTTTAGTAAAGGGACCTTCCATCCCCACCCCATTCTTTCTGGAAGAATAAACGCATTCAGCTGCTTTCAATGTCTACAGGTAGTCCAATGCCAGTAAACTTAATGTTAAGTGTAGCTTAGTAATTCTTAACGCGTGTAGTGTTCAAGATCTGTTACGCATTTTCACGTGTCCGCCGCGAACTCGTGCGCTGTCCCGCGAGCGTGTCAAGTGAAACGTGCGACGAGGCACGATGCGCGGGTTCACGTGACAGTGTGGTTTTATGGATATCATTTGTTTGTGGTGCGGGGTTTGTTTTTATGAAAATAAAAGTCGAATTATCTACTGCCGGAAGCGAGTGTTTATTTTCCAATGCCTACTCTACTACAGTAATTATTAATCCAATACAATAATGTTTTTAAATAATATTCCATATTAATTAAATGTTACACATAATATCGTGTTAAAGGATAAAACTGGTGGTAGGTATCTGTTCAGCCCTGTAGTCTCGGGCTATTAAGAATAGGACTAAAGTATTCCCTGCCCGGAAGGCGACTGAAAGGGTCTAGGGAGTTGCGCGGGCCTTGAGGATAGTGGCCCTTAACAAGCGAACTTGTGTGGGGCAGCGTATGGTTCAGCGATGGTGCTTAGGATTGGGCTCCTCTCCAGGGGAAGGAGTCCGCCGCCTCTATTCGGTGGTTGTGCGATCGATGGCTCTCTATGACGCTCCGGTTTGGTCAGTTCGGTTGACGGGCAGCCGACGTTGTCGGGCTAAAGTCAACAGTCTGCAGCGACAGATAGCCATTCGTATCGCGCGGGGATATCGAACGATATCTTTTGAGACGGCCACTATCCTGGCCCGGTTCCTACCTCTAGACATACTGGCGGAAAGGGACGCACGGATTTATACGCGTCTACGTTCTCATCGAGAAGAAGCCGAACCCCTGGATGTGGTGGAAGTGCACAGGCATGAGCGCCACCGCGCTTTGGAGGTGTGGAGAGAGAGGCTTGCTGAGCCGCGGAACTCACGGCAGCGTATAGTAAGCGCTTTTCTGCCGAACCTCGAAGCCTGGCTTAGATCGGGCGGAGTGGCGCATGTCACGTTCATGCTGACTCAGGTACTCACAGGACACGGGTGTTTAGGTCAGTAGCTGAATAGGATTGGACGTGAACCAACCACGCAATGCCACCAATGTGGTGGAGAGCTGGATTCCGCTCAGCATACGCTCGCAGAATGACCTACGTGGGAGCCTGAACGGCAAACTGATCTACGAAATCGGGCATGACCCTTCTTTGCCAGTAGCGATATTAACTGCACTGGCAAAGAAAAATGGGTGGATAGCGTTGGTTTTCTTCTGTGAAACCGTCATGATGCAGAAGGAGTCCGCCGAGCGAAGTCGGGAGAGGGCCGATTCCGGCCATAGACGAGGACGTCGAGGCGATGGCAACGGATGCCCCAACCCGTTAGCGCTGTAGTCCCGGGCCATTAAGAATAGAACTAAGGTATTCCCTGCCTGTCGTACATACATACATATATATCACGCCTCGTTCTCAGTGGGGTAGACAGAGACCACCTCTCTCCACCTGCTACGATCCTGGCACACATCTCTCACTTCCTCCATTTTCATAAGCGTCTTCATGCATGCTCGCCGGTTGCGTGTGCTTTTGATCCGGCCTTTCTTTAGGACATCTCCGGTTTGATCGGAATATGTCCGTCTAGGTCGGCCTGCACCGATTTTTCCAATCATTCTTACCTTGTATATTTCTTTCGTTAATCTTCTTTCATCCATTCTTTCGACATGGCCGAACCATCTAAGCATCCCTTTCTCTATCCTTGTTACTACATCTTCAACCACGCCGCACCGCTTCCTTATCACACTGTTCCTCACTTTGTCCATCCGTTTCACTCCAGTTATACTTCTCAGGCTTCTCATCTCCACAGCATTAATCCTACTTTCATGTTTCTTCTGCCATACCCAACATTCACTACCATACATCAGTATGGGGACCAACAGGCCTCTATGCAGAGCCAGTCGTGCTCTTTGTGAAACGTTCCGGCTATTCATAAAGTTATGAAGTGCCCCATTGACTTGATTCCCTTTTAAAACTCTTCTTTCAATATCACCATCACACTTGCCATCTCTCGTAAACTGTGAACCCAGATATACAAATTCTTTCACTTGTTCCACTTTTTGTCCCTCAATCATAATGTCAGTTTGTCATACATTCTTCTCTTTCAAAAACCATTACTTTCGTCTTGCTTACATTCACTTTCATTCCTTTACTTGTTAAAGCTCCATGCACCATGTCGACCATCGCTTGCAACTCCCTCTCCGATGATGATAATAAAACTTGATCATCCGCGTATAGGAGGCACTTGACAGTCAACTCATTCATTCTTAGTCCATAATCACTATCTTTCAAATCTTTCAAGCAATTGTCTAAAAATGGGTTAAACAGCCACGGCGAGGCCACACATCCCTGTCTAACACCCTTCTGGATGCTAAACCAATCTGAGTAAGCTCCGTTTATCCTGACACAAGCACTAGAACCCTCATAAAGTGATTTCAATGCTCGTCTCAGCGTGCTGTTTACCCCATAAACAGACAATATGGACCACAATTCATTCCTCACCACTCTGTCATAGGCTTTTTCCAAATCTACGAAAGCGCAATAGACCTTTTGGCTATGTGCCAAACATTTTTCGGTTATGCTACGTAAGGAAAAGACCTGGTCCATGCATCCCATTCCACTTCTAAATCCTGCTTGTACATCCCAAATTTTCTCTTCAGTTTCATTCATCACTCTTTTAATCAGTATCTTTGCATACAGTTTGCCGACGACCCTCAGTAAGCTAATGCCACGATAGTTTTTACAGTCTTGCTGTGACCCTTTTCCTTTATATACCGGAACGATTACGGCTTTGCACCAGTCATCTGGCACTTTGCCGCTCCTCCAACAAAGATTGAAAAGGTAGTACAGCTGACTAGCTACCACGCCCTGTCCAGCTCTCAGCATCTCGACCGTAATCCTATCATATCCTGCAGCCTTACCCAACTTCATACTATTCATTGCATCTAAAATCTCTTTCATACTAATGTTACTTTCATCCCCACTCTCAGTTTGACCCCTACCGGGGTTTGGCACATGCATATCCTCTTTCTCGAATAAACTTTCAAAATATTCCTTCCACCTCTTTAGTATACATTCTTCACCTGCCACAAAGCTTCCATTCTGGTTCCTGATTTCGCCATGTGAGCTTGTATTATTAGCTCTGGCTATTCTTATGGTCTTCCAGAAGAACTTAATGTTCGTCCGGAAGTCATCAGATAACCTTCTTTCAAATTCATCTCTATCATTCATTTTCTTTCTTTCCACCACTTCCTTTGTTACGGTCTTACGTCTTTTATACTCATTCTTCGCATTTTGTACATCCTCTATCGTTGCCTTGTCCATTCTGATTGGCTTCTGCTGCCAAACAATCCTGCCATGCTTTCCTCTTTTCAGACACCGCCTTCCGAATTTTTGCACTTACAGTCTTCAACATACTTCCTTTTCTTCTCTTGCTCACACCACATACATCAGTGGCCGCATTCACAACTCCATCCTTGAGATCGACTTCCATAACTCTTCAACCTCACACATTCCTTCTAATCTGTCAAACTTATCAATCAATTTACTCTTATACTTCTCTCTCATTTCATCATCTTGCAAAACCTCGACTTTCACTCTTTCTAGCACACTAATGGATTCCCGAACATGATGCCGCCATCGCCTAAAGATCCCCCTTATTCGGCATAACACCAGGAAGTGATCAGTGTCGATGGCAGTGCCACGGTACACCCTGGTGTCTAGCACTTCCTTTCTCAATCTCTTATCGACCATTAAAAAATCAATCATACTTTCCTCGTTTCCTTCTTTTCTTGTGTACCTGTGGATCTTTTTGTGCTCAAACAGTGTTTGTTACTACAAGATTCCACTCCAAGTAGACCTCAAGTAGATTCTTTCCATTTTCATTCACTCTTTCATCACCGAATTTCCCTAACACAGTTTCATATCCATCACGCTACACTCCAACCCATCCATTAAAATCTCCAAGCATTACAATTCTTTCATTACGCTTACATTCATTCAGAACATCTTTCAAACTATGCCAAAACTCTTCCCTTTCGGTTTGGGCTCTCGAAGACCGGTTCCATCCCGCATCTTGTGGAGCATATACCCCTAGAATGAAGATGCGGGTAAGGCCAACCTTCAACCTCACCCACATGAGTCGAGGACTCACACACCCAAAGTCAGTGATACATTCGTTCATTCTAGCAAAAAGCAGCACACTAACTCCTTGACAGCCTCTGCTGGTTTCAGGGACTCCTGACCAGTAGGCTGTGTAAGGTCCATATATGGTGGTGTCGCATCCTTTCCGCTTAGTTTCATTCACACATAGAATATCAATTCTTCTTTCCCTCATCTCACATACATCATCAATTTAACTTTCATTCCTCTGACATTCAAAGTAGCAAAGGGGTCACCGGTGCGTTTTATAAGAGATTCCGGAACCTCCCCGAATGCACTGATGCAGATCACGCGAGAGTGTTTTAGTGAGTAAGAACCTCACATAACCCTGATTTCCCCCCAGAAGCAACGTATCTTTCGAAGATTTCCCCCCAAAACAAAAAAAAAAGTTTTTGTCGCCAGAGACCGTCTAGATACCATACCACCGCAGCATCTATGTCTACAGCTAAACAGTAAAGTGCAAATATCACCGTTCTCCGGTTACAAGTGCGTTGTAGATAGTGAAATTATGGAATGAAGAGATTTAACATCTTAAGATTTAAACGTTGTACACAATTTAATGCCGTGTGTATAATCATAGATATAAGAAGCACTACGTTGATATAATGACAGCCTACTGTTCTACGCGCCTACCTCATGTACTACCTTGAAGCTTTTGCATCACTACGTTACGAGTTTACTACGTTTTGCGGTACATCTACTGAATGAAAACCCTAGAGGCGTAACATCCGGCCCCGCCGTGATTAAATTTTAGCATCCTTAAATATTAACTTGACGTTCTTGTCGTACTCGGCGTCTGCGCAGCGGTACGGAGTGCCGTTGAGGGTCTTCAGCGGCAGCGCGGGCGAGTGTGGCGCGGGCAGCGCGCGCTCGTTGCGGCAGAAGCGGCGCAGGTGGTACCAGCCCGCCCCGTAGTTGTAAATGAGCACGCGCTTGAAGAACTCCACCGCCAGCTCCTGCCCAGCGAACAGTTTATTTATATAAATACATGTACTAGTGGTTATGCTTCTTATGTATCGGCTAACTTGACTTTGACATGTCTAGTGACAGCGAGGCTACGGATGGAGAAGTGTGCCTGCGCAGAATACACCGGCTCTTGTTGATACCTCGAATAGGTCAATGTTATGTCGAATGTGGTCGGTGGTAATGACTAGGGTCGCCGAGTTTGTTAAGGTGACACCTACTTGCAAGGGTTTTGGCTGCTTCTTGGAGAGGTACAGCGTGACGCAGCGCATCGCGTCTTCGAGCTCGGGCTCCGCGAGGCGAAGGTCGCGGGCGAGGCACGGCATTGCGTCGAGCGTGGCGCACTGCAGCTGATACACGGGGCTGGAGCGGTACGAGGAGCCCTTGTCCTTAAGCAGGCTGTCCTCGCTAGAGGTCTGCAAGAACCTGAACAGGCGCGGCAGTACTTCCCTGCAGGTTATGGAAAGAATGTTTACAATTTACAATGTCCACTAGCCGTGACGATGTTTTTTACTGTCGGACTGTTAACCCTGATAAAATCCAACTTTGTATCAACATTATGAATCATCTCACTTGACGGCGCGGCTTCTGATGAAGTCTTTGCTGAGCGACGCCATTGTGATCAGGACCTCCAACGCCTGGCGTGCCAGCGGTGGCTCCGCATCGAATCTGGTGCAGAGCGGCGCCCATGCAATGTGCACCAGCGGCAGCAGCTCGTCATCGCGCGTCCGCAACACGGGCAGCCCGGCTGCCAGCACCTTCATGGCCAAGATGGCCTCGTCGCGACGCTGTGACGTTATAAAGTTGGCGCACCGCGTCAATACCGATATCGTAACGGTTACGTGACGCGGCGGGGGAGAGGTCTCCTCTGCAAGAAAAACCCTTCTTTAAAGACTTGCAAGGAAACTGCACAACAATAAATAAACGCTAAATTTATTAAACACCATCCAATTTAACCAATATTTTTAAAATACAAAACTGGAAAGCGTCTTCAATAGTCAAATGGTAGTTTAATGGCGGGGACAGTCTGGGTGGATGGTACCATCTTAAGATTTTCGTTCTCCGCATCCAGGTAAACATCATCATGTTTCGGTTGTATAGGCGCTGTTGGTAAGAAAATAACTGGCGTAACGTGAATTGTCGGACCTCAAAGCGTCGAACACAATATGGTGTAGTGTATATCGTCCAAGTTAGCACCACTGTGTTAAGAGTAGGTCTCTGCTCATGTATGTCCGAAATATATCCTATGATTGAATCAGTTTCAAATAAAAAGAAAGACCGATCGGTGTATTCAGCCAGGAGCCGCAAAGCTACAGACGGACAGACACACGTTATATATATATATTTAAAAATTATACCAACTTGTTACAGTATCATCATAATCCAATGCCTCATCCTCTTTCTTCTTCACATCTTCCAAATACATCTCCTCCAACTTCTTCCCGAGGTCGTCTTCGTCTTCGTTGCTAAGCAACCGCTCCGTCTCCTTGCTGCTGGCGTAATCCAACGCTTCCTCGAGTACGTCCATATACAATACCTCGTTGGGTTCATCGAGCTCGTCCTCAACATGGAACCACTTCCTGATGCAGGTGATGAAAGTTAGGAACACGTGGAGGTATGCATACAGATCCCTCTCGTGGTATTTATCACAGCTTTGAACGAGGACCTGGTGATGAAAGAACTAATTAAAAAATTATTCAACAATATTCTAACACAGTCCAAAGAATTACACTCGACAATTAGAAATGAAGCTTTTGATTGTGGAGACTCATCGTCATCAGCCGATAGAGGTCTACAGCTGGACATAGCTCCCTCCCCCAAAAGATCCCCATATCAATCCGTCCTCGTGCTCGCATCCAGCGACTGTCTGCGAGCTTCAGTCATTTGTAAGTGCTCAGATAGGAGGATTAGGGCCGTTCCCCACCACGCTAGCCCAATGCAGGTTGGTGGGAGCCAGAGCCTCGTCGTTTATTGGTTAGCAGCGTGCACCGCAAACATGTGAGGTTGGCTTGGATCCGTTAGTTGTTGTACGGGACCACTTACGACCGTTTGTGGCGACTATATATTGATTATACGCGGCCATTTTGTTTACACCACCAATGAAGTCTGCAACCACATACTTGAAGGGAGAAATTGCCAGTGACATTACTGAACCAGATAACCTCATACGTCGTGAATGCTTCGGTGTGGTGCAAACAACCTAACTAGGGTGTGTGACCAGATCTCGTTTCTGAAAGCAGTTCCTTGCGAATACCAATCACCACTACCCGTGGGTAGACGCGAACTTACTGGTCGACTTCTTCAATAAAGGAACACTAAGTATGTACATACATCGTCCACTATCCCGTACATGTAGTCAAGTATGCCGGTGTCGCTGTACTCCATGACCACCGACAGTATTTCCAGCGCCGACTGGATGTTCCACACCTGACAACATGAACAACACACCTATTTAATAGTGATATGGTGATGATTTAGTTAGTACAGTCACAATGTAATTTCATGGTTCGATTACCACTCAACATGAACATCCGATGAAGGCTCATGTTACTAAGAAACCGGATATGTTCCAAGATCCAACAGCTCTCGGTTACTTGTGACATCTAACAATTAGCCTCTTAACCAGTCAAATGGATAATTAGGGTTGACTCTCTTGAGATAATTGGGTCAGGAGTGTTATCCATAAAATAGCCCTATTATATCTCACTGCTGGGACAGAGATATATGTGACTACTAATAACTTTAAATCACATTTGTTTGTTTTGAATTTGTCAACATATTTACATGTAACAATGAATATCTTCCGGCTGATGATGATGATGGTAACTGAAGTAATTTTTAACTTCTTTTTTGCATCAAAAAAGATAGCTTATGAAGGTAGAATATGGTGATGACTGACCTTCTTCAGTCTGTTGGTGATCTGATTGGTAACGTAGTCCGCGTTGGCCGCAATCAGCTCCGCGACGGAGGTGTGCCCGCAGGCGAAAGTGATGTCGTTGATGGCCTTCAAGCCTGCATAGTGCAGCGCCTCGTAGCGGCTTCCTGGAAGTGAACGAAGAATGTACTTTGAACTCGATAACCTTTATGCCGTTGCTGCTAAGTGCGTACAACAAAGACATTCATGATGCGATTCTAGGCCCACGAAGCAACGAGTTGAGCTATTCACCTGATATTATGTGATATCTTTGCCTATGTGATGCTAATTACTTTTAGTATACTTTAGCCATCACTATGATACAAATTTTAATATCATCTTATGTGAATTTATTCATCCTATAATTTTACATCGGCTCTTATGTTCGATGATAAGATCTCTTCTTGCGTGGTTCTACCCCGTGTATGGAGGGTTTATGAAGTACTTATATAAACAACCAATAATAATAACTTAGAACTGCGGCTTACCCACTCTCTCCAATACGAGGCAGAGTGTCTTCAACAGGTAGGGTTGGAACTCTTCGCGCAGTGTTCTGGCCATCACACCCACACCCTCTGTGAGTAGGCAGCATAGCGCAAGGTTGCGCTGCGCGTGTGCATAGTTGCTGCAGCCGGTGCGTGCACGAGCGAGTCGCGGCCGCTCGTAACTTACACCCGTGAAGCGGATCTCCGTCGTGCCTTCGAACAGACCTGCGCGAATTATAAAAAAAATAAACAATCCTCTTAGCGTTCCCCACTACTACGATCTTCTTTCAAAAGGTGAGAGTCAAGGCCGTCTATCAACTACGCTAATTCGTGCGAGTTGATGGATATCACGTGTTTCCAAAGTTGTTGTTCTTGAAAAATGTTGGTTTCCTCACGATGTATTCCTTCACCATATAAATAAAATAATTCTTTCTTATATGAGGACTCTTCATCACCATCAGCCGATACTCGTCTACTGCTGGACACTGGCCTCCCCCGAATATCTCCACATCGAGGCTAACTATAGAGTAAAAAATATAAATATACAGTTAGCTCACCTGGCACACCATCCTTCATCCAAGCTCTTGGGTTGTACACATCGGAGTCCAGTGTCTCTTCTTTGCTGATTGGTGGCTCCGTACTGCCCAATTCTAGTGGGAGATACCACAGGTCCTCCTCCAAGTACGTGTCCAGTATGCGCTTGGCAATCGATGGCTGGGCTCTGGGAGCTAAAATAATTGTGTGATGGATTACCTTATTAATACTTTTCCTAAAGATATTGATGTTAAGGCTACAAACTTACTACAGCCTATACAGTTAATAATGTAAGCCAGTTCGCAATCCCTCTGCTTGAACAGCTCCAGGAAATGGTCCAGCAGTAGTTCAGCACACTCCGCCTCTCCGAGCAGCTGACAGATTTCCTGCAGTCGCGTCACGCTTTCTTGACTGTCCAGATATCGCAGTTCCAGCCACGGCCGTACAACTGACGGGGGGGCTTTTAAATCTAGGAAAAAATTATGTAAAACGTTCAAGTTGACGACGAACAGTGACAAGGTGAGTGTTAAAGGAGGAGAAGGATGAAGAGAGACACCAGTGCGTTATGTTTTGATCCCAGGGCCCCACGCATCACTCTGAGAATAATAATCATCGTCAGACAATAGGCCTCCTCCAAAGATCATATATAGTCAGCATGACCTCTAGCACCGCTGGGAGCTAGGGGCTGTCGTATGTAGTGGTTCATATGGTACGCTAGCCCCATTGCGGGTTGGCGGGAGCACCGTGATCACAGAGGTTTTAGTGGGTATGAATCCTACATAACCTTATCTTCCCTCCAGAAGGATTCCCGATAATAAAAGAAATATGGTACCAATGTGCGCGCGCGTGCCGAACAACGCTCGGCGCGTTTCTAGCGAGGCAGCGTGCTGCAACGCGTCGCTCAGCGCGCGCAGCATGCCGCGCGACGTGAGCGCCGCGGTCAGCTGCTGCCGGCGCGCGCTGCCGCTGAGCACGCGCATGTATCCGTGTACGAGGTTCAGCGCGGCAAGCTTGCGCCCAGAATCTAAACAATATATATATACAGGGTTGTCAAATATCTCCCTTCCGCCTTTTTGTCTTTAGAATTTCGCGGCTATGTACAAAGCGCTACAGAGCTCGTATCTGGCAATACTATACATAATTTAAAGGGTCTTGACATAACCTACAAAACGACGCTATGCATAATTAGTTTGGATATTGCGTTCAACAGTTATAGACGTGTAAACATGGAGTTCAATAACGCCGAAATTCGCGTTATTTTAAAGTTTTCCTTCGTTAAAGGCAAATCCGCTAGAGAAACGTTCCGTGAGATTAATGGTGTTTTGGGGGATGGTACTCTATCACTTCGAACCGCGGAGGAATGGTTTCGACGATTCAGAGCCGGTGAAAACGACACCATGGATAAGCCAGCCGGCGGAAGACCTGTGACGACAAATACCGATCAAATCATGGACTACATCGAGTTAGACCGGCATGTGGCATCTCGTGACATCGCCCAGGAGATGGGAGTTAGTCACCAAACCATTTTAAACCATCCGCAGAAGGCTGGATACAAAAAAAAGCTTGATGTTTGGGTGCCGCATGATTTGACGCAAAAAAACCTTCTGGACCGAATCAACGCCTGCGATATGCTGCTGAAACAGAACGAACTCGACCCATTCTTGAAGCGGATGGTGACTGGCGACGAAAAATGGATCACATACGACAATATCAAGCGAAAGCGGTCGTGGTCGAAGGCCGGTGAATCGTCCCAAACAGTGGCCAAGCCGGGATTGACGGCCAGGAAGGTTTTGCTGTGTGTTTGGTGGGATTGGAAGGGAATCATCCACTATGAGCTGCTCCCATATGGCCAGACGCTTAATTCTACCATCTACTGCGAACAACTGGACCGCTTGAAGCAGGCGATCGACCAGAAGCGTCCAGAATTGGCCAACAGGAAGGGTGTAGTGTTCCACCAGGACAACGCCAGACCACACACTTCGTTGATGACTCGTCAGAAGCAACGGGAGCTCGGATGGGAGGTTTTATCGCATCCACCATATAGCCCGGACATAGCGCCAAGTGATTACCACCTGTTCTTGTCCATGGTGAACGCCCTTGGTGGTGTAAAGTTGAACTCAAAAGAGGCTTGTGAAAAGTGGCTGTCCGAGTTCTTCGCAAATAAGGAGGGGGGCTTCTACGAGGGAGGTATTATGAAGTTGCCGTCTAGATGGAAACAGATTATCGAACAAAACGGCGCATATTTGAACTAAATCCGATCACTGTAACACTTTTTATAAAGTATTGAATAAAGAGCAAAAAAGCGGAAGGGAGATATTTGACAACCCTTATATATATATATATATATATATATATATATATATATATATCATCATTATAATCGACAAGGCAGCATTAAGCGATACGTCCGCTCATGACAACCTTCACTGGCACTCTAGGTCTCTATTTCTTGAGACCGTCTAGGCAGGTAACATTGCAGCGCCTATTTCTACTATCAAACAGCAGCGTGGAAACATTACTGTATTCAGGTTTGAAAGGCATCGTAGCTAGTCAAATGACTAAAGTAACAAGATTTAACACCTTATAAGACAGACAATGTGGTGATGTTTATATCTAAGTAGCGGCATGTTGTTAAAGGTAGGCGTATCACTTGCTATCAAGTGAATGTTTCGCTCTTCTCGTCACTTCGGTAAATAAAAAAGGAAACAATATGAAGTTGTTATGTTATAATTATATTGCTCCCCACTCTGCTGGTTGCCGTAAAACACAAGATGTTAAGTTACTTTACTTCAGTGATTCCCTTTCACCAGAACTGCGGTGGTACATACTTAGATGGAATACGGCAACAGAAAACTGTTATTTTTGTGATAATTGAAATACAAACAACATATCCTTTTGTGCTACTGATCACGGAATGAAATAAAAATGTCTATTTATAATACCTGTAGGGAATCCACAATAGCCTTACTCCATAAAATTCATTTTATTTAAAAAAAACACTAACAAAAAAATATGGCAGATTTAACCCCTATTGCACTTAGCACCCGATGTAGAAAAACACGTGGGGGTTGATCACTGACACGTTTTATAAACTAGTTTTTATGAGCGTAACGCCAACCAGCTCTTCAGCGTGATGGTAAAATGCTAGACTATCTCCTTTTTAAAATAAATCCCTGATTACCAATACAAAGAACAATTCTTCTTTTTCTTCCTAAAGTGCATCTCCAACTAGTGAAGGTTGGTCACGTGGTACAGTCCTTTCTGTGTGTAAAGAATAATAAGCGATTTAAATACATTTTTTTGTATTTATTACATTTAGATCATACCAATATTGTTGAGCAACTTGGGTAGATTGGTGAGGGCCTTGAACAAGTTCTGGTAGAGACAGTCCGTGGTGTCGAGCTCGAGTTCGCACGACGCGTGCGCGATGTACGTCTCCACCACATCCGCACTGTAATCCGACACCTCGAAGTACTCATCGTTGGACAGTGATATCAGCACGTCTAGTACTGTCGGTATCGACGGCTGCATCGACCTAGGAAAAAGAAGGAAACGGATATTGCACATTGCTATAATAGAAAGCTATACAATAGTAAAAATTGGCGGTGATACAGGGTGTCTGGTGGCAGATTTATGTTTTCAAATTTAAATAAAAAATAATACGTTTGACATATAACTTTACTAAAAGTATTAAAAGATAGAGTACAAATGCGGATTTCATTTTTTAAAGATAATGTCATCCAAATGTCTTCCATCCTGTTGCACACGCTGTTCGAAACGGAGCCTCGTATTCCGTGCCACACGCTGCAGTAAACTTGGTTCAATTGCGCTGATTTCTCGCCGAATATTTTCTTTTAAGTCCACAACAGTTCGCGGATTGTTGGCGTAAACTCTCTCTTTGAAGTAGCCCCACAAAAAAAAATCCATTGGAGTTAGGTCGGGTGACCTCGGTGGCC
The DNA here is from genome assembly GCA_033220335.2 of Troides aeacus. Lineage (NCBI taxonomy): Eukaryota > Metazoa > Arthropoda > Insecta > Lepidoptera > Papilionidae > Troides > Troides aeacus. The sequence goes on from CM067280.1 coordinate 10,279,104, forward strand.
ACGGGATGTCCCCAAAGCGACTAATCAGTTTTTGAGGGAGATTTTCTCGCAACAAATCCATCGAAGCTCTGGCCGTGTATGCGGTCGCACCTGTACCGCATCCTGTTGAAACCACGTGTGTGATGAGAATGATGAATGAGCTCGCAGGTTCGGCAAAAAGAAATTCGAAATCATGAGCCGATAATTCTCACCATTGACATTCGTCGCTTGGCCCCGTGCATTTTCAAAAAAAAATGGTCCGATTATCCCATTCGTGGATAAAGCGCACCAAACAGTTACCCTTGGGCAATGTAATGGTTTTTGGTGCTTCAGTCGAGGATTGCGAGTTCTTAGAGCCCAGTAACGGCAATTTTGCTCGTTTACGTGTCCGTTTAAATGAAAATGAGCCTCGTCGCTCCAAAAAATGGAATTCACAGTGCGAAAACGCTCCAACATGGTTTCACAAAAAAATTTGCGTGACGCAAAGTCATTTTTTTTCAATTCTTGAGTCATGCACAATTGCTCTTGGAAGTCCCAGTGAAGCTGCCCTTTTCCGTATAGAAAGTCGTGCATTTTCACCTAAACTGCGTTCAACCAGTTCAATGTTTTCGGGGGTCCTTGACGATCGACTAGGTCCTGGCCGTGGTGTGTTCATAGCCGAAGCAGTTGCGCGGAACCTCTCCACCCACGAACGAATTAAATTCACACTCGGCCCACCGCCTATCCGTCGAATATTGAAATGTGAACAAAACTGTCGGCGAGCGAGTACGTAAGAATCGTTACTCTTGAAAAATGCTTCAATAGCGAACGCGCGATGCTCACCCGACCACTGCGCCACTGCACCACTGCGACATCGTGACTAAGAAATCCGCACGATCGGTGATTCTAATGACACCACCTTCACTGCACCCCCGCACTGTTTATAACTTATTGAGATATTCGTTTTTTAAAATATAAATCTGCCGCCAGACACCCTTTACATTTCATCATGAAAGTGACCGCATGATGACTGCTGTAAATATTCCGTGTACCTAAACACCATAGAAATTATAACATGTTAAGTCTCTTTACCTTAGTCACAGCACCCTTCAAGCCCGTTCGTGGACCCAGGTTCACAGCCTATTAATCACTACATAGTATTAAACAAATTCGCTTCCCGCTGTCTGTCCGTCCCTACGTATGTATAGATCTTTAAAACTACGCAACGGATTTTGATGCAGTTTTTTTTATTAGATAAAGTAATTCAAGAGGAAGATTTATATGTACAATACATATTTAGATTAAATCGAGGATGTCCTAAAGATATCCGGGTCAATAGTATTGCCAACCGACGAGGATGCTTGAAGACGCTCATGAAAGTGGAGGAAGCGAGAGAGGTGATCTCTGCCTACCCCACTGGGAACGAGGCGTGATATGTATGTATGTATAATACAAGTATAATACAGTAGAGAAATACAGATTATTTTAGAGGTTTCTAATGGGATGTCGTAAATAAAAACATTTTTATGCGCTTACATTGTAAACGCTGGCTGAACCGTACTACAGTATACACCTTGAGAGGGTCTACGAATCACAAAAAAGTCCGCGATGGTATATATCTCTTAGGGATAACCCACAATAACCATTTTTTAACCTTTAAAAAGCCTATAAATAGTACGGTATAATGTAATTTTCTTTGACACTAAAGAAAATTTTATTTGGTAAAGATATAGCTTCTGCTATTTAGAGGTCAGCTAAGAATGGATTTTACAAAATTCATTCCTCAAAGGTAGTTGCGGTTAAAAACGGGATAGAGCCCGAGGGATAGCGGTTTATCACAGGGCGGGAATGTTTCTGATAAATTTCAAATCTATATCCATATTACTGCCGGCAAAGCGGGCACGGAGTATTATAACAATAAGTATATTAGGGCTATAATTAGTGCTACTACACTGCTATTATTATTATTATAAAGTACTTGTTATATTACTTTTTATTCATATAATCCTATTCCGCTCTTACTAGAGATGATCTCTATTGTTCTTTACTTAAGTTAACGGTACGAGAGTTGGAGATCTAACGACCTGGTGACCTATAACACAGGTTTATTACCTATCACAAGCACCACCGATCCACAGCCATATTGTTAAATGATGTACGTAACTTAAGAATTTTGTTTTTAATTACTTTTGGTTTTGGAGTAATAAAAAAAATATATTTAATGCTTGCCACCCGACGACAGCTTTGAAAGATGAAAATAGGTTTTCATTCTATATCATCAATAGTGTGTGCTAACATTAGTGTTTGGTGTGAAGAGCAAGAACCTGGTGGTGGTGATATTACCGAGGTGTTACTATAATAACATGTGTTAACACTTACCGATTGCATTCCATCAGTATTCTCGCGCAGAGTATAGCCAACTCTTTCCTGACCTTAACATGGTCGTGAGTACTGAGCGGCACTAGGCTCTTGATCACAAGCGCTAGCTTCTCGCTCGCCATTTCGTACCATTCCGGCGACCTTCGCTTAATTTCCTTCGGCGCTACAATTGACGACGTTATAAATTTTATTTAAAACAATATTAAAACATTATAAGAAATTTGTACAATGAACTGCATAAAAAAAAAATTATAAAGAAATAAAAATAAGAAGAAAGCTGGAAATTTCTGAATGCAGGCATTGCTAGACTGATCTTCATGTGCGGCTTATATTCAGCAGTAACGATCTATTGACTTATGAGGGTGATAAGAAGAGACAAACATGCAACAGTCATGCATTTACTAACATTTATTAATATCTTTAAAATCCATTACCCTTGCTGTTTGCATCACTGTCTGCACTCTTTTTTTTAGCTGCAATCATATTGGCAAAGTCCTGAGCCGTTACACAGGGTCTCTTTTCAATAAGTTTATCGTGCATAGTCGTACAAAGCACACGGTGCATGGCATTCAGAGCCGACTGTAAAAAAGATTAATGTTTTTGTGAGTAACAAAAGATTAGATGCCACTCACAATTATTAGAATATAAGTAACAAAAAGAAGTGTAAGGGGTCCCGCACAACAACTTAGGGGTTCAAGTTAACCTCACGTGAAATACCTCATGGGAAATAACCCAAATACTACCATATGAACTTATACAAATGTGATCTTTGGGGTAGCCCTATGTCCAGCAGTGGACGTCTGTCAGGTGATGATAATGATGATGAAGTAATAACAATTATATATCTTTGTTACATTTCAAATCTAAGTGTATTATTAAAAGATATTTCTGTGTATTATGAAAAGAGTGGATGATGAAGTATGCTCACTCAAAACCATCAGACTCTTAAAGTTTAAAACCAGAACAAAGTAATACTGTTACGTTGGCATATTCACAATATCAGTCTTAAATATCTAGGTGGGTGCAGGTTAACAGACAGATAATAAATATTTTAAAATTACCAAAAATATACAAATATACATTACCACAATAATAGCCTGACTCAGATTATCTGACGACATGGCAACATCCTGCAGCGCTGATAGGAGGCCGGGTAATATACTTGCAAGCATGTCTACCACTAAGGGCTCCACTCTTTCATCTGTTATATGGTACATATCGTCAGTGAGGTCCTCGTGGATTCCTGTGTGTGCAGTTACACTTTTTATTGCAGCTAATCTAAAAAAAATAGATAGAATGGAATTAATTTGAGAATGTGTTAAGACAATACATCCTGCAACTATTTCCTGTTTAAGTGTTATGTACTGAATATATGATAAGACACATGAGGTACTATGTGTTGTTGGCAGCTACGTAGCTGTGTTCTAAAGTATTGTGTGAATATATAATATTATGAAGCACCCACTTAGTTGATATTATTTTCAATAACACACATAAGTTAAATACCCACATATATAACATTCCTTCCTCCTTAGAAAAGCTACTCTAACTAGAAAAATAAAAGCTTATATTTAGTACTTTAAACTATCTAAATCAGTCAATGTATTATGTAAATGACACTATTGTAAATATAAATTTTCTGAACCTGTATTAGGTCTCGTACATGGCTTTTGAGAATGCAAGGATGTTCTGTGTTTAATCTTTCCTAAGACACTGCTTTCAGATGTGGGTGGTATTCCTAATATCTCTGCCCATTTATCGGAATCGGGAATTTCAATTATTTCTTCACATTCCTCTAACTTTTCCTGATCATCTTGATCCTTTTAACATGTCTCTTGGTCTTCTATTGCTTCTTCTTCCCGGACTCTAACTGTACTATGCTCATTACCATTAAACGCATCCCTACTGCTTGCTATTCTCTTTGTAAGCTGATTGATATGGCGATTAAGTAATTTCCCACTATCTGTTCGAATTTGATAACTTGACGGACCAGTCTTGTCAAAAATTGAGCCGGTAAGCCAGCCATCTAGGACCTATACTGTTGTAATTACGATACATAATATCCTGTTCTATTAAAACTTCTCTGTACTTTCTCTGACTATAATTGATGACCTGTTCTTCTATTCTTTTTTGTTGCTTTTTATCCGGATGTATAGTGTCAAGTAATGTACGTAATTGTCTCTTCATTAATAACTCTGCAGGACTCTTATTTGCTGTACTACATGGAGAAGCTCATAGACCTAATAATAAATTTGGAATTTTAACTTCCCATGTTGTCTTCCATCTTAGAAAGCCTATTTTTAACAGTTTGGACCATTCGTTCTGCTAAGCCATTTGTCTCTGGGTGATATGGTGCAGTGGTCACGTGACGAATTTTATTAGCTTTTAAGAATTGACTTGTTTCCTTTCACACGAAGGAAGGGCCGTTAACAGATACTAGTAATTCACACAACCCATGAGTAGCAAATGTGGTTCTTAACAGTTGAGTAACTGTAGTTGGTGTAATATTAGTTTGGGGAAAAAGAAATCCATTATTTTTTCGGTAGATGGCTGTAGTGATAAATTTCTCGTAAAGTATCGATCAAACAGTTTCAGATTTATGCTCGTTGGAAAGGTGACATTTCGCAGTAAAAAAATTCTTTTGCTGTTTTTTGTTTGGTGCATTCAATTGTGAGTTACAGGGTGTTAAAAATGGAAGTGAACAAAGAGAAAATTCGGTACATTTTACAGTTTTTCTTTGACAAAGGCGAAAATGCAAGCCAGGCGGCTAAAATTGTGAATGGTGTTTATGGACCCGATACTGTAACAGCCAATTATGTGCAATTTTGGTTTCGTAGATTCCGTTCAGCAATTTTTGATGTTAAAGATGCACCTCGCACAGGTAGGCCGGTCGCCGAAAATGTCGATAAAATCGGAGAAATGATCGAAATTGACCGGCATGTTAGCAGTCGTAACATCGCCCAGGAGCTAAAAATGGACCACAAAACATTTTTAAATCATTTACACAAAGCTGGATTCATAAAGAAGCTCGATGTTTGGGTGCCACACCAATTAACAGAAAAAAACATGATGGATCGAATTTCCATCCGCGAAGCCTTGGCCAAACGGAATGAGATAGACCCATTTCTTAAACGGATGGTAACTGGAGATGAGAAATGGATCACATACGATAACCCTGTGCGAAAACGATCATGGTCAAGGAGCGGTGAAGCACCTCAAACGGTGGCCAAACCAGGACTAACGGCCAGGAAGGTTCTGCTGTGCATTTGGTGGGACTGGAAGGGGATTATTTATTATGAGTTGTTTCCATATGGCCAAGCACTAAATTCTGATCTCTACTGTCAACAACTGGACCGTTTGAAGATAGCAATTGACCAGAAACGGCTAGAATTGGCCAACACGAGAGGTGTCGTGTTCCACCAGGACAACGCTAGGCCACACACGTCTACAGTGACTCGCCAGAAACTTCGGGAGCTTGATTGGGAAGTTATAATGCATCCGCCATACAGTCCGGACTTGGCACCAAGCGATTACCATCTTTTTCTTGCATTACAAAATTTCTTTAGTGATAAAAAGTTGGCATCTAGGGAAGATTGTGAAAATCGGCTACTAGAGTTTTTTGCAACTAGAGACCAGGACTTCTACTAGAGAGGCATTATGAAGTTACCTTTAAAATGGCAACAAATCATAGAACAAAACGGTGCATATTTGACCCAAATCGGACAATCCGAAGTATGTTAAATAAAGTCCTGAAGTTCATATAAAAATAATGGATTTCTTTTTCCCCAACCTATTATTATTCACCATGTTGAGTCAGTCGTCAGCCGCGCGCACGATCGCTCGTTCATTTAAATTCAACTCATTGTGAAATCTACCTAAATTAACTAATAATGGTTATGAAAGTGTTTCAATTGCAAAAAAGCAATAACTAAGAAATCACCTGGACTGGAATGCAGCAGATATAATAAATGTGTACATGCGGATCTAATATGTTCAAATCTATCAAGTAAACAGTTAACCATACTGCGGAATGCCAATGATATTGAATGGAGTTGTGAAAACTGTATGAAGAATGTTTCTCGAAGATCATCATTTGCCATCCCCGAGGAAGATGTTGACGAATCTGATACTGGCAATATCAACAGTGAACTACCCAACATTGACATTGAAAATTGGTTCAAGACATAAGTCGTGAGATTAAAAAAACTTCCGTGAGGAGATAAGTAGCCTTGAAGGATCCCTTGATTTTCTTAGTGAGCAGATTAGCACTATGGAGAAATCCACAAAAAAACCAAGATATCAAAATTAAAGATCTTGAACAGAAAAATTACGACCTCAGTAATAAAAACAAATCATTGGAATTAAAATTGGCCAATGTGGGACAAAGTGTAGATAAATTAGAACAGAAATCACTATCATCGTCGTTGGAAATTGCGGGCTTACCCGACATACTAACCTGGCGCCGCGACCGACAAGGGCCGTCGGGCCGGTGCCCCCCTTGCAGAGGGTTCCTGGGGTGGATATGGTGATGCGTCTCGTATTGCGACGCGTCGCCACGTATGGATTTTTAATGGGAGGGGTGCTTCACACCGCTCCTCGAGGTGGGCCCGGTCATTCGGGCGCCGTTGGGGGGGTCGTGGATGAACTACAATACTTTATCCCGCGACCCCACGAACACGTGGATGAGAGTGGAATACCGTGTGAAGCTTTTTAGTCGGTTGGAGTCCGATACTACCACCGACGCCGGCCCAATTTGGCGACGGGGTGTGCATTTCCGTAAGCATTTTGTTACACACGTAAATAAATAAAATAATAAAAAAAAAAAACCCGACATACTACCCAAAGAACTAGAAACTGTAGTAAATAAAATAGCAGATAAACTTAATGTAGTTAAAACAAAAGTTCAGTCTACCCGAAGTGTGCCGGGCCGAAAATATAAACCTGGACTGATTCTAATAGAGCTGAAGACGCAAAGGGTACGTGATCAATGGATTGCCGCAAGTAAAGAGAAACGACTTACTGTTGCACAGGTATTACCTGAAGCTCCTGTGGAAAAACTGATAAGCCGCATTATTATTAGAGAAGCCTTGACTAAAACAATGAAAACTATTCTGTATAAAGCGAAACAAAAGCTAGAAGCTTTTCAATTTGTGTGGTACAAAGACGGAAAGGTATGTGTGAAAAAAACTAAAGATAGTAAAATCTATTATATTAGGTCCATACAAGATATAAACATGATCGAAGAACAGCTTAAATCTTGAATCTCTTTGTTACCTTGATTGTATATCTCTGTATACGGATTGCTTATATATCAAAAGACTAAGTAATTGTATGCATCTCTATCACTTTTTTCAACAATTACCCACCCACAGTAATATTAACTTGTCTTGTCTACACATTAACATTAGATCATTGATTAAAAATTACACAGAATTCTTACAAGCAGAGTTATTCACAGCTGTTCTTTTCCATTAGACATTATTGTTGTAACAGAAGCTGGTATATCCGATCATATTTCACCATTATATAACATACCTACCTATAACATGTTTACACAATTGCGTAAATATAAACAAGGCGGTGGAATAATCGTCTACAATTTATTAGTAAAAAAACTGCCTAAAATTTACACCCATAAACTGTAAAGCTTTTACCTTCGAAAGCATATTTGGTACAGTAAAATTAGACTCCGGCCAATGCACAATTGTGCGTGCAATATATAGGCCACCATCAACCAGCAAAACACTTTTTGTAATAGAGCTACGTAAGTGACGTAAGTAAGATCGACGTGCGACTCGAGACGACTAGACGTGTTACTGTTGTTCTAAGCAATTTTATTTCTTATACGGTGTCAAGTTTGTCTGTACCAAGCCTTAAGTTATATTACCGTAATCAGTGAATTATGGCTGAGAAACTGTGTAAAAATTATTGTTTAATATTGTGTTAAAACAGTGAATAAATTAAAAATAGTTTCAAAATTATTTATTGGTATGATAAAGGACGGTAAGAAGAAGATTTGAAGAACAAAGGATTGGACATTAAATTCACACATAATCACTTTTATTTTGGTATTTTATATTTCATAAATTCCTAATTTGAAGTTGGGTATATCCAATAAATTAGCAAAACGGTTTAACGTCGCTACCGTCAAGCAGTTTGTCAGAGAAGTTTTTTTTTTTTTTTGTGTACCCGTCAGCTCAGACCGCAAGATCAAATCCTAAATATATATTTTTTTTCTTTTTTATTTTTTTTTTCTCTTTTTGATACATACATTTTTAACCTAATACATAGAGACAATAATTTATTTCGACAATAAGAATATAATTTGATAAGATAAGAAGAAAAAGGAAAGAAAGGAAAAGAAAAAAGAAAAATGTCATCAGTCCCAAAGATTTGTTCTGGATGTAAGAAAAAACTTTCTAGAAGGGAATACATGATATGCTCCACAGGTGGCTTAGGATACGACTTGCTATGCGCTAACATAACACCTAGATCTTACTTTCTTATGGATCAAGACCGTAAGAATAAGTGGAGTTGTCAGGAATGTCATAATGAGATAGCGAAATCTGACAACATAAATACTCCTGCTAGAGCGGCAAGTTGATCCGGCACTTCTGACGGTGATAACGATCTTGAAGAAGAAAGAAATATTACTTTGCGAACAGAAAAACTTAGCTCGAAAAGTGACAGCGATGGATCCCATGTTACTGAGGAACATTTACGTACCATTATTAAACAGGAGATAACGAAAACTATCAAACAACTAGTATCTGAACACTTATCGAACATTTCCCAACAAATTACAGACTTTCACGAATCCTTAACATTTTTTAATAAATAATACGAGGAACTCAAGCAAATAGTAAATGAGAGGAACGATACAATTTTCGATTTAGTTTCTAAAAACAATAACTTAACATTACAAGTGAAGAATTTGACAGACTGAGGCAAGTAGAACAAAGCATGCGTTCCCCAAATATCGATATCAATGGGATCCCTGAAAATAAGTCAGAAAATTTGATAACGACTATTGAGCAGCTGGGTAGAATTGTCGATAATCCTTTTGGCGACAGCGACATTCTGCATGTAACACGTATTGCCAAACTTAATAAGGAGAATGACCGTCCTCGCTCCGTGATTATTAAACTACGCAGTCAACGCCGTCACGATGAGTTGCTGGCTGCAGTTACTAAGTTCAATAAAAATAATTTAGACAACAAATTAAATTCAGAGCATCTAGGAATCGGGGGACGTCGTATGCCAGTATTTGTGTCTGAACATCTAACGCCAATAAATAAACAGTTACATGCGGCCGCACGTAAGAAGACAAAAGATACTGGTTTTAAGTTTATATGGGTGAGGGATGGTAAAATTTTCGTAAGGAAAAATGAACAAAGCCACGTTATATATATTAAAGATGAAGAAAGCTTAAAATTAATTGCCTAGTGTAATTAAATAAATGTGATCAATTGATTTATAATAGGTCGCTTTTAAAGATGTCTGTAAATATATATTACCAAAATGTGCGCGGTTTGAGAACCAAGACAGAAGATGTACTTAGAAATGTCGTTGTTAATAAATTTGATCTCGTAGTGTTCACCGAAACTTGGTTAAATTGTAATGTTTTAAGTAGTGAATTTATGGACAAACGTTATGTCGTATATAGTAAGGATCGATCGTGTTCGACGAGTTCCAAGAAAAATGGAGGGGGTGTTATTATCTCAATATAAACATATCCCATCTTATAGGCACTTAAGTTGGGAAAGTACTGCTGAAGATCTATGGGTGTCAATCGATGTCAAATCTAATAACTTGATCAAGAAAGTTTCCATTTGCGCTGTTTACTTTCCCCCTCCAGTTTCCTTGGAACACTTGTCTAGTTTTTTGGAAAACTCTACAAATGTTATCGAGCAATCTGATCAAGTGATAATTTTGGGTGATTTTAATTCGAGTCTAATTGGTTGGTCTCAAAAGTCGGAAAGCTCTCCATGTAGTGCAATGAATTATGGGTCTAAATTGGGACAAAAAGACAAAGTGACGGGACAGTTGCGTGCGCAAATGCTCGGTCGAAAATTTAGAATAAATCAGTGTTAAACCTAGGTTTTCCGTAACAAATCTATCTGGAACGTGTAGATAAAGTGCACATCCACTTGTTACAGTGTTATCTAAATGTGAAACAGTGATCTACAACTAAAAATCAGTGAATTAAAATCATTAACTAGTGATAAAATTTCCGAATACCCACAAAAAAAATAAATATTTTCGATTGCGGCGATAGAAATGTTGTCGCATAATGTTATTGTTAATGTTATTAATTAACAATAAATAATGTCGAGAATGGATACTCAGACCTCAGAATCAGCTGTCTCAGTGGAATCTAACAACAAAAAGCCTGTTCAACAAGTATTACCCCCGAGTTTTTTTTAATAAAACACGCCCTACCGTAGTTAATGATAGCAATTATGATACTGACAGCGAAGCTGATTTAGTTCATGAATCTCATCAAAAATCAGTGGAATCTCTCTTGCAACCTGCCCCCCCACCATGGCAAAGGGTGCCGAAGCGCCGCCGAATTGAAATGTCGCCTACCTCACCATCCCAAGTAGAACCAACGCTCACATCAAACAGTTTTCAGGGGCTGATCTTAGACGAGACTGATAATACGAACTCTGGAAACTCAAAGCCAGTTAGTAAGATTCCACCCATAATATTGTATGGCATAGAGGACATAAATGAGTTATCAAAGTGTTTAAACACTGTCACTCACGAAAACAACTATAAATTAAAGTTATAAACAAAAACCTTCTCCGCATCCTCGTTAACACCATAGATGGATACCAGAAGGTGATCAATCTTATCAGAGAAAAAGGCTTGATTGGCCACACATTTTCTCGAAAAGACACAAAATGCTATCGAATAGTTATTAAAATCTACACATCTACACCACACCACCCCACACTCTGCTATTGTGGAAAATATTGAAGCCTCAGGCAACAAAGTCCGAGGTGAGATAGTAAATGCTTGATTCGGACCGGATAAAATCCCCACTTCTACTTTTTTTGTCAACTTAGAACCTCACCCAAACAACAAGTCTGTCAAAGACATTAAATACATATTCCATCTATCAATTAAAATTGAAGATGCCCGTAGATCAAAGATAGTAGTACAATGTCACCGTTGTCAGCAAAAAATCGCTGTGTGAAATGTGGCGAGGGTCATAAAACATCAGATTGTCAGAAAAAAACCAGTAACTCCCCAGCTAGATGTGCTCTTTGCTCTTGCGATCACCCAGCAAACTACAAAGGTTGTGAAGTATATAAGCAGATCCAAGCCAGGAAAACTGAACGAAATGTTATTAGAGATGTTAACTTTGTTAAGGATCCGATTCCATCATCAGGCACAACTAATCAATCTACCACACCTCAGTTTACCCTTGATAACCCTACTCAACAGAAGCAATCAAGCACAATAAGTAATAAAACCTACGCTGAAGCTGCGTCTAGTGCTCACATAACCCCTAAGGACCCGCCTGATAGAACCGAAACTTCTGACAACCTTAATCCTATAGAAAGACTAATTATAAAACAAAGCGAAAAGATTGAAGTACTAATCCAACAAATAAGAAACTAACATTCAAAGCACATATTGATGCATTGTTAGTAAAGCTGTCAAAATGCTGGGATTCATAAAAAGAAATACTAAGGGTTTTATGTCCTCAAACACTAAAATAATACTATACAACTCGCTGGTTCGTAGTCAACTTGAGTTCGCATCAGTAGTTTGGGGTCCCCATTATGCTGTGGCCCTTTGGGCCTTTTGTCGTGTTTCCCCTGGGGGTGCGTCCCCCGGGGGAGTCTTGGTTTTTGTCCCCCCTCCCTCGTCGAAGTGGGTGGGGTAGTCTGGAGGGAAGAGGCCGCCGCCCAATTCTTTCACGGGAGGGCGGCGGCCGGGCGTGCGCTCCGTCTTGGGCGCGCGCGGTCGTCTGTGGGGTCGGGGGGCCCCAACGTGCCGGTCCCGCAAGGGGCCGGTCCCGCGGGGACCCACCAGGAGGAGTTTTATACGCGGAGGCGCCCAGAGAGTTGCTTGACTGAAACCCGGGCGTCTCCAGTATGCGTATGGCGGGACAAGCGGTGGTGGTTTTAGTGGGTATGGGGGTCACGCACAACATCTCAGTGGCCCCGAGCCCCACATAACCCGGCGTCCCCCCCCCTGCAAAGGACGCTGGGTATGCGGTAACAGCATTTCCACCACCGATATCAAAAAAAAAAAAAAAAAAAAGGTCCCCATTATGCTACTTATTCGCAGCGAATTGAAAGCGTGCAGCGTGCGTTCACTAGGCACTTGGCATTCCATTCTTCTAACATATCTTACCGTACTACATATGATCTACGTCTTAAACATTTTTAAATAATATCGCTCAGCAACCGTCGTAGAATAATTAATATCATGTTCTTAAAAAAACTAATTTCCGGAAGCATAGATTGTAACCATTTACTTCAGAAAATCAACTTTAGCGTTCCATACCACTGCCCACGGCATCCTATCACTAAAATTTTCCATATTCCCTCCAGTAGAACAAATCTTAAATATTGCCCTTTATCAAAGATTTGTGATGAATATAACCAAATATAATATTATGTGCATTAATTGACAACATCGACATTTTTTACGACACGTGTCCTGGTCTCAAAAACAAACTAGTATCCAATTCTTTGTTTGTAATAGATGAAAAAAAAAAAAAAAATGTTAAGTAGTTAACTTTTGTTTTTTGTTCTTTTCTTTTTTGGGGTTCTGTTTTTCGTTCTTTTTTTCATATCGTACTGTTAACATTCAAACTTGACCGGTTTTTCGGTTGTTTGTAAACTTGCTGTAACATGTCATAGTGCGATATAAAAGATTGCTGTACATGCCTGTTATTGGCTTACATACCAGTACTTAATTTTATACTTGTTAATTTTGAGCTTGTATGTTTTGTGTGTATTGCTGTTGGTGTGTCTAAATAAATAAATAAAAGTGTATTTCTCAATTCGATATAAAACATAACATGATTCTTATAGGTGACATAAACATCGATTCCAAGGCTATTTTAATATATAGAGACTTATATCTAGAAACGCCATCCGAGCATGGACTGATGTGTGGAATAACGGATTATACTAGAATAATACAAAAATTAAATAACATCACTAAATCTTGCATCGATCATATATTATTAATATATATTATAATTCCTTCAAAAATGCACAGGAGGCATCGACTTCAAATGGCCCTTCCCATAATCGTCGAAAACGTTTTCGGGTTCCTTGAATGAACAACAACTTTGTTCAGTTATGTGACAAACGTGACCGGTTATTTTCCCTATGGAAAAAGACTCCTAACGTCCCGGTTAAGACTAGACTATAACAAAACTCGTAACAAAGTACATAAAATCTTGGAGTACGCCAAGAACTCTTATTACATAAATTATATTGAAAATAATTTTAACAATCCAAAAAAACTACATGTGATTATTAATAATTGGTCGAACCACACTATCGATTGATGAAGCTATACTCAAGGCTTTCGATGCACAAGGACAGACACAAAAATCAATCGCAGATAGTTTTGCTAATACTTTTCATCGTTTCAAAATGCACTCTTAAATTAATAGATAAACATACTCGGCCTCTAGAGTCGAGTATACGCTTTCAAAAAGCTACTAGCAATAAAATTCTGAAAATTATACAAAGCTTCAAATCTAACAAAGCTCCTGGATTTGACGAAATTAAGGTGTCTGACCTAAAAATGGTAGAGGAGGAAGGTATCACTTGCCATAGCTAACTTAATAAATTCTAGTGTAAAACACGGCATTTATCCGGACAGTTTGAAACAAGGCTCTATCCGACCTATATTTAAAAAGGGAAAGCGAGATAATTGCATGAATTACCGTCCAATAACGTTGCTCTCATCTTCAGATAAGATTATTGAGAAGTATATTTGTGAGCAAATTCATAATTTTTATAAAAAGAGCGAAGTAATATACTATAAACAATTCGGTTTTCAGAGGGGAAAAGGGACTACTAATCTTCTCTCAGTACGGATGAAGTCAATAGATGCCTAGATAAAAAACATTGTTCTAGCATTATTCATTGACTTCTCTTGGGCGTTTGATACACTAGACCATTCTAAATTGCTCGAAAAGCTTGAAAACTGTAGCGTACGTGGTCCTGTGCTAAGCTGGTGTATAAACTATCTTGAAAATCGCAAGTCAAATGTAAGAATAGGTAATACGTATAACTACACGATGATTCATGCGCAAGGTACAGCACAAGGATCAGTCTTAGGTCCCTTACATTTCCTATCGTACGTAAATGATATGAACAGCTATAGAGCTCGCGCTCATAGCTCGTGTTACAAGTTTGCCGACGATACTTGCTTAGTAATTAGTAACCAAGATCCTAAGGTGGCTTACGCGCTGCTACAAGGCTTTAATTATTTAGGCAAATGGTGTCATGACGTTGGACTTGTTTTAAACGCAAATAAAACTAAACTCCTTCAAATTAAATCACCTTATATAAAACAGGTGTCGATTCACATCGTAGGCCACGACTATAAATGTATGCATTCTTACTTTAACTTATGTGACTGTTCTGCTATTGAATATGTAATGTCTCACACTTACCTTGGTCTTATTATAGATAGCAAACTTAACTGGACCTATCACATCGATCATGTGAGCAATAAATTAAGACAATTTCTCGCGCAGATTAACATATTAAAACATCGCATACTCTTCAAGATTAAATTAATGCTATATAATACTCTTGCTGAATGTTATATCCAATACGTTCTTAGTAGTTATGGACGCACATATAAAACTTACCTAGATAGAATTTACAACTTGCAGTTAAAAATACTAAAAACTAGTGTCTGAAACAGTTAAATCTCATTATAGGTAAAATGATTTTGGGTTATTTACATATTGCAAAGTCTTGCCCGTACACATCAAACTTAAATATAATTTGCTGAAGGAACAATTCTTCAACCGCAGTTTACTAAATAAGATTGACCAACCTGTATACACGCGGGCTGTCGCTAGTGAACGTCTATATAAACGTGCACTCGAACAATGTACGATTCGAACTAATATTATATACGGTGAACGGACTACTCAGTATTTGATACCTCGGATTATAAACCAACTACCCTCTACAGTAAAAAACACTAACCCATCAAAACATTAAGTACAGGTTACAATAGTATTTTCTTCAAATCGATTATCCTGAAACGTAGTGTACTATGCTTACCTAACTCTTGTCTGCTATAGATTATTACATTATGATATTCTATACAGTGTATGCTCTGCGTCAGTTAATAGTCTCGATGACTGATTCTAACCACAGCATTGTTGACAAACCTTCGTGGATTTTTCAATGCTAACTATATTATTTTTTGTTGTACTGATCGATAATTCAGACGATAAATAAATTAATAAAAAAATGTATACTTCACCAACGAGAATACGCATTCAGAATAATTAAAAAATATTTTTATGATAAGGTCCAACAAAATCGATGTGAATTCTGGACCACGGTCTAGTAGGTGACCCACTCATGTTTAGTTTTTGCAGGCATCTGTCGGTTCTCCAAACATTTTACACAGGACCGCACTAGTCTTTCTATATCTTTATTCAGTTTTGGCCACCACACATACCTCCTGGCAAGTACTTTTGTCTTAACTATACCGGAGTGTTTTATGTAAAATCTGTAATGTCTTATATCGCATCGGTTTTGGTCTAACTACATGAGTGCCCAACATTATACAATCCTAATGTACAGATAATTCGGTTCGTTGTAACCAATATAGTCGTAATTCAGAATCTGATACTTTTGCAGGCCAGCCTCGTTGCATGTAATACACCACTTGCGATAAAGATTTATGCCTTTTCGTCTCCTCAGCTATGTCCTTTACATTAAATGGAAACTCTTCCGGCATGTTTGCTAATAGCAAGATGTCTCCTATCTGTTCTTCTGGTTGTTCTGGAACTGGCTGGGGCCATGTACTTAAACTGTCTGCATTTCTTATTAATGTACCTGGCTTATAGATTATCTCATATTAGTGAGACATTAGGGCAATAGCAATCCTTGTCAGACGCGGCGACAACATGTTAGACATTGGCTTGTTAGGGTCAAATATACCCAGCAACGGTTTGTGGTCTGTAAATATCTTGAAATGGCGACCCATGAGATAATTGTGAAATTTCTTTATTCCGAACATTATCGAAACTGCTTCTTTATCTGTGAATATCGTCGTTCATTAGCGTGTAATGTTATACCTAGTAATACCTAGATGCCATGGCTATTGGACGTTCATGATTGTCTAACTCATGAGATACGTCTAGTATATTAAGGTTAAATCAAAAGCAAGTAAATGTTTAGCCGTATCAAATGAATTCTGTTCACTATCACTCCATGTACAAACCTTTGAAGAATCTAATAAGCGATGTAACGGTTCTAATATCGTGGCTTTGTGAGGTATGAACCTCTCATAATCCTGATGTCAAGATCCTTGCTAATACTAAATATAAACGTTGATTCATTTCCACCATAGTGCCTCCACTAACAATAACGTCATCGATTAGTACTGCTACTCCAGGAATTCCTGCCAATAACGAAGTCATTAAACGTTGAAAAATTCCTGGACATGCCTTGACCCCAAATGCTAAACGGTGTACTGTGTATAAGCCTTTGCAAGTATTTAAAGTTAGTAGTTTTGAAGTTTCACCATCCACAACCACTTGTGTATATGCTCGGTCCGAGTCTAGTGGTGAAAAATCTGCCTCCAGCTACGGTTGCAAATACTTCGTTTGCTGTTGGCATGGGATATGTATCTGACTCAATTGTTAGATTAACCGTGTTTCGGTAATCTATTGGGACTACTGGAGTAGCCCAATTTGAAAATGATGTGGGTTGTAAAACTCCTTTCTCGAGACGATCTATCTCCTCTACCCTCTCTCTGACAGCATATGGTACCGGCCGTGATTTTAAGAATTTCGGTATAGCACCTGATTTCAAGTTAATCGTAACAGGATGTCCTAAGTACCAAGCTCGTCCTCAAAAACACTCTTGTGTTTATCCAACATACTTTTCATGTCCATTAATTCGGTGTTTGAAATGTAATTATATTCATGCTAATTTGAAGCGGATCCAACCAGTCACGTCCTAGTAGGTTAGGCCTGTTACCTTTAGCCACTATAATTGGTAGATTCTTCGTGATGTCTTTGTAACGTGCAGAAAACGTAGTTTGCCCAAGACGTACTACTGGTGTGTTAGTCCAAATGCGTAACACAATAGAGACGGGATGCAGTGTACCACTTTTTAGAGAAGAACGAAGTGTATGCCATGTACGCTCGTTAACTAGCGAAAAGCTAGCTCCTGTGTCTACTTGCATAGTAATAGGTATTCCAGCAAGTGTCATCCCGACTTCATACGGAGGTACTCGAGTGATGCTATTTAACAGGTTGTTTGGATCTTCCATGACATTTAACTGCCTATCTATACGTTTCTTCTTATTTATGCATACATTTTTCTAAATGACCTCTTTTTTTACAATACCGACAGACCGCGTTAACAAATCGATACTCGCCACCATCACGTTCACGATAACAAAGGCGGGTCTTGTTGTGTAAAGCGTTTATATCCATCGATTCGTCAGCACCTGCCGCGTTGTCGCTAATCATACAGACGTCCCGCACTGCACTTTCTGACGACAAAATGGCGTCCACCACATGTTGATAACATAAATTGTCTCGTTTTAAAAGTTCGTATTATAATCTTTCATCACCCATGCCGCAGACAAGCCTATCGCGTAACATTCGCTCCAGGTCCATGAAGTCACACACGGCACTAAGTTTACGAAATCGCGCAATGTAATCGCAAGCTGGTTCACCGCGTTCCTGATCGCAATTATAAAATTTAAACGAAGCCGAAATTTCGTTAGGTTTCGGGCTATAGTGTTTTCTCAAAATTGTTTGAATTTCACTGAATGTTACATCACTCGTTTTTTTAGGAGTTATTAACGCCACTAAAGTCTCATACACTCGCGATCCACACACTTTGAAAAACTTAGCTCTTTTAGCTGGATCTAATACGACGCCATTAGCTTCGCAACAAAATTTTAATCGATCTATATGATCCCAATTGTCTGTTTGTCCATTTTATTCACTTTTTAACCTTGTCGCCACTATTATGTACTGAATATTTGATAAGACACATGACTAGGTACTATGTGTTGTTAGCAGCTACGTTGCTAGGTTCTAAAGTGGCATTGTGTGAATATATTATGAAGTACCCACTTAGTTAATATTATTTGTCAATAACACATATAAGTCAAATACCCACATATATAACATTAAGAATCTATTAGTAGTATTAGTTCATTAATAATTATAAAAATAATTTTAAAACTATTCTACTTTTTTCTGTTAGCATTCTATATATGTTCTAACGGAAGATGCGCAAATAGAGTTCATCATCATCATCAGCCGATAGACGTCCACAACTGGACGTAGGCCTCCTTCAAAGATATCCACATCGATCAGCGGCTTCCCGCGACCTTTGTTTGTAGGGATTTATATAGGGGAATGGTTAATCTATTCTATTTTTGCGGATTATATAACTAAGACGAAGACTAAGTTATCTGTTAGTAAACACGATTTTCGTGCTGTACATTCTGTACAAAGCAATTTAATGAAATATATCTCTAGGTATAAGTTGATGCCATTTATAGATTTCTGGTGTCTTTGGCAACATTAGTGATCAAATATTTATAGATAAGCTAAATCATGTGATTTCCTTCAGGTATTTTTGCTCCAATCTTGTACAATATCCACAATTTGTCTCTGTCAATCACTTTACTTTCGAATATACTATGCCCACTTTGGAGTACTGTGAGGATTTCATTTAAGATCAGTTCTGTTTTTGATTTTTATAAAAGATATTAAATTTGAGTTAAAAAATTGTGAATGTTTTCTCTTAGCAGATGATTTAAAAATATATAGGAAAATACCTGAACCATTATATTATTCTAACTGAAAATGAAGCAGATTTGAAAATTGGTGTCAATCAAGAGTCTGAATGCTAATAAGTGTAACCATATTAGATATTTTTCTTACACCTAACAGTTACAGACTTGAAAAAAGTTAGAGAAACATGATCTCTGGATTATTGTAATCTGTGTTTTGAATTTTAAATCTTATATTAATGTTGTAATGAGTAAATCTGCTTGGATGTTATAAACATGTGTGGCATGGAATACTCTTTATTCTGAAGAATCACAATGAATTGAAATTATCCAAAAAGCATTTATTTCATATTTTGCATTCATTTCTCAGGAAATTAATGTAAAATGATTAATTAATTAATTAATCATTTTACATTAATTTCCTGTGATGAAATGAAATTAATTAAATTAATTGTCTGTAAAACATTATAAACTATAAAAACATTAAATACCACGTACCTAAGGGATCTCAACTTTTCTAATTTTGCAAGGTGAACAGAGATAAAAACAGTCTGTGCCAGTAATAGCATTTGTGTCTTCAAAAGTCTTATACGAATAGTAGTCGTGACAGCTAGCATCAAATTAGTGAGACATCTCATTATACTCAGTTTTAATTCTTCTGGTACACTCGCAACTGAAAAATGGCACTAAATTATAAACACATTGAACATAATGAGAGAACAATAATTTGGTTGATGACTGTGGAAGTCTATACCCAGCAGTAAACTTCTTCCGGCTGAAGTTGATTATTATAGCAATAAGTCACATTTCACATAATACTTCTCTAACTTGTCAACAACAATCAAACAATAAATAATATTAATTGAAAAACTTACTCATTCCTGGTTTTGTTTTATCAAAGATAATTGGTACCAGACCAGTTAAAATTTTCATACACATTTCAAAGCTTTCTACGCTTATTTTTTCCAATACAACTGCCATAGCATCAACAATAAATCTCTGCAGTTCTGTTTTAGATCTGTAATAATAATATATTACATTAAATCATCCCGATACAATCAGAGACCATATTATTAAATTTAGTAATTAGAAATTTCTAATGAAACTTAATGCATGTAAAAAATTCCAATATTATAATAATACTGCGTTTTATTTAAAAACTATAAGAAGAAATACCAGTTAAAATAAAAAAATTCTTACTTCGTATCATTAGATCTTATGTGAGTTATTAGGGGATAAAGGAGATACTGTTGCAATTCTTGTACAATTTCACTTCCTAAGTTGTTAACAGCCGCAATAAAAGTGACAATATTCTCCCGAGTAGGGCACACCATAATTGTGTCGCAAATTGGTTTCATACGGATAAACGCATCTTTTATTTGAGAATTCATTTTGATCAGCCCTGGTTTTTATAGCTTTCTTCTTTTAAATATTTATTTAACACTGTCGAACTCTATTGACAGCAAAGACTAGTGCATATAATCTTTCTTGATAATTATCAGTTTTATTTAAAAAAGCGTATCTTCGTTTCGCTTTAACTACTTCATGTAGCAATGAAACTCGAAATGTCGATAATCAATAAAACATGAAAATTATTGTAAGTGTTGCACTACGATAATTTAAGGTAAAATATAACTGTACCAATCTCTTAATGGTGCTAATAATAAAATTTGTTAAATTTTAAAAATCTTTTTTCTTACCCAGTACTGTAATCAAGATTTTATTAATAATTAAAAAAAAAAATTCTAAAATCGTTTCTTTATTTATTTCAAATCTTATCTATGTTATCTTTATTTTATTCAAGTAGCATTTATAAGACAAATATCTGTTTCATGACACTCTTAACAAAATGATAACGCGTACGGTGTTATATATTTTACGTAATAAAAAATAAAGTTAATTGTTTTCTAAGTGTATTTAAGAATTAATCTATAATCTGCTTTTTTTTAAATTAAAAATATTTAATTGCTATGCATTTTTTAAAAATAGAATTTATGGGCGTCAACCCTTAAAGCAATCAGCTGCTATCAATGTCA
The DNA here is from genome assembly GCA_033220335.2 of Troides aeacus. Classification (NCBI taxonomy): domain Eukaryota; kingdom Metazoa; phylum Arthropoda; class Insecta; order Lepidoptera; family Papilionidae; genus Troides; species Troides aeacus. The sequence goes on from CM067280.1 coordinate 10,300,478, forward strand.
TTTACATATTATCTTAGGTTTTGACACCTAAGTGTCAACTAAGCGATTTGTAAAATATTAAAGCTTAATTAAAATAATTAAATACAACTACTGATATGAAGGTAATATAAGTAATAAAAAGTGATATTGAAACGAAAATGTTTTCCTTGGGTAGACAGCGAGTCTTACATAAGTGCCTCAAAATTTTGAGGTTAACTGTATTGGATTTCTGCAACTTGCCTGATATAAAAAAATTAAATATCGTTAGAACTGTGGAGAAGACAATAGAAAATAATACAAGCATCTTCATTGAGAGCCCTGTTCATGTTAAAGTCCAACCCATAGATGTGAACGATATCGCAGCTCATAATAAACTGACTATGACTTTATATAGTGAAGGTAAAGACGCTAGCGATTTTCAAGTAAAACAGACATCTAAACGGTTAGAATTATTAAATAAAAATACCTCTTCAGATCGAAATGATGTTTGCGTCATACAAGTACCATACAAGTTGAATGTTCAAGTTACGACAACTGAAAGTGCTTCAGTGTTTTTGGCTAAGTTAGAAGGCTCGGAGTTTGTTGTGCAAACTGAAAAAGGAACAGTAAATGTTGCTGATATAAAAGCTAACAATATTAAGGTTGAAAGTAAAGAAGGGGAAGTCAAAACTGGTGGCAGACTTCAGGCTTCAAACATTGAATTAAAAACAGGTTTGAATTCGGGAATCAAATGCCATAATATTATGGCCCATTCCTTTGTTGTAACAACACATGCTGGCCCCATTGCTGTTAAATCCTGTTACAGCAACAAATCTCATTTCACAACTTTAATGGGTAACATAAACTTAGAACATTTACATCGATCTGTAATGATTGATGTCATTAAACAAGGGAATCTTCATATAACAAGTTTTTCTGGTAATTTACAAGCATCATTAAAGAGCGGTGAAGTATTCATGCATGCATCACAATTGACTGATAAAAGTAGTATTTTTATACATGAAAAAGGCAAAGTGGAGTTACTTATACCAGATATTATAAACAACCTCCCAGCTACTAATTTGATAGCTGATAAAATTACAGTAGATGACAAGATTATGAAGCTAGGGAGGTTTATGGATGACTCGCATCCCAAAAGGTTCAGGTTTGAAAAAGAACCACAAAATGAGTTGCATATAGTGTGTAAGAATGGTTCCATTGAATTAAAAGAAACTGATTTACCATTTATAGTTTAACAAGGTATTTTTTGCCTGTCATATATTTTTAATAGAATATGATGTATAAATATTTTTCATCTATGACTTTTCATATATGACATGAATAAGTTTTTACCAATGTTTAATGTCAAGATCAAAAAGTCTTATATGAAATTGTATGCTACTGTGAAATATGAATAATTAAGGCATGAAAGGAAGGTTGAAATAATAAAGATTTTCCCATAAATAAAAGCCAAGATTTGAGTAATTCAGATAATGGTATTCTCAGACAAAAAACTTTACTGTGAAGATGGTTTTGTTAGACCATTAGATTAAATTTACCCACAAAAGTAATACATGAAATTTGAAAATAAAGATAAAATGAATAAAAAATTTTGTTTCATCAATTAATTATATGCATTTAATTTTCATATTTCTAAAATAAAAAAAATTTAAGGCTGGAAATTTTTATTCAATGTAACTATATTTATATGTATGGTTTTGTTGTCCTTACTTATTTCTATTGATATATATTCATAAAAATTATTTTTATTTATCTGAATAATACCATTTGGTTCAATCAAGTTTGATTTGTAGATGGACAGCATGGGGGCTAAAATTAAATTAATCCAGATCTGGACTTTTACCTAAAACCACATTTATATGTGAGAATTAATAAATTTTTATTTTCACGAATAATTCATTTAGTTTTTATTTGGATTTCTGTGAGATTATTTTCACTGTAATAATAAATTTTTTTTATTTGAGGTCCATAATAAAGTAGATTATTTTTCTACTTTCAACTTTCTACATTTAATTATATGCAATTTTTTATGAAAACAGATATTTTATTCAATTATATCTTCAACATGTAACTGTGGTATTCAGCAGGACTAATATTTTTTTTTTTTCATAAAAGTTCTTGGGAATTTTCTGTTTTAGCCTTCTATTTTATTAAAAAAATCAAATGATGAAACTAAATAGTTTATGATTTCTTTTCAGGATAATTATGAAATAATCATGTATATAATTGTTTTGATCTAATAAAGGTTGTGTTTTGTTTAGTTATAAAATTGATGAGACTGACAGTATTGAAAGGTGATTAAATAAATTGTGCAATTTATTACATTGTCATAACAAAACATAGTAAAAACAATCACCTGTTTAGAGTATATAAATACCCAGCTAATAATAAACACTTATAAAAGTCAGAGTATTTACAGTATTATGAAGAATTATATATATGTATGTATATATATATACACAAATAAAATAATATAGTAAACATTTTTTGTAATCTATGTTCATATACCTCTTTTTATCTAGTACTGATCAAATATCATAACGAATTTGGTCTACCTTGATGTTACTGATTCTATAACTAAAGTAGAAGACATTTTTAAAATTCAAGATGTCAATAGTTCCTAAATTAGTTGTTGTTGTTATGTGTTAACTAAACTTCTATATCTAATCTTTATGTATGTCTAATTATCTGATTTAGTTTTCTGTTGTCATGTGTGAAGCTTACATATACAGCACAGTTATGAGTTGATATTTAAAAGGTTATCCTTGAGCAGCAAAAGCGTTAAAAATTTTTTAGTTTTAATTGATGGTTATCAAATTTCATAGAATTGATTAAAAAAATTATGACTTTAATAGCTGGATATTTAGCTACAGGAACCTCGTTATTACTATAACAAATTTTTGTAATATCTCTTGACTATGCACAAACATAGATTATTATGAATCTACTGTCTTAATATTTGGTATATGGAGACATGATTTTGTAAGAAAATTTAGTTTTCTATCGATAAAATTATTGGCCATGGCTAAAGCGGGGTTAAAGATGTGGTTAAAGTTGTAGTAATGTTTTTTTTAGGTAATAGCTCACATGTTGTAAGTTATTAATTAGATGTAGCGGTTATCAGGTTGATAATTGAATTAAAAAAATAAATAGCTATATGTTATATTAAGCCTTTAATTTTCCTTTTTAATTAATAAGTTAGTGGATTTTGGTAACCGCTGCCAAAAGTCCATTTATCTAAAATGTTCCGCATGCTGGCTACTGAACTCGTTTCTCAAACGGATCGATTACAATTGATCCGATTCAGAGATGACCAGAAAAAAAAAATTATATTTAATAGGGTTTTTTGTATGTTTTGTATTAGACTTTTTCTTTAAAGTTTAATTTAAACCTTACAAATGCATTTAATACTGAAAAGCGGTTACTCTGCCATTATAAAGAAGTGCAATGTTTAATTTATTTGTATATAAAAAGTCATTAGATAATTATACGGAAATTTTCCTAATGTTTATGATTGATTGAATAAATAGTTTTTTTTTTTTCTTGTATAACATAATTAGATTCATGTTATTAATATTGAATAGGGGATCTAATTTAGTCTAATTGCTGAGGCATTACTTCCCGGATTTGTTTACTTTTTGAACAGGCGTGGTTAATTGGGTGCAAAGATGAGTCTCGGGGTGCGCGGCGCCGTCGCTCGCGATAAGCGGGCGTTTATATGCGGGCGCGGGGAGCGCGCGCGTCAGTCCGCCGCCATGCCGGCCTGCGCGCCAGAGTACAGCCGCCTCGCGCGATCGCACACCGAGCTTGTCTTCTCCCCCCGAGTGAAGAGATGTTGTCACCAACCGCCACCGTTCACAACCCTCAGGCGCTCCTTCTCTTCGACGTTTTCCCTCATACCCGAGGAGCGCGCCGTATCGCCCGAGAGACCCCCCCAGCTGCCCAAGCTTTTACGCATTATCACCTGGTTTCCCCGGCAGTGTCTACGACCGATGTTCGCACTGTTAAGCCTCGTCGCGCACCCCGCATGGAAGCAAATTCTCGTAGTCTTACCGACGCTGTGGATCGCCGCATCGCTATTTATTTTCTGGAAGTGTGTTCAGTGCCCCATTGGAGTTCTTAAAATTATCGGACGAGCAATTTCCAAGGATTCGAAGAAACCGCGCACTGTGTTGATAAGTGGTGGTAGTTCAATTCAAGCGTTGCATCTAGCAAGAAACTTCCATTCCGCCGGCGCGAGGGTGGTTGCTTTCGAAATAGAGGGACAATTCGCTCTAGTAAAGTATTCAGCAGCCGTGGACAGATTTTATACAGTACCGCGTCCAAATCCTGCAGATCCACTAGCATACGCTCGCGCTCTTAAAGAAATTGTGGACAGGGAATCCGTAGTGTTCTACATCCCCGTGAGTTCAACGACGCCGGCCTATTACGATGCTTTGGCTAAGCCGCATCTAGAAGTAATAGGATGTCAGTGTTTTGTGCCGAGTGCCCGCGATGTCGTTGCTTTGGACGATCCGTTGGAATTGATTCGAGTGAGCCGCGCTGCTGGTCTTAACACGCCGCAATTCTGGGTCGTGACCAGCGATGAAGATGTTCGCGTGTGGTACGAAAGCGGGGCATCGAAAGAGGGCCGGCACTTTATAGCAAGTGCAGGTGCCCGCGGTGCCAGAGACCGCCTGCGATTTATAATGCCAGAAGACAGGACACACTTTAGGTTTCCACGTGAAATCAGTGCGGAGAAACCGTGGGTTATAGTAAGGGAGCCCAAGGGAGAGAAAGTGATAACATGTACCACGCTTAAAGAGTCTCGCGCGGTTAACAATGTAACCTGCCGCGTTGACTCTTCCAGAAAGGGGTTGGTGCCGCAGAAAGATGAGGAGGCTGACGCTTGGGTACAAAAATTCGTGTCGCGGCTCTCACCTTCCCGGCCAATGACTGGACACGTGTCTTTCCGATTGGTGCGTGATGAAATTGTAAGGAATGGTCAAGGGAATAGAATGGTAGCAATCGGTGCGAGGGTCGGTGTGTCATTACCGTATTTATGTCAGGGGCAACCCCGCTGCGGCCACGCCGCCACTGTGGGGAAGCTTCTGAATACAGTATTGGACACGCGTGAAGCCCTATTCACTTACTGGGATCCGTTGCCGTATTGTGCGTACTACCAGTCCCGTTTGCCCGAGGAACGTCAGCTGCCGCCGCCAGAGCCGTGCAAGACGCCGCCTAACGTGCCGCTCTGAAAGTTTCGATAAAATTCCTTTTGATTATTTAAGACACTAGTACCTGAAGAGCGTGTGAGTGGAAACTCTTAGGTCGAAACCGTATCGGACGGCTCGCTCTCTCTGTGTTGTCACCTCACTCTGGCGGATAATGCGAATGTCACAGGGTCGAGGGACGATATGAAGTTTGTAACTACTAAGTAGATACTCATGTACAATCGCGAATAATATTATGAAGACTTTCTTATTATTGTTAGTTAAGGTTGTCGATTAATGTATACTCTTATTGTAAAACTAACGAATGATATTGACAAGTAATAAAATTATTTATTAAACAAAATCTCTTCGCTGTTTTTCTTTCACTCTGTTATTTTCATAAACCAATTCAAAGATGGTGCTGTGAAGTTTTTATGTTTGTTACATCATCAGCTGATAGACGTAGACCGCTGGTTATAAGCGTCCCCCAAAGATCTTTGTAGGGGTTCATAAGATGTTTATTACAATATGATATAAATAATATAAATGTTCGGTTAATGAGAATAATAAAATAGGACAAAAGCTTGTTGTAACGAAGGCAGTGTAGTTACTCTGAAATTACCGGCCATGAGGGCTTAAGATGAGGCTTGTTAGATAATGTGAACTTTAACAGTTTTACTCAAATTTTATTACATAATTTTCAATAAAATATTCAAAACTTTCCCTATTACTTTACAAAGAACTTTTAATATATTAGCCGAACATTACTTATTACATTTTAAAACTTTCTTGCCTATGATAGTTTTCTTTTTCATTATCTTATTGTTCCTATCATAAGTTTTTTCGTTTTTCTAAAAATAGTGGCTTTTTAAAGAGAATTCATCTCTGTTCTGAGTATGTCTGTATTATTTAGACTACCTGGAAGTTTAGATTTTACTACTATGTCATATTGTGTATTTGTTAAATAGGACTTAAGTAGCCTGGTGGTGTTATAACTATGTATCTGTGTCATCGGCGTTGTAACTCCGTTTGTATACATTTAAATGTAGTTTTTAGTTCTTAGTTAGTATTAGTAGTAATTTAATTTTAATCTAAATCTAGTTAGCTTCTTTTTTTAATGCGTTTTAGGTTTGAGTTTTAAAATAATTTTTAAACATAACCAATATCAAAAATTCCGAACTGAGCTACACGGTTTGCCGATAACAGACGAGATATATACACAGCACCAATTTAGGCTTCGCCAATTGTCAAACCGATGTGCCTACTGTTACCTACTGCCCCAACACTGTTTCAACAAACATCCTAATCATATATTATTATCATGGCCATTATTAAATACGTCAAATAGCTTTAATTCGGTACACAGTACTAGATATGTTATGTAATATATATAATATATCTATGAGTAGAAACGCCACTACGAACTATATCCGTTTGTGATTTAGACATTTATCAGGGTCATGCCGTGATAACCTACTGAAGTTAACAGAAAATATTTACTATGAGTAGAGATGATTTTAAGTTAACAATATTGGAACTTTTGACAAGATACAGCGTAAGCTTTTTTTGTCTTTATTTTTTGTTGAAAATATAAATTTGTAATAAATATTTCTATAACTACTAAACTGGAACACAGTAATGTATGGAAAACTTGGTAAATAAATAGGTATTGCCATAATCCCTTCGATAATGGCTCTCAGTGGTATAAATCTATCAACTTTATGATGCTACTCTTTGTTTACCACGACACTTTACAATTTCTGATTTATTCCATAAAATCTATATTGCTTAATGAAGAAATTTTAGTCTAATGTGAAATGTTTTATATCAATTTGAAAAAGAATCCGCAACAATGTAACAGACATTATAGTGACAAACCATACCTACGATTAATTATTACTTACTTTAGGTAACTGAGTTAAGTAAGCAATGCTTTTAGAGTTAACAATTTCAGATGTTTATTCTGCTTAATATGAATTATGGAGAACGTCTAAAAATCTTTACTACTAATAGAATTTATCTAGTTGGTAATATTATAATTACTGAACAGAACTGAAATTGATCTTTGAAGAATGAATCTGTAAAAGTTAAATAGTTTATTGTTACTATTGTTTTCGTTTCTATTTTTTTTACTACAACACAACAGTAAAATCTAAAACAACAATATTAACATATTGTTTATTAATATTATTGTATAAATAAACTAATGAAACCATCTTTGACAAGGAAAGACATGGTCATTTATCTTTGCCGGCCAAGTGGGGGTTGGTGGATCATATTAAATCATATTTAAAATAAATTTATTTATAATATATATATTTTTTCTCTTATATTAAAAAAATTAGACATTAAAACTATTTGTAGTAGCGAAAAGGTTTTTTCGTCACTTTATTTGACGGAACTCACCATCGGCGTGGTAATTGATAGATAGTTGTTAAGAATTGAAGATTTATAATATATGTAAATTAGCTTGTTTTCGTAAATAGTGGTTGAATGTAATTACTCTATAAATATCAACTAGTAAGTGTAAATATTAATATTATGTGACGTTCAGGGTCTTATTAATACCGGTTTATTTAATTTATGGGTTAATAGTTCAAATTACTGCGCATCCTGTTCCGGAATCAGAACACTTAAGAGGCAAAGAGATAACGGACTTCTATAAATATAATAAGCTTAAACGTAAGTTTAGATAAATCTAAATATAAAACCTCTCAGTGCTATAGGAAATTTTGTAATTATTTTAAAAAGTAAAGTTTATTATGTGTTTTTGAATTATTACAGTTTAAAATACCCGATAGCGATAATTGGATGATATACACTGCAAGGCTTTGTTCTCGTCACGTGTTGTCTTGTTACCCCAGTAATTTCACTAGCTAAAACTCTGTTCAAATCGGAATATAGTAATGTTGTAAACAACTGTTTGTTGGCAGAAATAAAAGCTCCGGTGATACTTACTTAGATGGTCTCCGGCTACAAGAAACTTACTACCAGTAATTAAAGTAAAATTTTGTATTCGCTAAACACCTCAGTCCCTCATATAACACGGGTATTCTCCTATATAACGCGGAGAATTTACATGTTATATATCTGTACTTCAGAATTTATAATGATCTGTACACCTAATAATGAATTTAGCGTACCTTTGCACATTGTATTCTTTCTTTTATTTTAAGGAAAGGCACATATTTCGTCCGTAATATAGCTTTTTCTTAAAATTTGATTTAAATAACCTTTAACGAGGAAAGATAAATGTGAATCACTTCTACATAACGCTTTATATGGGGTCATTCAAGCGTATTATACGAAAATATTCCTACAACACGTTTCCTATAACTCGGAACCAATCTACCGTGTTGTAGGAGGGATTACTGTAAGAAAATATACTAGCAACAGAAGTAAGCTAAAATTTCTCATTTCAATAATACCGAGCAAATAACATATACAGGAATTATTATAAAAAAATTAAGGCCTTAATAATATCCGATTTATCATCATCATCTGACAGATGTCCACAGCTGGGCATAGGCATATTAGATGTATACGGTGGTTAATTTAAGTTTTTTTTTTTATTTTGTTTCAATGACAGCGATAAATCTCTCCGTATCCGTCTGTTTGTATACAACGATAAGGCGCTGTGTGTGTTTTAGCTGCACTGCACTTGAGGAGATAACACTATCTGGTCCGGGTCACAGTCGCGACCGAGCCAGCATCGCACCTTTCGCCTAAAAGAAAACTTTTTATATCAAAAATTCGTGCGCTACTGTAACACGCAAATACCATATTTTCCGAACTTTAATATACACCTAAAAATTATATCCAAACTTATGTTACCATACTATTGGCAGATCCCTGTTGCCGGAGTCTGTATAGGTAAATACAGCCGCAGCTCCCTTTTCTGCCGCCAAAAGGTAGTTTGCAAATATTACTGTGTTCCAGTTTGAAAGGCGTTGTAGCTAGTGAAATTAATGAGGTAACGAAGCTTAATATCTTATGTATCAAGATGAAGACGAACAAGAAGAAGAAGACGAACGCAATGTGGTGGTATGTATATCATCCTAACTAGCGTCACATTGTTTTGGGCAAGCGTATTACTTACTATCGGGTAAACGTCTCACTCCTCTCGTCGTTTAGAAGTATAAAAAAGGTGCGTCTAGTGATCCTAAAGAAGAAATTTTTTTTTTTGTTTTTTTTTTTTTTTTTTATTTATAAATAGTCTGATTTAGCGATTCGTTGTTATGAGTCCGATGAAGCCGCTATAGTTGTCAATTAAACTGCGGCGAGAACATCACCATCAAAACAAAAAAAAGATTCGTTATTAACAATACATAAAAATTATGATCTGAAAGCAAATTTAAAATATATTTTCAATTACCTATATCTAGACTTCACATGAAGCTTTATGGATATATAATTAATAACATATAAGTTCAATATTTTCAATTTATATATAAAAGCGTTAAAAAGAAGTATCATATCACGTAGCTCACTGGCCTAATGGTTAGAGTGTGCGGTTTTCATTCCGAAGGTCGCGGGTTCGAATCTCGGCATGTACCGATGACTTAATATTTAAGTTATGTACATTTGTGAACTTAAGTTACAACAGCGAGATACAAACGGTGAAGGAAAACATCGTGAGGAAACCCGCACACTGAAATTATCTTTGTGTGTGTGTGGTGGCCCCAATAAAGTGGCAACAGGCTCGCCCCCTTTTACATGAGACCTAATCTGACCACATTTGGCGAAAAGTGGGTGTTTATTCACCTCTGCCCACCCCTACTGGGAAAAAGGCGTGATAAAATATAAAAAAAAATATCAGCTTCTGATTTTTAGAATGTGGGTGCACTAGTTCATGGATCCTAGAGTGGCCGGAAGATGTGTTAATAATACTCATAGTTTGTGCTGCATAGCTTTAGTCATTAGCAGATTTACTTGCGTTCCTAAATTCCCTGTTGGTACTTTCAGCCGTTATGCCGTTGGTATTGGAATATTCAGTAAATAATGTAATATCGCGTGTGTAACGGTGCGTGTCAGGACGTATTTGCAGTGTACTCTTGCAGATGCTCCGCATTCGATCAAGATAATGCCCTGCATATGCTTTAATCATAAATCGGCTTATACCATACGCCCTTATTGGAACATTTACATAATCGATACGTTAAACCAGTATTACATTACTTTCTCTGTGCTTTGTTTATTTATTAGAAGTAATTGTAATTACGTATTTTTAAGAGATCAGTACAAAATGCTGGCGTTTAATATACTAGTTGAAGCTGGTTCAAACGCTAATACTCGCTGTGTTAATAAAATGTGATTTCCTCGTGTATTTGTAAGGAATGTTTTATCTAAAGTATTACTACTTTAGATAATATGTTACGAACAAACATTAACGTAAGCTAAAATAGAATAATTAGCTATTACAACTCAGGAGTCACATTCATTCTGAATCCATTTACTTTTGAGGAAAACCGTCTAACTAGGTAATACAGAACAATACTTGTATTATTATTATATACCACAGATACAAATTTATCCGGTATTAAATAAAAAGTACTATCCCGGATATCTTAATTGCTAATAAACCATTAAATATCTATTTACTAAATATCTAATTCTAAAAATCTGACTATCAAACTATTTTATTTATATTATAGCGATATATTTAATACTATTTATAAACACGTTTATAGTAGGATATAGAGTTAAAGTGTACTTTGTACATACAAAGATTAGCAATACTCCGCTCATTCCTTCTCTTAAATATTAGGTATTAAAATTATCACTTGTTATCGGATACGAAGATTATAGTGTTTTGTTATAATTAGTTTATAACAGCGTAGACAGAAATATCGAAAAATTCATAAAACGTGTTTGATTTGTTTATAATAAACAAAAGGTCAAAAGGATATTTATTTCATCAATTTACAGAAAACCTCTTAAATCGGCTAAGCTGTTTTCTGTTCAATAGATTAATAGTAATGCTACAGAAAGAACCATGTTTCAATGAAAGTATTGTTAAACAAACAGTGACTATGTATGTCTGTACACGAACTTGATAGTGTGGAAGTGCGTAAACGAAGTAGACTTTGTCAGACACGCGGCAGACGGGTGACCGTCTGTCCATATTTTTACGTTATTAACTGATAAGTATTTTCCGTTCTACGTGAACCAACTAATTGTTACATTACGCAATTCGTGTAACAATTTCGAGTATGCCCTATATACTGGATGCAGTGATTGCTAGGTGAAACAGTGACAGCCCTGAAAATATCGGTTTAAACTCCAATGTGTCAGGAAATAGAAAAAAATTATAACTTTCGTGGATATATGAAATCCGTTCTCAATTTTCTTCAGCCTGGTGGATTCATACTTTTTGGCAGAAGGTTCCGAGACCCACTAGTAGGATCAATCAGAGGGACTATTATGTTACATTTGTCAATTCTGTTAGCGAGTCTGCTTTCATAATAAGGTCTTTTCATATGGTGGCTGTATTTAATTAGTGGTAAACATGTCTTATCAGAGATAATGTAAAATATTGTACTACTAATCAACCCTCTTGTTTGTGATAACCAGCAGTAGTATGCTAGATTTATCATTAAAAGACGGATTAAAAAGAGTTATAGTTTATAATCTTAAATGATATCAATAACCAGTCGTTTCGCTCCAATACGGTTCTTGATTAGTATTGCTTTGCTATAGGCAAGAGTTTCTTAGTTATAGGAGAATTACTCGTCAATTTAAATAATAATAAATACATCATATCGCCAAACAAAAATACATGATCTGATGTCTAAGTACAATAGTTTCTGTTACAGGAAGTGTTTTTATAATTTACAAATTTTGGCTGTATCTTTTCATATCTAATCAAAGAAATTTTATAAGCGATATTAAAATGGTTATCTAAGTTATGTTTATATCCAAAGAGACTTGACCCCATTCGTTGGCTCTGGGTGCGTCTGTTTGTGTAACTATCTGCGTATCCGCGTCAAACTGGGTAACTAGGGTCCGATGTGGGTCCATGTGATATCATTAGGATTTTTCCGCTGGACCAGCGAACGTCATTGTGATAGTACTAAATGATGGAAAAGTATTAAGCGACATTACACTTTTTCTATATACGAGACAGGTTTGCTTGCAAAAGTCAGATACTAGTTAAGACGTCCTTGATCTTTTAGATGATGAATCCTATTATTCACTAATTTCAATACCACTAGCTTTGAATTGGTTCACAATAGGTTTATAACGCCTCTTGTGTAGAAGATAAAATTTAAATGAAAAAATTTTTTTTCGAAGTAGACAATCATCGCCTATAAAAACATGAATACACTATACACCAACAACACTTTTGTTATATAACAAGTTCAATTAACTTAAAGTTATGTACATCATCATAATCAGTATGTTGTTTGCTGGACCAAAGCTTCTCCAAGTACGTGCCACTGAGCACGGCCATCAGTCACTTTCATCCAGTTCCTAAAAACAAATTAGTCATAATTCAATCTTGATTTTTATATACATACAAAAGTAATTCTTATTATCATTTCAATTTCCTCAACTGACAATTATTAATACCAGAAAAAAGTTTAAAGTCCGTTGATTGTTTACAAAATTACTTTAACTATTATAAAATGGAATTGTTTCTTAAGATCGTCCAAGGTTAACCCTCCATAGGGCAGACAACTCGTAGACAACGATTATGTTATCTGTGTAAACTAGTATAAACGTAAACAATACGCCATAATGTTTTATCGATAACTGATCCCAATAAAATATTATAGATTTTAAAATAGTTATTCTTTAAGGAAAATAAATAAAAAAATCTATTAACTGCTTCTATAGCACAATGGGTAACCACTTGCCTTGAGACACTGGTGTCTCTGGTTCTATTCCGTATGTCGAAGAGTTTGGTTGGAGAGATACCCGCCTGGCGAGGTACCATCATTATTATGTTAACACCATGACATCATTGTTGCGTTCCAGCTGTCTTCATATGAGAGCCAAAATATCCGTTTGTCTATAAGTAAAAAGCCTTGTAGTTTATAAATTATGTTGGTAAGGATGTGTTTGAGTACATTGTGGTGCTTTGTAGATATCTTAACTTAATCACTTTTGTATAAAATCCAGATTTTTACAGTTTTTCCTTTGACATGTACCAATATATAGAATTCGTTTATCGACATATGAAGAATGGCGAATAAATTTTCCTTAAATAAAGGCGGCATTTACGACCGATGGTGAGGTATGTCGCTCTGTGACCGCCGTGTATTGGTAGGTGTGATGCTGGGAACCAAATATCTGGTTAAGGTTGAAATAATACAGAATGCGAGCAGCATAGGAATACCTATATAATCTTCTCTTTTCATATTTGAAAGACAACAGACAACTGATGATGATTTACAACAGTGGTTATTGATAGACCGAAGTAATGAGTTATATCACTACTGGTCATTTCAGTCCATTGGTCAAATTTCAGTTGAGAAGTGTGTAGAGCAAACTTTTACCTTGTCTGTTTGTCCCTAATTATAATTATATATTAAAGTTTGCGTGTTAGGTGTCACGTGGTAGGCACGACGTTTTCACACAAGACCTAGTTTCATCAACACTGATTACGCCGTAGACGTTGATAAGGTTTATAAATATCTGTATTATTCAGACGTTTACCTTTTTAAAATAAATATTAACATTTAAATTTTTACTATGTGCCAAGAGTCACTCACAACTTCACATGATATTAAGTGATAATGGGGCATAGGATGGTGAAGCTTACTTAGAAAACTAGCGAGCACATGACTAATGGACTTAGTAGATCGATAAGTAAGTTGTGGCTAATCAGACGGATTTGATTAAACTCTATCACCATTTAACTTTATCAACATCACTCCATAACTGCTGGACCAATGAAACAGTGAATACAAAAACAAGGGAAGAATTTTTGAGGAAAATAATGAGAAATATGAACCTTAGAGATAATTATGCGACGGACTAAAAACACTATAGAATACTTCGAAAACTATACAATATTGCGAAAAAGGCATCTCATGACATGATGATGATAATAATTGCAATTGAACTTTCTTGAAGAACATTGAATGGGATATAATAAGAATTATAACCCTCTTCTTAACCTCTGATGCATAAAAGGTATTGTTTTGTCAGTGGCACCGTAATTTCAAACGTTACTGATTGTTATATTGTTTTTTTATAAACCATAGTTGTGTTTCTTTTGTTTCAAACCTGACGCTATTAAAGGTGTACATAACAATACTAATATCTTTTTTTTTCCATTAACCTTTTTTTTTTTATCTCTTTATACAGAGAAGCGAAATTATTTTTCGAAGAATAGGAATAGTCGTTTTTCTTTCATTTATCTCAGAATTGGCCCAATGGTGATGATCTACTGAAATGGTTTTCCTGGTCCAAAGAGCAAGACTTTATCATAAAGGTGAATGCCCTTATAAACAAGGTGCTGGATTCGCCGGTGCGGTGTCAGCAGACGGGCAAAGTGCGGTCCGGCCAGACGCGCCGACCTACATCTACACGTAAACGATATACACGAGAACTTTCGTTTATTTGGTTTAAATTTCACATTGGCAGAATAACCATGTCATTCAGATTGTTTTCCCTTAATTTCTATAAGATTTTTATCCTTTAAAGCTCAATTAGCTTACCTTTCTTTCATAGTGTCTTCGCGGCGTGGCATCTGAGCTTTCGCTATGTAACAAATGGGATAAATGTTGTGGAGTTTGGATATACATGGACACAGATAAAATCTAGATTGAATGCGTAATGCAACAGTATATTAAAGTAAAACAAAATAATAAACAATTCGTGGCGTTTTCGTTTTTTAAACCTACAATGGTGTAAGAGGAGGAAGCATATGGCCAGCAGTGGACTTCTGTCGGCTGACGATGATGAAAGTCCAAAGAATTATCTTAACAACTATTTTAATGTTTTATCATTGAGAAGTACTTCAAACTGAAGTATGAAGATCCGGTTGAAAACACTGTTCCGGTTTTCAGCTACTGTTTATAATCACGATATAATTAAAAAAAATATATAGGTCCAACTTGAACAACTTGAGCAAGACTAGTAATAGATAAACGTTTTCTATAAAATGGTTATAACGTTGTATATTTTCTATTTATATTTATGGAGGATGTGTTGAGCTGGTTACATGATAGTTGGTGCTTATCAGCGGACGGCAGGCTAATTAGTGATTTTTCCGTCCTTGTCGCTGTTGACTTGCTGTTAAATAGTTCACCGTTTATCTCATCTCCGTCTGGAGTGACGGTGACCACAAAATGAATAATTTTGTGGACCAACGAGTTCATCGCCAAAAACCTTATAATAATAACCTGCTCGGAGCATTACTTATAACGAGTTCTTATCCTAATATCGAATGAAAATATTATCATCACCCTTGAACCATTATTTTATAAACTTACACATACTCGTATATGTCTGTATCTACTAGGATATGTTTTTTGGATATCATTAAAAAAATGTGATGATTGATAGCTTAGATTGCAAGTTTTCTTATTTCTTACCAGGTGACTATGAAACTTTAATCTATCTCTGGAACTATTAAACATAAACATTAAAGAATTGGTAGATATATTGCTTCTGCTATATAAAGGTCAGCTAATAACGGATTTTAAAAAATGCTTTCTCCAAAGGGTGGTGTAGGGGTGTTACGGTCAGCAAAATGGGCGTAGGACAGCTATTTTGATTATAAGAAGGATTTGAATCTTCGACAAACATTTAACCATATTCCACATAAAAATATACATTATTGCTAATTAGGAGACGTTTCTAAATGTTAAACTTTTATGTTATTATTGTAATACATAAAACGAGGGGACGTGTACTTGATGATATTTACGGTTGGGGGGATACAGTGCACTATATCCTGTTTAAACCAATAAGATCTTTGAAGGATCTTTGTTTCAAGTGATAGGAGCTTTATTTCGTTAATCTCTAGGAAATAGATATAGATGATCGCTTTTCTGCTTTCTTGGACTTTTTTGGTTAAACAAATGTTTTTTTACTCATTTCATTTATAAATATTGTAAAAGTTACTAAACATTTTATGTTAGAATTATATTTCTTTCAGACGTAATATGACTGTTGTCTCTTAACATTGTGAAGTTGAGGTGAAATGTACATTTCAGTTTCATTTCAAGACAGTTGTCTAAGCGAAAGTTTAAGGCAATATTGTAAAGAAAAATTCACTGTGATTGTTAATATTTTGGGAGAGAATAGACGGAAACAGTGTATTTTGGATTTCTAATTGATATAATAGTCTGAAAAGTTATACATTTAAGTTATTACAATATATACGTATTTAAGTACTAGCGAACAAAATGTGTATTTAACAACAATGGAAATAATTCAATTGAATGTATAGAAATATTATGTGATTCAAAATTATATCTCCTCGATGTATTAAACTCAAATTTAGAGGTTTTTTTTTAAACTAATGGTAACTAGGTTTATAAATAAAAGGATTTGATTTGACTGATAAATATCAAAAAACGGAATAAACCTTTAATGTAACCTTTAACTTTGAAGTTAGGAATATTCTATAGAAAAAATTGTATTTCAACATCTGAAGTTTTACATTTAGTTCTCGGTGAGAATTGAAAATAAAACAAAAGAGTATGTTAACCTCTTTTTTATTAACCACAAAATAAAAGCTGCAGCGATTTAGGTTAAAATGTTAAGGAAATACATTTATAATTAGCCAAGCCGAGCTTCCGGAACGTCAGTGCAATTTTTTTGTGGTTATTCATTTCTATGTTAAAAACCTTCAGTACTATAAAACGAATATAAAATATGTGTCCTATTGAAATGATTAATACTTTATTCTTTGACTTTTGAAAAACAGTTTTTTTTGGAGTCCATGGTTTATTCCGATGAGGGAACTAACTTTCGATTTTCTATGAATACAGTGCGCTGATTTTACATATGAATTTTCTTTATCTTAAACTAGTTACATGCGAGGCTTTTATTTATGTATTAAGTGGTGTGGATACTTAGGAAATTTACACTGCACTTCACAGTCTTCACTTCGAGAAAAAAGATAGTATATTGGCAAGTCGTAATATGATAATAATAGAACATAAAGCGCCATTACAATCCTGTTGCTTGGCGATGGACATAGGCGCAGCTGTTTTTCCTGCTACCAGGGAAAGTTTCATATCCTCTGGGCAGTGGATAGCGAGGCTCCCCTACGGTCACCTATCGGCATGAAGACTACGCGTGACAGGTTCAACGGCTGCTCTCCAAGTCTAGACGCTAGGACGTGCACTAAATTAACGCAATCTTCTCAGAAATTGCCATATGTATATTGACAAAAATTTGTGATGAATCTATTATATGGTAAGACTCATACATCAAATTTCTAGTTCTAGTTTCATTTTTAAATATTATTATTTAGAAGTATTAGCATAGACTTTTATATTAAGTCATCGTCTAAGGTCATCTCGGAGAAGTCTAATCTTCAGATTGTCCCTTTCCTATTTGCTCAATACCAAATTTCTTCAATTATTTGTTTGTTGCCTCCAATAAACTATCACTGTTTTTTAACACTGCTCATGATAATGAAGTCGAGAAGATTAAAACCAATCACATTGTGCTTTAAGCCAGAAGATATAAGTAAAGTCCGGTGTAAATTGGCTCTAGTATTAAAAAAAAAAACTGACAATACATGTCTTTAATTGTGTTAGCTTCTATTACATTATATAAATGAGTGACTTGCATATATGTAATTTACACATCGACCTACTAACCAAATTTACACCAACAATGAGCCAGGATATAATAGCTTTCTTCCTTGTTTCTATAGAAAGTTCGATATACTTTATGATCCTACAACGGAAAGAGTATTTTCTTTCTCCACTTTTCACAAACGTGCAAGGAGGATAAGTATAGCTCACAAGGCACTATGAAAATTGTTTCAGCTGACTTGCATATTCATGTGGTATAAATGTTGCAGCTAAGCGAATTCTTATGTCAGTGTGGTTTCAAATAGCGTAGAAATTATATGTTCGTAAACCATTATATAAAAATATAGTTTTATACAAGTGAAAAGGAATCGCGTTAATAGTTTAGTACACAGAAGGTCAAGTCAGGTCTTCACAGACTTCTCTAGAATCGAGTCATATAAAAATCAATTGGGATCTATGTTTCTTAATTTCAGGAGTGTAATAGTCGTAATGAAAATATAATGTAAATAATAGAAAGAATTGCATCGTTTTATAACATTACATTAACAGAAATGGCTGATTTGGTAGTAACTGTTCTCGCTCCTCGATCAAGAGAACCTATTAATCACGAAGGTATTAAACTCTGGGATTTAATAGGACATAACAAAGACGAGATTACAACATTACCTATTCAAATTGATGATGTAAAATATTCAGGCAAAAAATTTCATGACAAATCAACAAGTACCAATCTAACAAATGCAGAAATTGAATTAGCAATAGTCAATGCAACAGACAAAGGTGTTTTTGAAACAAGTCCAAAAGATGAAGTACTTAAAAAATGGAGGGAACGCCAAGCAAAAGCTAAACACGAACGAGCAAGAAGAGCTGTTATTAATTCACTGAAAGAAAAATTTAGCGGCATTCAAAGGCAGACAAATTTCGATGTTTTCGAGGATGGTAATAAAGATTATATTCATAAAAGTATTCCAACGATTGTAATAACTGAGGATGTCGAAGACACGTCAAATTTGAATGTATACCGCGGTAATGGGGCGCAGAGGAATTACGATCGTGGGCCTGGTTGTTTTAAAGTTGTGAACGATAATGCGGTCGGCGAGGTGGTCTGTCACGCGAGGAAACTTCAGATGGGGCCAGGTGGTGAGCTGGCACAGTGGAGGCTCGCTCCTCGCGGCAGTAGGGCGGCGGGCGCGGAAGGCAGACTACGCGGGATTGTGAGGGAAGTTATGCCGGTAAGTTTTCTAGTAATGAGATGTTTCACAGCTTATCTAGTGGCACCAATGTTTGTCATGTTTTAGTATTTATTATTTTTGCATACCTAAAATTAACATCTTCGTAATCATGTTATATATATTATATTGTGTTTTTAGTAAGTAGTCTATAAAGTAGTTTTACGGGTGGTTGGTCTCTGTTACCGGAGACCACCTTGATAAATACCGCTGCGGTGCCTGTTTCTGTCATTACTGTATTACATCTTGAAGGGCGCTGTAGCTAGTAAATTACGGGGGTAACGAGACTCAACTTCTTAGGTCTCTGGCGACGAGCGCAATGTGGTGCCGTGTCGGCCATTCTAGCTTATTATCCTAGCATCCTAGCGCCACGTTGTTATGGACACGCTTATCGCTTACCATCAGATGAAGGTCCAGTTCGTTTCGTCGGTTAATTCCCTTACAAAAAAAGTAATAAAATATCTTAGATTTATTGCCGATTGGCACTAGTGCTGCACACCAGATGAACACTGCAATATCTAAGCGGATATAGATTCTATAAAATACAGGACCACAAATATTTTTGACAATTTAAAAGGAATTTGAATCTATGAACTAGTACTATACTATCTGGTAGTAAATTTCAGGAAAAATAATGAATAATATAACAATCGAGTAAGGTTATTAAATACTCAAAAATTATGGAATAAATGTTGTAAAGATCATTATTATTATTACGGGAGATAAATAGTTATAAACATATATATAATTTTCATATATATATTATCTCTATGTGTAACATGTTTATATATAGCGAACTCCAAGGTAAGCCTCTCTGTACTATACCGTTTTCATTCCCGTTATGGGTTTTGTTTGACTTATTATATACGTATTAGCTTCTTAATAAAATTATATATTTTTACACACTAAAATTTAATCAACATGATAAATAAACATCTTTTCTATGAAACTGATTATTTTAAAGTTTTTAGGGTACTCTTTAAGGTGTAGGTATTTTTTTCAACAATAAGAAGATTCGTCAAAATTAGACCATTTTATTAAAAGTTGTGCTAGGCCCTTAAAGAAAAAAACGAGTTTCGCATACATATAGTAAAATTTTGTTTTCTGGTTAATATGTATGAGAACGAGTTTAGTAATAATAATAGTAAGAGAATGAGTTACTAGTTGTTAGAGTAAACAAAGAGGGAACGATTGTTTGATAATTACTACTGAATGAAGTAAGAAAGATAAAACGGGAAAGAGTGGTTTATAAATTGAAGCACTTATATTAAGATTTTAGTAATCAGATTTTGTATAAAAAAAAATTTCTAACATCCGGGTTCATTTATATGCGGACCCTTGTATTGAGGTAGAGAAGTGGACGTGGAGCGGACCATAGCACAAAGACGAAGGATAGGGAAAGTATAGAGAATCGTGTTTCATCTCATTCTCCCACAGCTTAGGTTCTAATACTTTTTTTATTTTATTCAACGAAGCGACAAGACGAACGAAACATTCAACCATGACATGAAAAAGCTTGGTTTAGGAATATCAGTGAATGGACTGGCATATCTGGGGCGTACGAATTATTCCGCCGAACCAAAGACAGAAAGGACTAAAGCACGCTGATCTGGCGATTCTTCACTAGTTGGAGAGACACTTTAAGATGAAGAAGAACACTATGCTCGTCGTCTTGAGACATAAGGTGTTGAGTATCGTCACCCCAGTATTTAAAACCTTAAACCGGAACACGGTAATGTTTGGCGGCGGAAATATGTGTTGCGGTGGTACCTACTTACATGGACTCCGGTAACAGAGATTTACCACCAGTGTACATTGATAGTTGTCTCTTTTTATTACATAAATTGAGGTGATCTACAAAGAGATTTCACTTTAAAAAAGAATGCAAAAATACGTATCAATTCCCATTCAAGCCGATTGTAAACAAAATGTCTGCCTACGTGACCGCCGGTGCGTGATCGTTACACAACGCGTTTGGACTTCGTACGTCGTTTCGTTAATTATTATTTATTATTCATTACTCGTTTAATTATCTATATATCAACATTCCTCCCTATTGATGACCACTAAATAATGGCAAAATTCACTGGTGGTCTCAGTCGCCGAAGATATCCTAGTTACCACTGCAGCTCCTACTTCTGCCGCCAAACAGTAGTGTTAATGTATTACATAATTAGTGTTTAGTAAGACGTATTACTATGTTGAATATAAGTGGTAGGTCTCTGTTGCCGGAGACCGTTTAGGTAGCCTGCCTCTGCCGCCAAACAATAATTTGCAAACATTACTATGTTCCGGTTTGAAAGGCGATGTAGCTAGTGAAATGAGTGTTAACGAGACTTAGTACTTCTTCGTCTCATGGTTTAGTCAATTTAAAAAAATATTGCTGGAATTCTCTCACAAGGAGAGAGTCAATGTAATTTACCTAACATGCTGTCCAAACGCGGGATACTAAAAGTCACATGTCCACGAAAGCTGTTATACTCCAATTTTTCTTCACCGAGAATCAAACTCTGTGATAATCGAATTCTTAATTACTTACTTTTCAAACCTCTTATACAAAAAAGCATTGTTTTAAAACCGTATCTGAGAAACTGTATCCCTTTAACGGTTGATTCTATTTATTTATGTGTTTTGTGTGACAAGAAAACTTTTAGGTATTCTAATAAATGTTATAACATAGCAACTAGTTAGCCATATTTAAAGATAAAAATTGGATGTGAACTATTCTGCTTTTTAGAATGTTTTCTTGTAAATCGGAAACTAGGCACCAAAAATTATTATCGTTTCTTAAATAATAAAAAGGGTGTACGGGGTCTCACAATAACTCCTCCTCCTTAAAATCTGGTCGATTAATTTGATGACCCATTCCGGTAGGATTTAAGTAAAACAAAGAATGTTTAACACAAAACTAATCATTCGAAACCGTATAACTAATTGTTACAATTATTTGCAATGGAAAATTTAAATTTGTCGCGCTCTTGAACATGAACTTTATATTTTTTTTCTGATACTGTTAACGGATGTTTTGTTATCAATAACGATTGTAGAGGGACTCGCCACGGCTACATAGTTATGAATTAATTTTTTCTCAACATTTGCTTAAAATCTTATAATAATTTATATATTAAACTAATTTTGTTTGAAACAATTATAAGATGCATAAGAAATTGTTAATATTTTGAGAGATACCTTTAGTTACTTCTCACTTCAATAGCTGTTCCCCGGCCGCTTTGCTGGCCGTAATATAAAATTAGACTTGAAATTTGTCTAAAATATTCCATGATAGTAATCGCAACTGCAAATGACTTTCCGTAGCAACCGTTACTATAGAAACCGGTTAAATAATACTAAATAAAAATGTTCATAAAAGTTAACGGATAATACAATTATGAAGGATCTATGAAATTCAAATAATAAGTAGCTAATGACGATGACATCATTCCGCGTCGAGTACTCATGTGTCCACGTTAATACGTTCACCAGTTTTCACGTGATTGGCAAACAAAATACAATTTCATTATATATATATATATAATATATATTCTACAATTAATAACGCATACATATTTTTATTAGAAGAGTTTAAGTGGAAGTTGAAGTGATGAATCAATACTTCCCAACCTTTTTTTTCTTGTACCATTTAACAGAACTTTTCGTTTACGAGTACCCCTACTGTGATAACACCATACCTAATACTAAAATGCTTCTAATTACTCTTAATATCTATCTGTTTTCACTATTAACATTAAAATGTACAATTTAGCACCTTACTAAGATATTACTTATTAGGTTAATTTTAAACTATGCTGCTCATAATACATTACAGTAATGTTTTTATAACTTACTAGCTATTCCTCGCTTGCTTTGATGGTCGTAATATAAAATGACTCTCTATAGCAACGGCATAAATAATACGGAATGAAAATGTTTATAAAAGTTAAAAAGAAAATGATGAAGGATCTATGAAATTTAAAAAAAAATTGTCTATAACCATCAATCATTCCGCTTCAGGTGGTCATGTTCCCATGTTGATACGTAGGCTGGTTATGACGTCATTGGCAAACTTAGGAAATCTATTATCGCTACATATATACATTTATATATAAATAGATAGATAGATTGTTTAAATTATCAATGGTATAAGACGCCCCGCACAACACGCGGGATTCAAGTCAACCTCACGTGCTTGTGGTGTGCTAATCAACAAACAAGGTTCTGGCTCCAATCCACATTAAGTCAGCGTATTGGAAAGTGGCCCAAACCCCCCTATAAGAACCCCTACAAATGATAGCCTGTAGCGTCCGGTTGTACTGGAGGCTATGCTGACTGTTGAAGGTCACAGGGAGCCGTTAGATGTGGCAGCGGGGGAAGCTACGTCAAATAGTGGACGTCTATCGGCTGATGATAACGAACTTCTCTGTATTTCCGTCATTACCAATATTATTTTCACGTCACTCTCAGGGGTACGCGTACAGGTTGAGAAGCGCTGTTCTATCGTATTTCATAACCGTGCCAATACACATCTACACTGCAACACGGCATACTTTATTTATGTAATGAGTGTAACCGCATTTAACTTATCGAATAAACATTGGAAAGAGATAAATGTACAATTAAATGTAATCATTACGCTGAACGAAAACTGATTTTAACTTTGCACTTGTGGAGACGGGAGCGCACGCGCATGCGCACGCGCTCGCCGCGTGATGTTAAGGGCAACTTCGATCGTTGCTTTTGAATTAATTTTATCTATTTTATTACTATTATTCAATAATAACAGTAATCCAATAATATCAGAAGCGAAATAGATTGCTAAATCGCTTTTGATATTAAATATCCAGTATATGTACAAACAATAAACATTAGGCGAGTTAGTAAGAAATAGGAAAGAAATGAAAAAACTTTTTAGCTTTTTTTTTATTCGTCGCGACGAGCGGAACGTTCAACTGATGGTATGTGATACGCCAGTCCATAACAACGTTGTGCTAATTAGGAGGATGTTAGCTTGTGACCACACCACATTGCGCTCGTTGCCTTGAGACAGGATATTCAGTAATTTTACGCCAGTAATTTCACTAGCTACAACTCCCTTCAATCCAGAACACAGTAACGTTTACACACTATTGTTTGGCAGTAGAAATGGAAGTTACAGTGTAGACGGTCACCAGGATCATAGCACTACTACTATGAAGGCTCGTCAATAAATTACACTATGATCTAAATTGTAAAAAACAAAATTAGTTCTTTAGGTTATTATGTTGTATGTGCACGTTTACTAACAGTGCATACATTTTATAATGAAACTTTGTATTTAAATAAGCGTAAGAAATTATTGAAAGGCCGATCGGTATGAATATTTTTGGGGTAAGCCTTTATCAAGCAATGTAGGGTTATGCGCTGATGATAATGATGAAGTCTAAAAAATCTACGTCCCATGGCAGTAGAAACAATTAATTAACTATTAATGAAGAAAACGTTAACAGAGAACAATGTGTATAGTTAACAAGTTAGTTGGAAGAAATATAATTATTTTGTTACGGTTTTCTTCAGCTTTTATCTTTGTTTTGGTTACAAAAGTAGAGGAAGACTGAAGAAAGTGTAAATGGATTGTGTGAAACATGCCACGTATAAGAAGAATGTAAATTCAGATGTGACGGCTGAGAGAGGGATATGGAAGAAAAGTACATACTCTGCTGACCCCACATAACTGGGAAAAGCGCAGGAGGAAGAAAAAGAAGAAGGTTTTCATCAGCTGATTGAAATGAAAGTTCAGTATAATGCAAAAATCGGGTTGTGTATATATTTCATTCGTAATACTTACAACTATTGTTAAGAAAAAACATTAAGCGACATCTACATAGCACTCGTAATAGATTTTTTTTTTGTCTTTATCTTGCAATCAGTCAGCTAGACTATGAGCAGATTTGTTGAGAGCTGTTAGTCGGTCACAACAAAATCTCCGTCGAGACTGCTCCAAGATTATCTTTTAAAGTAGACTTTTAAATGATTGCTGGGGGTCTAAATTTCTACACATTACCAAGTTTCAATTTCAAATAATTTGTAACTAAAAGGGTATATAGCACATAAATAACTTATATATATAGCATATACTAATCTTAAAAAAACATAATTTCTTAAGATGGTTATACATAAAGATGGTGTCGTTAATACTATAAATATATTAAGTATTAACGTTTAATATTCAACTTTCAATACAAGTGACGACTCTGGTTAAAAAGAATATCTTAATGTCATATTTTAAAACCAAAGTTTTAGTAACTACACTCATTCCCGATCACTATTATTCGTTGTTACATATATATCATTACCATACTACAGAACTGTTCTAAGTAGTTATTTAGTTATGTACCTAAATAAGGAATATTATTTGATTAGATTAGAAATTAAAATACATAGTTTTGTTTGACAGATCTGCATCTTTATGCAGAACAAAGCTTCATTCTCCTCAGTTAAACAGTAACTTTTTTGTATTTCAAGAAGTAACTTACCATTGTTGTTGAAGGTTACAGAACAATATCATGTCTCTTAGATCATGCATTGCAAATATATTTTTTTTATAAACAAATTAGTGTGTTTCGACGATCTACACTTCAGTCTTTAGTGGTAAAGAGTACTAACATACATGGAGCACATTACTTCTATTACCACGTTAAATTATATTAAAGCTTTGTAATACACTTAAGCTTTATATTGTTATTTATATACACAGTATCGATGTGGAGAAATTTCGGGGAGGCCTATGTCCAGCAGTAGACGTCCATCGGCTGATGATGATGATACACAATAAGGTAATAAATATCATATAATAATACAAGCGGTAGGTCTCTCTTGCCGGAGACCGTCTAGGTAGGTATCACCGCAGCTCCTATTGCTGCCGATAAACAGTACTGTGTAAATATTACTTTGTTCGTTTGAAGGGCGCTGTAGCTAGTGAAATTACTGGGTAACGAGGCTTAATATCCTATGACTCAAGTTAATGTCATAATTGGCGTCATGTTATGGGCCGTCGTATCACCATCAGGTGAACGTCTCGCTTACCTTGTCCCTGAGTAGACAAACAATCTAACTTACAAAACAAGGACATTGCTGGTTTTACTATATGCCGTACTTTTATAAGAAATGAAATGCGTAGTTTTGTTTTGAGATTTGTTCTAAATTTTGTTATTATCAATAATGAATATCTTATTATTTAAAAGCTAAATCTAGCTATCTAACTCTCCAGATCATAACCTTTTTTGTTTCTTTGTTGCGACAGTCAACTCATGTTGACCTGAAATATAATAAAATAGAAATATCAACATGTCTATGTCAGATAAATTTAATATATTATTACAATTATAAACAATAACATGTTGTAAATATTATCCCGAAACGCTATTCTATCAAGGAGTTCATTAGATTCGATTAAAGTACCGAATTGGTATATAGTATACTGTTTGAAGATGGTAATAAGACATGATATTCATTAACAGAAAAATCTATTCTTGCTGCAACTGTAATTCTGTTTCTCTTATTGAAGAATATATTGATGATTGCATATATTGAAAATACAAAAATGTTTATTAGAACAATCTTGATGTACAAAATTATTTAAACATTGATAAAAATGATAATCTGTATCATAGCGACCTGATTTATATATCAATTTTCTATTTACAACCCTCCGGTGGGTTACCAGTACACTCATCTGCAAAGATTGAATTCAAACTGAACAATCAGGGTATATTGGTATTTTTATTATTGTTATACGTAGGATTTATATTAGGTGATCATATTGTATTACATGTTATTCAGGATTGTGAAACTTTTAATAAATAAGTTAATATAAAGCACGAGCGTAAATGTGGCTCTTAACGGCACATGAGTGATATCTTGCCAACCTTCGCTCCGTCACACGGAACTGACCTATGATAAGATGTGCTAATCAAATCCGCTTGGTTAATTTAAATCCTAAACTAAATTTAGGCTCGGACACAAATGATACATTATACAAAGGAAAGTCATATCTATCGAATCTTATCAGAATTATGTGCACAATCTATCACTTGCAACCAGGATTTTCACAATTTTTGATATTTTTATGCATTATCAAAGCGTAAATTTTAAATTATTACAATAGTAATAACAGTTTATTTGGACGCAATTCAGCGAAAAAGAAAATACTGGAAGATTCACGTGATGGTTATAGGACAAACCTTTAACAAAGACAAGTAATAATTGCTATGTAAAAACACAAAATTTAGTTTGATGTCCTGAAACAAAAGCTGATACACTTGATGACATACCTTGGAAATATCACCTTCTTTAACATCTTTTACGACATACCAAAGGAAGATTGACAGTAAACGTTTAACCCATCTTCCCCATTTATTATTTTTCTAGACCTTACTTTACTAACATCAGTGTCCTGAACTGATACCATTGGTAACAGAGATAATGCTACAAATTTTAAGAGTATTTCTTGCTTGAATATGGTTGTCAAGTACTGAGCATAGGCCTTCCATCCGATTTCTAGTACGACCGTTCTGATGCCACCTACATCCAAAGATTCTTTGCGATCTTCACAAGGTCGTCCTTCAGGCACGCGATAGGCGTACACAGCGCTTGCCATTATATGGTCTCAATCCAAAGAACTTTCACTGCCACTTCGGCTTCAGCTATTCATCGCTTCAGCCGGACTCTGGACTGTCTTTTCCTCATTCCAGATTCGATCACAAAGAGGAAAACCTACCACAGCCCTTTCTATAACTTTTTGAGAAACTTTGATCTTTTTTTATGAGACGTATTGTATGCGACCATAACGTAATTTATAAACTGGTTAATTTTCCTATTCATTGCGTGCTTGATGATATAAAGTTCAAAATCATTGTCAAATTACTTTCATCCGTGATGTTGTAGTGTTTCAAAGGCCTATAAAGGATTATCATAGAGCAATTTTGTGATATTGGAAAAAAAGAACGGCAATTTAACTTTCATTTCGAAACGTTATTGGTTTTTTTGCCCTTCGCGAAATTATGTTATTATACACGAAAATTCTTTTTGCCATGTTATATCACTCCAAATTTTGTGTAATATGTTTTAATTTCGTTTATTGTTTTAAGTTTTGTTATATATTTTATATAATCTTTATCATTATTAAATATTATTATTTAGTTTTACAAGATTTCTTTCCTTTAAATAAAATGGTAGTTGTAAGTTTATTCCGGTCATGATGAAGATATTTTAACATAGATTGTCAGTTGAATGAAGATTAAAAAATACAAAGTTTATTGCATTTGATAACCTAATGAACTTTCTTTAAATTAAATCATAACTAAGACTACTATATATTATTTCTAATATTTTTACTATACCAAAAGCCAAACTTCAAAATCGTTTTCCCTATCACTCGAGTCAACATTTGGAGTATTTGAGAACTCGATTACCGGCCAATCGCCGACGAATCGAGATTCGTGGTAAGCACCAGTTGGCACAATCGATAAGGAGACGACTCCCTTTTTTTTTAAAGGTACATAATATTTAGCCAACGCATTAAGCGGTGCGAGTTAAATTTTGGACTTTATTTCAAGAAGGTTACGTTGCATGGAGGTTAGAGATACGTGTTTTGGTTATGAAAGTTTATTTTGGCGGGTGAATCGTAAGTCGAGTAAGGCTTTGACGGCCGGCATAAAACATTATTTACGACAGGGAAGTTCGCGAGACGGAGTATATAAGACATGCGAGAGGGTCACGAAGCGCGGAAGTGTACGGATTTTAGGCGTAATTTGTATTCATAACATATTTCAGTCCGCCTACAGAGCATTTCACTCACAAATTTTAAATGTTGCTATGTCAGCAATGAATAAACATAGGGGTGATTATGATTAACCGCTTGCAGAATGTCAAATGTTACTTAAAACTAAACTTAATTGCGTCATCAATTGGAATTATATGAAATAAAGGTTCTTAAAATTATAATAAAGAGAATTATGCTTAAATAGGATTAATAATTGTTATGGAGGAAGAAAATGGTATTTGTATTTATTATAAGAATCAATTCTTGTTACAAGTACGAAAGTAAACAAAAAGTCGGGGTTTGTGTGGTTAAATAAACAACAGAAATAGTTTCAATCTTTTATAATAACTTTTCATTACATAAATTCATTTAATGACAGATACATATTATACATAGTTGTCAAGTGATATATTTTACAGCATTTTATTATATATGTTGCTATCAAATATTAATGTTTAGTGTAGTTCTATGTTTTGTTGTTGTGTTACAGTAACGTATCAAAGTTTTGTCTGTTTGGGTTAATCAAATGCATAATATTCAATATCATATCTAACTAGTTTACTAGAATTAAGTAAATCAAACGTAGAAATTTCTCGTACGCAACCTTCGCAGTTATTTTATGCTGTGTTGTAACAAACAAGTTATCTAGTGCAGGTCAAACGGTAAGCTACCACCGGGTTATTATCGCCGGTCAAGCTAATAATTGGACGGAGCGAAAGCGAGCGTGTTCGCGGTTTAGAAAATTGTTTATCACAGCAAACTATTAACCATAAGTACAGTCATAACAATTATATAACACTAACTGTTCCTCGCCCGCTTTGCTGGTTGTAATACAGGATTAATTTTAAAAATTGCTAGAAATGTTTCTGCCCGGCGGTATTCTGATGTACCCCGCGCCTATTCCTCGGGGAAGGAATTCAGTTATACATGTGTTTATATATGTCAATACATAAAAATTTATTACTATGTATATAATATACATGTAAGTATGTATGTGTATAAACAATGACAACTTCTGATAATGAGATTCTACCTCACCTACCACTATGTCTCCTCAAGTCTTGGGTTGACTGGTCGAAATTCCCCATAGACATTAGGTCTTCCTAATTTACGGTGTACAGTAAAGATTTTAAGAATATCCGTTCTTAGTTTACCACTAAATAGCAGAAGTAATATCTTTACTAAATTTTGAGTGTTTACGTGTAATAGGTCTGGAGATCTCGTGATGAGTCAATGAATCTCTGAAGGTATAATATATATATAAATATCTATAAACATAGGTAATAGCCTGGTTCTAAATTCTCATAATCATCACAAAGTTATAAAAACTATTATGAACCGGTTCATTTACAGCTTAGAGATAAATTAAGTAGGATATTCATGTGATGAAAAGTCATAAGAAAGAAAATGTGCTTGACCCACTGACATTAGATGTTAAGAGGCGTTACTCCAGTAATTCCACTAGCTACAGCGCCCTTTTAAATCCCAGCAATTTACGAACTCCGATGCTTGGGGTAAAGCTAAGTAATACGATGATATGATCTTCAACCAGTGAATGAGATTTGACTTCGAATAATGACTTCCCACCGTTCACTAGGTATTTTAAATTATCTATTTAATTTGTTATCTTGGACCAACAGTTACTAAGCCACGTCCAAGTCGTTAGGCACAGAAATTTGCCTGAAAGATAATTGAATTAATTCTGATATAGCTGATAGAGGCGGTATATACGAGAAACTTGTTTTTATAGAGTAAAATTGATAATAATATTTATTGAATTTTTGTTTGATAACGTAAAATTAATAGGAAATGTTTTACTTTATATTATCTAAAAAAACATATCGGCTAAGGAGGGAGTCTAGTCTAGGTGCTGCTTTGAACACATAGGTTTCTTGACTAAGTATTTCATAAAATAAATTTTAAGCTTAACAAGGATCAAATCCACATATCTGCGAGTATGTATTTAGACGTCTCTAGACAGCATCGGAGACTTAAAATCTTTCAAAGCAAATCTTAGTAATTATATGCTTGCTACATCTTTAGACATAATCAAGAACAGCCTGCGGCAGTGGCGATAACCACTGGACTAGGTCTCTTCCAAGGAACTGAACATTGCGGAAGCAAATGGATGTAAAGCGGAAGATCAGGCTAGCATAGTTGAATAAAATGTTAATATTTTAATAAACCGTCATAGCGAAACACACATAGTAATATTTGTAAAAGATTTCGACCATTTTAAAGCAGCCATGGACACGGAGGAACTATGATGACGGATCATAGACAGATCATAGCCATCACGAAGTAACTAGTGCTCGGAAGTAATTACTTACAATCCGATGTACGCAGAATTAGCTCCACGCATCTTGAACTCATCTATTCGTGTGCTTAGCGTTTTTATATAATTTTATTACTTAAATGAATCTCAAGCGGGTGATGTAATCTAAGTATTTTCTCTATATAAGCCCCGCCAATCATCATTGGTAGGTGTTCTTTTGCAAGGATTTGTGGTTCATCAAATCTGATGTAATGAGGTATGTGCGCAGAAATTTGAGGTAGAGCATGCAAACCACACCCGAAATCTCTGTGTCCATTTAGCATCAATTTAATAATAGACAAAGCTTAGTTGTGTACCCTTTGAGTGACTTGTGAGAGTATTATTTAGATAGGTTTAGGAAGATAGAGTATGCAGTGCTTATTTGCCTGTATGATGCACATGCTTTTGGATGTATCGGTAATGATGAACCAAAACATGGTCACAGATAGCAGACTTCCTTGAGCGTTGCTGTTTCAACTCAGCTATATATTCCTTCATGACCGTCCCCACAGATATATTGCATTACATTAACAGCCAATTTACGTTCTTACTGTTGGGACACTGGCCTACCCTCAAAATGAAGGTCATCAACATCATCAGCCGACAGACGTCCAATGCTGGGCATAGGCATCCCCGAAGGTCTCCACATCGATCGAACCCGCGCTGTCCGCAGATCGTCGGAGCACCTGGTGGGGGGCCTGCCAACATCACGTCTTCCGGTACGCGGTCGCTATTCGAGGACCTTAGTATCCCATCGATTGTCAGTCCTTCGAGTGATGTGTCCTGCCCATTGCTACTCGAGGCTCGCAATCTTTTGGAGTATGTCGGTGACGTTTTCCTACGATCTCCTCGTTTCTGATTCGATTACACAGGGAAATTCCAAGCATAGCCCTTTCTATTGCTCTCTGTGCGACTTAGAGCCGTTTCACAAGACCCACTATAAGCGTCCACGTCTCGGTGCCATAAGTCATCACTGGCAATGTGAGGGTAGGCCTATGTAACCTCACTGATAGGTTTGTCCTAAAAATTTTTTTGAAATAAATATGTAATAATCGCGGACGTGTAAGAAATCATTATAACAAGGAAATAGTACAATTCTCTATGGCAATTAAACCGCTCCGTAGACGAATACCGTAGATGCATTCGTATTCGTAGAGTGTGACGTAGAGTGGCGTAGCGGTTCAAAGGTACCGTTGCTACGCCTAATTTCGTTTTCACGAGCGACGTTTGCACATGGCCGTTTTAATAATTCAACCGTTATCATTTGCCCGTAAATGATGAGCCGGCGGTGACCCAGTTCCCTGTTCCCCGTCGCAGCGTCACGCGACACCCGGGAAAGCCACGAGCGTAATGTTCCCTCCTACGGAATTTAGGCAAACTAATTCCAACTTTGATTGTGATGTTGCCGTGTAATTTTATTGCGGCGTTGATAAGGAAGTTTATGTTTTTATTTTATAATTTAACTTTTAACGTGTCGATTATAAAATGTATGGTAGGCGCGGTTATTGAAAGATTCTTGACAGTGCTACAATTTAAGAGGCGAATTAGGTTAAAATTAGCTGCTCCTCACCCGCATTGCTGACCGTTATATAGAATTAAATTTGAGTTTTAGGCTTGAAATTTGGTAGTTTTCCCACCCGGTGGCAACCTTCCGCTCTCGGGCCCCTTACCGTTATTAACACCACCGCAACACACTTTGGGGAAGAAATTTAGTCAAATCTATTCTTAGCTATCCTTTAAATGACAAAAGAAATATCTATACCAAATTATGAGTTATCATGTTTTTGGAAAACTCGTGATGAATTAATAAATCCCGGGATATTCCGATATATATAAATATATTCATATATGAGCGCAATGTGGTGCACATCATCCTAATTAGCAGCACGTAGTTGTAGGGACACATCACTTACCATCAGTTGACCGGTATCCTTTACCATCTGGTAAATGTCTCCCTCGTTTTGTTGCTTCGAAGCACAAAATAAAAATTGAACAGAAAAACTCATGAGATAATCAAACTTTATTATAAATTAGTCTAATACTCTACTTTTTCCTAGCATTGAAAATATGTTACGCTTTGTAAGAGTTTGAATCTTTATTTCTAGCTATTAAAGTTTCTAATTTTATTTAACCATTGTTTCCTAACGTTGAAAGTATAAACTATATATCAACATAAAATATGATAAGGTAACATGCCTGTCAATGACCTCATATGGCACAGACCATCTGATATGTGCGAGGAGTGTTTGCGTCGTTTTTATATTTTTATGTTTAAACAAGCACTCCGCAGCAGCATTTCGCTCAGAGGAAACGTAGATAAGATTTGGACTTCAACTGTAAACATACCATTTGAACTCTAACTTTTTACTTCAGAAATTGTTTATTATTATAAAAGTTAGTTCTTGACAACAGAGTTACATGGTAGAGTAGTAAATTTTCTCTTAATATCACCCACGTCGTATTTATACAGGAAAACTGACGGCGAATTGAAAATTTTATAAACCTGTATAGTAAATATTAATCTTATTTACTAGTTTATTAATAACATCAAACAAATCCAACAGCTATTTACAACGATTTAAATGTTACTGGTGGTACATATCTATTGCCGGAGATCGTCTAGGTAGGAACCATCGCAGCGCCTATTTCCGTCGCCAAACAGTTTGCAAACATTACTATGTTGCTGGTTTAAAGGGCGCTGCGGCCAGTGAAATTACTGGTGTAACGAGACTTAAGATCTTATGTCTGAAGGCGACGAGCGCAATGTGATGCAATATATATCATTCTAAGTAACACCACATTGTTATAGGCAAGAGTATCACTTACCATCAGGTAAAAGTCTTGCTTGTCCTATCGGTTCGTCGTATTGAAAAATGTAAAGAACGAAAAATAAAATCGTTTATTACTGTTGTTTTTTTTTTCTTTATGAATGTTTTAATGAACTTTATAAATACATTGTCCTCTTTTCGATTAATATTGGCATTGTATTTAAATAACATAGCAACATTAATTAACGGAAGAGTGTGTCGAGTCAATATATGTTTAATACTTTTATCATATATTAGTTTTAGTGCTTAAAAAAAATAATAAATAAATTTATAAATGTTTCATTGAATTCTCTTCACCCATGTCAGAAGTCTGTAGGAGTATGAAATGTTTATTTTTACTTATAATGCGTGAGAATCGGAAAGTTAATGTTATACTATGAACAAAGCTATAGTTATGATTCTTTAAAATTATTCAAGAACTGTTAGCAATCATTATTTATTATAATTTCAATATGTTAATAGAGGTTATTAAAGCGTGGTAAAAATAATTGTTATCGTTGCTTATCAACGAATCGAGCGTTATCAGTCAACGAACTTTTTGTTACAGTTACGAAGATGTAAACAAGATTAAAATAACTTGAATATCTAGTTAGTACTAGAATTATTGAATAATTTTTTTTTTTAGATAAATAGAAAGTAAGCTGTTTTTTTTCCGACATAGTCCAAAAGATTGCTAGCCTCAAATGGCAATGGGCATGGCACATTGCTCGAACGATTGACAGCCGATGGGGCACTAAGGTCGTCGAATAGCGACCGTGTACCGGTAGACGTATTGTTGGCAGGCCCCCCACCAGGTGGTCCGACGATCTGGTGAAGGCTGCGGGAAACAGCTGGATGCGGGCAGCGCACAATCGATCAATGTGGAGATCTTTGGGGGAGGCCTATGCCCAGCGGTGGACGTTTATCGGCTGATAATGAAGCTGTTCTTTAAAGACTTCTATAAATATTTTTTTTAGTATATATTTGTTGATAAAACACTAAATTTACATATGAATAAAAATTTTGGTATTTATATAGTCTTGTAACTACCATAGAATTTAATATATCTAAATATTTATTTAATTTTAATCATGTCGTGAAAAGGTGGACTAACTGGTAAATCTCTCAATTGATCAGGTGCGTATGAAACAAATATAAGATGAGATATAAAAAAATTCTTTTACCTTAAATCATAAAACTGTGGACAATCTTAGTTTAAGGTTTAAACATAAATAAATACCAATAAAAAGTCACTTTAACAGAAAAATATTTTATCCTTTATACGTTAGGTATGCTAGGTTTATTAGTATACAATAAAAATATTGATTAGTTCAATTTCTCTAAGAGATCATATTAATTCTTATTTAATTTTTTGACAGCCGTGGTGTAATACAGCGAAAGTTGTTTTTATGATTACTTTCTTAAATAAACCCATAAAATAATTTAAGCATTTATTCAGATGATACAAATATAAATACATTATACAAATGTATAAAAGTAAACCTAAATAGGTTTACTGTGTTATTGATAATCGTTATCAGTTCCTAGGTGCAACAGAGGTAAAGGGTGCTCCGTCGACCGTATCGTTTTGTAAAGCTACCACCCCAAAGTACATTAAATGTGTAATTTTGGTCAGTGTTGCAACCCCACTCCTAGGTATCGCAAGGATTATTTTATTACGCCGCATCATGAAAAAACCTGTGTGAATCGATTATACAAACTGATGCTATAATTATATTAGCAGGCGTTAAGCATTTTACTGTGCGACAGAGATTACAATAGTAAACTTTAAGTCGGTGTTACAATTGTTGTTTAGAAAGGTAAGTTACAAAAAAATATTTATAATAATTTAAACAAACTTAAAGTATTGAATGTTATCTTAATAATTGTTTCCGTTAGGTGCCGTCATTATAATATATTTTTAAAGTAGGAAGTAAAAGTTTTTGATAAGTTTTATACCATTTGTTAAAAGGGTTTGCATATTTCGGTATAGTGCATAAAAATTGTAAAAAGTTTACTCTCATATGGAATTACCAATCCAATTACCAACCAGGAAAACCTGAATTTATTTTTTAATGATAATAAACCTAAAAAAAAATCGTTTTGCAACAAAAAAAAATAAAATACTTTTTCGTTTCTATGCAAAACTTCTATAAAGGAGTTAATATTATATGAGTTTATTCACGTACT
Source organism: Troides aeacus (assembly GCA_033220335.2). Classification (NCBI taxonomy): domain Eukaryota; kingdom Metazoa; phylum Arthropoda; class Insecta; order Lepidoptera; family Papilionidae; genus Troides; species Troides aeacus. The sequence goes on from CM067280.1 coordinate 10,336,713, forward strand.
GAGTTATCCGATTGCGTTGCTAGGAAACAGATTATCAATGACAAAATACTCGAAAGGCTTGTTTGTTTATTACAGTAGAGATCATCAATTATACTCATAATAAATATGAGAAGGTATTTTTTTATTATTCTTCTAACTGGAAATATTGAGACTATCTTTATATTTTTGCGAACTAGAGATACAAGTTTGATAATGTTGGAAGTTAATATTGCATAATAATAAATCAACAAAATTATTGAATATGCGGTCTTCATATATTAATATCATTACAACATTTTATTCACCCCAATTCGGCTTCGTACATTGTCTAACCGTATATATATCTGCCTACAGGATAGGCTGTAATAATTAGATGCCTAGGCAGATAGTCATTCTCTACCAACCTGCGGAAGTCGGGCGTTTGTTTGTGGTGTAACTGAGTGCATTTACTTGGATTATTTCCCAAAATGAGTACAAACTTTCTACACTTTTGTTGTTTTATTATTCTTTCGTACCATTTTTACTGTTTTCCTGTCTAACGGATAATTGTACAGTGTTTTTAATTCTTCTGACGTTCTATATTCTTGAAAATGTACATGGAGTTTAAATCTACACATTCTTATATTCTGGAAATAACAAGTAATAAAAATTTTAAAAAGAATGTGTCTTTTCAGGTTACTTTCATCTATACAGAATAAATCATATTAAAAAATTAAACTATTTGAATATTCATATTTAATACATCTTTTGTTTTAGTTGTCAACTAGAGAAGGACTGCCTACGCCGAGGAGCGCTCGCGCTCCTTTAGGCCGTAGACCAAGTACGCTCCCTCACCAGCGTCTGAATAAGGAGGTAAGTTGAATAATGATAGCCATGCAGGTAAAATACTATAGATTTCTATATGTGTAGGTGTAGGATGTATTTGCTAAAAATAGTTAACACGTTTTTATTGCATAATTAGAAAATAGAAAGTCCACCCGAGATGGACTCACCAGGAAGTGCCAGTAGTGATTTACGAAGACAAAACGAAGAGCTTCGCGCACGTCTGGCTGGAGAATCTGCGGATCATAAGCGTCGACTCGAGGCTTATCGCAGGGCACAACAGGGCCAAGCTGCTTTGGTATCAAGACTTCAAGCTAAAGTACGGCATTAAAATAATATTCAAATTATAGAAACACCCCCAACAAAAAAAAACATTTAGCCCTACATTGATCAAAATTAAATAGGATTTTGGAGTAAAGCATAAAATAAAATAATAGTTATTTATTTGAGTTTTATATGATTTATGGTATTTTTTTGTAATTTTGTTCAATATAACATTTCATCTATGCAGTGTCGAATTGTATGTTTAAAAATGGCAACATTTGATTTGTTTGTTATTATTTTTCATAGTTAGCGGGAGTTGTGAAATACCTATTTTTTGTAAATAAAAACCATAAAAACGTTAACGTTTTCGGACTTCATAATGGAAAATGAGCTTTATTGTTTCTTATTTCATAGAACACAACAACTAATAAATAGAAAAAAATATAAAGGTTTCATAATTTAGGTGCTACAGTATAAACAGCGATGTGCTGAACTGGAAAATCAAATGCTGGAGTCCACACCACGAAGCGAACCTCTTACATACCGTCAGCCCAGTAGCAAGACTAGCATAGCGCTCCCGGCGCCGGCCGCTCTGCCCACACCTTCAACCTCTGACAACCGAAGAGATGATAGAATCAACGATTTAGAAACCGCTCTGCGACGACTTGATGAGGAGAAACGAAAGTAGATGTTCTAATATTTATTACTACTTATTAACTGTTACAAATAAATAAATTTATAAAAAAAATCATTGCTAAATTTTACCACTATTAAAAAAAATTGTGACTGCACAATTTCTTTACATAACTTTCAGATGTGAAAAATTGGTGTCACAAAATAATCTTCTCCGTGACCAATTAGAGGAGTCCCACCAGCTAAATGAAGCTCTTACCAATGATTTACAAAAGCTCACCAATGATTGGGAAGCCCTACGAGATGAAATGGCAATTAAAGAGGATGAGTGGAAAGATGAAGAACAGGTATAGATTTTTTTTGTCAATTTAAATTATTGATGAAATCTGTATTGAACGATATTATTAATTATTCTCAATTCCATTACCCACATAGCAGTTCCTGTATAATATATATGTATAAAGATGATAGTTTATTATTATGTTCTAGGCTTTTAATGATTACTATTCAAGTGAACATAACCGCTTACTCAGTCTGTGGCGTGAGGTAGTAGCAGTGAAGCGGTTCTTCTCTGAGTTACAAACTAACACTGAAAGAGACCTTTACAAAGTGAAGAATGACTTTGACTCTGTTACCAGAGATTTGGTGGGAACTTTAAGTGGATATGCCATTACTGCATATGCGGCTCAAAATGTAAAGGTATAACTTCAAAATATAATAATGGATTTATTCTTTTTATCTAAATTTATAATTGGAATTTATGTGTATATTTTGTTGCAAAAATGTATATTTAAACTTAAATTGTAGTTAGCCCTGAAAACTTGTTTTATTTAATAATTTCTTTTTTTTACTCCTGTACTATGTATCTATTTTAAGAATCTTTACTATTTGCTAATAATTTCATATACATCATACATTGTTTTATGTTCATAAATAATTCTCAGGCTGAGAGCCTTCAACCATCATTAGCAGCGACTCCTGGAGTTAACCTGGATGTAATGCGTTCAGAACTACGGGAAGTCACATCACAGCGTGATGCTGCTACAGCTGAGTTAAGAGAGAGAGATGCTCGTATACAACGTTTATTAGGAGAACTACAGTCATTGGTAAGGAACAATAACAATTTTATTTATGTATCAAGTATTATTTCTAATATTTAGGGTTAAAAAAGTTCAAATTTTCAAAAATTTTCTTATGTAAAGACAAATTCGGATATTAAAATCTTTTTGAATAGTTATTGATATTTAGAGTTTTTAATCTTTTTTTATCAAAACAAATATAACATAGTCTAGCTTGATAGTAAATTATAAGGCTGCCTATAACAATATTGAGCTTGTTAGCATTTTAAACATTGGAAAATATTTCTCTCATTGCTATGTAACAAATGGTTAGGCCTTGTACCTACCCCTATTTGAACTACCGACTTAGGGCTCTTCATACTAGAATACAGTCATATTTGCGCACTACTGTATAAGCTCAGAAATGGCCTTGAAGGTATCTTACCTAGACAGCTTCCAACAGTAAAGTCCTTCCAGTAGTACAGAGCTGGTTTAGTTTTTTTTTTAAATATAAAAATTTGAAATAAGTTTTCACTTAACTTATCTATACTATTGAATGAACATAGGTCTTCCTAATCAATTTCCATTGACATTGACCTGTCTTAAAAGTTGAAGTTCATAAAAAATGATGAGATATTGATCCCAGTTGTAGCGATATTACAGCTATTTTCAATACTGGACTATTCACTGAGACAGCAATCACATTTGTAAAGTGCTTTGTTCAGGAGGAGCGATGCGAGTGCGCGGAATCTCTTTGCTCGGAGGCGAGCGTGATGCGCTCTGCTCTTGAAGAAGTAGCGCGCGTGCTTATTCAGGACTCAGAGACCGGACCCGATGCCGCGACCAGTCATATGCACTTGACTTCCGACCGGTCAGTCTACTCAAACTTACATCTTCTTTTTAGACTAATTCAATTATGTGATTATTGTATTGTTATAATTTTACTATTATAGACAGTTTACTTTGTAGTATTATAAAACAGTATTACAGTGCCAACAGTCAGGCACATATGGGAGTTAGAACAAGCAAGCATGTCCTTTTATTTTTGTTTTTAAACTGGAGAACACAAGATGTTCATCTGATAATGAGTAACATACATACCAATAACAATGTATTTTGATGTGGTCGCCGCCTTAGATCTTAAGTGTCATCTTCCCAATAATTTCACTAGTTACAATTCCCTTTAAAAAAAATTTATATTTAACCAGTTATATGTATTTACATACTATTAATCAGCGATAGAAATAAAATCTTCACCAACTTAGACTATATTGATGTCAATTGTAAGCTCATTGTAAATAAAAAGTTCTATATGTTTATTATAAAGTTCGCCGAAGCGAGGGATGCCACAGTCAGCAAACTCTACGGCCTTCGCTGAGAGCACCATATCCGCACTGCAGGCCGCGCTGCATAAGTATCAAATACAGATACATGAGCTGCAGGTCTGTGATTATCTCCTTCATTTGACAAATAGATTAGAGAAATAGAGAGAGATTTAGAGAAATAAGTAACTTGAAATGTTTGCTATATTAAAGAAGCTTTCTATATAGAAAGCATCTAATGATCCCTCCTTGGAATCACCATCGTTATCATTTGATAATGATGTCTGCTGCTGAATATACCTCTCGCCACTTTTGAAGTCATTTCGCCTACTCGTCACATTTGATATGCAAGTTGGCGCGCACATTTGTTAGTACAGTTAACGGGAAAAGCTCTTTTCCAGAAGTTGTTTAATAATAGTTTACAAACCGATAGTACAGTGTGGTCAAGAAGATCTTATTGTAGTTAGAAGAAACTAACTAAAATACGGTGATCAATATCAACACAATAACCATCTATAAATAAAAACTTTAATATCTTTAGAATATTGTACTAGTATTCTATGAGAGAGATTACGTTTATATTATTTTTACAATACCAGGTTAAACTGCAAAACAGTAGGGAACAACTGTCCACTAGCAGGAAGCATTGCGAAGCGGCTGATGCCACCATTGCTTCACTTGAAAGTAAAGTCCATGACTTACAAGGTATGTGCAGCACAATAAAAAAACTTTTTCAAAAACGTATTATATGTGAGTCACTCTTGATGTAGTAAATTCTCACTTAAGAAACAATATCAATTAAGTATGCCCTTCTCTTTGTCAAGGTGGTGCAATTTAGCTAATTAAGAAAAATCCCAGTAATTTAACTAGTTATACACTACTTTATAGTAATACAACTAGGTGCTGTGGTAATAATAAAAAAATGCATATTTTCATTGTAGATAAACTAGATCAGACAAATGCCGATCTCAATCAGGTGGCCCAAGAGAGGGAGTCGCTGCAGAAGACCGTCGAAACACTGAGAATTGACAAGAACAACCTTGAAAGAAACAGAGTCGAGATAAATGCAATGGTAAGACAAAACTTAACAAGAAGATCTACAGAGCAACACATTTGAGCATAATTGTTTGGTTTATAAGGATGATTTCATCATCAGGTTGAATCATTAACGTCAGATTACGAGAAGCTGCAGAAAATGAACACACGGCTTGAAAAGAATATAGAGGCACTGGAGAATGAAAAGAGAACCCTGAACGCGGAGGTCGATCATTTACATCGCGAGGCCGCTAATAGAGAATCTGTGTTAAGGTAGGATGTCTAAAAAGTAGTTAAAAAGTTCAGCGCTTTAAGAGGGACTCTAGGATCTCGTACAAAACGCAGATATTCGCCGTCATTAGTATCACTTATTATAATTTAAACCATCTGCTCGTCTCGTCACATTACTTAAGAAAAGAAACATCAACAATATAGACAGTGTACTTTGTAAAAAGTTACACAGACATTTTTGTGTGATTTCTTAAATATTTGATATTTGTTATAATTATTTATTTTTTAATATAGAAAAGTTTTGCTTTCCACTTCTTCAATTTTTATACATACCCATATTTTTTTAATTGTGCTTCACTTTTATCTTCGTGCTAATGAACAATTTCAATTTTATTTAGGTCAGAAGAAGAGCGGTCCTCGCGCGTGCGATCCGAGCTGGTATCGGTGCGCGAAGAGCTTAATAAGACGGCACTCGCTCGCGACCTGCTGGAGCAGCAGAAACTAGAAACCGATGTTATACTGTCGCAGATGGACAAACATAGAAGTATAAAAATAAATGGCTTTCTTATTTTTCGTACTACTGTGACCAGGGATATTTCCAGATAAAAAGTTACGATCATTTATCTACTAAGCTGGCCAAGTGCAGGATACAGGATATCATATATATTTGAAAGGCAGTTGCTCTTTGGTTTCCTCATGATGGATGCCTGCACTGGTCCAAGTCGTGTGAAGATTGCACCGCGCAGCTTTAAACTAGTAGGGCTTGCAACCACATTACAACACATCGTAACTAATTATCCTGTTAAATCAAACCTATAAAACGATTGCAGGTGAACTAGAGATAGAGTTGGAGAGGACAATACTAGAGCGTGGCGATCTACAAGATTTAGTGGAAAAGTTGCAGTCAACGCTGAAAAACGTGGAGAGTGACAAGAAGAAGCTGCAGGAAGATATTAAACAAGTATTTAGCTCAATTAATTTTGAAATGTTTTTTTCAAATTAATTTTAACGGAAAAAATACCAATTAGCATTCGTTATTGGTTATTCTTAAATTTTAATAATTTTAGTTTCATTTATAGCCACTGTCATTTTGACTTCAGCTAGAAGATGAGAGATCATCGCTTTCAAATCAGACGTCGGAGTTACAAGGTGACCTGAACTCCCTCCGCAAAGAGCTCTTAGCGGCGGAGCAGACACGCATGGCCTTGGAAGCCGACAAGGCCTCGTTGCATGAGAAGATCAAGTTCTTAGAAGCTGATAGAGAGAAGGTAGAGCTCGAATTGCGCCAAGTTGCCAGGTATGTGCACGCGAAATGATTACTATAATTTTTAGTGTTATTATCTACTGACTGGTCTACTACAACTTATCGCTCGCTGGCCTAATGTTTAGAGCGTGCGGCTTTCATTCCGAAGGTCGCGGGTTCAAATCTCGGCATGTTCCAATAACTTAATATTTCATAGTTGACAAATATACCTAATATTTGTGAACTTTAGTTACAACAGCGAGATACAAACGGTGAAAGAAAACATTGTGAGGAAATCCCCACACTGAAATCATTTTTGTGTGTGTGTTGGCCCTGATAAAGTGGCTACAGGCTCGCTCCCTGGTACATGGGACCTAATCTGACCACATCTGAGGAGTCTCAGAAAGTGGGTGTTTATTCACCTCTGCCTACCCCTACTGGGAAAAAGGCGTGGTCATATAAAAAAAATATCTACTGTGTTTTGGAGTAGGAGTAAGATAAGATAAAGTTCGTTCATCAGAGAGTAAAACGGTTCTATTGCAGTAGTACGCTAGTTAGGATGGAAACAGTACAAAACCTCGATCAAAGCCCGAAAGTATTAAAAACCACAAGTTCTTATTCCGACAATTGCACTGACTACAATGCTTTTAAATATTTTGTTCCTTTTACTCTTACATATCTTCAAAGTAGAGCATCGTATATGTTAGTACATATTATTGTCACTTTCTAATATTTCAAAATATGAAAAGTATGTTAGTAATAACTTGACTGATCCATGTACAACTGGCACGACATACTAAATCACCTTTTTTGCTGACGGTATTCTCTATAGCTAATGAAATGAGTTTCATATAAATTAAGGATGTAATGCTACTCCACAGGGAGCGTGGCGAACTAAGCTCGCAATTGACGGCGATGGCGCGGAAGAAGGAGGCGCTCAACGAGGAGATGATCCGTCTGCAACAACGGCTGGAGCAGGCCAGTGAGACCGTTGCGCGCCTCAATCGTACTATCGACGACCACGTCAAGGACTGCGAGGAGAAACAGGTGGGCCAAAACATTTATGCAGTTTTCCATTGCACTCAGTTCGTTGAAACCTTACCTAACTGTAAACTGTAACACAAATGTGACTGCTACTTGTGTTAGTGATACCCGGACAGTTTTCATCAAAATTTTCTACATATATGGCTTAAGTAAACACATTTATATGCATGTGCATATATTTGTTAGATATTACTGGACCACATGGAGAAGGACAAGCAACATCTCCACGAGCAGTTCGCTGGTGTACGTGCTGAGAAGGATGCGCTAGAGGCCGCGCTATTTGACACAGCTAACATGCTGGAGGATGCAGAAGCGCGGCGTGCTAAGTTAGACCAGCAGCTACAAGAGCTAATGTTGCAGCAGGAGAACTCAAAAGGTAAAGTAAGGAATATTTGAAAAAAATATAAATTTTTCATTTATCTGACGGAATAAGTAATATATCTAGTTGGTGTGGTAAGGTACTACAGAAATTAAGGCCTCTTTTTTTTATCTAGGACAAATATCTCGACTCACCAAAGATCTGGAAAACACTGAGAAGAAATTGCGCGATACTAAGAACAGCATGCAGCAACATTCTGGCAAGAAGGAAGCGGAATACCAACAAATAATTAGCAATATAAATCGCACCACCACCGAGAACATCACAAAGCTTAAAGAAGAAAAGGTTTAATGGGATATTTATATTTACACATGATATAGTCATGGTACTTTCCCATATATATATATACTTTCCCAATAAGCTTATAATGGATTTCTAAGTATTTTTGTTTATTCATTAAATTACATTTGTTGAAAAGCTTCTCCTGAGATGTACCAGTGCCCCCTAACAGACTCCTACCACCAGTAGAACCTCTTAAACTAAGCTTAACCAAGCAAAATGTAAACTTGATTATTTATGACCAGGAACAACTTAGACAAGCCCTCGAGCAGAAACTGAACCAAACTATCGCGTCGCTGACAAGCGAAAAGGAGGCTTCAGAGGCGACTGCGAGAGAAAGGGAGAAAAAGCTGCTGGCGATCAGAGATCAGCTAATGCTTCAGCATGACGAAGCCCTGCTGCGTGCTGAAAACGACAAGCAGCAAGCATTGCTGATGGGTAAGAGATATTTTGTAAGGATACATGGAGTGCTAAACAGAAGCTTCCTTGTCAAAAAAGTTATAAAGATATCTTATTTTAGGATATTAAGGATTATGGCAATGAACGCAATGTGATGCTGTGTGAACATATTAGTGACGCTTGATTAATATGTGATATATCATGCAGTTTTTTTTTTAATTTATGTCAACTGACTATTGATGTTGTTTGTCAAATCTTCAATAGTGTTGATATGATTTCAATCGAAAAGACTGCACTTATCTGTAACTTTGTTCTAAAAGCTGTTTTTCCATCGGTTTCTTTACTACAATTGTAATGTCTGCCGTCAGCTCATCAGGAACAGCAGGCGCTGCTGGAGCGGTTGGAAGAGGCGAAACGTAGTCTGGACTGCGAGCAGAACAAGTTGGAGCGGGTGCGACGCGATGCGCATGCGCGTGCCGATCACGACCGCGCACACGCTAATCAACTCAAGGAAGAGCTCGTTGCGCTCAAAAACAAACTTGAAGAGGCTAAGTATGTTTTATATAATTCTGAAATAATGGGAAGCATTGATTCCTGGCTTCCTCTTGCTCCTTTCGTTATCATTAGAATAGTACTCTTTTGTTGTCTGGTTTCTCGTAGTATGTACCCTGTCTATTACCATTTTAAATTTGGTCTTACTATTAAATTTCTCTCTTCTCTTCAAACTTTTCTTTTAACACCTAACACATTTCTCTCCACGCTGTATTGTAAATTGTGATGTAATTTAAAAAAATGTTTCGTTAAAGCACATGTTTCGAAGCCATAACATAAACGTGACACATTTTTTATTTGTGTTATGGATATTTTTTGATTAGATGTGCATTGAATAATGACAATAAATGAAGGTCAATGATTAAAACAATTTTTTGATAATAGCTAGACAGGGAACACATATATCCACAATCTAGTCACCCGTAAAACACAATGTAGTGCTGTTTTTATAATCTTAATTAGCGTTATGTTGTTGTGGATAGGTGTAACACTTAACACTAGGTGAACGTCCAGCTTATCTTGACGTTTCGTTGGATAAATTAAAAAGACGAACATTTTTCTAGAGCATCAGCAGAGGACGAATGCGCTCGGCTGGAGAACCGCATCAAGGAGCTACACTTGGAGAAGGAGGCCTTAAACCGCGAGTGTCAGGAGGTGCGCGCGCACCTTGCGCTTGCTGAAGACAAGTACGACGGTGCACAGACTCAGCTGCAGGACGCGCTCAGGAAGCTCAAGGAGCGTGAGTGATACTCAGTTTCTATTACAATACTTGTTATATCATAAAGATCACAGGAATATTTGATTGTAGGTCGAGTTGGCTTCTGAAAATACAAAGTATAGCCATTTGCATGTTTTAGCGTTTTATTACATTTTCCGTCCTGCTGAATTGTAATGTGTTTTATGTATGTTTATTGATGCTGGGTAAGTTCGGATTGGAGTATATCACATGTCCACAAAAGGTGTTGATTAGAAATTGTGTTTAATACAGTGGAAAACGAAGCAGAAAGTCTGCGTAAAGAGCTCACAGACGTGCGTCGGCAGTTGAACAATTGCACAGCGGAACGCGATAAATTGAGCAGCGCATGCCGCGAGCTGCGCGAGCATGTGAAGCGTGCGGAGCACGAGCGCAGAGACGCGGCGCGTGCGCGCGACGACGCGTATCACAAGATCGCAGGTTACATCTCTTTATATTATTCACCTCTAAACAGCCATTAAGTACCAACATAGCAGTTGTGTAAGAATTCCGTAACACAATCACTCCAAAATAACAGATAACGTCGTTATAAAAAAAAACTGTATTTTATTTTTCACAATGCACTGAACCATGGTCTCAATTTGCCTGCAAGTACACTTCGCATCATGCAGCTTCGAAATAAAACCAACGACCTTCGTGTTACTAGGAAGGTTAAGAAGGCTTAGCCTTTGCGGCTCAGACGCAATAAAATTTGATGGATCCGTTAGTTTGTATCAAATTAGATCATCACGTTTCATCATCAACGGATAGACGTCTGAACATAGACGTCCCTCATATATTTCAACATAGATTGTTCCCTCGTAAATCGCCCGGCAATAAAAGCCTTTGTGTGTACAGGTTCATAAGGAGGGATCACCACGTTTAAGTTCATCCAATAAGCCATTGCTATGTTCTGTAGGTCTGGAGGAGTCACGCTCGTCAGTGGAGTCAGAGTTGTCCCGCGTGCAGATACTTCTAAAGGAGGCGGAAAGCGGCGGCGAGACGTCTGTACGCTCTCTGCGCGCCGCTGAAGCGCAGCTGAAGCGCGAACGGGCTGCTCTTGAGCAGGCACACCATGACCTCAAAGAGATGCAGTCCCGGTAAATTTTTATAATCTTCTTTGAGAAAGTTAGGTTTAAGGATTTATGAACCTCAATACCCTCGTTATCGAGACAATTGGAGCACTTTTATACAATGTTTCTTCTTTACGACAAAGCGTGCCTGCCCATAATAATGAGGATGATTAAGTTCATTTTACTCAAATAAGGTAAATGGTTAAAGTGATAAAATTACTTTATGTAATGATGGAAAATTTAGTACTATATTACCAATAGCCTTAACAATGAACTTTTATCGACTGATGAAAAAGTAGACTATAATGGCCTTATCTCATTAATCTCTACAAAAAATAAAACCAAAATGTATCTAGTGGATAGTAACGGTGATAAATACTCATAATAACATTTATTTGTCTCTAAAGGCTGCAGAATGAGAGCGAAGAGCGCGAGCGTTGCGCCGGGGAGACAGGCACAGCGCGGCGACGTTGTGCGGAGCTCGACGCACTATTGCAGGCCGCCAGGGCGGATTTGGCTGCCGCTAGACAGCGCTGCGCGGAGTTGGACGAGGGTTGCCGCGCCAGGGACCAGGTGAAACCCACTCTTCATTCTCTCACTTTTTTCATTACATGATATATTTCAATCTCTATCTGGTTTTTTGTAGGTAGTGAAATTATCAGGGCAACGAGAAAACACCATACGTCCCAAGACGATAAGCATAATATTACAGGAAGATGTAATGTAAAAAGCAACATTTACAGATCTGGTAACATAATCAGAGAAAAAAAAAACTTAGGAGTTGAGTTATTAGATCTCGGATGGGGGTTTTATGAAACCGGCAAGAGTTAAATATTAATCTAATAATATATTTTCGCAGGAGTTGGTGTTACGTTTAGAAGATTGTCGTTCGAAAGAACGTCGTCTTGAAGAGCTCAAGCATAATCTGGAAGTATGCCTCGCCGATGCCACGCAGCAAATACAGGAGCTAAAGGTATAACCTAATCGAATTTAAACTAATAGATAATAGTAACACTTAATAAAATATTAGAACCTGGAACTAATAAAATAGGAGTTTAGTTTAATTCGGAGTTCGTGTATATTATAACAACATCCTCTTCCGGTTAGGGTATCCATAGTAAGGATATCGACATGTTGAACGAAATCTCTCACGAACATGTAACATTGACTAATTCACATTTGCCCAGTATAATGAATAAATGTCTTTGACTCTGTATCTGTTGAAAAGAAGGACCTATTTTTTTTTTCAAGTAAGATATAGGTTTTCATAATTTAACTATATTACATCTAGTTTTATATCTTGCATTTCTATGCATTATACTATAACTTTAATATGACTATTACATAGGGTTTTATTATGAACTATTGTATTATCATGTATTGTGAATGATGTATATATAAATAAATTTCCAAACAAACGCGCGAAAGACGCGACTGTCTGCATGCGAAAGCCGCTCGCGCGCTACGGAGGCGTCGCTCGCGCAGTGCGAGGCGGCGCGGCGCGAGGCGGAGGCACGGTTGTCCTCGGTCGCGCACGCTCTGCGCCGCGTGTGCGGCGTGCAGCCGGATGGTAGTCTGGCGCCAGCGCGGCGCCGCCTAGCGAGCCCCGCACGCCGTTATAGCCCGCACAGAGGTAACATTCCACCTACTCCTCTCCTTACATGATATCAACATGATTTCGAATAGCTCTATTCACACGTAACCACGAAAGTGGACTAGCGAATCCATTTAATGAAATAACCTTTTTGTGGTATTTAGTCTTCGAAAAGACTGAAAGCTTTGAGTGCATTTGATTATAATTCCATGTAGTCTACCACCTGATCGAACTTTCGAATCTTTCTCAAGATTTTTTCCAATTACCTATAAATGTATCATTATTAAAACACTGTGCAATGCAACAGATTTAATACAGAAGAAGTAAATATTTCCTTGGGTTTAATATTAATGATGGTGTTTTAGGTCGTGATCATTCAGAAGACCGCAACGAGATAATAGATGTCGACCCAGAGCTTATCAAGAAGGGCGTTCGTAATTTGATGCACGAAGTTTGTCAGATAGAGCGGGAGAGGGTAAGAGTTAAAGATGATACTTTGCCTTTTCATATGTCAAAAGCAAAGGGAATTCTGAAGTAGTTTTGTATTGCTTGTTGCAGGTTTCTCATCATCTTCGTAATTTACTGAAATTATTCGGATAATTTATATAAAATAATCTGTCGAAAAGAGTTTAGAAATTAAATATTTCAATAGCCGAAATTAAAAAAAGTTATATTGTACAGGATGACTACAAAGTCCAAATGCAAGCACTAAAGAAACAGTTGAAAGACGCTACCGAACAACAAGGTAAGGGCGAGGGCAAGCTGCAGTCGCTGAGTGGCAACCTGCGCAGTCTACAGGAAGAACGCACGCGGCTGCAAAGCTCCGTCGGGCAGAAGGAGGCGCAGCTCAACGCGATGGTACGTATTTACTGCATTTGCCAACCGAGTTCCAATAAATGACTACCAGTTTTTGTCCACTTAAAACTTTGTGTTAGAGTGTTTGATGTAATTTTATTTTCTCAATAGTATGTGTTCGCAATTATTAAAAATAATTATGGTAGATGCAATGACGATCACAATTTTTTTATGGTTTTGTATTCCCATTACATATTTAGTCCGCAATTTTAGTACATGTGTATATTTATTACAGAATGAATCGCTTCAATCGAAGACTACGGAAGTTAGCAACTTGAGAGACAAAGTCACCAGTCTCGAAGCAGCACTAAGCTCCATCGCAGAAGAGAAGGTTCAGAATGAGGTAATTGTCATGTATTTTATGTTTAATAATTTACTTGTTTTTTTTTTTGTGCATGATCAAACAATCAAAACACTATACATGTAGATCAGTAAATAACTATTGATTTACTCATCTACGTATGTAGTTTATTGACTGTTTTATCTTTTTTTGTTGTTGTTTGTCTACGCATTTATTTCAAAAATTTAAATTTTATGTTGTATGAAAATTGGTTTAATAGCTAAATCCATAAAAGCAAAAGTTGTAAAGTTCGAAGTACAAATAAAAAAAATTGTAGTTATTAAATGAATCTCTTTGTGTGTGTATGTGTATTATTTTGTTATTTTTGAAATTTCTAGAATAAATCGGAAAGCCTGCGTGTTCAGTTAGCGGAGCGCGTTCAGGAGGTGGGCCAACTAAGAGAGGCTTTAGCGGCTGCGGAAGGTGTGGTTTTGTTTATTCATTTAAATAATTATAGTTATAATTTTAGCAAGTTATAATTTTTAATTCATTTAATATTCAAATATTATAAAGGAAAAAGAGAGAAAGCCAGAGATAGCTGTTATTCCTTTACAACAAAGCGCCAAACCGAACAAGGCGTTTGCTTGGTAATATATTATTGCCCACTACGGTACTACAAAGAGAACAATGTTGCGAATATTCTTATTTGCTTCTTAAAAAGAGTATAATCCCTGTTGTGAATACATTTATTTAAAAACAATCTTAAAAATATATTTTAATTGAACATAAGATATTGTTAATAATCATTGTGTAGTTCATGGTAAATTCGTGAAATAAGCTTATTTGTTTAGAAATATGCTTCATATTTTCATTTATGTGGAGAAAGAAAAAACAAAGCTATCTCTGTACTCAAAAAGACTTATGTACCCAAAGTGTTCCCTAGAAATGTCCAGACGCAATGCCTATGTCATGGCCATTACGGTCCACAACACAATACCAACGAATTAAAAATATTGCCTACGTATAAAGTTAAAAATACCTTAATTAATTGGCATCTAATTAAATGTACCATAGGGTACATAATTTTTTAAATAATACTGATCCATGGTAAGTAGAATGTGCGCTCTCTATTCTGCTATAAATATCTATATTTTGTGACCACATTTTCGCAAATAAATTTACTAAATAAACTAAAAACTGAAAATTTAGACCCCAAGTCAATGAAAATAATACAATCAATAAAAAAATCGTAAGCTTCTAGAGAGATTCTTCTATTTATTAGGTCGTGCTGCGCGGCTTGACGTGCGTCGGGCGCAACTGGAGGGCGACGTGCAGCGTGCCGCTGTGGCCGCACGGGATCGCGACTCTGCCTTTAAGGTGTAATATTTACTGAGTTCGGTTATAATGTCTTGACCAAAACTCAAAGATCACATTGTCCAGTTGGCTTCAGTCTTTCTAGAGTTATTGCATAAACTTTATGGCATAATGCAACAGGTTAAACAGAACTTGATACGAGTGCCAATAACATTATACCGCTAGACAGGACTATATTATATACATTTCACAACATTATCTTCGATGCTTTGAAATGGGCTAAATCATGTTATCCATGTAAGTAGATAGAAAGCACTTAAATACGGATCACGGCAGTTTTGAAATATTGTTGTTTGGCGGCACAATGTAATCAATATACCTTGCATTATCAGAAATTGCAAGAGCGCTGCGATGGTTATCAGCGCACTGTCGCATCACTGGAGGACCGCTGCACATCGCTAAAGGGCACTGTGGAGCAGCTGTCTAGTTCGCTACAGAGGGCGGCGACGGCTGAAGGCGAGCTGCGGGCCGAACTCGGCAAGACGCAGCGTGCGCTTAACGAAGCCAAGAACCACGAACAGAGCGCACTCGACAAACTCAGGCAGATACAGAAAAGCGTCGGTGAGCAGCACAATATAACTATCGATACTATAAGTGCTATATAACATTAACGTAGGCGTCTATGTATTCCAAAAAATCTGCTCAGATATCTAACAACGTGTCGAGACGAGCAAAAGTAATCCAAAGTTTTTGTTTGTCATCTAAAGTATTGTTCAGAAAATTTTATAAAGATTATATTAAACATGAAATAACAGTTGTGTTGTTACTGAAGATTTGTTTAATTTTAAACTTAAAATCTTCTATCAGCTACCTGTGAGAACGAGCGTCGCGTCCTGACTGAAAAGTTGGAGAGCGCCAAGTCAGCGCTAAGTGAGCTTAAGCGGATTAACTCGACGCTCGAAGACCAGGTGCACCGCCTCACCAACCAATTAGCAAACGTTGAAGTGCAGAGGTATATATATAAACTCACTGTCATAAAATTTGTTGTACATTTTGTCTCCTAAGAAAAATTTGACATCGATATGTCAAATTTTTCTTGTTTTGTGAGTTGATACTCGCAAAAATTATTATTTAAGTCAGTTTTGATTTTTATTTGCTGAGCTAGCTTCAGTTCTACGTTATATAATGTTAATGAGGCTGATGTCGTTAAATGTACGTGATCCTACAGAGTACTAACTCCTACGTACAGCGATAGAATTAATATTTCATAATCGATCTTGACTTAACATCAGGTGGACATCTTGCTCCGTTCGAGATTCAGAGTAAAGGTCTTATCAATCTCAATCTAGTTACTCCCTAAACAAAAATTCCAGATCTGGTCTAGAGTCTCAGTTGCGCATGACCACATGGGACGGCAAGGAGAGCGGAGACAGTGAGCTGGAACGTGAGCTGCACGCGCTGCAGCGCGAGCGTGCCGAGCTGCGCGCACAAAACGACGCGCTGCGCGACAGTGTGCGCAGGCTGAGCGGCGAACGTCGAACGGTCGCACCAACGCACGCGCTGCGCAGCAAGAGCCACGAGCGCGAGAAGCCGATATACTACTGCGACGTGGATTCTGGTCCGTGCTTACCATTACATACGGACAGTTCTTTATTTGGATGATTATACAAATGTTGAAAAGGTTGATTTGATTTATTTTATTATTTATGTACGTGATCCTACAGAGTACTATTTTTCCCACTGGGAACGAGGCGTGATATATATGTATGTATATATGTACAACGCAATTTTTCTATAAGTTTTACATGTATGATTTAAGTATATAACAGCGTTTTATAATAAATTATATAATATTAAGGTCCAAAAACTAATCGTTCACACTTTGCATTGTCAAAATACTTAAATTTTATACGAAAATAGGATAAATATTATTTATGGAAAAAATGTACAAAATTTCTTAGCAAAGTTAGAAAATATTTAGGTCGTTTAATGAGTTATATCCGTTATGTGCCAAAGCGGGGGTATAGGTTACATAGGTGAAATACAATTGTATAAGTATATATGTTTAGGTGCAGACTCGACCAAAGACTCGATCCGCGAACCTAAAGAACTGGCGTGTACGTGCAAAGGAAAAGGGTTCAACACGGAACTGAACATGCTTGAATTGGAGAACAGGGAGCTGCGTATGAAGATACGGCGCCTAGAGAAGGAGCTTTCTGATAAGGTTACACCATATATCACATTTAACACTAATTGCACTGGGGAATAAAAAAGTGAATTATCGGCATCAAGCTTTGTCGTAGACGAAGATCGTCACTGTAGAAGACAATTTCTCGGTAGAAAATAATAATGTTCTGATATAAATGGGAATGTGTATCTAGTTGAAGTACTAAAATATTAAAGAAAGCGATTAGCCAACACTTTTATGTGAGCACCTCAACCCTCACCTATCTATTATGGAACGAGCTTATCATTTACCGCAAGTTCATATGACATTGTCGTCTTGACCTTAAAAAAAAAAATGATCCTTAATGTTCAAATCATTCATAGGAATCAGAGTTGTCTCTTGCACGTAACCGCTACCTGAGTGATCTGTCCGGCACTCCATCGCGGCGAGAAGACGCGGAGCACTTTCGTCAGGCGGCTCTGCAAGCGGAACGCCTACTAGAGGCACGCGAGGCTAGTCACCGACAGCAGATCGCGCGCTTGGAGTCACAGGTATTTATTTAAAACTTATTTTGAAAGATCCAAAAGTGAGATTACAATAGGCAGGCAATGTTTGTACACATTCTCTAGTAGTAAATCTAACGTAGTTAGACGTACTTGTTAGGTGAGGTGAAGAAAATGGAGTAAATGAAATTAAAATAAAATTATGTTCATAAAATCTACATTTGTACACACATATACAGGGTGTCTGGTAGCAGATTTATGTTTTCAAATTTAAATAAAAAATAATATGTTTGACATATAATTTTACTAAAAGTATTAAAAGATAGAGTACAAATGCGGATTTCATTTTTTAAAGATAATGTCATCCAAATGTCTTCCATCCTGTTGCACACACACACACACACTGTTCGAAACGGAGCCTCGTATTCCGTGCCACACGCTGCACTAAACTTGGTTCAATTGCGCTGATTTCTCGCCGAATATTTTCTTTTAAATCCACAACAGTTCGCGGATTGTTGGCGTAAACTCTCTCTTTGAGGTAGCCCCACAAAAAAAAATCCATTGGAGTTAGGTCGGGTGACCTCGGTGGCCACGGGATGTCCCCAAAGCGACTAATCAGTTTTTGAGGGAGATTTTCTCGCAACAAATCCATCGAAGCTCTGGCCGTGTGTGCGGTCGCATCATCCTGTTGAAACCACGTGTGTGATGAGAATGATGAATGAGCTCGCAGGTTCGGCAAAAAGAAATTCGAAATCATGAGCCGATAATTCTTACCATTGACATTCGTCGCTTGGCCCCGTGCATTTTCAAAAAAAAATGGTCCGATTATCCCATTCGTGGATAAAGCGCACCAAACATTTACCCTTGGGCAATGTAATGGTTTTTGGTGCTTCAGTCGAGGATTGCGAGTTCTTAGAGCCCAGTAACGGCAATTTTGCTTGTTTACGTGTCCGTTTAAATGAAAATGAGCCTCGTCGCTCCAAAAAATGGAATTCACAGTTCGAAAACGCTCCAACATGGTTTCACAAAAAAATTTACGTGACGCAAAGTAATTTTTTTTCAATTCTTGAATTATTTGGATTTTAAAAGGATGACACTTCATATCTTTTTTCAAAATTTCATGCACAATTGCTCTTGGAAGTCCCAGTGAAGCTGCCCTTTTCCGTATCGAAAGTCGTGCATTTTCACGTAAACTGCGTTCAACCAGTTTAATGTTTTCGGGGGTCCTTGACGATCGACTAGGTCCTGGCCGTGGTGTGTTCATAGCCGAAGCAGTTGCGCGGAACCTCTCCACCCACGAACGAATTAAATTCACACTCGGCCCATCGCCTATCCGTCGAATATTGAAATGTGAACAAAACTGTCGGCGAGCGAGTACGTAAGAATCGTTACTCTTGAAAAATGCTTCAATAGCGAACGCGCGATGCTCACCCGACCACTGCACCACTGCACCACTGCGACATCGTGACTAAGAAATCCGCACGATCGGTGATTCTAATGACACCACCTTCACTGCACCCTCGCACTGTATATAACTTATTGAGATATTCGTTTTTTAAAATATAAATCTGCCGCCAGACACCCTTTACATAAATATTAACTTAAATAACGAACTAATAGCCATGAGTACTTAAATATTGGCTACGTATTATTTTAAAATTTTCTGTATTTTACAACCCATGTTGTTAATAAGTAAAGCAGCTATATAGATATGATGGCGGTATCTTTATAGAGTAAAATGGCAGATACTAGGGTAGCAAGTTTAAGTATCACTAGTCACCACATAAAGGATGGTTGAATCATGGTTCAGCACCATTTGATAAAAGAAAGAGATTGTAAGTCAGAGATATTTTTTGTAATATAGTTTGTTTGTACACAGGCGTCCCAGCTTCGATCTCAATTGTCTGCGGAGCTACGTCGTAGGCAGGCGTATGTAGCGCGCAGCGGCCGCGCGGCTCGCGACGTGCAGCGCCTGCGCACCGCGCTTGGCGATTCATTGCGTGCAGTCTCGCAGGTACGGCACGCTGTCCCCCAAAACAACATGCGACCGATATTATACTACCTGTTTTTTTTATATATAATATATTGATATTATTACTGTTTCAAAGGAAATCTGAGCCTATGTCAAAATATTTTTAAGGGCAATGAGCTTTGTTTATCTGTTAAAAAAATTATTGATTCTAAATTAAAAATTAATGCGAATGCAATTACTGGTACTTAGCTCTAGATACATCTTAGTCCACAACGGTAACCGCATACCTAGGACCTTTTTATTTATTTTAAAACATACATAGTGTTTAATAAGTAATATTTTTTTTTTGTTTATTCTCATTTTACAATTTAGCGTTAAAAAAGTATGATCTGTGTTTGTATTAGGATCCCGCTCTCGACTCGTATACGCTGGAGCACGAGGCGCGCAAGTTGGACAGCACGCTTGCGCACAGCCTGCCGCCGCTGAGCGACAGCTACGATTCCGCGAAGTGACTGTGCGCGGCTGAGCGTGAATCCGACGCAACGGCGGACCAATTGGTTCACTAGTACCTATTGAACTATCAAGTCACCACCGACAATAATATCTATAAAGCACAACCGGAACTTTTTAATTTGTTATCTTTTATAGTCGAGTATACTCAATAGTGTCACTTTGACATTTAATGTTTTGTGTTTGAGCTATTGTCTCTCCGACAGATAATACGTATTAAACTTATAGAAACTCTCTTTTCGCTCTGTCGGTTAAATAATATCGTGTGAGATGATTAACAGTAATCGTTGTCTACATATTGTCTCTTGGCCATTTTGATTTTACAGCCAGCAATATTATACAATACATTTTTATTATACCGGATCATTGTTAGTTATTATGAATAGTAGTTGTCTTGTAATAATATCGTATGGTTTTATTAGTATCTCACACCGCTGTTTATGACTCGCGGCTGATAACGGGTGGACGGCCACAGCGACGCACGCGCAACAGCGGGCTGATAGCAGGCTTGACGTCACTCGCGCGCCAGATGCCGCATCGTGTACGTTCGCTAGAGCCACGAACGGACCGGTCCCTCTGCACGTGGTAACGCTATAAAATTGGCTTCGACATAAAAAATACCTCCTTAGCTTTTGCTAACTTCTTGCTTTGTAACACGAAAATCTCTGGTTTGAATCTGGGGCTACAAGTTGTCGACTTTGGTTTGTGGCATGGTTTTCTTCGGATCTGCTTATCTATCTACCATCAGCATATTGTAAATCTGCGCTTTAACATGAGAGACGGAGAATTCTGACCAAGCATGCGTTTCTACTCTGATTTTTAATTAACGTTAAATTAAAATGAGGTGTTAGCTCAAAGTAGACAGAATAATATTACACATGATCCAACAATTTCTTTATTTATTGGCCTATTACCGTATTTTATGTACATTAATTAAATTTGAAAGTTAATTTACTTCATACAATTATGATAATTATAATATACTATTTATGAGGAACTCACAACTATTTTATCCACAGGCAGTCGTTAAAACTATGCGCTAAATAATTTATATTATCGTAGTCAGCTTTCATTATAAACATCGTTTTATTTTCAATTTATTGCCATTTTTATCTTGTGTGCAATGTGATCATGTTTATGCAACACCATATTTTAACTGGAGCCATATTGTTGAGGAAAGCATTATTTGATATCGGGTTAACGAACTTTTCGTCCCCTCTATAAGTGTTGCATGTCCAATGTGGAAATAGTTTCGGATCAACGAATTTTAGAATAATATCATTTATCCATAAATTTCTCTTGTTTTAGATATTGATTTGGTTATTGTAGCGCTTTTAATTTAATTTGCCATCGGGTGAAATCTTCGGAGATGCTTTCGCGATGGGAAGCCGGAGTTATATGAGTCACTAAAACCTATCGGTGGTCGACCATCAGTGTTTAGAAACGTCACGGAATTCATCTACGATATTAAAGAAGAACACCATTAATTGAAGGGCGGTGAAGATGCGCATTAGCGTCGCGACAATTTCGTCTCTAAGCGGAAAGTTTCATCCATCCATTGCATTCATCACCCACCCTTCGTACCATGGCCTTACCGAAGGCGGCTTCGGCCCTCTTAATCATTCTGACGTATACAGTTTAAATTCTTGGAATATCTGAGCTATACGTAATTGTATAATAATGATTCAACTGTAATGAATAATGCTAGGTGGTTTACTGTAATTGTTTGTCATTTTACTGGTAATAAGATGTGAACGTGACAAGTCCCTATGTTGATAGATGATGTGGTAACTAGACATCACACTATTCGATTGTGTTTATAAAGAAATCGACTAGAGCCACATATATTTGATCAGTACAAACGATGAATGCACTTTATGCACGCATACAAAGACAGCAGACCTTGTACAAGTCTAATTATGATAATACAATAAAATAAAAAAGTTCCAATTTCCACTGGAGTTATATTCCATAAGTTTCTCGTAAGGAGCCGCTATTTTTTTCCTATTCCGCCTGTTACTTAGCCTAGCCACTTCCTAGTGGTTCCCCGTTTTTTTCCTCAGCTGCATTTTTGACTGTATGGGTAGTAGCAGGTTTTTTTCACTCTGGTAGCTACTATTTTCATGTGAATCTGCTGCCATAACAGCATATGATATTATCCATCTATCAACATATTTAAGTCTGAGTATTCTGAGCGAGCACGCTTCACCTCGTCATCACTTAACACTGTCAAATTGAGGTAACGTATTAGGCTATTGTAGATAAAAAAAATATATGTAACGCCTTGAATGAGAACTGTGTCCTCATCAATGCTAAAGTGAGCACTAGGTCGAAAACTGACAAACGCAACAATGGAGCGACAGCGTCGGTCTATTTTCGGTCTCCATTCAAGTTATCCGCCCCCCCCCCCCCCCCCTTAACGCACCCGCCCACTTTCGCAAACATCTCGAATTATAATGCCGCTTCCGATATTCGACTTATTGACATGTTATTAAATATTGTTTTTTTTTTCGATTCCTCTTCTATACTATTCTTTATAGTCCTGATATCGTTGATACCTATATGTTTTGTTTATTTATTTCCTATCTATATTTATACAAATTATCTTTATTGCCTATTCTATCACTTAGTTATCTCTTATTCATATCCATATGAAATTAGTAATACCCGAAAATCTCTGTATGATGGAATTATGAGGATTTTTTCAAATGGAATTTAATAAGCGACCTATTTCTGATCTGAGGATTAAATGTAGTTTTAATAAGAAAACATAGCTGCATCGTACCGTTATATTATGAAATATACAATATACTTAAAGAAGAATTTATGACAAGTTATATTAAAGTTTTCAATGGTATCTGATGATCTTAATCTATACGAAATTAAGTAGGCTACGTAACTTAAAGCACTTTGAACATTGAAATATCTTTTTAGTATTACATTAATGTAAATGTCGTTTGTTTAGTTTGTTTTTAGTATCTCTTTTTGTAAACTAATACATTTTAATAATTCGGTCCTACTTAGAAAATGGACTTACTTTTCACAAAGACCTGTATCGCAGTTTCTACTAGCAAAATATTGAATTGGAAATTTCTTTATTGAATATTATTTCAAATGAAATACACATAAAATACAAATATAGCTTGGAATAAGTCATTTTGCAACTTTCTCTCGTTATTAAAAGAAATAAAACTGGTTCAGACTATACGTAAGCAGCACATGTAATCATGTAAGCATTTATTAAAAGCAGTATTAATAGATTAATAAAGCAGTTTTAATATTTAAAATTACAATAATAGCAGTTTGTGAGGCGGTCGTAATATGCATTTGGTTAAGTCGCAGGTTCGATTTCCACAGCATTAAATTACGGTGAAGAAATCGTGAGGAACATCCACCAATCCGCACTTGTCCAATGTGGTATATAAACAGCTCGGTCTCTCTCTTTATTAAAAAATACCGTGAGTCCCAACAGTGGGAATATTAAGAGCCAGTATTATGAATCATAGATACGGATTGATTTCCAAAAGAGCTTAAGTGTAAATGTAGGTCAATTCGCATTTGATTATTTCGGTTTAAAAATTTTTCTAATGTTTAATATTAAATCTAAAATTGTTCATGTGTAGCATTCTTGATTCTGATGATGTAAGCGCTTGACAGCCACAGCAATTCGTACAGCTCATCTGATACTGGGCTCGTGGACTCAGGTCCACGGTCTGGTGAGTAGCTTGTAGTATATACTGAAGCTGTATCCATCGAAGTTGTTATAAGACGGCCTCCTTTAGTCTATTTAAAGAGGTTTTATATCTCATATAAATAATAATCTTTGCAAGACTTATTTTTTTTAGTCTACGGCCTTATTCAATAACTATGTCGCCATATTTAAATTATCTTGTGATCAATCCAGTTTGTTTTTTAACTGTCAGTAACCTACGCACGAATACAGATTTAACAATACAGACTATAAATCTTTAGACGTTAAGTTTTAAATTGAATGCCTATGCCTTAAAACGTCGTTGGGTACCTTATTTGGTAGGTTCAGCGAAAACAATTTGTAAACCTGGTTACGTGTTTAACCATACGGTCAAACTTTTAAAAAATTACGATACGATGTAGTTGTTTTGTGCACAGTTTCTTTTTAAATTTCCTGTTGTAACTCACAGATATTATTCTTTAAAGCTTGATTTTTCCTTTCCTATTATTTGTATAATTTTTATTTTCCTTAGTAATTTAAACTATGAACATTTGTTCCTGCTTTATATTTTTTTTATTCACCGAAGCCACGAGTCAAGCGGGTCGTTTACCTGATGGCAAGTTATACGCCTACCCATAACAGTGTAGCGTTAGTTATATACAACATATAGCGCTCGTCGCCTTAACTTACATAAGATGTTAAGTGTCTTTACCTTAATAATTTCATTAACTATAAACCTTTCACTACAATGCGGAACATAGTAGTGTTTGTCAGCAGAAATAGGTGCTGCGGTGGTAGCTAGATACACGGCTCTGGCAGACGAGAGACCTACCACGGTATCACCAGTATCTATTCTTTATGTTATCTTGTTGTCTACTTTTACTATTGCATACATATATAATACTGACTGTTCCCCGCCATCTTTGTTGGCCGTAATATAATAAAATTAGTTCTGAAGTTTGTCGGAAATATTCCTCGAGAGCACCCACAACCGACTTTGTATAGCCACCGTTACTATAACAACCGCGTAAACTACACGAAATGAAAATATCTATAAATGTTAACTAGAAATAAAATTATAAAGAATCTATGAGATTCAAAAAATAATCATCTACAAATCATTACGCGACGAATGCTCATGTTCACGTGTCGATATGTTCACTAGTTTTCACGTGATTTATGTACCCGTATTTATATTGTCCACTTAGGTTACATATTTTTATGCAATGTGCCCTAGGTGTAGGTCGAGGAACGACGCAACCTGACCGCGTCTCGAGACACTCGTGAGTCATGAGCGACGTGAGGTCAGAACAGCAGCCGGAAGTTTAGAGGAAACGGCCATTTTTTTCCCCAACATGACTGACTCAGCTTCGACGTGAATTTGTCTAGATAATAGACTGGTCTTTAGCTGTGGTTAATAAGGCCATCGTTACCATTAAAGTTCGTTTTGTTTAGACATGTATAAAAAACAATTCTATCGCTTCCTCTGTGTTCGAAGATGTGAAGAAGGTGAATTATTTTCAGATGCAGTATTACTCAGTTGTTCCAGTTCAATCGATTGGTATATGTACCAATCGATTGAATACATATAAAATCATGATTACTTTTAAAAAAAATTATAGATACTCTTATTTTTCGTGACGCATAATATAGTTTTTTATAGCATATATAAAAGAAGAAAAATATTTTGCTTTTCTGTAATTAATGTCTCGTACATATAGAATTTTAAGAAATTCTGTCCTACGTATTAACTTTAGAAACAATACATTTTTCTCTTTCCGGAAAAAAAAATTTTAGTGGTTTTTCCTTTTGAGGTCATAGGTATCGATATTGTTGAAGAATTGAAGATTTCAGTTTTCATAATATTTCAAATTTATCTTCTTGAGACATAAACAACAATGGCTTATTAAAAATACAATAGTAAACATTAGTTGTTTTTACAGTAAACACGATGCTTTGTAAAGTATGAAAGAATATTTCATCGAGTAACCTTCGTAGTAAACTTTCTTAGAAACCTACCTAAGGTTAAGTTGATTGACCCAGTAAGAATGTACGCTCGAGTACAGAAGTGACCCAATTACCCCGCACGCCTTCGCGCCGAAGGAAATCTCGCTTTTGATGCAGTGTATCTGTATCCGCTGACATAATTACCAATCTTACCTGAATATGAGGGGTTATATATGTAATATGCGTGGTGCTCTGTCGTTAAAAATTATTACCCAAGCATTACTGTGTTCAAGATTAAATGGCGTTGTAGTTATAGATTAATGCGGTAGAACATCTGTATCGAAACGAGCTACAGTATAACTAAGCTAACTTCATTATCCTAACTATCGTCACTCGAGGATACGTATTATCATCAAGCGATCGTCTCGTGTCATTTTTTTTTCTACAACTTTCACTCGTCGACCTTTATATAAATTTAAAGCATGTCCGTATGTAGATGTTTGCACTTATACTGTTATCAGGCAACAAGGTCTCCGCCGTGACTCAACAAAGAAAGCGTGTATTTTTAATGTTGCCACATTCAAGAGGCTGTATATGGCGTCTCATGCTGTTACATCTTACCACTGGAAGTATATTTTACGAAGTGTCTCATCGGATTTTTTTTTATTACACACGATTTTATAAGTTGAAATATATCTTATAGATCATCCCAGGTACAAATTATCTTCTATATAAATTGTTTAGTTATAGAAAGTTGGCCCCATCGCTATATGAAATAATGGTTTGGTAGAGAGAGAAATGGTATGTTCATGATGGTGGTATGTGGTGAATCCAATAATTTACTATCGGCTTAAGTATTTTTTTTCTTGAAGACATCCACTTCGTAATTGTATCGGAACTCCGGCACCTAAATTCCTCTAGTATAAGTAAAAATCTTTGGATTATTTAATAAGATTAATTTGAGGTAAATAAGAGATATGAAGCGGCCATTTTCTTTAACAATTTTACGTTTCTCGAAATATACATTATTTTCAGTTAACTTCGGTTTGAATATGTGTAATAGTTCATTGTCCTGTATAGATAGTGTTTAAATATAAAGTATACATGTTGTGCACAGTGTAGATTAAAGATTTTATTGGTGGTAGGTCTCTGTTGTCGGATACCATCTAGGCTAGGTACTACCGCAGCGCCCATTTCTGCCACCAAATATCAGTGTGCAAACGTTACTGTATTCTGGAGTGAAGGGAGCTGTAGATGGTGTAAATACTGCTGAATGTAAAATACTCGAAGTGTTGTCTTAGGAGACGAGCGACAATATCGTTCAGTATATATCATCTTAACTAGTGCCGTGTTATCTTCACGCGAATGTCCCGCTCATCTCGTCGTTTAATTGTATAAAAAGAATTAAAGATATCAACGTTTGTGTAAAAAAAAAACTAAATCCTTTGGAGAATAACATTAGAAAATGCGGAATATCAAGATTTAAATATGTGAATTATGAATAGCTGACAAAAGTATGTTCTCTTTTAAAGGTTAATTTGTTGAATTCTTCACGCTTCCAACAAAGGACTGGCGTCAAATTGATGCACACAACGTGCGTATTGTCACCGCAGGCCAAGGTCACGAGTACCGTGTAATCTTTCATGGCTACTTATTCACAGATGGTCACCGGTACGAATCATCCTAACGTCGCACACCACACACTACAGCGAACTGTGACGTGCAAGTTACACAGACGCCGCCGAGGAGTCGAAGTTAATTTCCCTCTAAGATTTATAGGTAACACGTCCTTTATTATGCAGAGCTAAGTTTGTAATTTAAGTTATGTAACTTGCATGACTTGGGAGATTAGCTGACTACATGAGCCTCGGTTTGGATTTTCATCTGAACTGTAAGAGTCCATTTGATAACGAGAAAATATTTAAAAAATAGAGATTCTAAAGACACATCTTATTCCTGCTTTCAAACCATTGTCCGGACATTAATACGTTCCGGTTTGAAGGACGCGGTACCTAATGAAATTATTGTGGTAACGAGATATATCAAAGCAACGAGTACAATGTGATGTGTACATGATCCTTACTAGAGCCAAGTTAAAGCTTGTCCCATTGCTTTATTGAATAAAATGATTTTTCGGGACTAAGCGAGATTTTTAACATTAAACTTTTTTTTTTATTCAACGAAGCGACGAGAATCGTGGAACGTTCACCTGATGTTAAGTGATACGCCTGTCGAAACCAACGTGGCATTAGTTAGAATGTTATCCACTTGATCATGTTGCGCTCCTCGCTTTGAGGGATGAAATGTTATGTCTCATTACCTTTGTAATAACACTAGTTACAGCGTCTTTCAAACCGGAACACAGCGTGGACGCAAAACGCTGTCTCCGGCAACAGAAACAATAACTTACTCCTTAGGATTTACATAGGGTTTTTCTTTTTAAATCTATTATTGAAGGTTTTAATTATGTCACCCTCATCGGACTACTACAAAATTTATATTAATAATATTTTTTTTATCATCATCAGCCGACAGATGTCCACTGCTGGACATAGGCTTCCTCCAAAGATGTCCACATCGAATGGTCCTGCGCTGCTAGCATGCAGGCAGTATGGCTTCAGGTACCGCCGGGCCACTAGAGGTCATCGTTATTAGGGGTGTGGTATGATGGGATTTGGACCATTTCTTTCCACGCTAGCCCAATGTGGGTTGGTGAGAGCCAGAGCTTAGATTGTTGATTAGCAGGCTGCACCTCGAGCAGATAAGGTTGACTTGGATTACGAGAACCCTTACATCCATATTTTTAACTGCATTAAACTGTCTAATCTGGTGGCAGGTCTCTCTTGCCGGAGACCGTGTATATAGGTGCAGCAGCGCCTATTGCAGCCGACAGACAGCACTATGCAAACATTACTGTGTTCCGGTTTGAAGGGCATTGTAGCTAGTGTAATACTAAAGTCTTAGCGAGCGAAATGCACTGCAGTGTATATCATACCCCACGTCGTTATGGACAAGTGCATCACTTACTATCAGGATCGCCTTCGCCTCGTGGTTTAATTAAATAAAAAAAAAGTAAGCTACGTACTATATATATGGAACGTTTGAAGCTGTATTTGTACGACAGCAATTGTTAACGTAATGGTTAACCTTCCGACTCTAATTACGGTTAATTATTACAGCTTCAAGTTGTGACGTTAGTTTTAGATCGAAGAGGAAAACAAGTTGCGCACCGCAATCGCTTATTCCCGGTATTTTAGAAATTATTTACGCATTTTAACTTATTCGGAATATTAACTTACGAACTAACGAACACTTACTAATAATAAAAATTTGCTTTGGGGGTTCGATGTAAATTTTTTTATTCCCTATAAGTTACAGCTATGTACAAAGTTCTCATGGTCCGTGATTCTTGGAATATTTCCTGTACTTTTGATAATGTATTATTTATCTTCATCCAATAGATAAAGTCTCCATACTGCTCCGTCCAATATTGCCAGGAACCATTTGGCAAAACGACGCGGTAACCCATCCATTACAATATATATCAACTATATATAGATATTTGTGCTGTCACTGGTGGTTGCTCTCTGTTGCCGGAGATTGGAGACGACTGCAGCACCTATTGCAGTGGACAAACAGCAGTTTGCGAACATTACCGTAATCCGGTTTGAAGTACACTGTAGCTAGTGTAATTACAGGAGTAACGCAACTTGTCTTAGAGCGATGAACGCTGTGTGGTACTGTGTATAACATCCTAACTAGTGCCACGTTGATTCAGCTGCTCTCGTCGCTTCCATGAGTTAAAAAAAACGTCGAGTATCCGTATGGGTTTGGACAACTTCCGGTATTCAAACGAATGTCGGCTACGTAATCATAATGTTGGATAACGCTTATCATCCAGCATTTATCGGTGCGTTGATAACGACTGCACTATGGTTATTTATAAGATATTTACTCGTATGTTACTGTGTGGAAGTAATATTCGGATGTTGCTTGAGATTTCTGTTGACATCTGGTGGTGGACCTGTCGCCGGATACGTAGCCACCCCTGCACCAATTTCCGACGTCGTATAGTGGCGTGCTGATTACCGTGTTCCGGTTTGAAGGATGCAATTTGTTACTGTTGTAACGAGGTGTTACATATTGTCTCTAAGCGACTAGTGTTAGTTACCAGCTGGTGAACGTCCTGTGTAATCGCTTTGTTTGTGTGTGTAGGCATCGCTTGCTGCTTTTATAAACACTCATTAATCTAGTTAAGGGTTTTCCTCGTTTCTAACGCGCCCCGCAGTGAGCTAGATCTATGCACGAGACCTTGTTTCACATTACGGGGTGTGGAACTGTAGACCGTATTTAATATTTATTTAAATATATATATATATATAATTGCTCTATTTTAAGACGCGTTGTGTTCATCATTGGACTGTGTCAATTCTTATGTTACTAGAATATGGACATACGCCCGCCACGGCACCACTGCCATCGTTTTTGATCCTATACAATACGACTTAGGTGTTAGTCGAGTGTTACCACGTTTTATGAAACTTTTGTACACGTAAGTCAATAAAATAATTGTAGATGGGTAATTGTTGTTTCAATTAATTTTAATACCATTAAAATTCCGGTCCCAATTGGCGCTGTCGGTGCGGGCGGCCGATGTGACTCACTGCGATACGATTCGCGCCGCCCCGCCCGCCGCCGCTCTTTGTGTTAAGTTGGGGGAAAAAATATATATATATATATATTATATCACAAGGGAATACTTCACGACAAAACATGAATATTTAAAATTGTTTTTTTATTGATAAATTTGCAAAAAAAAAAAAAGGAGAAAAATAGTTATTGTACATTTCGATTATTGATTGAAAAGATAAAAATATACAAGAGCTCTTAATTTGCGTGATATATATATAAAAATATAATTCAACTCAGATCAAGTCATTACCAATATCCTTGTGCAGTAAACCTTACATGTTAACAGAAACGAATACGAATGGAAGGAAACATCTAATCCCATAACAATATTGGAACATCTATTTTATAATTATTAATTATTTTTTTTTTTTTTTTCCATTTAACAAAGTGTCCGTCAGCAGCGAAAAACATACCATGTAAATTTACATTAAAATGAGCCTGTAATCATAAAACTTTAATTCATTTACAATAACGATTTTTTTTTTATTTTTTCTTTTAATACTTAGGGGTTATAGTCTGTCGGGAGTGGCACATAGTGTACAGACCACTGGGTTGACAATAGAGACACTACACTGGATCGGGTGCACTCACCTAAGGCTCACTAATATCTGTTCAAAGTCACCGAATCCTATACAGTATGGTAGTATCAACTTTCATTCGATACATTTGAATTATATAACAAGACAATAATATATCTGAAAAATTTAATGTATTCTTAATTATTAAACATTATACAATGGTTCAGGCCTGCCGGCACATTCTACCCAGGCTTCTGCAGAACCTTCACTATCCATCTCTCATACTAACAGTTCAGAAGTTTGATGATTACAATAATTAAGTCTATGCGGGTCGCTAAGTGCAGACAGCGGGGTAATATTGATAATACAATTGGCAAACAATTATGGTAGCGGCTAACATTTACGACAATGCCTGCCCTGATGATAACCTACAAAGCGAAACAATCAATACAAACTGAATGTTAACATGTCTACACAAACATGTGCATACATGCATATGTCTTTGTGTGAAGGCACTTGACTTTATACAACTCATCCGAACACAAAGGAATGCAAAACAACTATAAAAACTAACCCCGTTAATATAGTGCAGGTTTATAAAAGGTGTGCCGCATGGAATAGAATTAAAATATGCCTAAGTTAAACGTAATAAATTGTAAAGCTTATAGCAATCATAAGATTACTTCAACATTTATTTTCCTGTTTAGTCTAATTGACATGAAGCTGTCTGCATTTAGCATTAATCAAACAAACCTAATACACTTAAATATACTATAAATAGCAGTTCATAATAATTGCTACTTGGATTTGAAATTAACATATAAATCTTGTATTATAATAATTCTTGTAATTATAACAGAACAGAGGGTCTTTACATAGTGTACTTAATATTTTAGACAATGTGATATATAGTTACTTTGTGAACTTCTGAACGTAGCAACATCCGCACAATACAATTGGAATTTTTTTAATAGTGAATGATGCACAGAGTCATCGAGTCTATGCATGAAACAAATGTAAATTAATGGATCAAATATTTTCTTTTAGAGAATAGAAATAAATGCAGACCCATGATACCTGTGCATTTTCCACCCGTCCTTCAGCATGCAGACATTTAGTTCATCATATGCACATCCTCAAAATGCTAAAGATATTTGATAAGCAATAATGCTCACCCGACCTTGTTAACTTTTGGAACTGTCGAGAGCCAAATCCGGGTACTAGAAGTCTTTCAAATTATTAAATATTCTATACCTAGGCGCGTTGTAGCTTTCTGCACTTACATGAAGATGCATTTACCAGGTTTTTTTGAAGGCTTCTTGTCCTCTTTCGGCGACTTCTTGTTGATCTGTCGCACCAGGTCATAAAACACATCGTTTACATTTACTTTGGCCTTCGCAGAGGTTTCCATGAAAGCGCAGTTGAAGTGGTTAGCGAGGTTGGAGCCCTGCTGTTTGCCAACCACGCGCTCCGCCTCTAGGTCGCACTTGTTCCCGACAAGGACCATTGGCACATCGTCTTTGTCTTTAACTCGGAGAATTTGCTCTCGAAGATCCTGCAAGTCATTGAACGTTGACTGTGCTGTGATGGAGTACACTAATACGAAACCTTGTCCATTCTTCATATATAAATCTCTCATCGCAGTGAATTGCTCCGTCCCAGCCGTATCGAGAATCTCCAGCATACATTGTTGCCCATCTACTTCGACTTGTTTCCGATAGCTGTCCTCTATAGTTGGGTCGTATTTCTCCACAAAGATGCCTTGTACGAATTGTACTGTCAAGGCAGACTTTCCCACGCCACCGCTTCCCAACACAACTATTTTGTACTCACGCATAATTAACTATTTTGTATCACGTGATTTGATTCACTGAAATTAAATATCAAATCGCTAAAAAGCACATTAACTAGTAAGTTATTGCAAAAAAAACCTTTAACCAAGTCAAACCGCCATGACACCGTTAGCAGGGCGATGTCTCACTTTGTTGAAATTGCCATTTATGAAAAAAATAATAAAATTATAATATTGATGCGCACGTTTTAAACGAATCACTGTGTTTAAATATTATTTTACAAAGAACTCACGATAGATTATTGGCGTGGGGAATGAAGTGTAAGAGAATATATTAATCCAGATGTGTAAAAGGATGTAGCACCGGAAGGATAAAACAGATTACTTCATTATTGTGATAATCTATAAGGGTTGTCGTTTGTAATAAAGTTTTGTACCACATACGATTTTATTGAATTATATATTCATTTTGTTCTTACATGACTATTTAAATATTGTATTAAAATTTTGCCCAAATATATGAAATTTTGTAACATTTATATTTTGTAAATAAGTTTGATAATTTTATTTAACTTATTTCTTTTTAATAATTTTGACAAAATAAATTACGTCTTAAATTCTAATAATTATATTATATATGTGTTAATTTAGTATTCTCTTATAATAAGCTAAATTACTAAATATACTTTAAAAGAAAATATTTAAATTTATAGCAACATTACATTTTATTAGTATCTTTACGATACACTAGATGGCACTTCTCCTACCGTTAACGATTTAAAATTTAATAATTAAGATATCCCTACTTAACAATCCACACTGAACAATATTTCTTTATTATTTATATAATAATATAATACTTGGTACACATTTCTTTAGGAAATCATTATTTATTTATACAAAAGAAATTATACTGTATGTAATTAAAATTTAAATTGGATTTATCAAAATGTTAAAGCTTTGTATCAATATAAAATAACATAGTTATGAAATTAATTAAGTAAATAAATAAGTTATGAAATTAATTAAGTAAATAAATAAGTTTGTGTTTCATCTATTTACCTATTTGTTCTACAAATATAAAAAAATATTGAGGCAACAGTATTAGGTGCTTAAATAGCAAAGGGGTTGCTCCACGGGGAAACAGTTTGTGCGCCCAATAATAACTAACCAAATTACGACCGCCAGAAGGGTTGTTTAGCTTTTATTTGTGTAATGTACACCGTGATTACATAAATTTATCCTCATTATAATGATAATTTGCTAAGAGAAATTATTCTGAGAACAATTCTGTTTTTCTAAGCTTTTATTACTTTAACAAAGTTATAAAAAATTATGATTGTATTAAAAGTAGACACAAACACTATTTCATACGTTTCAACTCCTTTTTTATGTGGTGCTAATTTGCCCAAATGCCTCATATGAATATCTACTCCATCGACGTGGAAATATTCGTGGAGGCCTATGTCCCGTAGTGGACGTCTATCAGCTGATGATGGATGGTTTTAGTTCCAATGGTAATAAAACTCCAATGGTAATAAATAAAATTTGTAAACCTTTTTTTACAAACTTTATCGACTAGTTATGAAGCTGTAAGTATTCCATGATAATTATGACATCAGAATATGTTAGCATGTCTGCTGCACTCGAAACGTTGAGATAATAAATAATGAAATAAACAATATAACATTAGTAAAATCCAGTTGTATTAAATTGTACAGCAACATTTATTGCTTTGAATGTTTATAAAAACGGTTTGTTTGTATTTATAACATCTATATATCTGAGTATTCCATTAATTATCTGTTAAATGTATAACGGTCTACATACGTAGGATGTGACTTGCATCTATAATTTGATTTCGGGTCTTCACGACAGGATTTGACTACTGAAATTCTAATCTTAACTAAATCAAGAATTTCCCTGGAGTCAGAATTCATGGTGGTCAAAGGAATTTTAAAGAATTTTTTTTTTGCTGTTTAATTTTTATGATGTAGATAAGCTATAAAGGTAAATAGAATTGGTTAAAAATTAAAAAGATCTAGCCACCACAGTATAAGAATACTTTATTTATATTATATAGGAGATATTCAGATTCTTCGATTCGTCACGTGCTCTCCGAAACTATTAGACGTAAACACTTAAATTATGATAGAGATATTACTTCTGCCATTTAGAGGTCAGAATGGATTTTAATAAATTTCAACATGGGGAGTTGCGAGAGTGTTACGGCCAGCAAAGTGGATGAGGAACAGCTAGTATAATATATATTGAGTATAGATATTATGTTGTAATACAGTCAAGGACTGGACAGGGGTGGGGTCTCGCAATAAATTCACGTTTACAGCTGAAACATCTGCCAACGTGACAAGGGACAACACTTTGATAATTTGACCGTCCCACTGTCTGAATACAATCCGGAATGCAATACGCTACGGTGCTTTCAATTTTGGTTAACGTTACTGAGGGTGAATTCATTCAATTAACTAAATGAATACATAGTTTTATTCGTGTACAAAATACATTTGCTTTGAAAATTTCTTTGTATAGATAACTAAAATTACCTTTTTCAATTTTTTTATCGAGATGAGAACATTAGTCAGCCAAGTGATACGCTGTGGTAAAATAGTATTAGGATGGTATACACTGCGTCAAATTCTAGTTATCCCCTTAAAAAGTCAATAATTGGTAACACTTACATTTTCCTATCACTTGTTTATAGCTTGAGTATTTTTTTATATGAAATTACTTTCAATGTAAATATTATATTGCCAAATATCTCCCTTCCGCTTTTTTGCTCTTTATTCAATGCTTTATAAAAAGTGTTACAGTGATCGGATTTAGTTCAAATATGCGCCGTTTTGTTCGATAATCTGTTTCCATCTAGACGGCAACTTCATAATACCTCCCTCGTAGAAGCCCCCCTCCTTATTTGCGAAGAACTCGGACAGCCACTTTTCACAAGCCTCTTTTGAGTTCAACTTTACATCACCAAGGGCGTTCACCATGGACAGGAACAGGTGGTAATCACTTGGCGCTATGTCCGGGCTATATGGTGGATGCGATAAAACCTCCCATCCGAGCTCCCGTAGCTTCTGACGAGTCATCAACGAAGTGTGTGGTCTGGCGTTGTCTTGGTGGAACACTACACCCTTCCTGTTGGCCAATTCTGGACGCTTCTGGTCGATCGCCTGCTTCAAGCGGTCCAGTTGTTCGCAGTAGATGGTAGAATTAAGCGTCTGGCCATATGGGAGCAGCTCATAGTGGATGATTCCCTTCCAATCCCACCAAACACACAGCAAAACCTTCCTGGCCGTCAATCTCGGCTTGGCCACTGTTTGGGACGATTCACCGGCCTTCGACCACGACCGTTTTCGCTTGATATTGTCGTATGTGATCCATTTTTCGTCGCCAGTCACCATCCGCTTCAAGAATGGGTCGAGTTCGTTCCGTTTCAGCAGCATATCGCAGGCGTTGATTCGGTCCAGAAGGTTTTTTTGCGTCAAATCATGCGGCACCCAAACATCAAGCTTTTTTTTGTATCCAGCCTTCTGCAGATGGTTTAAAATGGTTTGGTGACTAACTCCCATCTCCTGGGCGATGTCACGAGATGCCACATGCCGGTCTAACTCGATGTAGTCCATGATTTGATCGGTATTTGTCGTCACAGGTCTTCCGCCGGCTGGCTTATCCATGGTGTCGTTTTCACCGGCTTTGAATCGTCGAAACCATTCCTCCGCGGTTCGAAGTGATAGAGTACCATCCCCCAAAACACCATTAAACTCACGGAACGTTTCTCTAGCGGATTTGCCTTTAACGAAGGAAAACTTTAAAATTGCGCGAATTTCGGCGTTAGTGAACTATATGTTTACACGTCTATAACTGTTGAACGCAATATCCAAACTAATTATGCATAGCGTCGTTTTGTAGGTTATGTCAAGACCTTTCAAATTATGTATAGTATTGCCAGATACGAGCTCTGTAGCGCTTTGTACATAGCCGCGAAATTCAAAAGACAAAAAGGCGGAAGGGAGATATTTGCCATCCTGTTACAATTATAATAAAGCTTTTACGTCTCTCTCTTCTTTATGGAGGAAAATGTATTTACTTAATAAAAACATGCTAAAGCGAACAAGAGCAATTATTAAAGAGGGCAATAATATCCAAGTTATTAGGATGCTTGTGTATTTGATTCCCGCGGAGTAATCCCTTTGTGCTGTTTACCTGCTTCAGTGTTATATTCCTGTTTGTGTAGGAAAATTGCGGAAAAGAATAACAATGAATTATCAAAATAATAAAAAAAGAAATCATTTGTGTGTGACGATAGTAATTTGAAAAAAAAATGTGTTAATGCTATATACATATATGATATATATAATATAAAAGACTCCATTTGCACAGATTGACTACAGTAATTTGAAAAAAAAGGTTAATAATGAGTTTGAAAAAAAACCTTACCTTACTACCTCTGTTACTACCCCCGCAACTCTTTTTGGGGATGGAATTTTTTAATTTTTTTCTTAGTTGACCACTAAATGGCAGAAGCAGTGTCTCTACCAAATTTTGAGTGTTGACGTCTAATAGTTTCGGAGTTCTCGTGATGAGTCAATAAATCTTTGCATATCTCTTATATATATATTATATAGATATATAGTAATAAGAAAAAATCGTATATTGAAGTGTAATATGTATTGCTATAAAGCTTTTCTTAATGCATTAGATTAATATCCAAAAAATTATTATTTAAATTAGTTTTTTTATAATTACTTTTCAAATGAAACATGCTTCCATATGTTCTTGTAATTTGTGGTGTTTTGGAGCTTTCTTGTAACGAAGAGCGAATCAAAATATAAAAAGGGGAGCGATGCGAATGTAATAAGACGGTAGATTGTTTTCAAATATAAACTTGAATAAACAAACCTTAATCTTAACTTTTCTTAATTAAAACTGTCATCTGCAGATAATTATGTCAAGTTTTCACACCAATATTAAATTTTGGAATACTGACTTGAACAAAAATATCATTGAATGTTGTTACGATATTTATTTCTAATTGCAGGTTTTTAAAATGTATAGATTGATACCAAGAGGTTTACCTAACCCTAAACCTGCCTTTATCTTGTAAGGTAATTATTAATTTATCTTATTTTACACCATAAAATCATTAAATTACATCTTTAAGGTCCTATTTAGTCGCTTTTTATAACACGCTGAGGATAGAGTTGCGGTGAGGATAGTTTAATTCCTCTTACATATTGAGATCTTTACTGGTGGTATGGTTCTGTTGCTGGAAACTATCTTAGGTTACCCCCGGAACCCTTATTTTTGCCGCTAAACAGTAGTGTGCGAACAACTGTGTCCCGGTTTGCAAAGCGCCGTACCTAGTGAAATTACTGGGGTAACGAGACTCAACTTCTCATATAACATCCTAACTAGCGCCACGTTATGGGCAGACGAATCGATTATCATCATGTGAACGTTCCGCTCGTCCCGTTGTTTTCTTGAATAGAAAAAAGCGTGTGCAGCGGTTTAAAGTTTTTAATTTTGCAAGACGAAGAATTTGAAAGTACGATAAACAGATTCATTAAGACACAAACAAGTATATTACTACAAAATCATCGAAGTTTTAAACAATTGAATGCATAACGCCGCAAACTTTCAGCTATTTCACTAGCAAACATTTTCGCAACAAACAGTTTTATTTTCTTTGTATAATGGACATGATAAAAATTTACTGTCACGTCCAAAATATTTATGAGAAGTTTAAAGTTTGTAAAATAAGAAAAAAAATCGCTGATATTATTTATCTTTCTATGAAACGACTACAAAGGGATGCTTAGATGGTTCGGCCATGTCGAAAGAATGAATGAAAGAAGATTAACAAAAGAAATATACAAGGTAAGAATGATTGGAAAAATCGGTGCAGGTCGACCTAGGCGGACATATTCCGATCAAACCGGAGATGTCCTAAAGAAAGGCCGGATCAAAAGCACACGCAACAGACGAGCGTGTATGAAGACGCTTATGAAAGTGGAGGAAGCGAGAGAGGTGTGCCAGGATCGTAGCAGGTGGAGAGAGGTGGTCTCTGCCTACCCCACTGGGAACGAGGCGTGATATATGTGTATGTATGTATGTGAAACGACTAAAACGTCAACGAGACGTTACTAGTGGCAGGCCGACAAGACATGCCGGAGACCGTCTAGCTAGATATCACCCCAGCGTCTATTTCTGCTGCAAACAGTATTGTGCAACCCTGTTCCAATTTAAAGGGCGCTGTAGGTAGTGTAATTTCTGGGGTAATGAGACTCGACATCTTATGTCTTAAGCGACAAGCGAAATATGGTGCTTTGTATACCTTACTGGCTACCGCGACGTTGTTATAGCCAGGCGAATCACTGCCATCACGTGAACATCCCTCTCATTTAGTTTAATGAATACACGAAATATCTTCTTTATATATGATTTTTTAGATATCAAAAGTTTGTATAGACGCTACCTTAGGTTCCTGTAATAGTCTCGTCCGTTTTCTTTTATTGAAATAGTCTCAATATTAATTTACCAACATTTATTGCAAATTGAAAAGCTATTCAAGGATGCCGGTGTATATATGTACGTGCTTACGTACCAGCACAGTGGTCAGCAACCCGACTTCCTTCAGTCTTTACTTCTAGGCTTTGACTCTTCTACAAAACGTTTAGCGCAGGCAAGGAATAGTACTTACTATCTTAGTTCATAAAGGACTAGTAAACATTTTTAAATATTAATGTTATTGAATATTATCACCGTATTGATTTGTGGGAATCGCATTATAATAGCAACATTGAATTATTGCAATGATTTCCGAATAGGGTAACAAAAGTATAATGGTATGCGAAGTCTTGACGGATTACTTACTAAGAAGAATTGAAATTCAAAACTATATTAAAATGACTACATGTACCAACACATTCAGAACTATATTAAAATGACTACATGTACCAACACATTCAGAACTATATTAAAATGACTACATGTACCAACACATTCAGAACTATATTAAAATGACTACATGTACCACCACATTCAGAACTATATTAAAATGACTACATGTACCAACACATTCAGAACTATATTAAAATGACTACATGTACCAACACATTCAGAACTATATTAAAATGACTACATGTACCAACACATTCAGAACTATATTAAAATGACTACATGTACCACCACATTCAGAACTATATTAAAATGACTACATGTACCAACACATTCAGAACTATATTAAAATGACTACATGTACCAACACATTCAGAACTATATTAAAATGACTACATGTACCACCACATTCAGAACTATATTAAAATGACTACATGTACCAACACATTCAGAACTATATTAAAATGACTACATGTACCAACACATTTAGAACTATATTAAAATGACTACATGTACCACCACATTCAGAACTATATTAAAATGACTACATGTACCAACACATTCAGAACTATATTAAAATGACTACATGTACCAACACAT
Organism: Troides aeacus; assembly: GCA_033220335.2. Lineage (NCBI taxonomy): Eukaryota > Metazoa > Arthropoda > Insecta > Lepidoptera > Papilionidae > Troides > Troides aeacus. Next base: position 10,377,112 of record CM067280.1, read on the forward strand.
TTAGAACTATATTAAAATGACTACATGTACCACCACATTCAGAACTATATTAAAATGACTACATGTACCACCACATTCAGAACCATATTAAAATGACTACATGTACCACCACATTCAGAACTATATTAAAATGACTACATGTACCACCACATTCAGAACCATATTAAAATGACTACATGTACCACCACATTTAGAACTATATTAATATATAGTAAAATGACTACATGTACCACCACATTCAGAACCATATTAAAATGACTACATGTACCACCACATTCAGAACTATATTAAAATGACTACATGTACCACCACATTCAGAACCATATTAAAATGACTACATGTACCACCACATTCAGAACTATATTAAAATGACTACATGTACCACCACATTTAGAACTATATTAATATATAGTAAAATGACTACATGTACCACCACATTCAGAACTATATTAAAATGACCAATCTGTTGCATCATCATCTGATAGACGTCCACTGCTGGACATAGGTCTCGCCCAAAGATCTTCACCACGATCGGTCCCGCTTTGCAAGCATCCAGTGGGTTCCTGCGATTCTCACCAGATCGTCGGTCCACCGTGTGCGGAGGGGACCTCCCAACACTACGTCTACCGGTACGCGGGTGCCACTCGAGGACCTTACTGCCCCATCGGCCATCTGTTGTATGCGGTGGACGAAATGAGTAGTATTAAATTATTACTTATATAAATTTTAATCTTACCACAAAGCATATCCAATGACTATATCTGATTATGGCTTAAAATAAATCAGGCAACTGAAGATAAGATGAAGGAGTAAATAAAAGTAATGTCCCACAGTGCTCTTTCTAGAATCGGCAAATTTTTCTATACTCCGTTTGCATTACAATTCGTTTAGTATGGAAATATTTATTTTCTGTATAAATTTAACACGAATACGCCTGAAGTTTCGGATTGTAAATCCACTCGAGTTCATACGTTAGCATGCACGGTTCACGGGACGGAATAAACATTTCAGCGCCGTGGAAAATAGACTGAGCAGGAGTTCACAAAGCGTACTGCGACTGAACTACCTACCAACTTGCCCAAGTGTCCAAACTTTTAATATTACACGCGGAGTGCACTCCTGGTGTTAGCTATTTATCTTTTGAGCTTCCGTAGTTCAGCTTCTTGCATTCCAGTGTTGTGGCGCGCGCAGATATCAAATTAGATTCTAGATGATCGAGATCTTAATCATCATTTTTTATATACAAGTGGCTTGAACTCAAATGTGTTACTAGATTCGTATTTAAAAATAAAAATCATTCCGGTTGTACAATTCCTCAATTTTTTTACTACTATTTTAACTAATGATACATCATTTCCCACCTGTTTAAGAAGATAACTAAACTCTTGCTGGTGCCACTACATGCTATATGAATTTTGTCAAATTTGACTTATTTGCGTTAATTTAAAATGATTAGATTTCATTTAGATATCATAAATTTCTGTTAGTAGGGAAAAAATAGATTAGAATGAGATTGCAATGATTTGCAGGAAAAAAATGAACGAAGACGTATTCATAGATAGTTGAGGAAGTACGGCAGGCCGACTTGAAATAGAAACGCCGACAGATCATAGAACAGAAAATAGGAGGAAACAGGACAAGAAAAAGAGCGAGGTTTGCTAATACGGATCAAATATACAAGAAAATGGGCGTTCTGTTATATCAGGAAGTAAATGAAAAGGCAAAGTGTAGTGATAATGAAAAAGTTGCTCCGTGGATAGCAGTATAGTTTCTAAATTGTTTAGATATAAATAAAAACAAAGAAGTACAAGCTAAAACAAACAATGTTAAATTGAAAAGAAAATTTGCTGTATAAATTGATGCGCATTTAAATTTTACTTTGTAGTTAGTTATAGGTAAAGAAGGTATCAACTAGCTTGCATTAAGTGGACTACTCTCGGCTCGTCTATACTCCTTAATGGGAGTATCGTATTGTATTGACTTTAAACAATGTACTATCTTTTTAATTCTCTCTATTTAACAGGTACATAGTATTGTTATCGTATATTTGTAATCAGACAATAAATATTTATGTTTCGTCATCACGCCCTTTGTTCTTGTGAATTCGGCACATTGTGTCTTCTTCGTCTATTCTCTTTTATCGATTCCAAAATTTTTGAAGTCTTCGGACAATCCTCTCCTTTTACATACATATCCTAATGGTTGTCATTGATTCTTCCACTCGTTTACATCTGTATTTATCATTCTTCTACTATCATAATTCTCTACTCTCCAAATCATGTCAAAGTATATACTTCACATCTTCTTTGTTGCTATGGTAATTTTAATGTTTTGTCTTATATAATATATAAGTTTTTAATTGTCCCATATATAACACTCCACTGGCAACACCATTTTTTTTCATTAGGATTCTTTCACCCAAAACTTTTTGACAGAGGTCCAATTTTGACAATACTTTTGGAGGGAAATGTATTAGCGGAGGTTAGCGACAGCCCTCGCCGAGTTTCCGGTCATTTGAACTTTTTAATGAAATACTACACAATTAAGCCTTGAAGTGAATACAATGGGAAAGATTGATTTTATACATAATATATGTGAATAGTTTTTTTATTTAACTTGAGTTTAATTTATTGTTAAGAAGTATTGTTTTAGATGTATATTTTATTCAACATAAAGGAAATTTTACAATTATTATAAGTGAATAATTAGTAAGTTGAATTTATTTTCAAGATCCAAGAGACTATTAACTTTGAGTAGTAATATAGTGTTGCGATGTTATAGTACTTAAATAATAAAATCGACAGCAACGTTCCGTTGCGATTATTAACGCCATGCCAATGTCCCGGCGGCAAACTTTTAGAGTGCCTTCAAAAGTTTTAAACATCTGCAGCCGGGCCGATCTCTATTATAATACATCATAAATACCAAAGTACTTAAAAAACTTTTTTCGAAGTTCATGATGTGAATGTATGTTTTTTTTTTTTTATCTAATATACATTGGCCCATAATTTGCATATAATTACGATCCAGTTTAGTGATAATTAGACCTAAATCGGAGTAACTCCTGCGTTTAGAAAACTGTTTTGCAAAGTAAGTTTTTTAATACAACAAAATAGAAAAAAAAACGTTTCTTGATATATATTATTGCTTCTATAGTAATGAAAACGTTATATAGAGTAAGTTTTTTAAATTCTGTAGGACTCATACGTTATTTGCTAAAAAGCTGAATACTTTTTTGTTTTATACGACTCAAAGTACTACAAAAAAATCCTATTAAACGATTCAAAAAAGTTTCACATTTTTTTTTGCGAACTTCACAACTACTTACAATATATATATTTATCTTATATTATATCTACATACCTATCGACAGAGCTCGAAAAACTGAGTAAGACTGCGTACAAGTCATATCCGCCGTAATGGCGTATATACCAATTGAGCTAAGAGTTAACGATATGGTTACTGTGTCTATAAAAATGTAGCATTAGTTAATGTTTATACCGTAACACTTTTTTTTCTCTTCATTGTAAAAACTTATTGCGAAGTATACAAAGGGCTGGCTTAATGCCTGTTGGCATACTCTACCAGCCAACCTTCGCTGAAGTGGGATGTTGTTGTAGGTCATAACTTAATTATTGATTAAAACAATATTAATAATAACAGCAACATTTATACATAGATACATACATCTACACATATATATAAAAATGATTTTATTTCACTAGTAATGTAATAATATAATTATTATTTTATTCAATGAAGCGACGAAACGAGCGAGAAGTTGACCTAATGGTAAGTGACCCGTCCGCCCATAACAATATGGAGCTAGTTAGGATGTTATACATTGCACCATATTAAATTTGTCGTTTTGATACATAGATTGTTAAATCTCATTACCGAAGTAATTTAACTAGCTACAACTCCTTTCAATCCCGAATAGAGTAAAGTTTGCACACAATTGCTTGGCGGTAGAGACAGTTGCTGCAGTGCTACCAATTTAGACGGTCTCCGATAATAAAGTACTACCAGCAGTAAATTAGTGGTAGTATCCTTTAAACTAAAACATGATAGAGGATGGAAACATGCGATGGATCTAGACGGCCATCAGCGAGAGAAACCTGATACTAGTTACTGTATTAATTCACCCAGTCACGAAATTTTCAGATGCCTCGTTTCAGAGCGTTTAGCATTCATTTGAGTAAAATTGCGCATTCATTGGTGCTTATGAGGGTGCGAAAATTGCTTCGTGTCGACGTAACATCCATTCATCTTACGATGCTTACGTAAGGACATATTCCGTATACTAATGACTGTATATATTTTTTTTATATTCGAAGTGATAAAACAGGCAGGGCGATCATTGGATGGTAAGAGATACGCCCGCCTATGACAATGTGGCGATAGTTGCATATACACAGCACCACATTGAGCACGTACTCTTAAGACATTAATTTCAAGGAAACCGTGATAAACCAACCAACCCAATCAAATTGAGGCTTCGGAATTGAAGTAGGGACCTCTGTGTTATAAGGTAATTAAGCCGCTCTTTTTATTCACCGAAACGCTGAGATAAGCGAGACGTTAACTTGATGGTAAGTAATACATCTGTTCATAACAATGTAGCGTCAGTTATAATGATAGACACAGCAACACATTGTACTCGTCGCGTCTAGACATATGATAAGACTCATTACTCCAGTAATTTCACTAGCTACAACACCCTTCAGAGAGATCTGCCATCAGTAAAATTATATATAGTGTCCCACCCACGCATTGTATACCACGTAGGTGGAAGTTTTTAATACGACTTTCACAAAACCTGTTCTTGTTCATGAAGGGTGGGCAGAAATTCCTTAAAATACCAACTTCGACTTTCACAATCTGTCAAAGCTTATTGATATCTTATTTTGGGGGTTTATATATTTATATTACACTACCTGTTCTCTAAGGAACAACAACCCTTTGGGAAAAGAATTTTGCAAAATTTTTTCTTAGCTGACCTCCTTCAAATGGTAGAAGAAAAATATCTAAGAAATTTTGAGTATTTACTTATGAGTCTTCAGTTTAAAGATGGTACCTCTTGAAGATGAAGACGTCTAATAGTTTCCGAGATCTCTGGAGGAGTCAATGCATCTATGGATATCTCCTATATTCCTTCTATATATTCTAAATTTGATTAAGGTCTATGCGAACTCATATTAAAACTAACATTTTCCAATAATTATGATCATAAACAAATTGGCGTGTAAGTCGCTGCGGATACATGAATCTCGGATATTTTATGCTTATACATCGCTGATGGCCTTAATATCGATATTTTTGATTATATTGATTCACGAGTTAGACCTGAAAGCGTCGACGTCTAGATAGTTACCACAGTAGCTTTTGTTTGTGTATAAATGGAAATCTTTAAAAGTTTCCTCCAATTTCTTTTGATTCTTGCTTTCTGGGACGAATATAATGCTTTCACCCATTAAACGCTTCTTTATAATACGTTTTGGATAATTAAGATAGGTCCTTTGACTCCGAGGATTGGTGGAATATTCTAGGGATGAGTACATGTCTCGTTAGACTAACTAGTGGTAGGTCTCTGTTGCCGGAGCCCGTACAGGGAGTTAACACCACAGCTCTTATTTCCGCCGCCAAATAGTATGTTCAAATATTGTTATGTTCTGGATTGACTTAACATCTTATGTGTCAAGGTGATGAGAACAAAAAAAAAAGTCTTGCTAGGATTTGTAGACGAGGCCTAGATCTTAATATCTGAACCTCAAATCTATGTTTTGTCCTCGAAACATCTTAGTTCAGTTCTCGTACGTTTCATTATAGATCCAACATTTCGTTATAGATCCAATTATACGCCTTTTTTTACCTTAAAATTTTATGAATTATACGTTTTCCCCTTATATAATAAGTGCGGATTTTCGTAACATGCTCCACGGTATAGCTCTCAAGATTTATTTGGAAATTTCGTTAATATCGCACTTATACCTAAAATAATGTGCGAACGAACATGGCCGCCCGGGTCCGGCCAAAAGCGTTTAGTGCTAAAATTGGCCGACCTATAAACAAACTATGATTAAACGATGTGATTAGTTGCTTGTTGGCATAACAATTACCGCATTATCGTTTCAACGAAACGTAAACTGCTTTTAGTTAAATGAATTTCCATACTTCTGTTTTTTTAGCAGTAGCTGTTTGCGTAACGTTTTAGAAAAATGTATACCTCGTTCGCTATCATTTAAGATATTAATACAATCCTCTCGGCTTATGTAATAAACGCCGTAACCATTATCACTGATCGAATCTGCACTGCCCGCATCCAATGGTTTGCCACGACCTTCTGATCCTTAATCTTTGTTAGGAGCTTGGACTACACAATGTTTACCGTGAAAATTAACTAAAGCAAATCCGATGTTTATCAGTTCCATTTCGTAGACGTGATAACACAGATTTATTCATAAAACATTCATGAACGTTCAGCCATAAACTTGTCGATCAATAGAAATGGATTTATCTCAAATCTCAGGATATCGGACGATTCGTTTCCGCGATATTCCCGACGCTTTCAAACTTTGAATAATTTATAGAATCGCTTGCTAATTTATTCGTTTAATCTCTGAGAAATTGTTAAGAGGCTCTTTGAGTGTTTTTAGAAACATTTTAAATGTTGACTGCAGCAAAATGGAAACTCGGGGAAATGTCTTCCCTTGAGACTTATGCTTGAGTCCAGTATTTATTAGCTCAACGAAGTATGTAAAAAGACTTATCTATTATTACTAAAGTTAATTAAATATTCTTCCGTTCCTGGATTCTAATTTTACTTTATCTATGCATTTAATAGGGTTAAATTTTACAGATAATATAGCGTCTGTTTAATATATTATTACTACGTTACCAGTGTTTCGCAGCAGCTATGGTCTCGACAGGACTAAGCCCGCAAATGTTCTAACGTCATGGTCATCACGGAGTACCTGCAACTCTTTAATTATTACCTAAAGTCCAATCTCCCCAGAATGAGGTCACTGTATCTTGAACTATTCTAACGGTATGTTTGATTTCATTTTATTTATAATGGGATACCAAACCGGTGATATTACCGAACCATCGCTTCTATTGAAATTAGAGTGTTTTTTTTTTATATTAATATTCTCGCGTTAATTCTTAACAATAATCTGTTTCCTGTTTTGAGTATTTGTGGTGTATCGATCAAATGTACTAATATAGTTGTAACGAGAACACAGTAAAGGTCTGATTTCGTATTACGTCAATGCTTTTCGTCCGTTATAGGTTTTATAATTAAAATATACATTTAATAATCGTGTAGTCTAATATGTATTCTAGATTAAGTGTATATTTTAGGTCACTGGGGGTTAAACGTTAACCCAATAATTTAATTGAACCGATTACACATGGCTGGTCCGTGTCCGTTAATTATCTCTAATAATTTCGTCTGTCCGCCATGTTAGCATTATCACGGAATATGTTAATACCAAAATACGTAATGAACTCTGTCAGTTTGTACATCAAAGGTGAGTATCAGATACGAACACATACAATAAAGCACTAGCTAAGATGATAGACACTGCAACAAGTTGTGCTCGTCGCATTGGGGCAATAAGTTAATTCTCGTTACCCCAATAATTTCACTAGCTACTGTTAAGTACTTACCTTCAGCCTTATTATCAAAGTACCATTATACCAGCGTTACCTATATAAAAGCAATCAGGCAAGTGCTAGAGTATTCTGAGAGAGCACACTTGACCGCCTACAACCTCACTGTTATCTAAAATTATGTAAATTTCTGGAAAGCACAATGTTGTTAATCATCACAACTTCCACTTATTAGTTCCCGGAGACGAATCAACTGGTTGTTCAAGGAAAGTAGTTATGCATTGTGCCGCGGAGGAATGTTGCCATACAACAAAAAACGAGCACAAGATTTCTCTTTTTTCCCCTTTCCTACTTTTAATTCCCCCGTTCACTTGTTCCGTTTAAGTTCAAACAAGAGAACCCTTTTGTAACGGAGATTCTTTAATGAAACAAAGCTTTAACAAATTTCAGATTGTAAACATTGTCAAATTTATATATACTTTTAATTTTCCTTTACAGCGGAAAATTAAAGTCTATTTAAGTAATTTTAAGGCGTAAATAAAACAATGTTTTTTCATAATAAAGCAATCTACTTAGATTGACGGAAGGAGTTTTTAAAGTTTATTATGCTGTAAGTGATAACCAGATAGGAAGAATGTGTATCTGATTATGATGATGATAGTGGATACATTTGACTGTAGTACTGTAGGGACTCAAGATGTTTATACAGCACAACTTTACTGTCCTTGTCAGGAAACATAAGGTTTTGTTTTCTTAATAATATCCACCACCCACCCAGATGGTCAACCGATTCAAAGTAGGAGAGAGCTATGCTTGACATTTCTGTAAGGGACAAAATCTGAACGAAGAAATTCGACGTAGCTCTTTAAATCTGCAAGATGAAGTAGCAGTGGGTCGGTGTCTGTCGTGTCAGTGAAGGCAGATGGGGGAGAAAATTTTGAAGTGGAGGCCGCATACAGGTCGCAGAAGTGTAGAACTCTTTCTCTCCAGATAGACCGACGTCATCATCAGGGCCGTCGGAAGTGGGTAGATGCAAGAATTGAGGATCGCATTTTGTGAAAGACATTGGGTAAGGCATAGGCCTTCAATCTACTGCTGGACATAGATCGAACAAAGGCTAAAAATTTTGAATATCTTAAGTAGTTATCATCATCAACCATTACTACCCGACAACGGCTACTGGTGGGCATTCGCCTCCCTTTGACTATCTCCACAGCGATTCTCACTAGATGTAATTGTCCACAATTGTACTGTTTATGGGAAAATATCCCTCTCCTCTGCTATCGTGAAGGTTTTTGTCAATGCAAGTCCAACATAACCTATCTTTGTTCTGTGTTTATCCTTCTTATTATATTATTCACACCATTTATATACTATTGTCTACCATTACTTAGAATACATATGTAAAGTAATATATTATTTACTTGTCCTTATTTTTATTGCTCATTATGCTACATAATTTTGGGCAACATTTGAGATTCTTATTTTTAACTAATATACATTCTATTAACTAGTGTATAGTATCTCTATCTGCCGTACGTAAGTTATGAATAATCAGAAAATAGTCAATCAGCTTTTTTGACTTTCCCCTTCAATATCACGTGGTGTTATGTGACAATAAGATTTTGGAATGAGGAGAGTATTTATCTCGGATATTTTGAATTTCATATTTTGATATCGAGAAGACAGCAATCCTGTTATAGCAACAGTTTTTAGTTATAGTCGATAGCAAGGCGAGTTCTCTTAAATTCTTCAACAAATCAAACTCCACATAGTGTCCCCGGAATCGAATAAAAGAGCTCTGTGTTTTATGGTAAGAGTTTAGCCACTACGAAAGGCAGACAGTAAAGCCCTAAAGTTTGGTGGTTATAATGATGAAATACCTACGTTCCTTGAACTAAGTAATTCCGTTTCTGGCTTGAGTTTCCCCGAAGGTAAATCACGCTGTAGTTAAGCGCACCATTTAGTTAACGTTTCGTTGATAGCGACAGTTAAATTGGGCCATTCAACAGATTAACTGCTTCTATAAATAAGTTGCTCGAATGGCTTTAACTATATTTGTGTTATGCTAAACAAACAACCGCTTTGTGACCTATTCGACGTTGTTAAATGTTGGTTCCAACCGACAGATTGTATATATTAGGATTTATAAAATTTGAGATGAAACGATGATGATGCTTTGCAAGTATCTAATTTAAATTTACCTCTTTGTTAAACAAGTAAATTTTAATTTAACTCAAGTTGTGTTGGTACCTAAATTATTTACCTTTTGCCTAACTAGGTTATTAAAATATTTCACAGTCTAGTTAGGTTTTGTTTATATAAATTCCGTTCGTAGCGTTGATGATCAATGGACAATGTAATGTCGTTGACACATCGTAGATTTTTATATTGACCAGAATTTCAAATGAAGATAATGCTGAAGACAGTTAAGCTCACTTATATGGCACAGCGAACCATAGTAAGTCATGGTCTCCGACACCAGATAGTGCCACCACTAGAACTGTCTCCTGTTAATGACCGGTTTGGATCAAGCGAAAGCTGCGCTCTTTGGCTCTCTTCCGTCGATATTCTAGCTTTCAAATTTCAGCTGAAAGACGGTAATGGTTGCAAATTGAGAGTAGGTCGAATTTAGTTAGATTCATTTATACGAAAACACTTTCAAATTCAATCTTGGACGATGGTTTTATCCATCACGACCGCTTCGCCATGAAGTATTTACTTTGACAATAATACGAATGCCTTATCACCATTTTTCCTGCAGAGAATACTTGTCTATGCAAAGTCACCCTCAAAGTTTCCGATGTTCTCCGAAATATAACTTATTTATTTAATTTGCCATTGTTCAGATTTTTGTTATAACGTTTTATTACGTAATTGATTATTTGAAATGGTAAACTTAAAATGGATCGTCTAGACTTCGGAATAAATTGAAATGGTAATGATTGTAGTGAAGCCAAAACAATAAACAATTTTTTTCAAGTTCTTTCTAGACTACATCTGATCATACTAGGTTATATATGTTTATATATTTATTACCTGCTACTGTAATTATCCACTTATTTGAAAATCTATAAAAAATCTCTTATACGGATGTTATTTATATTAGAATTTACATGATTGATAAGTAATTATGATTATAATGGATCTGTTGAACCGAAACGGGGATTATTTACAGGATTATTATAGTTGCGAAGGACTATTTGTATTTGGTTTTGTATACAAAATAGTTGCTAAACGAACGTATCTGATGCTCTTACACAGATTTCGTTTTAGAGTACGTAAAATTTAAAGTTTCGTGCATCTTATTAAACATTTGCAGGTTTCAAATTTGATACGAAGTTGTCCTGTTGCCGCGAGCAGTTTCCAGGATGTTTGTCGTGATGTCAACTTTAAGTTACATCGTGTGTGTGCTATTATAGTTTTATCTTTTAAAAACATGTTTCGAATTTGTAATAGCTGTTCTCCATTACTCGAACGGAAGAAAGGAAAATATCGAAAGCAGAAAAAAGTTTGTAATGCATTTTGAAGGAAATATTATTTTGTATAGATAACATCTACTATTTTATATCATAAAGCCAAGAGATGTATAAAACGTTTACCTGATATTAAGCTAGTGCCCGCTAAGTCGTATACTATTATAACAAAGCATTTAATTCATCGTTTAAATCGACAGAGTCGTTACCCTTCTTACAAAAGACTAATAATTAAGAAATTATCACAATAAACGTAGTTGAAACTTAAATGAGAGCTTTTTGAAAAAGACCAATCCTAACATGTTTCGTCCTTTTGACCATGATTTAGTAGTTGCTTCGTTGTTTTAAAATGCATTATTTGTAAATACATTTATAAAAACTATTGCACAACAACCACAGCTGGGCATAAGCCTCCCTCAAAGATCCTCATTGAGGAGGAATTGAGCCTTAGCCCTACATTGTTGGCCCAGACCGGGTAATGGGTGGTTAGAGCTTCGTCTGTTGTTTAGCAGGCTGCACCGCATCCAGGTGAAGTTGACTTGAGCTCCGTAACATGTTGGGTGGAACCCCCTACACCCCTTTTAAGTATTGCTCATTTATGTTTGTCATATAACATACATTAATTAATAAACGGCAAATGCACGATATTTGCAATTAGCTATCAAAGCTCATAATTACGAGCACAAATTGTGACGCAAGCTCCTAATGCGCTATGCGCTAGAATATTCTAGCTCTTATATAGTTATTTGATGGTTGGAGTACAGCAATGAAAGTTTCCATACATGCAAACGAATCCATAATACACCAAAATATGGCGCTAGAATCATACCGGGGAACTTCCTGTTACCAGATTAGCTGCTGTACAGTTCTTGCTGGCTAGTTTGGTATATTGTTATAATACTAATTTGTAAAGGACAAAACCTTCGCTGCAATTAATCCAATAAAATATGAGTAACTTAACGTACACATAATCAATAAACCGCTGTCTTAATGTTCCCACTATTGGGATTCAAAGTCATCTCTCAAAGGAGATAAAGTAATTTTTCCATAGAGTGGCTTTAAATGTTCACAAAAGCTGTTGCTCTTAAATCATGTCGGTTTCCTTTCGATGTTTTAATTCGCTAGACTTTCACTCAGGGATTGAATCCAGACTTCCAAGAAACTGCTTTACAAACTGTGCTACCAGGAGTTCGCAACAGTAAACAGTGCGATGCTATTTTTTTAATTTCGCACTTGGTACGGATTTCCTTTTCTTTAATTAATATTCTGTTCTCAAACGGAAAGTTGTCGCTTGTTGGTGAAACTTCCGACGAGTTTGTCTAGTTAACATTTTAAGGAGTAACTCTTGGATGACTAAAGAAGTAATTTGAACGTTTCACCATGTTTCAGTCGTGTTACATCTAAAAGCTGTTCGCTGCATCGGAAAGAGCCGCGTTTCATTATACAACAAGAATTACAAGCGGCTGAATTCCTTAAAATATCAAGCCAAGCATATTGACCTGATGAGGAGTATATGAGCTGAGGAATCGAGGGAAAAGAAATAGGCTTAAATAAAACCAGGAATCTAGGTATTACTTCTGATAGTTATTTACGTTTCGAAAAACATGTGACTGATGTGGTCAGAAATTGTTTTTATCGTTTAAGAGTCTTGTAAAAAATCCGTCATCTTCTTTCCATTGAAAGTCGTATTCACTTATCTGAATCCTTAATTCTCTTAAAATTGAATTACGGTGATGTTGTTTATGGACTTCTTCTTTATAGGATACACCGGATAATTCAACGAGTGCATAATGCTTCTACATTCCAGTTCGTAGTCATATCCCTCCACATCTTCATATATCGTCCATGCTTAACATGGAATCGCGAAGGCATTCTCAGTTAACTTCTCTTTTATTCGGGACTTTAAAATATAAGACACCAGAATATTTATATTCTAAAATAAAATTTTCTCCTCATCAAGACATTAAAGGCAAGAAGTGCACGTACCTATCTCTTTTACTATAAGCATAAATCACTTACGGACAGTTTCCGTCATAAGGCCACCAAGTGTTGGAATAATATACCTCCACCTTTGAGTCACTGTAACTGGTTTTAATTAAAAAAAAAAAATATTAAACTTATTGGCAAAACAAAACATTAAAAACACTTCATAGTGGATTATAATTCAAATCTATGTCTAGAACTATTGACTATATTTTTGGCTACATATATGTTTACATGAATCTATTGCAATTACAATCGTCAATAAATCTATGATTAGGAGCTACGTCTCTCCTTGATAGCGATCGCTTCACGAGCTCACCACATCATTGTATCCACCTCCAGCAGGTGAATAATCCACTGAGCTACAGCCTTTTGTACCATTGTGATACACTGATTGAGACACTGCACTGTCTTTTCAACGGTATATAACACTAGCTTGCATACTATTATTCGGAGATATAGTAGCTACATTTATTCGATGAAGCTACGAGAAGAGCAAGTCGTCCACCTGATGGTAAGTGATATCTCGTAGTTAAGATAATTTACACTGCACCGCATTGTGCTCGTTTTGAGGAATAGAATGTGGTGTTTCGTGACCTCAGTAACTTCATTAGCTACAAAGTCCTCCAAATTGGAATATAGTAATGTTTGCACACTTTTGTTATATTTACTGGTCAGGTCTCCAGCATTCTGATGCTGACCTATTGGTAATATAAATGTACAATAGGTACAGCATGTCCGCACTGGGCCAGCGTGGTCGGCTAACACCTAATTACCCTCAATGGAGATCTTTGAAAGAGGCCTCTCGGCTGATGCTGATGATAATAGTAATTTCTGATGTTTTTTTTTACTGAAAATAATATATATCACAATGAATATTTTATTATCACCGCGTGTACTCCAAATGAATCCTCGTGCAGTATGCAGCGCTGAAGCAACAACTTTATAACTAACTAGGGAATATTAAATTAAGCTGGTGTTTGTGAGGCGGATGCTGTAATGCGCTTACGCGACAACCGCTTCCGTCTTCTGTATTCCCACAAATAACATTATTTGAATCTGTTACATTGTTGTTTGAATTTATTATAATTTCTTAGAAGCAATTACCATAAAGCATAAAAAAATATTGGCGGTAGACCTTCGTACGGTCGTCTTCAATATAATCTGCACCTATTTATGCTATTAAGAGGTCAGGTAATCAAAAACTCTTGGACAGTGTAGAACGCATGCGCCGAGTGGCAAGTCTCGTTGTGTCCTATAGGGTATATCTCGGAGAGAGTGTCCAGGAATTACACGATAAAATCCCTCTATGCTCATTTTACTATCAGATGATCATGCGCACAATAACGCACCATCTTCTCCTGGTAAACATCCCCAGTTTGCGAACAGAGAGGTTTAGCTCATAGTAATTGATAAGAACAGGAGAAGATTGGAACAATTTGCCGAAGTAGCTGTTTCCGCCGGAATTCGACGAGGATGTCTTCAAGATAAGAGAAAGTAAGCTTCTTATTAAACAAGTAAGCTTCACCACCATATAACACGCTATCGTCGTCAAGAACTAAGCTTTGTATATGAAAGAAACACTGTCGTTATCATCACCAGCCGATAGAAGTCCACGGCTGGACATAGGCCTCCTTCAACGATTCTCAATTTAGGTGGGGATTCTTATGGGAGGATTTCAGCACGCTGGCCCAATGCGAGTTGGTGGGAGCCAGAGCCTCGTTTGTGGATTAGCTGGGTGCACCACAAGCAGGTGCGATTGGCTTGGATCCCGTGAGTTGATGTGCGGACCCCTTACACCCCTTAAAGAAATACTGTAGTGAGAGCCAATCAGTCGGCGTTGTGGATTAAACTTGAACGAGCTTAAATTTTTCTTGAGAGATAGTCTCAGCAGTGAGACCATAAAGTGGGCTATTTGTCTCCGTGTTATTTTAAGAAGATACGTGGTTATATATGGTGAAAAGGCGCCAGATAGTTTTTCTGTTCTATTGACATCCATTTTGTAGTGGGATGAAAGAATGGCTTAGGTAAGTCATTCCAGTCTTTTGTTGTATATATTGGAAGTGCATTACGTTCCGTCCGTCCGACGAGCTCAACAAAAGAATGAATACAGGTATTATGATCATGGAATAGGAAGGTGGATATTAAACTGTTATAGAAATGATCGAAATAACTATTGCGCAAATACAAACATTGTAATCAAGAGTATCTGGAATGTAGTCTATAGTTATTAAGAATAGGACTGAGGTAACGACTGCTTATCATTAAAGGCTACTGGAACGGTCTTTGGATCACGACTGTGGCCATTATATTCTACTAAGCGAACACGGGGAGTACAATAAATGCTAAGTGATCACGTGGCATAGCAAATTACTAAATTTATAGACCCACAGCCTCCCTCTGGATCTTCATCCATGTAGAGTATCTATAGAAGATTCATGTTTGTGTTAACGTCTTCTCTTCTGAAATTCTTGAAATCGGGTTAATAACGGAGAATGACTTAACATTTTACAAATATTCAGTGATATAAACACGATATCTTCAGGGTATCAGCTAGTTTTAAAGTGAAACGTCTTCATATCATAAATTATTGTTTCACTTCTAGCGTTACTTGGATATTTAATATAACCTCAAAGTTGATTTTCATCATCACCATCAGCCGATAGACGTCTATTGCAGTATATAGGACTTCCCCAAAGATTCCTACATCAATTGAGTAGGGATTCGTATAAGGAGATTTTGGCCATTTTCAGCCACGCCAGCCTAATGTGACTATACTGGAAAAAAACGGCGTATGACTTTCTATAGCAACCGTTACCATAGCAACCGCATAGATATTACAATAGGAAAATGTTGATAAAAATTTGTTGGAAATAAAATAATGAAGGATTTTAGAAATTCAAAAAATAATTACCGTATCTACAATACATTTCCCGTCGATGGCTGTTCCCGTGTCGATATGTTCAGTAGATTTCATATGATTTGCGAACATCATCATCAGCCGATAGACATTCACAGCTGGATGTAGACCTTACCTAAAGATTTCTTCATCGATCGGTCCTGAACTGTCTGCATCCAGCAGCTTCCGACTTTCACCACAGCATGGCCTGCTGTACCGGCGGGCACTGGGGGCCGTCGTTTGTAGTGAATCATATGGGGGAGGATTTGGGACATTTCCCACCACTCTTTCCCAATGCGGATTGGCGGGAGCCAGAGCCTCGTTTGTTGATTAGCAGGATGCACCACGAGCAGGTAATATTGGTTTGGATCCCGTGAGTCCAGTTGTGTTTATGTCCGTCAATATTCGCTGTTCGATAGCAAACGTTGTGCTGAATGTTTAATGGTGTAGCTATAAATAAGGCGGCGCTGCACTGACTCTGCATACTTTTGGCAGTGTCGCCGGCAACTACTGTATTTGTTAGACTAATGCTCTCGGTAACCCTATTTTAAAGTAAACATGTTGGTAACTTGAAATGCCTTTATTCTTTTGGCAAGTGAGCAGCTTTAGTTTATTGAAAACTTTATTTGCGCAAACGGAAAAAGTGTTAAAGTCGTATTTAACCTAAAGGACATCCTTTCTACTGTAGGACTGAGCAGACAAAAAAACTTTTGTAGTAAGACTATATGTATAGCAATAAATATAAAGAGTACATATGCTGTAAGAGAGGTTTTTTTTTATTCAACACAGCGACGAGGCGAGTGAGACGTTCACCTGATAGTAAGTCAGCCTATAACAGTATGGCAGTCGTTGGGATAGTATAGACAGTATCACGTTATGCTCGTCGCCTTGTAGTAAGCTCTCTAGCTACGGCTACCTTCAAACCGGAACAGTACCGTTTGGAATTGAAAATAAGTACTGAAGCGGTACCTAGACGATTTCCGAATAATGAAATGCTGCTAATAGCACGAGCGATTTTAAGGCTTTTGTCGTGATGAAATAATTTAAATAACACATTGATAGAAACCGTCTGGATAGTTGTATCTATCTAGACGGTTCTTTATATCTTAAATATTTAACTACCCACACGGAAAAGTAGTTTAAAATTGATAAGTAGTATAATGTAAACGTTCACGCAATGAAGAAAAAGCTGATATATTAATAGTATAAACAGAAACTTCATATTGATTTATTTGTGTAGATAACAGCTTAGAAGGAGAAGTGCTTTGGTTAAGTACAAACTGTAGCCTTCACTTATACTCGAATACGGATCGCGTTTAATCCGACTGCTTAATAAAGCTTAAACAACACAAAGGATCTAAGTAATATGGCCATTATTCGCGACGCCCGACTTAACTGAAATAACCGGATCCGGTATAACGTCACATCCTTTGGAAATATAAACGTCTGTTGCAAAGCACCGTATCGAACAGTCAAAAATCACCCTCCTTTCGGAGACATTATATTATTCTGTTACCCCTGTAATTTAATGCAATTACTGAGGTAACGAGATAGATATCATCAAAGCTATAAAAAATTGACGGTACGTGTACAAGACACGACTTGCAAGTCTTAAGAATAAATGATTGAAGGTCTCGTAAGTATGTCGGTTATCAGACTGATGGTCGAAGAATTCGTGAAAGATCAAAGTAAAGAAGCTTTGAAGCTTCTTTACTTTGAGAGCTGTTTTGATTTTCTTTTCTTGAGAGCTAGAAGCAAAAAGCGCAAGGTACGATTTTGTTCGAGCAGCATTTGAGAAATTCTGTTAAATCCTAACTTCCCCAATTTCCCGATGTCTGAAGACAAAAGTCCTCAACCTGTGCGTCTTCCACACAGCGCAGAAATGTGTCATTTGACCACCAGGCTGATAAACTGATTCAAAGTAGCACAGTGAGCGATGGAGAGAGAGCTATACTTGGCATTTCGCTAAGCGACAAAATCCGGAACGAAGACATTTAACGGAGAACTAAAGATGTCGTAGCTCTCAATATCTGCAAGCTGAAGTAGCAGTAGGCCGACCATATCTGCCGTGTCAATGACGGCCGGTGCGGGAAGAGACTTGCAGTGGAGGTCGTGTACAAGACGAAAAGGTGTAGGACGCCGTCCTAGACATGGACCGACGTGATGATAAGAGTAGTCGCAAGTGAGTGGATGCGAAAAGCTGAGGACCGTAATTGGGGAAGGTCTACATCCAGCAGAAGATTAAGAAAGGCTAATGATGATGATGATGATGAAATCATTAAAATGACGTTAAACATTATGTATTACACCTCACCGTTTCACTGAACATTTTCACCTCGCCCGACTCAAGTTACTCTAAGCGAGGGTTGGTAATTATTTTCGCTGTTGAACCGCTTTGAGTTTAATTCTCGTGAGATGATTACAGCACGGTACCTATTCTCTTCAGAAAACAAGATGGATACAGAGAATATAGTGTGGCGCATTGGCGAGAACAGCTCGTTTTATAATACTGACGAGATTGAATAAGGTAAGCTTCCAGTTCCACAGGTTACATTAACAATACACGAAGCTCATGAAAGGTGAGATTCCTGCGGGAGCTGTGTTAGCTAAAACAGCCAGTCATGAAGGACCTCTCAAAGTCTAGATATGGAAATTGAAGCTATTATAAAACCTAGACCACCTTAAATAGGAGATATTTGTCGTAATCGTCATGCTAGGCTTGTGTAAAGTTTTGAGGGATGACCTCTCACTTTTTGGCTTTATCAAAGTCATGGTCAGTAGTGGGAGGTCGTGTGATGCCGGGGTGGCTCTCTGTGCGGAGATAATGCTGCAGAAAAAGGTTGCTGAGAGACAGTGACGAATAAACACTTATCTCTCAATTCGCTGCCGTCGAAGGAGGATGATTTTTTTTTTTTTTTTTTTTTTTTTTTTTACGTCATTCCCCTGCGTATGGCGGGTCAGGGCCTTTTATTTCTTGTCACTTAACATCTTTTAATTTGTTACATTTTTCCTCTTTCCCTTCTTTCATTCTTTCATCTTTCACTCAAAACTTATCTTTCTTCCTGTTTTGTTCTCCACCTCTTTTCTTTCGCTCTCCATTCCATTCCTTCTTCCATACCTCTCGCAAGATGTGTGTGGATTTTGGTCGCCGCGTCATTTTCATGCCAATAGCCTGTAATAAAGTCCTTCCTTTTTATTTTACATTTTTTCAACATCTGTTTTAATTTTGCTGTTTTTATTGTTATTTTCTATTTACAATTTAATTTATTTTACAAATTTTTAATTTCTAAATTTTTGGCTATTACAATTTTAACTTATATTTATTCTTAGTACCTTTTGGACTACTGCTTTGCAGTAGTCCAAGAACTTATGGCGACTTTCGTCCTCACTCATCAGAGAGGCAACCGCTCCTATATCTAATTTTCTCTTTGTCCTAATTTCAAAATCCACCCTCTCCCGCCCGAATAAGGGACAGGAGAGCAGGATGTGCGCCACGGTCTGGTCCACCTCCGGATCACAGGGGCACGCGGGACTCTCCTTGAGTTTGAACCTGTGGAGGTACTCGGAGAATCCCCCGTGCCCGGTGAACATCTGGGCCAAGACCGTGTCGAGCTCGATCTGGCGAATTACGCGATACGCTGACTTGACGCTCGGGAAAAACATCCTCGTTGTTGAAGCCGTCGTACCTTGCACATACCTCCTGTTCCATTCGTCGAGCGTCTCCAGCCTTAGCTGACGCTTGACGAATGAAACGGGGCAATCCTCGTATTCAGGTCTTCTTTTGCTCTTCAGGGCCGCTTCCTTGGCCAGTTGGTCCGCCCTTTCATTCCCCTCCAGCCCCACATGCGCCTTCACCCAATACAACCTTACATTCGTCCCTTTCTCACGCGCTTTCGTTATATTCTCTTTTACTGCGATCGCCAGGGGATGGAGGGTGTCAGGTTTTGCGACGGTCTCCAGGGCGGACCTCGAATCGCTGAATACGGCGCACGAATGCGCCGACCCGCTGGCCGCGTACCCTGTCGCTTTCGCTAAAGCCAGCAGCTCTGCCTGGTATAAAGGAGGATGATTTAGAGCTTCCAACCCTCATAACAGAGGCCAAGGTGGTGAATTCGGGGGTAATCTGTCGCCAAATATGAAAGGCCTCCAGGTGGCGCGTGTGGTACTTCCACCTAATACATTTATAACAGTAGAGAGCAATAGCTCCACTCCCATATGTGGTCATATCAAAGCCTTTCGCTGTTGGAACCATTCTTGTGTGCGAAAGCATTCGTGTGGTTTCGGCCAAATGCGTTGAGTGAAAAACCGTAGGGTTTTAACCGGTACTAGTCCAGAATAACTCTTCTATTAGGATTGACCCACGAAAAAAAAGCCTTGCCTATAGTTTGGCTAAACCTACAACTCTCGGCTAGTAAGTCGTGGTAATAAGTTAGGAGCAAGCTGCTGCTCATTCTCCAAAATCACATCATCATTAGAAGCGTTTTACCTTAATTAACAAGCTCTGATGATAAATCTATTTATAACCTACGCACTGGATCCATTACATCTTTCACTAATATATAATAGTTACATAAAGATATCCTAAATATAAACTACCAAGAGTCTTTTGTATTTAACCTAGATTAATAATACAAAATCTTGTAAACTATAGCAGTGTTTATATATATAACTATAGTAAAGCGTATTACTTATTTATAACATAAATCGGATAGCACTTAACCTAAATTTCATATGTGAAGTGACAATGAGGACGTGAATGATGATACGTGCCCGCCCACAGTACTCGTAGCTAAAGGATATATAACTTAGTCAAGGGAACGTCTGTTTCCTCTCCCTCCGTCTACTATTGTTGTCAATGTGTTATTTAAATTATTTCATCTCGACAATAGCCTTAAAATCGTTCGTGCAATTAGCAATTAGGCATTGTACCGCACCGGATTTAATAGCAACTTGGCTTTTGTGCTGGAACAAAGGCGTTTAGAAATAATGAGATCGACTCAAGTGTTTATTTCATAATTATTGAAAATCGACAACTGTTTAATCAATTAAGATTTCATTATTCGGAAATCGTATAGGTACCGCCTCAGATTCTATTTCCAATCCCAGCCGTATTGTGTGTTGGTTTGAAGGTAGCTGTAGCTAGTGAAATTAATGGGGATAACGAAATTAAACGTCTTAAGGCAACGAGCACAATACAGTACTGTTTATATCATCCTAAATGTGCTAGGTCTCCGTTGCCGTAGACCGCCTAGATAGATACCAGAACAGTTCCTATTTCTACCGCAAAAGAGTACTGTGCTAGTGTAACTACTGGGGTAACGAAGCTTAACATCTTATGTCTCACGACGAGCGCAATGTGGTGCTGTGATTACCATTACAACAGGCACCACGTTGCTATGGGCGTGTCATTTACCATCACGTGAACGAGCCGCTCGTCTGGTCGATTGATTAGATAAAAAAAAAAACTAGCGCCACTTTGTTATGGTCAGGCGTATCACTCAACATCTGGTGAACGTTCCACTGGTTAAAATAAAAAAAGCCTAGGTAACGCTGCAGCTCTTTTTTCTACTAACAAACAGTTGTGTGCATAGATTACTTGATTTAGGTAATGAAGTAGTCTTAAGGCGAGCACATGTAGTTCACTATATATTTTCACCCTCAAAACCGACGTTGTTATGAGAAGACGTATCACTTACAATTAGGTGAACTTCTCATTGGTTACATCGCTTCATCAAATAATAAAAAAATAACATAATCAGATCACGATCACTACTTTGTATCGGTCTCCCCCAAAGATATCTTTCTTCTTCTAATGGGTTTTATTATGATCGTTTAAACTAAAATTAATTGTAGTTTGAACTTGAGATGAACAAGTTCTCCAAAAGGTGATATTTAATCAAAAATAAGTTAACACATCAATTTCAGAATACTTTATATGTTAACAGCTGAAACACAGCAATGCTGTATCACATGCTTAAGCAAATGCTAATCTCTTTCCACCACGTGTTTCAAGTTCTTCTGCTTCTATATAGGCACCTAAACTTTGAATCTGTTTAGTCGGAAATTAAAACAGAAAAGCTTTATAATATTATAATGTATTATTTATAGGATCTTTGATTTTTGGATGAGGATTTATACACTATCCGCTAATTGGCCAATGGCAGATCCGTTTATCTCAGTTTGCAGCCGCCGCGCGCCCGTGCGTGTTATTGATTCTTGCTTTAGCCGGGTTTAATTGGAATGGCAATTTTTTAGCCCATAGTTTGGACCAAAAACAAAAAAAAATGTTTAAATACACAAGCGTTAGAAATGTGACGAAATACTCTGTTAATTTTTTAGGAGAAAGAGATGAATACGCTATTAGGTAAGAACTAAAGACAGAAAGAGAGGGAGCGAGAGCAATAAATTGCAGCATTCAAAATATTATTTTGGTAAAGATAGTAATTGTTTAATTGAATACAAATAAATATTTTTGCTAAATGTATATTTTTAGAATATCCGGTATGGAATGGATAGGAAAGACAGGAAACCTGTTCTGAACGTTATTTCTTTCATACCCCAAAAAGATATAAATACATTAGCTATCATTTTTTCCTTTCATTAAATTCAATTCACATCACACAAAAGTTTGCAAAGTAGTAACAAGTACATATAGTAGTACAATAGTAAAAAATATTCTACTTCTTTTTGACTTATCTTATCTATGGCGTCTGCGATTTTCTCGTCGGGTTAAGTTTTTAGTTTGTACTTGTTTCTCGTGCTGGTAGTCTTGTACGTTAAGTCTTGTCTTAGTTAAGTAACAGTAAGTACAAGTGAATAAAAGTCTGTTGCCAGCGGCGTTACTTGATAAGCGCTTTTTATTTAAAATTTTACTGTAAAGTTATATTCCTGTTTCAGTAAAGGATTCATGTTTGTATTATACTTTGTATCATTTTTAGTATGTTTCACTGTTGTACAAAATATGTATGTATAAATAAAGCAGAAATGTTTTTGTACTTGTGCTTAATTTCTTTAGTTAAGTTGATATATATATATATCTATTATTTATTACAGGTGCTTATCAGAATTGTAAAATTCTTATCAATGGCAAACAAACACTAAAACGGATTAGGTTATAAATGTTTACCTTTGTTAGTAAAAGACAGAAGGTCAAGTTAAAATTTTAATACGTTTTTCTTATCTGATTGTTATTAGTTTTCTTATAAAAGTATGTTCTGAATACAAGATGTATGTTAATATTTTCGTATATCGACATAATAAATTCAGAATCAGCGCTGGAAATTCTGTTAGCGTGCAAATAGATATCTACGATCGATGACTGCATACGTTTCGCTGTGAAGCAAATTGATTTAACATCTATAAGGCTTCAATAGATACGATATTGCAGTATAAATAATAAACATTCGATGTGTATTTGTAGTTTAATTGAAAGTCACATATCTTTCTAATAATCTATTTTTTCATTAGTAACGTCAATGAACATTAGAGCCTAATTGATATGGATTTTTCAAGTGTACCGATACGAAATCAAGTTATTATAACGAAAATTAAACCAAGTAGAAAGTTAAAAGAAAATAAATTAGCTTTAATTAAACTTCTGTAGCTCATAATGTAACTAATTTCGAGCACGCGCCAGACAATCTCAAATCAAATAATTTACAATGGAATTGATAACTCTAGTCAAGAGGATCGGACTAACGTAATTTATTTGTTAGGAATGCGAGTATATAGGATTTTGCTTTTTTTTACTGTAGGGTAATACTGTTTCTTTTGAATTAAAAGTTCAGTAGAATGAGTGAGATAATGAGCTAGTGGTCATGAAAATGTGTTCCATTTTTATATTTTAATCGCCTGTTAAAAAATAATAGCAATTATTATTATTTGTAATTCTTGCGTGCTAATTTGAAAGGTGTTATTTGTTTATTGGTATAATAACGAAAAAAACATTGCTTAGTAAATTAGTGTTGATGGTCGATTAGTCTGTGGATAACAGTTACTTTAGCACAGCTTTTCCCAGCAGCACGGCTTTATCAGAATTTATCGGTAATTCTGTCGATACTCATGACGCCTCGTTATTTAGATTAACAGTTAATTTGCAGCGCCATCAAGGTACGTCGGAAAGCCTTTAGTTAACGACATTGCCAGTTTTGGCACGCATTATAGTCTAATAGTGTTTACCGTGCACTGTATTTTGGCAAATATATTAAAACAATTTACGTGAATTTCAAACTATATATACATACTGAAAAAAAATATTGAGTTTTAAATGAGTTCCAACTAGACACGAGGCGTTTTGTATAGAATATGATACGATTTTGTGAAAATGACTATGGTTACCATTTACAATCATCTTAACTATCTAAAGGATACTTATTACAGGTAATTAAAGCATCGGTAAGAAGAAAAGTAGATAAATGCAATAGGCTTTAAAGTAAATTTGTTGCTGCGTTGCTACAATTTAATAGAAATATTAAATGCAATAGCACCGATGGTATTGCCCGGAAACATATCTTGGTATCCGGCTAACACTGACTGATGCTAAACTTGAAGTATTTCAACTAAAATTCATATGTATAGAGAGTTCATGTTCTGAGACATTGTTCTGAATGCCTGAAACACTGAGATTGGCGTAAACTGGGGGATTTATGTGCCAAGGCAACGAGCGCAACATATTCCAGTAATGTGATTTAAATTAAGATTCTAAGTGAACAAAACGGTAATATATGAGTAGAATTAGTTGAAATTTGATTTCTATATTATTAAATGCATTTTTAGGGGCATTGTTAACGAAAAAAACTATTTTCTATAGCTGATATAATACGGTAAAAAGTAAATTAATTAGCAGTTATTGTCAAATGTTTGCTTTATATATGTTATATTATAGTGATTGGAAAGATGTGAAACATATTCAATAAGCAGTAGAACCATGTACTGTTATTGGTTATTGTAATGTTATGTATGACTGTTTTGTTTATAAATTAAGTATGCAAAAGAAGCGTCTATATACATTGTGATCGTGGCTTTGAGACAGAAAATGTTGTCCTATAACTTCAGTAATTTCACCACTTTCCACGCCTTTCAAACCGGAACAAACTAATGTTTGTGCAATATTGTTTAAAGGCAGAAGTGAGAGTCGCAGGGGTACTTACTCAGATGGTCCCCGGAAACAGAGACCTATAGCATAGAGAATGATAGAAAGTGCTACAAAATCCACTTTTCTCAATTTGCAACAAACGGCTCTATTGTTCTCGTAAATTTGTATACGTCATCGATAACTAATTCATCTCGCTATAACAGCTATTATTCGCCATTCTCGGCGTTTTGCGAACTCCGCAGACCTCTGGCGTCCTAAGTAAATGGACCCCACCGATTTCCAATTTTACCCCGTCTGAAGTTCCACCGATAAATTATCTGTTTCTCTAATATTTAAATAAAGAGATTTTGCATTTTGCTGTGTGTGGAATTTTGTATTTGTTGTTGTTGTTGTTGTTGTTCCCTGTGTCTGTGGAGATGAAATCTTTATAGATCATTTATTGGCAATAGGTATTTATCGACGGTGCTTTCTTCTTTTTAGAGGCTGTTAAGATAAGAACTATCATTGCTAATTATATATCTATAAATGAACAGTAGTAGGGTGGAAATATTACTAATATATAATATTTCTGGTTTAAATGCACTGAGATAATTTATCTCATATAATGCAACGATACCATTGGGGGTAAAAGAAAATTATATTAGTAATGTCGGAAATATTGGGAAGTTAAAGCTTATTTATATATAATGTAGTTTAAGAGAAAAAGAGAGAAATAGAGAGTATATTAATATTGGTAATAGGTACAGCTTTGCTATAGTAGGCAAAAGGGCTATGCTCGGGGTTTCCCAGCGTGATCGAATCAGAAATGAGGAAATTCGAAGAACTAAGGTCACCGACATAGTCCAAAACTTTGCTAGCCTCAAGTAGCAATGGGCAGGACACATCGCTCGAAGGATTGACAGCCGACGGGGCACAGAGTTTTTCGAATGGCGACCGCGTACCGGAAGACGTAGTGTTAGCAGTCCTCCCACCAGGCCGTCCGACGACCTGGTGATGTTTGCGGGGAGCAGCTGGATGTGGGGAGCGCAGGATCGATTGATGTGGAAATCTTTGGAGGAGACCTATGTCCAGCTGTGGATGTCTGTCGATTTATAATGATGATGATGTACAGCTTTAGTGAAACAAGACACAATGTTAGTAGGTAAGTAATTATCAAGGGTAGTAATTAAAGGGTATGGAAAAATAAAAACATTGGGAAGCACTGGTGTAGAACAATGAAGTAAACCTGTGATAAATATCCTTATTAACGCCTTAAAGTCGCGTTCTTCAATTTGACTTCACTTTCACATGATGTTAAGTGACGATGAAGTTGTAGACGATGAAGCGATCTCTCTGTGAATAGACAGGGTGAAATTTTTTATACAGCGGGTAGTTTTACTGGCGAATATAGCGTGATGTTATGCAGACTAATAATGAAAGTAGAAGCTTGTGAAAATGGCGATTATGAAAAACCCAACCCCAATCATAACTCCGCCAAATATCTATCCTCGGAATCGAACTATGAACATTTATAAGATGGGGTATACATAGGTAAATGTATTCATCCCTTTGTCGAATGAAAACGTTATGAAGTTAATTTTGATTTTGCATAATCAATAATAAATTTCCACTTAATGTTACCGAGTATTAAGTAAATCAGATTGGCTTTTCCGATCGGGCTTAACCAAAGAGGTTTAATTATTACTGGGATTATTCTATTACATATTATACTTATATGTGAAAAGGTTTCGAATAATTTAGTAGTTATTCATTTGGAGCAATATCTTTTGTTAGTTCATGTTTTATAACACAAACAGGTTATTTCAAAGATGCTGCAGATCACAGTTGATCTCTATGATGTTGTTGAAGATGAATGTTCTTTCCTAGTTTTACGTATATACATATATCTCGCCTCATTCCCAATGGGGTAGGCAACTGTTTCCTATTTTTAAGATCAATAGTATTAATATAATATATAAAGAATATTATATATGAGTCTTTTAGCCAAACCGTTGTGCTTGCTTATTAAAATTTGGATGAGGTAAATCTAGATTTTATTAATGTAATACTAGTAGCTTCTAGATCAAACGTGGCCGGCACTGGAACCGCATGTAGCGCTCAGTAATTTATGAATTTCAGCCTGGCTAGCCGACGGCGGCTCCCGAATAATTCACTATGTTGAATCTTTGTACTTAATCTAAAATACGTTACTGCCTGTTATTTCTAGAACGGAGTTTAGATTAAATAATGTGTCCATTTTAGACAAAAAAAAAAGGTCTAGAACATTAACCTATTGGTGTGTGAGATGACTGAGAAAGACTTAGATGAGGTGTATGAGAATACTTTTGGATAAAACTAGATAAGATTCCCAAAGCATTTAAATAAGAGTTCCATATCAGCTAAGTAGACAGGTGAATCGAGGATTTCTTTTTTATTTAACGAAACGATGAGCGAAATTTTGTAGAAACATCCTCACCGGCACCATATCGGTTTGCGCAAACACATCGCTTACCAGTTCAAAGCGACGACGCACGGGGGACGGTGCACTCGCTTCGTTGTAAAAATATTTATTTAAAGCAAAAACAAATATATTCAGATTGAAATTATTGCACAAACTGACGAACTGACGTACTATAAAAACTTTATTTTTCATAGCGCACAGTTTGCGAGCATTAAATTACTGTAAAACTTACTATATGGCAGCAGTCGACTTTATGAGGAAAAGTTGTTTATCTACTCGCGGTCATATACCTTAGGATTTTACAAAAAAGCTAATAGCTGATTCTCCTATATTTGAATCCTTGAGGAAGGCATCCTTTTTTTAAATATTCCAAAGAAAAATATATAGAAGTATTGTCGTTAGTACCTTTTTAAGGTGTTAGACAATATAACATCGAAGAGACATCTTTGTTATAAGAAGAGGTTAGATGTAGCGCCATAATGGCAATGAAATGACATCAAAACATATTTTTTTTTTATTTAACGAAGCGAAGACGAGCTAGACATTCACCTGATGTTAATCTATAAGCCTGCCCATAAGAACGTGGCATTACTTAAGACATACACTGCACCATGTTACGCTCGTTGCCTTGTGACATAAGATTTAGAGTCTCTCATCCACCAGTAATAACACTAGCTACAGCACCGTTCATTACCTAGACACTGGAAACAGAGACCTACCACCAGTAAATTGTGTGGTGGTTCCTTTATCTCTATTTGTAAAAATAGTCTATTGCAACAAATACAGTGTAGATAATAAGTTTCCCTTATGATTTATAGGACGTTGATTTATTAACGCCAGCAATAAACTATGTTTGCTTTAACTTAGATACGAGATTTCTTTAGGTTATACAGAAGACAAACGAGCAAGACATTCACCCGGTAGTGAGTGATAAGTGTTAGTTAAAAATTTTACATACAAACTCATTCAAACGATTTTGGTTTTGTGATGTGAAACAGTTCAAAGCAGAGAGAGATATTTTTGATTTGTTTAGGTAATGACAACGAACGTGTGTTTTTTAATAAAAAAAAGTGTTAATTTTAATGCTTAGATAAGTTTGTTAATAATTAGTTTTTTTATTTAACGAAGCCTCGAGACGAGTACGTTCACCTGATGGTAAGTGATATGCCAGCCTATAACAAAGTGGCGCTAGTTAGGTTAGTATAAACTGCACCACTTGGTGCCCGTCGTCTTGAAACATAGGATGTTGTCTCGTCACCCCAGTAAATTTACTACCTACATCATCCTTCAATCCGGAACACAGTAATGTTTGCAAAGTACTGTTTGGCGGTACATATAGACGCTGCAGTGGTAACTACCTAAATGGTCTCCGGCAACACAGCCTTCCATTTATTTATTAATTTAAATACAAACAACTTATGTTCATTACCAGATTGTTAGTAATACAACACAACTTAGATCCGTGCTAGTACTAAATGTACTGTGTTAAAAGGACTTAGTCCTGTTAATTAAAGTAAAAAGGAAAGGATTATCGTGCCTCTCAGCGATCAGTTTTGTATGTGGTGCAATGTTCTTCCGCTGGTGTCCTTTAAGTTAACATAATTCAATATTGCAAACTCCTACATCTATAAGACACAACTATATCTATCAAAATAAAATTTTGTTCCTTCTCTCCATTACTTTAATTTTGAAATTTTTGAAGGAATAATTTTGTTATAACTTTTATTAAAAATGCACTATTGTGTAGTAGTTGCTGGTGCAAGTATTATCTTAAAAAAATCTAAACAACGTTTTCAAAAGACTATCACGCCACAAAGGCTTTAACAGAAATATCTACTTCATGGTTGTAAGGTATTTAAGAATAATTATTAGACGCTTTGTTTAGTAAATAATAGATTTTTCAAAACATTTTATAGCATTAGAAATATTTGCTGTAGTGGTAAGTATCCAGGCGGATGTAATAGAAACCTACTATTTATTAATATACTGTACTAAATTATTTTAAGAGTGGAGTAGCGCCTGTAAAAAAATAATAGCAATACAAACAACCTACATTTTTTCAGTATTATTTCAACAGGCGTTATACGTTTTGGATGAAGTTTTTCTTGATATGATATTTATTTTTACGTTTTTCTTGATTGATATGATAAAATCAAAAAAAAAATTGATGATGATAAAATTATCGAACTATATATGAGTGTTATATTTAGACATATAATTTACTTAACGATATAAGAAGGATTTTTGCGTCATTAAAAAGAAGTAAAGTAAGTAGTATATATATATATAAAGTAGAATATATTAATAATCTTAATTAATAAGAGATCAGGGTAAACAGTACCTGAATATTATCTATATGGGAAATACTTGCACATAATCCATATACAATTAGGCTTGTAGAGTATCGAAGGTCATTGTGGTGAGGAGCTTAAGCCTATTGTTCAGCGTTTACAACAATTAGGACGATGATTAGGTATCCCGTGGTGTAAGCTGGTCTTTCGTAAATTATCAGAGTCTATATATATTACCTAAAATAAACATTTACTTATGAATGAATGCTCTTTAGTCGTAAACACAAAATTACATATATATAATAAAAATTAGTTGTTTCCAAAAATCATACTATTATTAAGACGATAAGTCGTGTATTGTTATATATTTTTGAGTAGTATAAAAATAAACGAACCGAGAATTTCTGTAAGTTTTTTTTAGAGAAAAGTGCCTTATGAACGATTACTACAAAAATATAGTTCATTAATACATATTGAGTTAGTGTTTAGATACTATATCCGTATCAAAGTTCTGACGCTGCTTACTCCTATTACAGAATGAGACAGATCGTGTAAATCAGTCTAGCCAATAAGGAGTTCTGCGACACAGACATACGGACATTTTATATGTTATATTTTCATAAATAAATAATAAAAACATCAGCATCGCCGCTTCCAACCAATTTCCTACAAAACGCTGTAGTGCAGATAGAGCGGCGCCGTTCGTCTCGTTGAGATACATTTATTACTTTTAGTTTTGACTCCGCGTTGTGTCGACACATCGTTTGTCGTTGTAAGCGAACCCTTTTTTTTTAGTTCGGAAAATATACACTCTCCTCTGTTTCAAATAAAAATGACGTGCTTTAAAATAACAGAAGTTTTTAATCCCTCATTGGTATAGTGTTATCTCCCATAGGAGAAAGAATCTTTTGTTCCTGCGCTTAATTTAATAAAAATGAGATAGTTTAAGTTGTAACATGAACCTTATGTAACTGAAAGAAGAACTAAAAGAGTCATATGCATTCTAGATCTAGAAAAGGCACGGGTTAGATTCCTATTGAATTTGAGTATATGAATATAATTTGCGGAAATCGATATGTTTTAAGATTAACAGCGCTAGGCCAGTGTCAAGGATAAAAGACCTAAATTCAACAGTAGGAAGTTGGTTTATTATTATTAAACCTTTTATAAACCTCTAATGAGCTGTTATGGAATAAAGAGGTACCTTATTAAGATGTACTATATTCGGTTAGAGAAGGTACGGTCACATATTGGTATTATATGACTTAAAAGATTGTACTATTGGTATACATACTGGTTTAAAGAGTAAGGTCTTTTAAATTTTGCAGTATATTAATATTTTTGTTAAATCTTTTTTTAAGCCCGTGTCTTTGAGGAAAAATAAATATCAAAACAAGTTCAAAGAAACGTTGTCTTTTAAAGAAGTCCAATATCGGCGTTTCTCGGAACAATGTCCGTTCTGTTCAATATAATACCATTGACAACAGACTTTGGAGAGTGAGAATGACTGAGGATGTACTGCAGCAGCACAGCTTTGAAGGCTTTATACACGATTCAATGTAGACGAGGAATTAAAATTTATACCCGGGCACATCTGTTATCTGCTGATTTTTATGTTGTGTAACCTTATCAATTCAACTGTACGTAATTGATTAAAAATAGTTTTAATCATTGGCCACTTATTGATCCTACGATTGGGATTCGAGGACTTCTTCCACAAGAATTTCGCGACCAAGTTTGTGAAAGGTGTTCTTCTCGGAAGATATCGGTTTCCTTTTCGTTTTATTTGGAAGAAATGCCTCCACATACC
This sequence comes from Troides aeacus, assembly GCA_033220335.2. NCBI lineage: Eukaryota > Metazoa > Arthropoda > Insecta > Lepidoptera > Papilionidae > Troides > Troides aeacus. The sequence goes on from CM067280.1 coordinate 10,408,719, forward strand.
TGCCTCGCCGGGGCAAGACAGGTTACGTCGGACTTGGACAGACTAAAACCTCCAACCGCCGTCGGTTACCTCCAGATGTTTTCATTCACCAGCATCTCAAGTTCAGTTGGGATTGAACCCTCGCATCTTCTGAACGAATAATGATTCAGTGGTATTTAAAAAACTAATCATTATTAGAAGCAATACACGAACACAGATGAAATGTTTAAAATGGTATTTACTGGTGGTAGGTCTCTGTTGTTGGAGACTGTCTATATAAGTACCATCGTAGCGCCTGTTGCAGCCAAGAAACAGTAGCATGTAAACATTACCATGTTCTGGTTTGAAGGGGGCTGTAGATAGTGTAATTACTGGGGTAACAAGACCCAACATCTTATGCTTCAAATGGCGAGCGTAATGTAGTGCAGAGTATATCATATTAACTATCGCCAATTTGTTATGGTATGGGTGTATCACTTACCATCAAGTGAACGTCATGCTGATTTCTTTGCTTAATTGAATAATAAAAAAAAATAATTTAAGTTAATACCCTTGCGTTAATTCCTAACGGGTTTATATGGGTCGATTCGAAGTACATAACAAGTAAATCTTTTTCCCTTTCAGGTGGCTTTCAGATAATTCTTAAGTCACAAACAAAAACAGGTTAACTTGCTTAATTTGTAGCGGCTTAAGTTAAGTATTAAGCTGAAAGTTGGAACAAGGTTATGCCATTAGGTGCGGTTGACTGGACGTAGTTGTTTGGGCCGCCGCGGCCGGCTGCTGAATAACTCTTAAGCCGAATTGTGATCGTCTTCGTGAAGTTTTTTTTTTTTCTCTATTTGTTTAACTTTGCCGAAGGTTGCTTCGAGTACTCACAAAGTTCGAGGGTTGAATCCTCTCTTCTTCTTGTCGCTTTAAAAAGCGCCCTGTTTAAATTATGTTTTCTATACTGTGATACGGAAATATATTTGTTTTAAGACAATCGCGTATATACTTTATGTCCATTGTAACAATAATCCTCTACCTCATATTTATATATATTATATATATATATATATCATCATCATTAGCCGATAGACGTTTACTGCTGAAGGTAGACCTCCCCTAAAGATCTTCATATCGAACGGTCCTGCGCTATTCGCATCGCCGGGCACTAGAGATCGTCGTTTTTAGGGGTTCATATGGGGGAATTTGAGCCATTTCGAACCACGCTGGCCCAATGAGGGTTGGTGGAAGCCAGAGCCTGGTTTGTTGATTAGCAGGGTGCACATCGAGCAGAAGAGCTTGGCTTAGATCCCGTGAGTTGTTGTGCGGGAAACCTTACACTCCTTTATATACATATCATCATCATCAGCCGATAGACGACAGCTGGACATAGGTCTCACCCAAAGATATAATTTATATATATATATATATATAAAACTAAAGCTTTATAAAGTATATATACAGACTTCCTTTTAGGTAAGTCGAACGTCTTCAGTATTTCCGTCGAGGTGTTGAGGGTTGGCTTTAAGACAACAGCAAAAACTACAATGATTAATATTGTCATCATAGACTACATCACCATTAGATATGTCAAAAAATTGATTATTTTATCGCAATTTTTTTGATGTCTATGATATTAATTGTAAAGGAAGCTGAAAATGAAAAAGCTGCTTCTACGGCCACCCTCATCATACCACACGGAGGAAATGTACGTTAATGCTCTGACAACACCAATCTCGTGTCAATGTTAAATTAATTCACTGAACTTTTTTAACGGTAACACAATTAATAAAGGAGAAATATAGAGTATACATTCAGCTCTCAGGACTGAATCCATACTCCACACTTCCGATCATACTTGTGACTCCAGAACATGGGATCTCCGTTTCAAAGCGATCAGTTAGCAATATAATTCTTTGCCTTTTTCTGTTAGGGTTTTATTATATAATAATATTTAATGATTTCATCGGCCGATATATGTCCACTACTGCACATAGGTCTTCCCCTCGTCCTCACCATTCGCTTCTGTACTGCCTTCATCCAGCGGTTTTTTGCGATCTTCACCAGATCGTCCGTCCATCTCCGTCGACCTTAAAAGGCCTGATATTTAAAGCTGTAAATAAGGCTGGACCTATGTTCCAGTTATTTTTTAATTCCCGTTCTGATTACGTAAAGTGAATGTTAAAGAAGAAGGGATGGAAGTCGGATCGACTTTTACAGGTCATTCCCTGTACAATTGGTATACAGGATTACGTATTTCATTGTACCATTTAAATTCGGTACGGTCCTTTTAATATCCTTACGTTCCGGTCGGGTTTATATTTATGACGTGATTCGTATATTTTATTGTGCCAGGACTCTCCAGATCAGCTTCTGCTTCCACGAAGACGAGTATAAACCGGCCTTTGTGATTTTTGTTATAAATTTAACGGACACTAAAATAATGGGGATAGAAAGCTTTGAAATATTCTTTAGATTAGACTTACATTAGCTTATTTAAATAAAAAAAATGTTCATATTAATATATATATATGTATAATCAAATACGACGTACTGATGACTCATGTTACTGAGCTTAAACTTCCGATAAAGGAAAACTTCAACATGTGATACCCGCCAACCCGTAGTGATGGAGTAAATGTTTATTCTCACTGTTTACAAATATATAGGAAACCAGAATTTAACTGTTTAAAACATTAACGATTATGCAGAATTATTATAAATGTATCATTTATTTATATTTAATTGTTACAATAGCTCACATTTCTGCAGTAACCGGAAATGCAATGCAAATGGTTTGAACGGCTTTCAATAACGCAAATCGATTTCATGTATCAGTGCTCTCGTTGCTCCGGTTAGATGGTCGTACAAGGTTATTAGTTATTGACTATTTCGGCTTTTCATTAAATATCTGCCTAGTTTCGATAATAATTTGAATTAAATCACCATCAACATCAGCTGATAGAAGTCCACTGCTGGACATAGGTATCACCTAAAAGATATCCACATTGATCGGTCCTGCGCTGTCCGCATCGCCGGGCACTAGGCACCGTGGTTTGTAGAGGTCTTATAAGGGGCATTTGGGCCATTTCTCACCACGCTGGCTCAATGCAGGTTGGTGGAAGCCATAGCCTCGTTTGTTGATTAGCAGGGTACACGAGCGGGTGAGGATGGCTTGAGTTTCGTGAGTTGTGCGGGACCTTACACACCCGTGAAATTTTTACACCATTCATGTATTATAATTCTAAATAAATACTTTATCTCCTAATTCAATGGTAAATCCCTTTTTTGTAGTATATCTAATTGGGCACTACACTCTTTGGTATATTCGTGTCGAAATTAATTAGACGTTGGCACCTGATGGCAAGTGATATACTTGCCTGTACAAACGTAGCGCTAGTAAAAATGATATACTCAGCAGGATATTGCGCCCGTCGCCTTAAGATGTTAAGTCTTGTTATCTCGTTAACTTCACGAGCTACAACGTCTTTTAATCCAGAACACAGTAATGCCTGCATAGTACTTTTTCACGGCAGAAATAGGAGGTCCGTTGATACCTATCTAGATGGCAACTGAGACTTACTATCAGTAAGATATCTTGGTTATAGTTGAGACTATGAGGTCGAAGATAATAGAACACTAGTTACTACAGGAATACAACAATGCTGTTGTGGCAACAGATCATCATTGGTATCGCAGCTAGTTAGAAGGGTTCAAAAAAACTGTGCGATCATCTACATCCTACATCCATCATAGGCATGAGTGCTAGCCCACAACTAAGGCGCAAGATCAAAGAATGTGGTAGAAATGGGTATGCTTAGGTGAGCATACACGTCAGAGATTCCTTTAAAGTAAAACCGGTTCATGAGAAAATGGTAGAGAGACGCCTACGGTGGTACGGCTATGTTATGCTAAGACCAACAACGCTTATGGTTAGGGTAGCGCTGGATGTAGAACTTAAAAGAGAGGCCTTGAGAGACCCCCGACTACTTGGTTGACGGTGATCAATAAAGGAGTAAAGAATAATTTGACAGAAGCTATGACACAAAAATGACAAACAGGGCCGAACCCAAGTAAAAATGGGACAAGGTCTAGCAAAAGATGAAGAAGACGTGTGCTTAGAATTGAAACATGCAAAGATCTTCACGTGAATAGGGTAGCGTGACAGGTATTATATTAGTTTGTACTACTAATGAAGAAGGTATCGTTCACGCTATCGTTGAGGGTCTCCGAAAAGCTACACTTGCTATAAAACATCTTAAAGATTTGTATCATTCCCAGTGCCTGATAAGCCTGAACAAACTTTTTCAATTTCTCTAAATTTGTTAAAAATTGTACGGGAAAGTCGCGAGACGCTGAACTTTATATTGAAGTTAGGTGAATACGAAGATTTCCAGAACTTTCCCCCGTGTGAACAATTTCAATCGTACGAAGAAAATCATTAATGTGTCTTATACAAAGGTATATGTTAATTTCCTTTGAAACTTTGTAATTATTTACTTTAGATTCAACCTCTATTTGATATTTATATATTATAATGAAAATATGTTGCCTTTGTTCGCTAATCGGGGTGTACAGGGTCTACACAGAGGACCCTTTTTTTGCCCTGTGGAGGGCAAAGATAGATTATATCGGACTTGTATTGACTAAAACCCCAACGATGTTCCATCTTCGTCTTGTACGACAGAGCCACGAGAATGCTTTCGCACACCTCCGAGTCCTCGCCAACGTCGGCTGTACCCTGCAGCTCCAACTTAGGGTGAGAAAATCTTACCTTTCTATCTCTGTAAGAACGCAGGAAATCGGAATAGTTTTCTTAGAGAAGAAAACTCTTCCGATTTCCTGCGGCCGATCTGGTTTTGGGTTCTGTCGCCCACCGTTATAGGGCCGTAAGTTCCTTTTACCTTCACCGTGGGTGACCGAACTACGGATATTGAGCTCCACCGCCACAAGTCGGGAACCTGTTCAATGGGAACACATGGGATACAAACCAACCTCACCTGCTCGTGGTGCACCCAGCTAATCAACAAACAAAGCACTGGTTCCCACCAATCAGCATTGGTCAGCGTGATGGGAAATGACCCAAATTTTCCTATATGACTCCATACAAACGACGGCCCCTAGTGCCCGGCGGTACTTCGGACCATGGTGATTGTGGTGAAAGTCGCAGGAAGCTGCTGGATGCGCATTGTGCAGTACCGATCGATGTGGATATCTTTGTAGTAAGCTTATGTCCAGCTGTGAACGTCTATCGAGTGATGATGATGTTGTCTAATAACGTGGAAACTAGTGACGTGTGGACTAGGGTTATAGACTATTTATTTTTTCAATTTCATAATTCCTTCATTGTTTTCTTTCTGATCAACTGTTACAAGCATTTACGTTTGGTATTATTTATGAGGTTGCTATAGTAACGGTTAGATATAGAGTCATTTGCGATTGTGGTCGCTGTTAAGGAATAATTGAGACAAATTTCAAGTCTAATTATGTATATTATAAAGCGGGCGGGGAATAGATAGATAGTAGATAGTTTACATTTTTAATATAGATAGTACATATACATATATATTAAAAATTTGTTGTATTTCACTTTAGCATAATTATGTGAGTAGTATTTAGTGAAAATTATCTGATTTTTCATAACACGCAAACTAACTATTAAATGTAAACCACAAACAACTGAAAGCAGGCGCGACTAGATATTAATGTTAGTCAATTTAGGTTAATTATGAAAGTATGTGAATAATTTCTTTAATGCACCATAGTTTGTTTATGGTAAATATATTTTTTTTTATGTTCTGTATGTACTGGTTGTAGGTCTCCGTTGCCGGTGGCCTTTTCGGTTGGTCGTACAGATCCTCAAAGAGAACACAATGTGGTATAGAGTATATTATCTTAAAGGGCCTATTGTTATGTTAAGGGTATCACTTACAATCAGGTGAACATCTTGCCCGTCTCATTGCTTTGTAATCTAAAAAAAAGTAGATAATTCATTTGATGATTAACGTTACGTGGATTTAGACCAATCCGTTGTTAGGTTTTACGATTTTACGTTGAGATTACTTAACATTAGCTTATTGCTATCTGATAAAAGATGTGATAAGATAGAGTATGATGCAATTTTTACTGTGTTGTGGCTAAATGCTTGATTCGCAACATGGTTTCTGGTTTAATTCTAAGCTTTTGATAGAATGGTTTCTTAAACCCACCAGGATATTACTATTATGTTTATTTATCAGCGATTGCTGTCTACTTGATGATATCACAGCCTGAGTATTGTCAGCGAGCATGAAGCACCATTGTTACTTATCATCACGTAAAATTAAGATAAAGACTTAACCGAAAAGGATTTTGTCACGGTGACATTTATCAAGATCAACTTAAGGATAGATCTTCCAGCTACCGAAACATATTTTTATAGCTTTCATTAAATTTATAGAAGGTAAATTATTCAGTAAATTCTTCTCCGGTCAGTAACTTGTATCTGAACTTTCAGAGAGTATTCAAATTTTGAACAAGTTGTAGTGAGGAGAATCATTATTATTTCTTAAATATCAAGAGCGAAAAAGTAATGAACAACTTGCTCTTGTGACGAAGTTTCTTTTGTGCGATTGAAATATAAGCGAAGCTTTTTTAATAGTTAATTTTACCTCCCATTTAATATTGGAGTGGCTTTTAATTAATGAGATGAGAAGACTTGCACCTAAAAGAAGCTAATTATAAAGCGAAAAGTAGCTTGAAGGGTTACATATATATGTTTTAAAATTATAAAAATACGTATTCAAACTATAAAATATTTAATTAATGTACTTTTCAATGATATTGCGGTATACATATTGTACAGGGTGTCTGGTGGCAGATTTATGTTTTCAATTTTAAATAAAAAATAATATGTTTGACATATAATTTTACTAAAAGTATTAGAGGATAGAGTACAAATGCGGATTTCATTTTTTAAAGATAATGTCATCCAAATGTCTTCCATCCTGTTGCACACACTGTTCGAAACGGAGCCTCGTATTCCGTGCCACACGCTGCAGTAAACTTGGTTCAATTTGATGATTTCTCGCCGAATATTTTCTTTTAAGTCCACAACAGTTCGCGGATTGTTGGCGTAAACTCTCTCTTTGAGGTAGCCCCACAAAAAAAAATCCATTGGAGTTAGGTCGGGTGACCTCGGTGGCCACGGGATGTCCCCAAAGCGACTAATCAGTTTTTGAGGGAGATTTTCTCGCAACAAATCCATCGAAGCTCTGGCCGTGTGTGCGGTCGCACCTGTACCGCATCCTGTTGAAACCACGTGTGTGATGAGAATGATGAATGAGCTCGCAGGTTCAGCAAAAAGAAATTCGAAATCATGAGCCGATAATTCTCACCATTGACATTCGTCGCTTGGACCCGTGCATTTTCAAAAAAAAATGGTCCGATTATCCCATTCGTGGATAAAGCGCACCAAACAGTTACCCTTGGGCAATGTAATGGTTTTTGGTGCTTCAGTCGAGGATTGCAAGTTCTTAGAGCCCAGTAACGGCAATTTTGCTTGTTTACGTGTCCGTTTAAATGAAAATGAGCCTCGTTGCTCCAAAAAATAGAATTCACAGTGCGAAAACGCTCCAACATGGTTCCACAATAAAATTTGCGTGACGCAAAGTCATTTTTTTTCAATTCTTGAATTATTTGAATTTTAAAAGGATGAAACTTCATATCTTTTTTCAAAATTTCATGCACGCATGCTCTTGGAAGTCCCAGTGAAGCTGCCCTTTTCCGTATCGAAAGTCGTGCATCTTCACGTAAACTGCGTTCAACCAGTTCAATGTTTTCGGGGGTCCTTGACGATCGACTAGGTCCTGGCCGTGGTGTGTTCATAGCCGAAGCAGTTGCGCGGAACCTCTCCACCCACGAACGAATTAAATTCACACTCGGCCCATCGCCTATCCGTCGAATATTGAAATGTGAACAAAACTGTCGGCGAGCGAGTACGTAAGAATCGTTACTCTTGAAAAATGCTTCAATAGCGAACGCGCGATGCTCACCCGACCACTGCACCACTGCACCACTGCACCACTGCGACATCGTGACTAAGAAATCCGCACGATCGGTGATTCTAATGACACCACCTTCCCCCCGCACTGTTTATAACTTATTGAGATATTCGTTTTTAAAAATATAAATCTGCCGCCAGACACCCTTTACAAAACGAGTTTAAAACATTTTATTAATGAGTCCGTTTCAGGTAATATCCTAAACGTGCTCTACTGTTTTGACGAGACTTTAAACTAATATCTTATGATAAAAGATATAAATGAAATCCATATTTATATGGGTAATTAATGTGTCATAAACTTTGATTAGCAAGTGATTAGTATAACTTATTATTTTATAAACTATTTACTATTAAACAAACAAATGCGGTAGAACATCCTTAATAACTTTTAACTCACTGTGAACATAATTGTGTAGCGAAATCCTTAGAAAAAAAAAGATTACTAACGGTATATTAATCTATTATAATCTTGCCAGAATGAAACCTCTCTTGAGGTAACAAAAAAAACTCAATCAGCTTCAGAGGACACTTCCGGAGATTGAAACATTCCACTGACGACAAATTTCCGATTACAAGTGACGCTCAAGTGAAATACTTCATTTGTGGATTACTTCCCAATTGTCAATATATATAAATATCTGATGGTGATGTATACACTTTACGTATTGTAACGCGTATTATAGCGTGTTGAGATAGATTAACGAAAACAACTGTTTGGCACTAAAGATATAACGTGGTATAGTCATGAAGATGATATTGAAATACAGCTTATAATTATAAAGACATTCAAGTTAAGAATGAGACAGAAGAAGAAAATGAAATTATCAATATATTCTCATCCACTGATGAACATCCTTATCAATCGATTTCCAACACAACCGGAAATACACAATTTTTAATTAGATTCCATAAAACTTGTTACTACGAATGTATTGCTTGACAATCAGTATAAATTTGTATATATTGGTTGCTTCTGTGGTACAGTGGCTAAATACTCGTCTTGTAACGTGGTCCCAGATTTTATTCTGATGCCACATAGTTTGGTCGGTTGTAGGGATGCTTCGAGCCTGCCTGCCTAGCTCATCATCATCATGTAAATCCTCACTATCATCGGAATAATTGTCATTTAACTACGTGTAAAATTGAGGTGAAGTATTTTCCTAAGGGTGTAAGAGGTCTCGTGCAACAACTTACGTGACCCAAGCCAACTTCACCTGCTCGTAGTGTATCCTGCTAATCAACAAACGAGGATCTGGTTCCCACCAATCCGCATTAGGCCAGAGTGCTGGGAAATGGCCCAAATCCCCCCATATGAACCCCTACAAAAGAATGCCCCCTGTGTCTGCCGCTACCGGAGGTCATGCTGACTGTGAAGGTAGAACTTTATAGGAGGCCTATGTCCAGCAGTATACGTCTATCTATATATATTTATGATGGTGATATTCCTAAGGTTTATCTCAATTTTTATTTAATCATAACATGTATTATTTGACTTTATATCAAACCTCAATATCGCCTTCCGTTTCCTTTCGTGCCGATAAAAACACCCACAGTACAGCTCGTTGAAAGAGGATCAAATGTTTTTCTGAACATCAATCTCTCGAAACGTTTCTGCCGTTTACGATATTTCAGACTTGAAAGTTGAATGATTTTTTTTTCTGAATGCACAGAAGTTTTTCAATTTAACTCAATTTTATATTCATTACTATTTATTTTTTTATTTAACGAAGCGAAAAGATGAAGACGATGTTCTACTGATGGTACATCATACGCCAGCCTAGTAGAAACGTATTTATAATGATATACATAGTCCAACATTGCGTGTTGAAACGTAAAATATTTAATCTCGATACTCTAGTAATTTCACTAATTACAACGCCCTTCAAACTGGAACACAGTAATGTTGAAATAGCTGTGGTGGTACTTATCTAGACAGCCTCCGACAAAAGAAATCTAACTCTAATGAACTGATTACGTGAGAGAATTTTTTTCAAGTACATTAGAAACCTGCGCGGAAATTTGCTCATAAAAAAAATTATGATATTAAGTAGTACTAGTAATAAGTATTACATAGCGATTTAAATATTCCCACCATTGGGAAGCAGCCCCTTCTTTCAAAAGGTTATTTATCCACGATGCTGTTCAAATATATCAATATTAAGTAAAGTCAAACGATGTCTACGTAGCTAGGTTGGATACAGTAACTATTAAATATTTGTTATCAGCCTGATAATATTCACAGTTGGGCATAAGTCTCTCAAGGATCCTCATTGAGGAGGAATCGGGTCTCAGCTCCACCACGCTGACCCAGTGCGAGTTGGTGGGTGGACAGATCCTCGTCTGTTATTTAGTAGGTTGCGCCGCGTACAGGTGAGGTAAGGAAACGCCCTACACCTTTCACACTGTTACACACTGGTAATTTTAATATGTATTAAAACAAGTTAACAATGTTACCGGTAACATTTTAAATATCTAATCCGTACTTCAACGAAGTTCGGTTAGGGGATCTCCAAAATGTTATTGCACCTGCTCTCTAACTACAGTTTGATGAGTTGCTCCGGGCCGACGGTTGCGAGCGGGATTCCGCCAAATCAGTTTACTAGAAAGTTCGCCGCACGAGAACAACGTGGAAGCTTCCAGAAGTTTCACATTTAACATATCGCGCTTAAAGTCTGGTGTGGCGTTACACAGGAAACCGTCTAGGTAGAAGGAAGTCATTGCCTATCTTGTGAGTGAAGACGAAAGTCGTCAAACATTAGCACAACTCCGCAGAGAAACTATAGCGGATGTAATAAAGAGGAATAAAACATAATAAAGTAATCAACTATGATACTAGATTAAGCTATAGTTAACAATTAAAACTTGTATATTGTCGAGAGTATAATTGTTAAATAGAGTTAAGAAATAAAAAGAAAATAATAGAATGCGAAAGAAGAAATAGAAAACAACAGAAGGAAAGATGCTTTTATGAATTTCAGGTCTCTTTCACGATGCAGAAGGAAAAAGGCGACTGTCTTCACTTGCGAGAGGTATGAAAGAAAGAAAGGGGATGTAGTATGGTAGAAGAAATGAAGAGTGATAGAAGAGAAGAGCATGACAGATAAGAAAGAACGAAAGAGGAGTATCAGATAATGTAAATAAATTGAATATTAAAGGCTCTGACACATCACACGCAGGAGGAATTATAAAAAAAAACCGTCTAGGTAGGTGCCACCGTAGTTCCTATTTCTATCATACAGTAGGTTGCAAATATTGCTGTGTTCCGGTTTAAATGGTCTTGTAGCTAACGAGTTTACTGTAATAATGACACAACGTCTTGTGTCTCAAGGCGGCGAGCGCTGGTGCGGTGTACATCATCTTAACTAGATCACTTAATCTCAGATTTTTTTTTCTACAAAGCGACCGGATGAGCGCTATGTATACCTGATGGTAAGTGATACGGCTGTCTATAACAACTTGACACTAGTTAGGATGGTATATGCTGCACCACATTGCGCTCGTCGCCTGTGATGTAAGATGTTGTCTCATTACTCAAGCAGTTTCTCTACCTCCAGCTCCTTTCAAACCAGAACACTGCAATGTTTGCACAGTGCTATTTGACGTCTCCAGCAACAGTGACCTACTTACCATCAGATCAACGTCTGGTTGCTTCGTCGAATAAATAAAACTTTTCTATTTAGTTTCTAAGGGCGATGTAGTTAATGTATTTAATAGGGTAATGGGTAAAGTTCATGAGAAAAATGTGTAGTGTATATCATTCTAACTAGCGTTAAGTCGTTATGGGCTGGCATATCACCTGGTCTCTGGTGAACCTACTAGTGTAGTCGGTTTGTCGAATAAAAATATATAATTTCATTTCCTACGCCAGGTGCGGCAAACGACTTCAATAAACATTCCTCGTGTACAACCATGTCGTATATATTTTTGTTTGCGTGCAATAAATAATGTATTTCTACCATACATATAAAGATCTAGGTTGTCTATGAATCTAGATTACCTATTAAGCTATGAACATCACCAGAGTTTTTATATTTGACTTCTACTTGTCGACACTAACTATGTTCATAGCCTGAACACACTGGTGCTATTATGGCGGCAGACTTAATGTGTTTGTTAGCCTGGTGGATAAAAAAAAACTTCTACCACCAAAAACATTCGACAACACGTGGCCCCGGGGTCGAACTAGAGAATTTTTAGAAAAATAATATAGAAATTGTTAGACTACAAAAAAAAAAAGAACGAAACAAAACCTAGACCAGGGTAGACAGTGAAGTGCAGATACCGGTACGTTGTTTCATAAAAATGTTTTTAAACATATTGTTCATTTCGCGAAAAAAAACCGGAAGTGGCGGAAATATAACTTGAAATTTTCGCAAAAGTTGCAGCTTTGCACAAAACTATTTACGGAGGCTCTGTTTTTGTTTTCTCGTAAAAAAACTTGTTCATAAATGTAGCTGTTGTATTTTCAATGCTGCATGCTTTTATATTGTATTAAGATGTCATCGTCGGGTTTCGTTAAAAAACTATAAAATAATTGTCGCCAGGGTCTGGACCTCCTTCCGCGAATGTAGTGAACAAGTTACCTTGCAATCTGACCTGATGGTGAATTATTTGAAATTACCATCACACATATAACACGACGTCAATTGTGGGCAGGACCGTATTGTTCCTTGAGACTTATCATAGGAGGAACAGTTTTAATTTCCTCATAACAAATAAACTTTGCTAATAACAATTATGCGCTGAGGATGTTTATACGAGCATATATAATTATATAATAATTAGTGTTCAAATAAACTGTTGGACAAATCAATTTAGCTGACCGTGTCGACTTCCCGCTGCATTGACGTCATACTAATTTCGCTTACTCATGAGCTCCTAAATACTAATCAAACTAACAAAGTTCCGTTCGTTCGTGACGTTTAGTTATGTTAACGTTGCTCTGCTGCGAACTTTGCGTTAAATTTCTTGGCAGAATACTTAACATTCTATATAAAATCACTTAATTAACTTCATTTAGAATGGACGTCAAATTCTAACTTGATACGTTCATAAACTACAGTTCGTAGTTAAAAGCTGGTTTAAAAATCATCGTAGTAGTACAGTTCACTAAATAAAGCTGATATTAATTATTAATATAAAATATCAAATCAAATATTTAAACCATTGAGAAATAGACATATGAAGAAGCAGTTTTTTTTTTTTTTTTTTTTTTTTTTTTAATATATTACATTCCAACAAATATTTTGTTGTAGTATAAAAGGACTAAACTATAACCAATAATAACTAAAGCCAATCATGCAAAAATTATAATTTGGATGTTTTTACTTGAAGCCTAAACACTTGCTTTGTAAGATAGAGATAAGAAAGGAGAATGGTGGAATACCGAAAGAATACCAATAAGATGTAGAACTAAAATTAAGAAATGTAAAAGAAAGGGAAATGCGTAAAGGTAAATGAATGAGAAACTATAATAGGATAATTAATGTGGTGAGGGATGAAAGGCGATGAAAGAAAGAGAAATAGATGTGGAAAGAAGTGGATATGTAAGATAATGTGATAGGTCAAAGAAGGAAGAGAATGTTAGAAATTGCGTAGGACAAAAGGAGAAATGGAATAGACTCTGTCCCACTTTGCTGCGGAAGATGCTAAAAAAAACTTTCTTCTTCTTTTTAAAATGCCTCTCCAACTAGTGAAGGTTGGCGATCAGTGTGGTACAGTTCACTCTGTCTCTGGTTCGGCGGAACAATTCGTACGCCCCAGATATGCCAGTTCATTTGGAAAAAAAAAAACTTTGGAAGATCCAAATTCGATCCAGGGTTTATTTGGGTTTAAGTTGAGACACTACTGGATTGTATGAACTCGGAACTTACAGCATTGCTGTATACCGGCTGTGAAAACATAAGCCAGGGTATGCTGTGATAGCAATATTCACATCCTCATTGTGACTTAAAACCATGTGAAATTAAAGTCAAGTCAAATAAAAAACCTAAGTTAAGTAGCTTTATTGCATTAGCTTAACAAATGTAATTCGGTTTGCGATGCACGTACGAAACAAAGTCGCGTCTGTGCTTTTCAGTTTACAACTGAAAAAAGTTTCATAATAAAGCTTTGTTAGTGGTGGCTTTAAATTTTTATCACAACAGTAATCTATATATTAATATGTAAAGCTTTTGTGCCCGCGGTGGATTTTAAAATGTAGTGTAGTTTATATGAATTGTAGGAAGTTAATGTTTAAACAAAATGTCCACTACTACAAAAATATTTATTCAATCAGGATCTTGAGTATACACTGGTGGTAGGTCCTTGTTCGACGATCTAGGTAGATACCACTTCAGTGCCTATTGCAGTCAAGAAAAAGTAGGGTACAAACATTACTGTGTTCCAGCGTGAAGTGCGCTGTAGCTATTGTGACTACTGGGGTAATTGGACTCAACATCTTGTGTCTCAAGCGACGAGCGTAATGTGATGCCGTAGAAAAAAAATAGTTTTAAAAAATTTTACAGAAATAAAGTAGTCTGTTAGGTTTTCTCGTGATCTTTTTTGATGTAGTCCCCACTAAGTAGCACCGTTAGAATCCTTCCTTTATATTTCAGTCAAGATTGTAAAAACTTTCTCGTCTTCCGGTTCGAAAGGCACTGTACTCAGTTAAAATTATTGTGGTAACAAACTTAATGTCCGTATTAGCACCGTAATTAGAGGTCTGTTATTAAAATCTATTCATTTAGAAACTAGATAATTGCAGATAAAACCAGACAAGTCTCAGACTAAAAGTGTATATAAATAGTGTGTAGAAGTCTTGAAGTGCGTGATCGTGGCCCGCACATTAGGCGTCACTGTAGAAGTCTTGTAATGCGGTGCGGAGATCAGGAACTAATACTTATAACAATAGTAGTCACCCCCTCTTAATATTACGAAGATTCAGAGAGATCCCGTTAATGAATACAATTGTATACTCCCTAAGAACTTGTTGACCAAAGGCTTGACTTTACAGAGATCCAGGTAATGGATACAACAATTGTATATTCCGGTAATGATGTGTTGATCAAACGCTTGGCATTACGAAGATCCAGAGAGATCCGGTTGGTAGATATAATTGTACGCTACGTAAGGACTTGTTGGTCAAAACCAATGCACTACACACCACAAAATGTATGGACGTTATATGCATTTACGTAATGGTAGATGATAGCGTGGTCTATTGTTTTTGGTGGCGCCATCTGTTGAGATGTTTGAAAAGTAAATAATATATTTTAAGTTAACTAAATAGTTAAAATGGACTTTTTCAATTTTATCTATTAATCTCTCTATTCTCTTTGTTCTTGTCTCATTACTTACGTATTTATCGTAGACCTAAAAAGAAAGTATCACATAGTCTAATTTAATTTATTTGTAGCTTTCCATTAATAAAACAGTACTTGCAGATTCTATAGAGTTTATTTAATTATACTGTTAGTTGTATTTTTTTTACGCTTAATTCCTGTAGCTGTAATTTAAAAAAAAGATTATATACGTGACTTTGTTCTAGATTATTTCAACTGTTAGATCAAATTCGATACATAAATCATTAGGAAAATTGATTCCTAACCATGGATGAATCGTGAAGCTATTGAAGTTAAAAAATATCATAATTCCAATAGAGTATAGGGTTGCGTAGTACAACTGGCATAGGGCCCAGCTATCTATAAAATTAAATCAAGCACTAACCCCACCAATAGAAGTCTCGAAGACAATGAGCTCATTTTTGAGATATGGTACTGTAGCCAATAATTACAATATCTTCACGTGAGTATCACTTCATGAGTATGTGGCTGTAAAACAAGGTAACAAGTAACTAAATACACTCCATGAGAGCTGCAAAATTTTGTATCATTCAATACGTAATATTCAGTTAAGTATCCATCTAAGAAATTATTTTGTAGCTTTCTTTACAAATTATTGAAGTAAAATAGAAACATTGAAAGTATCTAGAAATTGTTGCCTTACCGAATGTGACGTTTATTTGAACCGAATAAGAGGAAACGGAAATTTAAAAACGACTCTTTTACAACTTTATTAAAGCTCGGCTTCATGCAATTTCGCCCTCAGGATAAAAGAATCCTAATATAATTTTATTACGTGTAACTAATCCCGTTTGTGCAGAATTTTTTTAGGTGAACTCTGTATTATTTAGAGGTAGGAAAAAAGTTAAATAGAGACATGCTAAGTGTTGCAAGGTAAAAGAAATAATAAAGCATGATTGTATGTATAAATTTTGAAATATATAATATTTACTTTTTGATTCCATTAAGAAACGGGCAGGTTCATAAAGCATGTTATTTACCACCGAGCGAATGTAATCCTAATAGAAATACTTTCTACATACATTATTTATAACTTAATTATGTGAAAGTTTTAGTAACGTTATATTTCTTTTACTTTGACAATTTGTATAATTTTATAAAAGAAATGTAGCGGCTGATAAGCGCATCGAATATTACGGGTAACGACCAGAATTCCTTTGGATGGGATCAGTTGATGAGAGACGATC
Source organism: Troides aeacus (assembly GCA_033220335.2). Taxonomy (NCBI): domain Eukaryota; kingdom Metazoa; phylum Arthropoda; class Insecta; order Lepidoptera; family Papilionidae; genus Troides; species Troides aeacus. The sequence goes on from CM067280.1 coordinate 10,425,257, forward strand.
GTGTCTTGGAACATCTATTGGTTACTAACTTGTTAGCCAGCCATGTTATTATTTAAAGGATAACATATACCAAGATCTATGCGGGCTTAAAGCAGCTTACTGAAAGCAGACAAAGCAAGAAAGAGCGATAAAGGCGACGTTGATGCTCTCTTGCAGCGGACCCACTGAAATTAGTACATTTTATATTTGTGAGTAAAAGAACGATCCTATAGAGTTTTGCGGTTGCCGTGGGGCGAGACGGGGTAGTCGCGTGATGAAGGTTCACCGCCACCGGGCGAGATTCGAGCGCACTACCTACGACCGCCTCATCCGGCAGAGGAACCAGGCGTCGCGACCGACACGGGCCGTCGGTCCGGCGCCCCCCTTGGAAAGGGTTTCCGAGATGGCTTCGACGGCGTATCTCTGTGTTCAGATGCGTCGTCACTTAGGTCTTGTTCGATGGGAGAGGTGCTTCACATCCCTCCCCGTGATGGACCCGTTCATTCGGGCTCCAAAGCGAGGACGGCGGAAGAGTACTGCTTCTTTACCGTCTCCCCTCGTCTCTATTGGCCGAGTTGGAACACCGTGTGAAGCTTTTTAGTCGGTTGGAGTCCGACACTACCTCGTCGCCGCGGCCCTTTCGGCGACGGGGTGTGCGATCCGTCAGCATTTTGTTACTCACGTTAATAAAAAAAAAAAAAATCGTTTAGAATTTAATGATACTCATTCCCCTATAGTTTTCTTTAATTAAAATCAAGCATTTTACCAACAGTTTCCACAAATAACCACTGTGAATGCGCTTATTGCCAAGAATAGATTGGGAACACTAATATAAAGTAGTCGTTGGATTTCATCCAAAGACGAATGTTGTAGTTCGGGAAAACGTCTTGTATTACAAGATGAACTGGTGTTTAGAGTAAATACAAATAAAATAGAATGATTTTGTGTGTTTCGTGGTAAGTTTATAGTAATAACAAGGGAAAATTTTAAACTATTTATACAGAAAGATACAAATACTATGAGTCGGAAGACGATCACTGATGAGCGTATGCCTCCTTCTTGATACTCCTAGATCTTCACAACAATCTGTCCTGATTTGTCTGCATTCAGTTGCTTCCTGCGACTTTTTCTAGTTCTTAGTTCCACCTTGTCAGTACCTATAAGTAAACAAAAATATATATATATATATATATAATTCTTTATGCTTCATAAAGACAGACTATGTTAAAAGAAGTCTAGCTGATCACTTTTATCATTTCATCCCAATGTTGTTCATTGACCAAAGTTTCTATAAAAGAAAAGTATTTTCATATTTGATTTGGCGAATGTATTATAGAATTATCGTCATCATTTCGACCGATGGTTGTCCAACGCTGGACAAAGATACGTCTCTTGTAATGTGTTCCACAAAGCACGGTCTTGCGCTATTTGAATCCAGGGCTCCCAGCGATTTTTATTTATGTCCTCTGATAATGTAGAATGATAGTAAGGTTCTCATGGAAATTTCAAATTTCAAAAAATCTCATGGAAAAACTCTTTCCATGTAATTATTCTCTCCTTAATCGATTTTTATAAAATGCTACATTTAGCATCTAGAAAAAAAATATTTTTACCTATCTCCATGTTTCTTTTAGTTCACCACTACAAAAAAAACTTATCGTAAAGGTTTCTAATAGGCCCAATTATTTTAAACTCTATATAATTATACCGTAAATGTGATGGTTAACTACAGTCATTAACAGTTACCTGCTAACCTAACAATTAGTCGATCTCGAAGCCTGTAGATTTATCTTCCGGTTACACTGACGGAATGTCGCGGTGGGTATGTGGTACACGTAAGCCATTTCACTTCAAGCGTTTTAACATTAACTGTATTGTAATGTTTAAGTAAATAAATCCTTCGTTTGATAATGATATAATAATGAATTGTAACTAACAAACATATATTTTAATTAACGATATATTATCAATCAGAAATGATTAGTGGGTACGTGTGAGTGCGGGTGAGAATGTTACAGACTAAATATTTTGGACTGACCGGAATCAAAAGTTTCATACATATATAAGTATTGTTTTAATGCTTCGCTTAAATATTTTCTTATAATAAGACACCGAAGAATATTAATAACTAAATCGTCTATACATAGTAGATATTTAGAAGCTAACAAGTTGTTAAGATGTATGTGAAGTTTAATTTGTTACAATTAAACTTCAACATATTAACAATGGATTCAGAAATATTTTAACTATTTCGTTAGTGCAGTGGTTGAACAGTATTATATCACGGTGATCCCTGGTAAGATTTTGAAGCCAATTATTGTGGAATTTAGTTAGTGGTAAATTTAGTTCAATCTCGTCTGGCGGATAACAAACCTCTTATCCTCTGGATCAGGCTGGTAATGTGTGAAAGCAGGAGTGTACTGGAGTAGATCTTTAAGTTAACTTGTGAAACGGTGGCTTAAGTCTGAGCTGTATAAACACAGTTACAAAAAAAAATAATCGATTGTATCATAATAAAAACAAAATTTTTATATATTTTATAAAGGTCCGATTTCAGTAATTTGATTATAGTCCATATTTCCTAAATCCGTGTGAAGAGAAATTGTGTTGCATTCGCGATAGCATCCAATCAAACATTATTGAAGCACCCTCGTCGGGGATGATTCGCAACTGGAATATCCAATGCGCTACTTTCTTATAAAAATATTTTCCATTTACCTAACAAGCAGGACGTTCACCTTACTGTATATATATATGTCTTGATCGTCTGATTAATGTTCACGAAGGAAACATTGCTAATGGAAGATAGTTCATATTCCGTTTGGACATCAGGACATGACTGAGTTAGATAATTCAATAACATTATTTACTTTCTTAATGAAATCCTGTTGTGATGAAGTTGGTATGATTTCTTAGAATATTTATTAAATAAGGAGTCATACCATATTCATAAATAATGTTTGATAAATTTAGTTATAATTTCTATATACATAAAAAAGGATAAAGGGTCCGAAGTACATCCCTTGTCTACTTTCAATGCATCGTTCATGTATTTTGAAACTATTGAATAAAATCTGAATCATAAATCCAGCAAGGCATCATCAGCTATAGGATCGTTAGTGGTGATAGGTCTCTGTTGTCGTGGATCGTCTAGATAGTCATCGCCTCAACGCCTATTTCAGCTGCCAAACAGTAATGTACAAACATTACTGTGTTCCGGTCTAAGCGACGTTGTAGTTGGAGAAATTGCTGGGGTAACGAGACATAATATCACTAAAGGCGATGAGAACAATATGGTGTTGTGTATATCATCCTAACTAGCGCCACGTTGTTATCGGCGGGTATATCGCTTACCATCAGGTGAACATGTGGCTTGTCTCATCGCTTCCTATTTGTTAAAAAAAGGATCAAAGCTCCATTGAATATTGTTACTTAATTTAGTTGAAGATGATGAAATGTTAATCATGATGATGAAGAATCTCTCGCAATTTTAAAGCATCTCCTATCTTTTACTTGTTTCTGAACAGTTATTGAACTAAACAATCTTAATAAGTCTATTACCAAGTTTAACAGTTGTTGTGAATTATTTGTTTAGGAGGTACTCCAAGTATATTGTATCTATTTCTGTCTTCAAGTATCATCAATCTATGTTTCGATCTGAAGTCGATATTTAGTAAATAGCTCGAGAAATATCTTGTGTAAATTATTTACGTTTTAAGATGAATGAGAGTAACCTAGAAGAAAATAGAATAGATACTAGATCCATTATAACATTTTGTTGTTATAAATGTTAACAATGTATATGGACGTACTTTCTATCTCATTCCTTGTTATACACAGACCCTATCTGTAACTACTCACAAACTTTATTATTCTTTGCCTGCAGTGTATCATCTTTAAAATATTAACAAGTATATATATAACTTATAAAGTAGCTAATTTAATTAACAACTTGTAAGAGTTCCGTTTGAATTTTTCTTTATAAACGTTCCTACGGACAGATGGAAGTTCGGTCTGGCGCGATTTAATATTGAGTTAATATTATGATGCCTTATTAAGTAAACCTAAGAGATTTTTGACCTTAATTCAGCTGTAAACTTCAACTCGAGGCCGCTTTGATAAATTGCTTTTTAATGAGATCCGGTGCCAGGTGTGGTCCTGTAGGAACACTCGGTACATTGATTTTGGAGAAATTGATTTCTAATTGATTTATTACTTTCTATTAGTATATATTTTAAATATAAGCTGCAAGGTATTATTAGTATATTACTCTTCTTATTTTTAATGCCATCTTATGAAAGGACTTAATTAGTTATTTCTCTTCCTACATTTCGCTATGTTCTGGGTCATTGCTAACTTTAAGATCTTTGCTTTTAACACTGTGTGTTTCTTCGTAAAGCTGTACTATATTCATAATATAAGTTTTTTGGTTTAATCAGACATCAAAATGAGATAAGGATAATACTTTTGAACACTTTTTGGAACTTAATTGCTAATACCACCTCCATTAATAGCCTTTCTAAATATAGCATAGCTAATACGACTTCAAGATGCATGGTTTGTTTTCTTTGGAGAATTTCCGGTGAAGGAAAAAATTGTAAAGGATCTGATGTGGTTCATAAATCCACACACAACTAATACAAACATAGCCAACATGGTTTATGCCTTCCACAGCATGATTATGTTTATACGCAAGTCTTATTTTACTATGATAATAATCGTGGCGTTTAATTTCAGCCGAAGCTATCAACTCTCTAAGTACCCAATTAGTCTTTTGATAATAGGAGCCAGCACTTTGCCAACGACGTATACGACTTTATCTAGATTTATAGGTAATTAAGCCCTTGGTAGAAGCACATAATTATTTAGAGGAATGATGTACTTTAACATTCCATACAGTCTAAAACCTTTACAACTTAGTACACTTAATAAAACATCAATAATCTACTGGTTAAAATGAACTTGAATTGGTAAAAATTTAACTATTTCGATAACTATATACATTATTGTACATGTTTAAAGTATTTAATATATTTTATGGGATATAAGTATTTAACATATTACGATACATATTTAGATAAACAAGTTTAGAACAGGACTGAAACATAAGAATAGCAGTAGAAGTAGAAGTAATGGTACAGAAGAATAATAGCTTAAAATACATTAAGAATTTAGTTATTTTAAAGGAGTATATTACTTAACGTGTAATTCGAATGTCAAAAGCCTAAGTGTTATAGTTAATGTCATCCAATCATCCATCTAATCAGCCGGAAGACGTCCACTATATATATATATATATAATATATAGTTAATGTAATTACTAGAAACTCGACCTAGGTCTCCACGTGTCAGAGGAATTTAGTTATGATTTTGTTGTACCTACCACATACCATCAGTTGAAAACCTTTCCCATAACAGACAATTTACGTCCCCACTGCTGAGGCACAGGCCTACCCTCAATATGAGGGCGGTTGGCTTCTTTTGCTTGATGCTGTCTAGGTAGATATTACAGCAGACACCATGGCATTTCTGGCGTCAAAAATTACTCTGCAAACATTATTATGTTCCGATTTGAGGGTCGCTGTAGCTAGTGAGATTAATTGGTTAAAGAGACAACATGTCTCATGTCTCAAAGCGACGAGCATAGTGCTTTGCAGTAGACATCATCCTAACTAAGCATACGTATGAGAAGATGTATCAATTACATTGGGTGAACGTATCATCTTTTCATCAAATGAAAATAGGCAAGATAAGTATGGAAATTTTTAGGAAAGGCCTAGGTTCAGCTTGAAGATGATGACTATAATGATATATAAAAAATAATCCTCTAGTTCTTATTAGAGCAAATCTTCGAAACCGCATGTTAACGAGAGTATGATAAAGAAAATTAATATTGAAGAACTTGAGAAAACTTCGCGACGGCAAAACTAACTTCTCCTTTATCTAGGAAGTCTCTGGTCTCTGTGAAATAAATGCTATTAGCACTGTTAATTATTCTACGAAGTTAACTCGCGGAGGTTCCCTTGAAATTATTGAGTGCATTAAACTTCCAAATTGAAAACTGCGGTGCCCTGTTAATGGCATGGCGACGTTAGAATTGGTTTTCAATGAGAGCTTTTATGTATATAACATAACAAGCATATCAACTAACGGTTTATGTTAACTGCATTGTACGACTATATCCTCATCATCACCTGATAGACCTGTACTGTTGTACAAGGACTTACCCAAAGATCATAACAACAACTCTTACATATCATCATCATCATTATCAGTCGAAAGACGTCATGCAGCTGGATATTAGTCTCTTCCAAAGTTCTCCACATCGATAGATACTGCGTTGCTCGTATCCAGCTCCTTCCCACAACCTTCACCAGATCGAAGCCTCTCAACACTATGTCTTCTGGTACGCGGTCGCCATTTGACGATCTTAGTACTTACATATAATCTATTATATTTTTTTTATTTATATGTAGCATACAAGAAAATCTTCAAAATGTATATTAACATTATTGATTCTTAATATTATTATAAGATTTGAATTTCATGTATCCTTGCCTTAGTTTATTAGAAATATAAGAAAGTAGCTCGCTGGCATAATGGTTAGAGCGTGCGGCTTTCATTGTGTACGTCGCGGGTTCGAATCTCATGTACCGATGACTTAATATTAAGTTATGTACATTTGTGAACTTTAGTTACGACAACGAGATATAAACGGGGAAAGAAAACGTCGCGAGGAAACCCGCACACTGAAATTATCTTTGTGTGTGTGTGGTGGTCCCAGTAAAGTAGCAACAGGCTTGCCCCCTGTTACATGGGACCTAATCTGACCACATCTGGCGAAATGTAGGTGTTTATTCGCCTCTGCCTACCCCTACTGGGAAAAAGGCGTGAAAATAAAAAAAAAAAAAAATAGATATATCTCACAGTAGACAAACTTCAGGTTCTTTCTTTCTTACGGTAAAGAATATTTAAAGACAGTAAATTCAGAATTGTTTCTTTTAGGTCGCTTTTATTCTAATGATGTAGTATGTTTCCAATTTATAGGTTAATAACTTCTGCTATGCCCTTCAAACGGCGGAACAATAATCTGGTGAAAGTAGCAATTATCTATTTATTTGAATCTGGTTATTTGTATTACTAGATTATAATGCTTTGTCTAAATTCAAAGTAAATGCAAAACGCCGGAAGATAGTTATATGTTAGATAGTTTTTGGTGTTTATAACAACGACTTCTCTTGCATTCAAAAGAATAGGTGAGGTTAAACAAGGTTTGTAGATCGTTTTTGTATGATTTATTGATATGAACTTAAGTAGCTAAAGAATCCGAAATATTTGTAAGACACAAAATAGGCTAAGAGATATTAATCAAAAATAAAAATGTTAAGGTGCAGGGTAGCAACAGACATTTTCTTATCTGCTGCGCTTTTTACTGGTCCCTCCTCTGGCAAAGTATTCACTTTGTACTGTTAACTTAAGCTAATCTTGTTAGGCAATATCTTGCTTTACGTAACGAGATATACTTTAATACTGATATTTCTTTCAGGTTTATTATATCTTTAATTTCATATTGTAATAAGTAGTACCTTTGCATTAAATTTCTATGTATAAATAATAATAAAGCTACAATTTCCACTGGATGTTACAAGTATCATAGATCCTTAGGAAGGCTATTGTCAAACAGGCACAGTTTCGGATTAATGACAATGATGATAACGAAATGAATAATAGAGCTCTTTGAATAACTGTTACAAAATCAGATTATGGAAGAACAAAAGGAATATTAATAATAAATAGTTTAACTATATCTTTCTAAGGACTCAGAACAGTTTCTTAAAGTGCTTTTCACGTTTAAAAGAAAACAGGAAAAATTGCACTTCCCCATAAACCTTCCGACACTTTGCAAGAACATTATCAACTTTACAAACTTCGCCGTCGACGTCAAATAGTAAGGTGAACTTTTACAATAATTTTAATGTAACAAAAGAAAATCTACTTCCTCCTTCCTATTCCTGAGTCCTTACAACAATTCTAAAGTTTTTATAAAGAGACGCTGCAAAAGGAGATTTTGTACAGTGATGTTATTATTGTAATAATTTGATCTCTGCTGTTTAATTTTCTAGGAAAAGGCTTTTTAAATGGTATAAAAGTTTATTATAAAAGTACACATAACCCTGACCCCTTAGAAAACTCCTTAGAACATAAAACAACTATATTGTCGAAGATCGCACTGAGAGTCATTCTTTAGGAGTCTAAATTTCAGCAGTAGGCTGATGATGATGAAAGCACTACTAAATGTGAAAGCTTCCGAGTACTATCGAAAGAAGTATTAAAGGTTATTTGTATTAAATCTGTAAGTAAAATGTATTTAAAGTATAATATCTTTTTGCGTCATACAATAATTCATTCATGAGGGTATAATCGATTATGGATGATGGATTCATTCCTCGTTGATAGTCTGCTATTGTACGTGGGGCCGAGGGAGCACGTCGCGGGAAATTGTTTCACATTTTCTATACGCCGGCGAGGTTGCAAGTTTTTTTTTTTAATTATAATAAAGCAAGTGGAAGTACCTTATCTGTACTTTGCTTTTCACTAGATAGACGGAAATTGGCAGCACGAGGGTGAAAGATCACATAATTAACTCATAGTGAGTCTTTATTGCCAGTTGCTCAGTAGTATCATGCTAGTAAGAATAGGACTAAGGTAAGCCCTGCCTGTCGTATAAGGTGACTAAAAGGGTTTTCGGCCTCGTGGGTATAGAAGGTTGGGGCCCTTATTATCCACTAAGTGAGCTCGGGTTTAAGGACAAGTACGAGGTGGTCTAGTTCTTGTCGTACTTAAGCAAGGACGTCGAAGAGAGCTACATCCCTCACTGGGACCTGCTTTTGACGTAGTGCCGGGAAGCACTGGTGCCTTCCGTTGGAGATACCGGGGTTTCTCGCAACGCACTGAAGATGCTCCCAGAGGGGGTTTTAGTGGATAAAAATCCTACAAAACCTAGTCTTCTTCCAACAAGCAAGGTAATCTTTTTAAAAGATCTCTCCCTGATAACAAAAAAAGTATTTTTTTGTCGAAGACCATCTAGGTATGTACTACTGCAGCTTCTTTTTATGCCGTCAAACAGTAGTGCAAATATTTCTGTCTTCCGGTTTGAAGAGCGCTGTAGTTAGTGAAATTACCGGGGTAAGGAGACCTAACATTTTATATCTCATGGCGAATGTATGGTGCTGTATATATCATCCTAACTAGTGCCACATTGGTATGGACAGATGCATTATTTACCATCAGGTAAACGTTCTACTCATCTCCTTGCATCGTAGGGCAAAAAAACACAGCACAGAGTTGGGGACCACATAAATAAATAGAAGTGATGATTATGACACATTTTTTTTTTATACTACGAAGCGACGAGACGAACGGGACCATCACCTGATAGTAAGTAATATGCCCTCCGAAAATAATGTGGTGCTCGTTAGGATATTATGGATAACACCGCATTGCGCTCGTCACCTTGAGACATAAGATGTCGAGTCCCATTACCCTAGTACTTACATTTGCTACAGCACCCTTCAAACTAGAATATGCAACGTTTGGACTTTACTTCTTGGCTGCTGGAGTAGGCGCTGCCATGGTACTTGCCTATACGGTCTCCAGCAACAGACCTACCACCAGCAATGGACTAAAGTGTCTGGTCTTAATGAAGTATTAAAAAAATTGTCAAGCTTTCATCTGTCAAATTTACGTACTAAGCGTTTCTTCATGAGTGCTTATCCGAATTGTCTTTGCGAACTCTTACTTCTAGGTCATCCGTAATTATCTGTTTTGAATTATTATGCTGCAGATCAAAAACTTGTTGACACAGCATCGACACTGTCGTCTTGATGTTATCCGCTTAACTAATTATTCGGTAACTTCGTTACAAAGTTCTCTCGTTAGTCTACTGCGAGTAGTAGCGACGGTCCGCTGACAGTTTGTGCAAATCTGTACACAACTACTTCATCTAGCCTTCATCAGTTTACATTAAGCGAGGACTAGGTAGTTATCAATGCGTTGCGTACCTTTCTTTATTTATGCACACTTTATGACATCTGTTTCACATCAATCGTGCGTTACACAATAAATTGTTGGTCTCTGTGGCCGGAGACCATTTAGGTATATACCACCGCAGCGCCTATTTCAGCTCACAAGCAGTAGTATCCAAACTTTACTGCGTTTCGTTTTGATTGGCGCTATAGCTGGGGTAATTACTGCGGTAACGAGCCTCAATATCCAATGTCAAGCTGATGAGTACAACGTGGTACAGTGTATAACATCTTATCTGGCTCCACGTTGTTATAGACAGGCGTATGTCTTAATATCAGATGAACGTCTCGCACGTCTCGTCGCTTAATTGTATTTAAAAAACCATAGTCCTTTATATGTTGTGTAAAATTTAAATAATCCTTATTTTGTTATAAAGCTTGTGTACCTCTACAATAGATACTACGTTGAATATTTAAAAAAAAATTTCGAAGGGAGGTCCTCCCTGTGTACGGGCTAGAATATCTACACCGCGATTTGGGGTGAGCGTAGATTTTTTTAAAATGAGCAAAATCATGGATGTTATAAGTTTTAAATTTGATTATGTCGGAGATGAAAAGCTCATAAATGAAAAAAAAGACTTTATTAATATTTTTTGGTTCTTTGATAAGTTGAATTTACTAAATTAAATAACTTATCTGATTTCATACATAATAGACGTTTACCAACCATTCAGTTTTATGTTTAAAAGATCCTTTATAAATTGTGTATAGTTAATTTTCTTTAATATTAAATTTCCTTCGTCTTATAAGGATGAGGAGGAAATAGAGTTAAGAAGCGAATGATGAATTTATCATATCAAAGAAATAGTTGTGTTATAATATTCCAGAATAAATAATATGCTTAGAGATTCTTCAAGAAGAGTTGTTCGCGTAAAGTTCAGTGAGGATGCGAAAGTTCCTTATCGGATATAACATGAAAAGTTACCACCCTTTATATCTTTTCACATTTGTTTTAATATGTTATAATATTTTTCTAGCAGTGTACGGTTATATACTTAAAAAATGTGCGCAGTTTACTGCTAGTTTTTGTTTCTACAGAACCGTTCTCTTACTAGTGTTATTATTAGTAATCGGTATGATAATAATAGAACCCATTGAGGTAAAGCGCGGCAACACCCGGGAAGTACTGGGAGGCCGAGAGCTGGAGGTTCCAGTCAGCTACTTGAGACTCCTATACCCGTCTGTGCAGCTTGATGTGAAGTACTCCTGCCTGGGGGAGAGTGCGGAGGAGGTCCAACTTGACACCTTGGCTGCCGATTCGGCGATACAAACCGACGGCAGCCGCATCGACGAAAAGGTGGGTGCGGCGTTCTGCGTCATGCGGAGCGCCACAGTGGTTACCAACAAAAAACTCAAGTTGGGCAACTTCTGCAACGTATACCAGGCAGAGCTGCTGGCTTTAGCGAAATGTCTCGGAGGCGACTGAGTCTTTGCTCAGAAGGAGATAAGGAATGATAGAAGGGAATGCAGAGTGAAAGATGAGAACAGTATGAAAGAAGATAATTGGATAAGTATAAATAAATGTAAATAGAAAAAATAGAAGAAATAAGGAACATAAATGTAAAGAAAGTAAAAGATAGTAAATGATCTATAAAAGGAAAATAAAGGCCCTGACCCAACCTACGCAGAGGGAATATTTAAAAAAAAATAATAGAACCCAATATTTGTAGAAGAGGTAAGGGTTGCCTTCATTGCTTAGAAACTAAGCCTAGTTATCCTAGAGGTTTGTTTTTGTCTGGCTATAAGCTTCGAAGTTAAATACAACAACTAATATACCTTTTATAATATCAGTCTGCCTTTGAAATTTTAAACATTTACAACGAGTATATTAAACTTCATGTTCATGTTCTCATTTTTTTGTTGAATAAAACATTCTTTGTGTAAACTCGAACCTAAGTGAAGTTTTCATATTCATTACTGTAACTAAATGAAACGTGTTTTAAACATTTAAATATTTGCTACGCATTAATGTAGAAAGTTTTGAAATCAACAAACATCTACAGACAATGTGAATTTTGAAGTGTAAAGTTTAATATCGTATGATTGAAATTTATCAACCCGTGTAAGACTTTACTTCTTACAAAATAGGGAGCACGTTGAGTGAGATTTACTTAAAGAATGATTTTAAAATGTTGGCATATTAAATATCTAAATATAATATTACAAATAGCAACATTGTTATAAATATTATATTTAAATTTGTATTATTTTATTAATCTTAATAAATTTGCGTATAATCTATATTTTAAATTAATATTTGAATATTATTCGGTTCGTGTGTGTCATGAGTATAGTTGTTAAAATGATTGGTTGGTATTGAAGCCGCCATTTTGTGCTGCGATGACGGCAGTAGCGCGGCGCACAATTGGTTTGTGATGGTATAATTAAAAGTAGACAAGTGCGCATTACCTGAATTAAGGTGGGTTGTTAATATTTACAAGTGTTTGCAACTGAATTAAGGAGAGTTATTAATAGTAGAGTAATATAAAAGTGTGAAAGATTGGTTACCATTGTAATTATTTCTAATATACACCATTGAGTTAGAGGGGTAAAACGCTTTAACAAAATTTTTGCGTTAATAAGTTTTTATTTACTAAAACAGACATTTCGAGTGAGGTATACAACACAAGCCGATACACGTCCACTACTGGACATAGGTCTTCTCCAAAGATCTACCCGCATGCAGGTTCATATAGTAGGGACTTCGCCATTTCTCACCACGCTGGCCCAATACGGGTTTGTGGGAGTGAGGGTGCACCACGAGAAGGAGAGGTTGGCTTGGGTCCTGTTAGTTGTTATGTATTTATGGTTACAAAAACCTACCTTTGTGGAACTAAAAATTATTACTTAGAAATGTTTAGGGAATGACAATATAGCGCTCGTTTTCCTATACGAAGATCACGTACCTACGTGTGAGAAGCCGACTACACGGCGCCGTGTTATACATGTGTGTCTTAAAATGTTGTTTAAGTTTGTTGACTGCTTCTAATATTCTCATGCCCCGATCCCTAAGCTTGGGAATTCAATTATATTAATCCCTAAAGTTACCTTTGTCAATAAGTGTCATTATATTGAAGTAAAATATTTATTAGGTATTACTATTATTTCATCCGTAATGTAATCGATCAGAGTGGAGATATTTTGGTAACATTTAATCTCAATTTCTCATATTAGGCTAAAAATAGAATCCAACCCTCATATTTTATATAACATAATCATGTTATATTCATCAGGTCAATTCACCGGCTCATAAATATTATAAGTTAAGGTTGAGTCCTGAGTTAGATCAAGGTTATATCATTAGAAACCGTTCATAGGGTTGTCTCGAGAGAAATGTTCGTCGCCACGCGGAACGACTTTAAGTTGATTTAAATAAGTTATTCGATTAATTTATCGATTATCCCGAAAACTTTACTCGTTTCGATTCGACGTATAAAATCTCACCACCCTTAAAATTTTGCTGTTTAATAAAGTTGCTGGATTTTATATTTTTTTTAAAGTTAAAAAGTTTGGCTTGATATTGCATGGCGTTAAGCGGTGATGAGATCTGCGGTAGTAAAGTAGAACTTGAAAATAGTCTATTTATTTTTTCTTGAAGAAAGAAGGGAATAGGCTCTATCTTAAAGATGTTATCGATGTATTAGAAAAACAAAAGTTACATTAATGTATTAAAAAAAAACTACGAGAAATATTCTTTCAATGATTAGAATTTTTATAACTTCATCACTATATTAATCGATAGACGTCCACTGCTGGGAATAGATCAGGTCTTGAAATGTATTTTATATTTTTATACTTTACTTTCACTCTAATACTTGCTGACCCGCAAGTAGTTCTTGTCTTTTAAAATAATAATTTCTCCAACTGTATTTCAGGAACGCGGATATCCGGGAATTGTTTCTGTCAGGTTAATGCTGGGGAAGTTATAGAAGGAAAAACGATATATATTATTAAGTTTAATAATATGAAAAAGGATTAATGAGATTGTAATACAGGTTAAACAAACCGGACGAGATACTTAAGGGGTCTATTTAACTGTCATGTAGACAGAAATACTTTGTCGGTTGAATTTTAACGAGAGTTAAATTGCGAAGTGTCGCCTTTCGTTAGCTTAGGATGCTGAAGCTCCTCATTATCCGCACAGTGCTGATTTCGAAATATTAAATCAATCGTGGTGAAATAAAAGCGTAATTATGGTCTTCCTTGTGGCGGAAAGAAATCAGGGACATTCTGATGATCTTGTTGCGTAAATTGATCTATAATAGAACTATAAACATTAGTACTAGAAGTCCGCGAACCTACAGTGACGTGCTAAAGAAAACTAATCTTTCTGGAAACTCCTAGATTTCTCCTTCTTCTTGTGACTCTCCAATTAATGAAGTTTGACACCAGTACCTAGAGTAAGAGACGTCTTTTTCTTCGAAAGCCGTTGTAGGAAGAATTACCAGAGATATTATACCCCGAATAGATGTATTAGAATATCTCTATCAGCATTGTATCGTTTCATAAAAGACGACTAGAGAGGGTTAACTTAAGGGAAACTATGCGTTTTGTCCTAGTAAATATTACTAGTATATCGCATTCGTTTACTAAGTTAATAAATATCAGCATTTTGATCCGATCTATATTTAGAAGTAATTTTCTATAAGCTGAATTCGTTATATTATCAAGGATGTTCGCGGGCTTTGAGGGTGGGGGTCTTAATCTCTCAATAAGAGAACCTGCGTGGGACAGCGTATGGCACAGCGATGGTGCCTAGGAGAGCTAGACTCCTCAGAGACGTGTAACACAAAGTGTGGAGAGGCAGCGGTGCATTTTATAAGAGATCCCGGAGCCTCTCCGAATGCACTGATGCAAACCACCGAGGGCGTATGTGAGTAAGAATCTCACATAACCCTGATTTCTCCCAAAAAGCAGGGTATCTTTTGATGATTTCCCCTCCGAAACAAAAACCAAGTATGTTTATTATAGAATAGCATAACTAATTATTGCTTATATACTTTCTGAGTTCTTTTGATATCTGTCCAATTATTAACTTTGTTGAAAATAACAAAAATAGTAAATGTATAACATACATAGAGCAATATACAGTAAGAGCGAAGCTGCTCCGAACAGATTAGTGTCTTTCTATTGAAGGATTTTTTTAATGGTCTTTTTTTTTAAATCCTATATAAAAGCGTATTCAATCAAAGTTACAACGCTCGTAATACTTTATGATTTATTACTTTCATTTAACTTCAGCCGAATTTAATCCAATCTTGTTAACCGTCGGTCTGTGTGGAAAGTTTCAGCGCTCCTCCGCGAGCACCTGTAAACATCTTTCAAGTATTTAATACTCGCTGATGTGGAAGGCAAGACTCTTACACAAGTCTCATAAATATCGAATATAATTTATAAAGAAATTCGTTATATTGTTAAATTAAAAGACGATACTAAGCAGTGCGTTAACCTGATGGCTGATGACACGCTCGGTTCATAACCGATATACTTTGAACATCTTTTGTTCTCGTCGGTCTGAAGACATTTCATAGCAAAATAAAATTGTTAAAAGAACTAAAATCAACAATTATAAAAGAAAACACTTAAAGTAGCAAGTACCCAAACAACTTATTTTTGTTCAATATCTTAAAATCCATCAATGTCTGCACGTCCGTTGACTCCTTGATACAGGTATTTTCTTACCTAATGGATTGGTCATAAAATGTAGTTTAGAAATGAAACCAAACTTTTTTTTTTAGTTCAAAGTCAGTAGTTATCACTTACCACAACTTCTCGCTTCACTGAAGGTTGGCTGATAGATAATGCCAACAGGCATTAAGGGTCTTTTGTATACCTTGGTATAAGGTTTAACAATTAATAAAAAAATAGAGTAACTTATCAATTAGATAGGGCATATTGCTCGAAGGATCGACGGCTGATGGAGCAGTAAAGTCCTCGAGTGGCGCCCGCGTACTGGTAGACGTGGTGTTGGGAGGCCCCCCCCAAGGTGGACCGACGATCTGGTGAAAGTCGTGGGAAGCAACTGGATGCGAACAACGCGGGATCGATCTATGTGGAGATCTTTTGGGGTAGGCCTATGTCCAGCTGTGGATGTTTATTGGCTGATATATAATAAAGTGTTAGAGGTATATAAAATATGTTTTTAAATAAGTCTCACAGCAGTGCTAAAGACAGATCAATAATCAGTAAGACTGATAGACGTCCTCTGCTAGACATAGGCCTCCCCAAAAGATCTCCACATCGATCGGTCCCGCGTTGCTCGCATCCAGTTGCTTCCCACGATTCTCACCAGATCATCGGCCCACTTTGTGGGAAGTCTATCGGTACGAGAACACCACTCAAGGACCTTACTGCCCCATCAGCCGTCAGTCCCTCGTTCAAAGTGCCCTGCCCACTGCCACTTAAATCTAGCAATCTTTTGGATAATGTCGGTGACCTTAGTTCTTCTGCGGATCTCCATATTTATCTTCTTAATACATATCTTTATACAATCTTTTATGAGCAATAGTATAAATTTATTAAGAGGAATATATTCTTTCAAATACATGAAGTATTTTGACCTTTCGTAGAAAATGCAAGTGTATATGGAACTAAATAAAAAAAAAAAGTATTTTCACAATGTTTGTATTAAATTTAAAAGGTCATAGAAAAAAAAAAACATTGTATAGTTATATACATGTCTCCAGCTAACTACGTCGTAGCAAGTAGTCTGCTGTATATACCCCCAGCTACCCCCCGGCAAGTTGTCCGCCTTTTTGTATATCCGCTTCTGAATTACGAAGTTGTCTCGTTAGCCGGTGCGACTGCAGCTAAGCGCAGACCCTCAATCAGGAACACTTCGTTGCTGTTTCTTGTGTATTTAACAAAGTGTAATTTGCATCAGCAGCTGTATATATACAGGAATATATATTGTTTTAATGAACTTTCGTATAAAATCCAAGTTTGTAAGGAAGTAAATAAAACGCTTCTTTTTTTATTCAACCAAGCTACTAGACGAAAGGGATGGTCACCTGATGGTATACGCTCATAAAAAAGAGACGCTAGTTACAGAATTTACAACACAACATTACGTCGTCGCCTTGAGACATAATATGCTATGTCCCGTTACTCAAGTGATTTCACTAACTACAACTTCCTTCAAGCCGGAAGACAGTAAAGTCTGCGGAGTACTGTTTATCGGCTGCAATAGGAGCTGCGGTGGTACCTACCTAGACGGTTCACAGTGTATTCTTTTCCACAACAAATCAACAACCAATGTACGTAAATGTTCACATACTTAAATGTGAGGAAATGGTAAGTTAAAGTAAACAAGTATATCGAAGTCTTTACTAGTGGTAGGTCTCTGTTGCCGGAGACCGTCTAGGTAGGTACCACCGCAGCTCCTATTGCAGTCGAGAAACAGTACGGTGCAAACATTACTGTGGTCCGCATGATATGGTGTTGTAGCTAGTGTAACTGGGCTAACGAGACTTAACACCTCAAACCTCAGAGCGACAAGGGCAATATGGTGCAGTGTATATCATCCTACCTAACACCACGTTGTTATCGGCATATGTAACACTTACCATGAGAAAAAAATTGCTTTTGTTCATTGTCTCAGATTATTTTCCTGAATAAATTACTTATCAAGTAATTATAATGACGTTTATTATTTTTTTTACGTATATAAAAAAAATATATATATACGAAAAGGCATAGATTGCGGGCTTTCTGCCATTACTCTATAATATTGATGATAGTATTATAGTTTCTGTACGTACGCATCACTCTATTACTTAATTCTAATCCGTAGTTAGAAAATGGTACTTTATTGTAGTAAAGGGGTGTAGTAGGTAGTTAAGTTTAAATATAGTCATCATCATCATCATTAGCCTTTGTTTATCCACTGCCAGATATAGACCTTCCTCAATGTCTTCCACCAAATGCGATCCTCAGCTTCTCGCATCCGCCTACTTCCGACCGCCCTGATGATGTCGTCAGTCCAGCATGAGCATCCGCATCATAACCTTTCTACCCTCAAATATTCATATTTCTTTCATAAGTATCATAAATTTGAGTTGCTGATAATAATTATGTGAATTGTGAATTGTATATTCTATAGTATACTTGTCATATACTATAACGCAGTAAACAACGAGATTCTATACAATATTTTCACAATATAATATTATCGAAGCGTTTTCTACGAAAGCAAAGGAGGAGCAACGCGGGATTAATTCCCTAGGAACTGATCCATCATATTTATTAACTGATGTCTTATTTATGAGCTATGGTCTAAACTTTAAAATTCTCCGCAGGGTTATATGCTTACTTATTTGTTTTATCTTTGTGTTATACTGTGAAGTTATCAGAGGGGTAGAACTTCCTTGATACGCCGCGTATATATCAGCTATTCATCCTCCGCCTATAAACGTCCACTGCTACGGATTCGGGCCATTTCCTACCTCACTGTCCCAATGCGGATTGGTGATTCAGAGCTTCGTTTGTTGATGAGCAAGGGTGCACCACGAGCAGGTGAGTTTGGCTTGGAACCCGTGAGTTGTTGTGCGGTAACCCTTACACCCTATAAGCTACTATGAACGTCTAATACATTGCAATGTAGTTTATGTCATATAAGAGATTTTCATCTATGTAGAGACTCATCACGATAACTCTGGAGCCATAAGGCCTGGAGACTTGTAATTTGAAATGAATATTCCTTTTGCCGAGTATAGGTCAATTAAGAACGGATTTTAAGAAATTAATTCCCTTAAGGGAGTTGCAGGGATGCTAAGGCCAGTAAATCAGGCGAGGAGCAGCTAGTATATACAACTGTACTGTTGTACGTAGCGGAAATAATAGAGATATTTTCTTGTGACTTATTCTAAGTAATATTTTTATTAGTTAAGTAGAAGCTTTAGCAAACATATAGGTGTAAAACATTAAATATACAAAGCGTCTTATGAGTATTATGTTTCATTTTCCAGGAGGAGTTTGGCAACGTTATTTCATCGTGTTTTCAACAAAACAGTGTTTAATAGCTCCCGGTGTATACACATTGAAATTTCGTACAACGAGCCAAGTTTCACTGTGAGATTAACATTACCTTGTCAGTTGTTTAGACAGGTTAAGTTACTGGTGAGGCGAATAGTAAATTATATTATGATAACGATTTTATTAACCAATATTTTTTTATAAGTATAACAACGAGAAGAAAACGACTATTAAACTTGGGGGTGAGTGATACGTCTATATATAAAGCGCCTTAGTTAAAATATCCACGTATTCTTATTAAATTAATGATTAAATATTAATTGGGAAGCTTGCTATGATACTTATCTTCCTTAATCACACAAATACGATATTTCCATTGATTGACCAAACCCTGATAATCGATACAGTATACTATTAGGGATATTCGTTCTGTGTTAACTTACTTTAAGTTCTTTAAAATATGAGACGGTACTAACTAAATTATTCTACTAGTTACAACAGTAAATTTCCATCAAATCACCAGTGAAATTTTAATAGTTGTCAATTTATCGTAAATGAGTGTAAAAGCTGGTAATCTATTTCACGGCGGAGACATCATAAACCTACTATAATTACTTACAGTACACAAATCCATTAAGAAACATTATCAAAGTGCTCCCGAAGGATCACACCTGATACCTATTCCCATCAAAAAGCAATTTATCAAAGCGACCCGAGAAGTTTTTTTTAACATATTTTAATGTTAAATTTCTCATAATCATAATGGGAATATATCTTAAATTTTCTGGGTACCTACATAACGAGGCTCTTATAGCAGTGAGCTTTGCATTAAGCTTTGTTTCCTTATCTTGTTAAGTTGTTTACACTAACTTGTTAAAGCTTAATTACTGAAGAAAATTTAGAAGGAATAGTTTAGGTTTTTTATTGTCACTATTGTTGGTAATAGTAACAGATTTTTTTTAAAGAAAACTATGTAATTAAAAGTTAACATGTTTTACCAGCGATTCGCTAATCAAGCCTCTCATAAGTATATAACTTAGTCTGATGATCAAGGGATGTGCTTTATCAAATTTTTACATTTTCAATAGTTAAAAGGTTACAGATAATAATAAGATTAATACTAACATCAGATATTTATATACTAGAACATCAGTTTAAATTATTGGTGGTAAATATCTGCCGTCAAACAGTAGTATACAAAGATTACTGTTCCGGTTTGAACGGTGCGGTAGCCAGTGAAGTTTTCCATTAGCTGTGAAAATGAATACCCGAAAATTTAATAAAAATTACATCCATAGAGATGAATTACTTTCTAAAAGTTAATTTCCGTAATTTTTTTTCCTCAGTTTAATTTATTCGCGATAAGTTCCTCGTTGAACGAACCGTTTTCCAAAGCATTGTACTCGTTAGAAATTTCTTTGAATTAATTCCATTTCAGGAATATAACATTGGGGTAGGTCTAAATCCAGCAGCGGATATACAAAGGCGTATGATGATGATGACAGGAATACGAACTTCTCAACGTGTATCTCCTGATGAGGAAATATAAAATATATTAGTATCACTGGACGGTAAATAACTGTGACTTCTTTTGTGAAAGAAATCCTTTTCCATTATTATTTGGGCCTGTTTTTCTTCTCGTTCGATGTTTATTATGCTATTTGGAGTAGAGTGCGGTGCTCCGACTGAAGCGGACCGTGTAATACAGAAAAAATTTGCGACAGTAACGACTCTTTTTTTTTATATAGCCCTAGGATTAATGCGAATTACTCAGACATAACTTTCTATTGCCAAACATAAAGAAGGATTTATTATTGTACATCAAAAAGTACTGCTTATAGAATTAGTATGAATGCTAAGTGAAAGCGGCAACCGTTACTTCGTAATTTTGTCGTATAGAGAGTATTATCCTACTAAATTCAAAACGTTGTTGTCGTGAGCATTATGTCATATTAGACGATTACATTTTTATTTTTATTCTTTACAGAATCCACACAAATTATAATATATAAAAACTTTTTTTAACTGTAACCAAAGATAATAAAAAAAAAAAAAAATATCTTACATAATCAGTAAATAAGTGTTCACTCTAGCATTAGTTGAAATCTTGGATTTTTAGTCAGTTTGATGAAGCTGTATAAAGCGTTAGTCAATTTGCTTGCTATTACCGGAAGCTGGACCGGAAGCCTTATTACTTCGAACAGAGACATCACCGCTTGTATAGGAACCTGTCGTAACTTTCTTATGCGACTATTAATTACATCGCTAAGCTATTTTCATTGTGCTCTATATATAAACATTTATTTCAGAGACAATTCACTGAAACGAATGCACCGCAGCGTCACTCGAATGGATTGTATTTCACTAAGCCAAGTGATTAATGGTCGGAATCCGCATCAGATAAAGGCCAGGGTATCCAGCGGAATTGTAAACAGTATGCAGATAAGAAATCAAGTAAAGTAAGCGTTGCGTAACTTAAAATTTTGCACAGAGAAGTCGTTTTCATGGCAGTAATGAGATAAAAGATTGATGCGAAGAAAGGTTGCATTTTTCGGACGCCTTCAAAGAGGATCCCTTTATGGGTACCCATGGTTGATAATGGAGGGCAAATTTCCTGGAAAACGTGCACCTGGTAGACAGCGCAAAACATGGTCTGACGAGATAAAGGAATTGACCGGGTTTAAATACTATCAGCTAAAATAGCTGAGGACGAATTGGTGGTCTCAATCTGATCGTAAAACTTCAGTTTGAAGGGGGCACCTAATGATGATTGAGATACTGATTTGTATGTTGGCACTGTGTTCCTCATCTTCAGTTATCAGTTGGCACGTCGCCTCATAACATTAGCCAGCTAGTCGCCTCATAATATTATTTATATATTTAATATCTATATATAACTTGCAAGGACGATTATTATTATTCGTATAATGTAACCTACTACATTGAAATTGTACATGATAACTTGGTCTGAATATGGAAACCAAAAAGACTATAAGGGATAAAAATTAACAAGGTATCGCGAAGTATTTTGAGCTTATAATATATCTTCTGTAATCTCATTTTATAGGTGGTGTAAAAAATTGATAAATCCTTATAAAGTAACCCCCGGTCGAAAAGTATAGATGCCCGAATTGAATTTAAGCTGAAGCTCCTATTCAATAAGTAATTTATATCGGAATTAGGGAGAGGGTAGAAAATTTGTGGAAATTTTCCAAGTTAAATATTAGAATAGCATTTTCTTTTAAACACTAGACTGAAAAGTTTACCGGATTGTAAGTAATACGGAAGTAAAAAAAATACAGCTAGTGTTTAAATCCAGTACTTTTAGGCGAATATAGCTCCGTGATAAAGTTGATGGGTCTCTTTACTTTAGTACTTTATTTACTGTTCCCTTCAAACTGAAACACAGTAATGTTGCTATATATAGTGCTACTTAAATATGCTTTCAAGTTGCAATATATTGTTTTTAATACTTTTCATTTATCAGTTAATATTAACTTAACCTCTTTTTTACAATTCTAAGGTCTTTTAAGTTTAAATAATCGACAGTTTCTAAAGTTAGGGATAATTTTGTATGAATATTGGCCGTGGATTGTAAATTGAAACGTCGAGTGTTAAAAAAGGTTTCTTAGGTACGTTAGAAAAATAGTTAAAGTATAAAATTTATTTCAACATCATTATCATCAGTCGATAAACGTTAACTACCCGACACAGGTCTACAAATTAGGTATGTTCCAAAGGATTCCATACTTATCTCTCCTGTGCTCCAGCCACTGTCTTACCACCATCCCCATTAGCTTAACCATCAACGATTAAAAATTCCGTATCTTTGAAATATATTAAACAATTCCCGTTGAAAATTATTCAGGCAATTATCGTAAGGCATTGTTCCACTCCTTGCGAAGGTAACAGCAATCGGGCTATTGTAATGAAACAAAGCATCTGGAAATAATGAGTTCAACTTATGTGTATATAGAAAACAATTGAATCATTTAAATTGCCGCCGATGGTGCAGTGATTAATCTAGTAAAACGGACGTACCTGGTTCGATTCTGAAGTGCCCATTGAACGATTTTACGAACCTTTTTCGCTATCAATACAAGACATGAGAGAAAAATTTTTTGTTACTGTGAACTATTTAATATTATTATTAGTACATAATAATAAAAAAAACAATAAGAAAGGATCTATTATATAGAGAAACAATAAAAGAAACATATATGTACATATCTATTTATATGATAATTAATTTCCT
Organism: Troides aeacus; assembly: GCA_033220335.2. NCBI lineage: Eukaryota > Metazoa > Arthropoda > Insecta > Lepidoptera > Papilionidae > Troides > Troides aeacus. Next base: position 10,448,549 of record CM067280.1, read on the forward strand.
ACTATTTCTTATTACAGTGTCTTCATGTCATCGTTTAAAGCGGAATTCGTTTGACTTTAACTACCCTTTAATTAACTACAATATTATTATGGGGGTTAAAAATGAGATTAGAAGTATATTATAAATATCCTGAATCCTTTATGTAAAACATCATCCATTTAAACCACGTCTGCAATTAATATTCAGTTCACAGAACGGAAGTGTTGGTTGTGCTTAAAAGTTCTAGCGAACCGGTTGACGCGACAAATTAAATCTCTTGTGTTTGCATTAAAGGAATAAATTACAAACAAAACAATAAGATTTTTTTTTTAATTCAACTGGGGGATTGTTTTTTATATAAACCCCTGAGGTTTTTCTATTAACTATCCCCTTTTTACAAATTGTAAAATCATAAAATTGTACCCTCGTAAAAATTGTGTTTGACCTTCGAAATCAATAGTAAGGCAGATTTTTTTTTAATTCGAAGCGATGAGACGAGCGGGACGTTCACTTAATTGTAAGTGATACGCCTGCCCATACGCACCATATTACGCTCGTCGCCTAAGACGTAATACAATCAGTCCCGCTACTTTGGTAAGTACACAATATAGCTATCGCGCCCTTTAAGCCGGAACGCAGTGATGTTAGCACAGAACTGTTTGTCGTCGGGAGCTGCAGCGGTACCTAATCAGACAGCCTCCGGCAACAGAGATCTACCAGCATCGTATATTTATGACATACTTATATAGAATATTTCATTTAAGGTATTTTCTTTAGTATTATAGTACAATATAAGCTATACAATATATAACTTTAAGCTATAGCCTTATAACATTTCAATATATAATGATTGTTATATAAAATATATTTATATATATTAATAACATATATATAAATAAATAAATAAACATTGCCAGTATCGTCTATGACATTTAGTATATATATATTTTACAGCGGCTGAATAATAGTAATTATCTGGTGGTAGGTTCCTGTTGCTGAATACCATCTAGTTACCGAAAGTACTGTGTAAACATTACTGTATTCCGGTTTAAAGGGTGCTGCAGCTTTTGAAATTACCGGGTTAACTAGACTCATTCTGATACGTTTCAAGGCGAGGAGTATAATTTTGTACTGTGTATATCATTGTAACTAGCGCCACGTTATAGGCAGGAGTTTCACTTGTTATCAGGTGAACGTCCCGCTCGTATCATCGCATCGTAGGTTAAAAAAAATATTTTAGACACATTGTATATGCTTTAGTGTTTATTGTTAATATATGAATATTATCGCTCATGATGCACATACTATATACGCACAAAGAGGTATACAAGGTAAGAATGATTGGACAAATCGGTACAGGTAGACCTATATTCCCATCAAATCGAAGGTGTCCTAAAGAAAGGCCGGATCAAGAGTACTCGCAACCGACGAGCATGTATGAAGACGCTCATGAAAGTGGAGGAAGCGAGAGAGGTCTGCCAGGATCGTAGCAAGTGGAGAGAGGTGGACTCTGCCTACCTCACTGGGAACGAGGCGTGATATATATGTATTTATGATGCACCTTTGCACGGCCTTTCTCAACGTTATGGTACTTGGCGAATGTTGTTTATTAACCGTAAAAATTTCTTTTCATATCGTAAATGATCTTCCTGTAGGGCCTGAGGTCCGTGTACGCGTATATGCTCTCCTTTCCTTTTCTCAACGTGAACGAAGCTATACCGAACACGAAGCCGTTTTGTATGAGCGGTGCACCGGATTGAATGACGGGGTATTTGTCGACATTTAATACGCATATGAAGTAGCCCCAAAACCTGGGAAAGTATTCCTCGCAGTCCACCAAAACTGGCTCGTCGTAATATACAGGCACTAGAGTGTCACTGCTTTTGACGTGGTGCTGGTCGGTCAACGCGAAGGCCCCCGTCTGCCAGCCGCTCGGCTCCTCGATGGCGTACCGCCTCGCAACAGGCAAGTAGTACGGCCGTCTCATTGTTAAGTTTGAGAACTTGTGGACGTATTCCGATACGTGTAAGAACATGATGTCATGGACCGGATTGTCTTTATACCTGTGGGATCCCCAGTAAACCCAGAAGTAAGATTTGCCCCATATATCGCCGAGGGTATGTACCACCGAAATACCTCTCGTTTTGTTAAACACTTTGTCCGGAACGAAAACCTTCAAGTATGAAGCGTATTTGAAGTATGTTTCTAAAGGATTCTCCGATGTCGCGATTAAATTGTCGCGTATGAAAACACCAACGTTGATCTTAGTGGCGTAGTAAGAAATCGGAGTCATGCAGTCGAAGAATGGGTCGTCCTCCACCCATTTATAATGAGTCGTATCCTCCGGGTGTGAGAAGAATAGACCCCATGCGGTGTATAACAGATTTACTCCAATAAATAAAGCGATGTGCCTGAAAATCGAAAGTATGGCTTTATATAAATGTAAGTTTGAACATCCAGCGACGATTGGTCCATCCTTTAATTATTATAATATATAATAATATTCCCGCGATGCCCACCAGATCGTAGGTCCACTTTGTGGGAGGCTTTTTCTTTTATTCTACAGAGCTACGAAATTTGAGAGACATTCACCTGATGGTAAGTGATAAGCCTGTCCATAACAAAGTAGCGCTAATTAGAATGATATACACAGCTCCCATTTTTGTCGTCGCCTTGAGATATAGATTTTTAGTTTTATTACACCAGCTACAGCTTCCTTCAAATTGGAAGATATTATGCACACTGCTTTTTGTCAGCTGCAATAGAAGCTGTGGTGGTGTAAATACAGCCTCAGGCAAGAGAGACTTGCCATTAGTAAGATCAGTAAAATTTCAACTAGATTTTGATATAAAAAAAATTTACATACTATCTACCCTTATTATTAAAGTTTACTTACATCTCGTAGCGGGTTGGAATAAGAGGAAACTCCACAAAAAGCGGTTGAACGTTGAACGTGGATACCTTATATACGATATATGGATGTTTGTTTGTTTGTTTTCAAACATGAATTCTTTCTATATCGGTTTACAAATACTTGTCGGTTCGCTTCGAGTTTCGCTATAATCTGAGGAAATAATTCGAATTCCTTGTTTGTGTTGGATTCAAATATTTACATTTAAACTTTTCATGAACAAAAAAATGTGCTGTGTTTGTTTCAGCTTGTATCCGAAGTCGGTTGGACGATCGCTATAAAACTTAGCATACGAATATGTGTATTATTTCCTGGTATCCTTGTTGTTTAATATGGTGTTGCAATATACTAACTGTTCATCATCGAATTAATCATCATTTAATGCGACAGTTCCGACATACACGTAAACATATTTTTATTTTAATAATATTCAGATAAAAATTTAGGAGTAAGCTATATCATCATCAGCCGATAATCTTCCACTGTTGGACACAGGCCTCCAAAGATCACATCGCTCCCGCGTTGCTCGCATCCGGTGGGTTCCCGCGATTCTCATCAGATCATCGGTCCACCTCGTGGGAGGTCAAGCTACATATTGATATGTTATGTATAGTATTCCGATCGACGTGGAGGTCTTTGGAGGAGAGCTATGTCTAGTAGTGGACGTCTATCGGCTGATGATGATGATATAGCTTACTCCTAAATTTTTATCAAAGTATTATTAAAATAAAAATATATTTGCATATCTATCGAACCTGTCGCATTACATGATGATGAATTCGATGATGAATAGTTAGTATGTTGCAACACGAATGAAGAATGAAGAAGCATAAAAAAATCCTCGATTTCTGACAGCTTTTAAAAAAAAATCTTAGACGTTTATATATTATATATAAACATGTTTACAGAATGTTTTATTTACGAGATAAAAATAATATAAGAGCGACAGCTATAAGATGATACAGAGTAGATCCTGTCCCTTACTCCGTTCAGTTCTGTTCTGTTCAGTCTTGTCTGCCGCATGTACCCTATATTAAGGTTTCATCATAATGTTTATAATCGATTTATTGAACCAATAAAATTATTGAAATAGCTCAACAAAAAAAAAAAAATATTTACTCCATCGAACAAATAACAGAGATTTTTATAGTAAAGTAAAGGGTACTTGGCAATTTCGTCGATAAATACTAGATTTCGATTAAAATTGGATAAATATTTATTTTTCATAGGCCTTTAAAAGTAACTTTGTTATGTATTGATAAATATATTTTGAAATTCAATTCCTATGAGACTTGGGATAACTTTGCAATTTCATTCACGCACATTTTTAGAGCAGTTCATCGGAAGTTAAGGAAAACTTTGTTTTCAAGAAGCTTCTAGAGATAACTTCAAAAAATCATCCGTAAATTTTAGCTGGTAAGCTGTCAATGACACTTTTGTATGGTCTCAAATCGGTAAACGCGTATATACTTTCCTTGCCTCTTCTTAATGTGAATGAGGCGATTCCGAAAACTAGTCCATTTTGTATTAGAGGTGCCCCGGACTGGATGACTGGATATTTATCTATGTTGAGTATGCATATAAAGTAACCCCAAAACCTGGGGAAATACTCATCGCAGTCTACTAAGACTGGATCGTCGTAGTACAGCGGTATAAATACAGAACTCTCACGAACGTGGAATCTATCAATTAAAGCGAAAGCACCACTGCGCCAGCCGCTCGGCTCTTCTATCTGCTTCTCATCAGCAACAGGAACGAAGTACGGTCTTCTTGTTTCAGTGTTGGGCTTGTCAAATGCTTTTATATCGCTATTGGCCAATCCCCATTTTTCTTTAACGTATAAGAACATCAAATCGTGGAGGAGATTGTTTTTAGTTCTATTGCCACCCCAGTATATTTTCATGTTATCCCAAGTAATATCACCGAGGGTGTGTTGCACGGCCCATACCTCTGTGGAGGCGTAAGTCCCACCAGGTACGAACACCTTCAATAAACTCGGAAATGGCAAGTGAAAGCCGAGAGGTGTTGAGGATGTTACAATTAGGTTCGGCATTATAAAGACCCCTAAGTTGATTCGATCGTTCCCGGATCCGATTGGTGTCACACAGTCAAATGTCGGGTCGTCTTTTGACCAATAATATTGAGATTTTGAGGGGTTGTTATCGCCATTCGAACCGCGCAAAAATAACTTTGTCAGTAAATATATATTAATGAACATACTGGTACGCCTGTAAAAAAAATTATCGTTAAAAAAATCAAGACGACTTAAAATGCAAAGCAGATGCGCGACCTCTTTGTTAATTGGACGAGCGAGACGTTCACCTGGTGGTTAGCGATACTAACCCATGACAAGTTGGCGTTAGCTAGGAATATCAATTCATCATCATTCATTGTGCTCATCGTCATGAGAAATAAAATATTAAGAGTCGTTTCATTTGAAATATCACTACGTAAAACGTCCATCAAACCGAAATAAAGTATTGATAGCTTGCTACCCTTTAGCGGCAGGAGTAGGAGCTGCGGTGTTACTTAGACGGTTACCGACAACAGCGATCTACACTTAGTAATCATTTTCTTCATACTCGTTATTCAAAATCGAACTAACTATTGTCTGTATAGTTTCAGTTTAAATTAGTTAACTGTGTAATACCCTTTGGAAAATCAGAATTTGCATTCATTGGGTAATATCAGAGATCCGCAGAAGAACTAAGGTGACCGACATAGCTCAAAATATTGCTGGAGTTATGTGGCAGTGGGCAAGGTATATTGCTCGAAGGACCGACGGCCGATGGGGCAGTAGCCCCGGCAGGGCAGTGTTGGAAGGCCTCCCACAAGGTGGACCGAAGATTTGGTGAGAACTGCGAGAACCGGGATGCGAGCAAAACGGTACCGAGCGATATGGAGATCTTTGGGGGAGGCTTATGTCTAGCAGCCGTCGTCTATCGGTTAATGATGATGGTGATGGGTAATAACAAGGGTACGTTGCTTTACTATGAAATAAACACTACTCTTTACCACTTCACTCATGACTAATATATTAATAATAATTGACTACCTAGTATAAACATAATATATACGTAACTGAGTAGTTAACCCGCGTACAGTAAGATTTTTAGTAAAACTCAATACTTACATTTCGTCTAGACAACTCTGAACGATCTATACTGAGATGATGACTGCTTCATATTCTTTCGTTCTTATATTAGTTGTTATTGTTTATTTATTTTAGAAGATGAACTAGTATCTAATAGTTTATAAACTGAACACAATAGAGACAAACATAAACACGTAGTACAAGTGACCTGACCCTGCATTTCATTCATCTTTGTTATTATCTTGTCTATAACAATTAGATGATAAAAAATTATTTTAGTAGTACAACTAATATTTACTTTTCGCTTGTCTGTTAATATTTCAGCATTATATACAATTGTACTAATAGTTCTCCGTTTCATCCATCTCTAGTTCACACTTATTTACCTATTAGAAATGTCCTACCCATAAATAAGTGCTGATAGTCCATCAATCACATCTCTGTATGGTCTCAAATCTGTGTAAGCGTATATATTTTCTTTACCCCTCCTAAAACTGAACGAGGCTACGCCGAATAAACGACCATTTTGTATTAGCGGCGCACCGGATTGTATGACAGGATATTTCTCCAGGTTTAATATGCAAATAAAGTAACCCCAAAATCTAGGGATGTATTCATCACAGTCCACCAGCACCGTCTCGTCGTAGTAAAGCGGTACGAATCTGTTGCTCTCGTTCACATGGAACCTGTCTATTAGAGCGAAGGCGCCTGTTTTCCAACCACTGGGTTCCTCGATTTGGTGTTTATCAGCAACCGGCATATAATAAGGTCTTCTGTGCACCGGATGCGGCGTGTCTGACACCATTATCTTGTTGTAACGTTGATCCAATCTAACGTGCAAGAACATGATATCGTGAACCGGATTGTGATAGGTCCTCCGGCCGCCCCAGTACACCCAAAAGTAAGTTTTGCCCCAGATATCGCCGATGTTGTTGTAGACGTAGCATTCGACTGACAAATAAGAAGTCCCGCTTGGTACGTAGATATTCAACCACCGTGGACTTTTGAAGTGATTCTCTAAAGGTATTTCGGATGTGACAATTAGATCAGGTCTTATAAAAACTCCCAAATTGATAGGGCTGGACCAGTACGCGATCGGTGTCACGCAATCAAACAATGTGTCCTGTTCGGGCCAGAAATAATGTTTTCCCGGTGGTTTCTCATCATGGAAGAACCACCATGAGAGAGCCGATGTAAATAAGTGAACTTCTATAAACAGTATGGTATGCCTGAAAGAAAAGTAGAATGTTAATATTAAGTAATATAATTTAAAGAAGACAGTTACCTGGTATTTAACAGCAGATAGATTTTGATTATTGTTATCTATAAACTTTCCTTTGCAATTTCAAATTGCAAACTTCAATATTAAAGCAGACTGGAGATACTCTAATTAAAACATAACTACAGTTTTCTAAAAAACCATAGAAAAAGGATATAGATGTTTGTAACTTAAAGGAAGATTAATATGTTATCAAGAAATCAGAAGTAAATTATAAAATTATCAACGTTTCTGATGAAAATATATCCAATGATGATAATCTATTACAAATAAACAAAACGGATCAAACTAATCTAATCTAAAGCGTTAATGTAGAATAAGCTATTTTTATGGGGGCGTAAGACCTAAGCCATTCTCATCTGTTCGTGGTGCACCCTGCTAATTAACAAATGAGGTTCTGGCTTCCATCAATCCGCACTGGGCCAGCGTGATGGGAAATAGTTCAGATTCACCATATGAAATCTTATAAACGTGGAGATCTTTGGAGGACGCTTACATCCAGCAGTGGTTTAACGGCTGATGATGATGATGATTTTTAAGTAAATAACGAAGTGAGTTGGATTCTAGATAATATGAAACAAAACAAGGAATAAATAGCAACATTGAGACGGAACAAATACTCACATTCCGTTTGAGCAAATATACGATGTTTGAAATGAATGATTGCAGACATTTCCTCACACACTATTTATATTAGATAATGTTGTTTATTTATTTGCGAGCATACATTCTTTCGCAATAGTTTACAAATCGTAGTAGACGTAAATGAAAATATTGACTACGTAATAGTCAGTGACACGATCTATCATCATCATTATCAGCCGATAGACGTCCGCTGCTGGACATAGGCCTCCCCTAAACATCTATTCCTTCATGTTTATCCATAAATTTTATAGAATTTCCTTATATAATCAATGTTAAATATTCTATCAGTTAATATTTATTAGGTTCTATCGTAGGCGTGCTATCAAAGCACTTTTTTATTTTCAATAATTTTTATATACTTTGAAACGATGATACTTTTACCTGATTGTGATATGTCTATCTATAACAACGCGGCGGTAGTTAGGATGACATACACAACAACACATTATACTTATCGCATTGAGATTGTCTCATATGTTAAGCCTCTTTACTCTATTTTTACTTGCTACAACGGCCTTCAAATCGGTACAAAGCAATGTTTGCACGATACCATTTGGCTTGGAAAGAGGAGCTGCGGTGGTACTTACTTATACGGTGTCTGGCAGACTGGAAGAGACTTACCAATAGTAGACCAGTTTAGACAAATAGTAGTAGAAGTGCCCTGGTGGTGTTATGTAAATATCCTAACACCTTATCACCGGCATGTAAGATAACTGTTCGTCTGGTCTTTTATATTTCTAATATTATGAAAGTAAAATGTAGTATTTAAATTTTTTATACTCACACTATGAATTGGAACTTGGAACAGATTATATATAAACAGTAAGAGTATAGTGAACATTTTGAAAAATATGTATATAAAAATATATATTCCAATTTCTAAATTATAAAATTCCAAAAAATTTTGATATGTACATACTAGAACTCAGTAATGTTTATACAGTACTGGTTGGCGGAAGAAATAGGCGCTGTGGTGGCAGCTACCTAGACGGTCTGTGGCAACGGAGACCTACCATCAGTGGTCTCTACATAAATTGAAATCTATTTTGTATGGATATTTGTTTATCTTTATCTGTATAACTATCTAAAGCGTAGGCTAAGTATATATTATTTCATACCTATGTATACAATAATATTCTATGTATTTCTGTGAATATTATATATTATAATTAGCATAAGTACAACTCAAAAAAAATTAAATAATTACTAATGTATGGAGTCCCGCACAACAACTCACGGAGCCCCAAGACCACCTCACCTGCTCGTGGTGTACCCTGCTAATCAACAAACGAGGCTCTGAATCATAGAAACCCGCATTGGGCCAGTGTTGTAGGATATAGTCCAAACCCCGATATGAACTCATACAAACGACTGAACGTCGCGGGAAGCCGCTGAATGCGGGCAGCGCAGAACTAATCGATGTGGGGATCTTTTGGGAAAGCCTAGGTCCAGCTGTGGACATTTATCGGCTGGTGATGATGATGATGATAAGAAAATCAATTTCCTTATTATAATTGTTATAAATCTTTCTATATTAAAAATCATATAAACATTTTAAATATTTGAAATTCTCCGTTATTTACAAATCTTTTGGCTCAGATATAGAAATGTAACATAAATATCTGTTATTTATATGGAGTATTTGTAACAAGATATTTTTTTAATCTATATTTACTTTTTCTCTTTGATGGTGTCAACTGTATTTGTTTGTCGAAACACTTGTAGACGATTATCAATAATATTTGTTGATATTTGATTAACAATAATAATACTAGGTCTATTTAATGTTCTTATTTAATCAATATAAATTCAATTCCAAAAGTTCCATTGAACGGTCTGATAAATGTATTTTCTGTCATTTATGTCTTTTCTTATCTTGACTGTTTTTAAACGATGTATCCCAGGGTTACGTCGTTAGAAATACCACAAGCATTCTTTCCGCGTACTAGGTAGTAGTAACCATTGTCGCCCCATTTCGTTCCCCACGAGTTCTTGATAATCCAATAAGGAGTCGATTTACCAGTCTTCGGCGAAACTGTTGGCAGAGAGTATGTGAAATAAGTATATTGCAGTTTTACTAGCTGCAGGTCTCTTACGTCGGAGACCGTTTAGATAGGTACAAACATTACTGTGATATAGTTTGTATAGCGTATTAATTATTGAAATTACTGAGGTAGTGGGATTTAACATCTCATATTTTAAAGCGATAAACATAATCTGATGATGTGTATATCATCGAAACTAGTGCCACGTTATGTGTAGTACATACTGTTAGGTGAAGCTAGTGTGACCGCTTCGAGGAGTAAAAAAGTTGTAAAACCCATTGCTCTAATATTTATACAGAAGTTGTTTTGGTTCATACATAATTCCGTCTAGGTTAGTTATTATTTGCATGTACTAGATCTGTAGCTATAACAGCATTACTGTGGCAGATAGCTTATATAAGATACTGAGTATCCTGGGCGAGAATAATTCACTATCCTCGGGCTTATTAATATCTAAGACCTTCGAAAATGCGGTCAGGTGATTATATATGGACAAAAAGTACTGTTAATATGTATAAATACCATATATATTGTATCCAACGATAAGAACGGCGTGGTTGTGTTCTTTAGGTGAACAAGTTTCGTGTGTTGGTTCATCGATCCCATTCTTGTAAGATTCCATCGATTTAGAGTTGATGCCTAGAAGAATTTTAACAATCAAAAATTTTAAAACAGATATTGTATATTAATTTTTTTTTCCTCTTAATGGAGAAATACATTATTAAGTATAACGCAGACAAATTGCAAAAAGGCGTTTGACGTTAATGAGATTACTTCATATGAATAACGCTAAATTTAGATATTTAAATCCCCAAACAAAAATATGAAAACAACAGATAACTTAAACGTTAAAATAGACTGTTTTATCTTAGTGAAGAATACTTTAAATTTAATGTGGAGAATCGTTACAGCAACAGTCAATATTTAGGAAGGGTGTAGGTTGAAAATGGTCCAGTAAAATACAGTAAAAATAATAAAATACGGGGAATAACGAAAACATGTTTCTATAAGTTTATTACTTCTTTGTAATCACTGTGTTTTTTAATGTGCTGTCTGTTCATTTTAGGTTAAAAAAATTTAATTACCTGCAGACAGAGGTCCATACTTAAATATATAGGCAGCCATTGCAAATTCGCTTCGTAGAAGACTTTTGAATCCAAATACAGGTATTAGAATATCACGAGTGACTTTCCGCCGACAATCCAGTTTTTCTCCAACATAAGGATAGTAATTTTTTTCTTGCAGTACACCGCGAAAATCCAAAGTAATGGATCTGAAAGATAGTAATAGATTTTGAAGAATAACGAATACATAAAAATCACAGCTACAGTTTTGCTTTGTTGTTTCTCTCCATCACATACTGTCTTATAAAAAGTATAGATGAAGTAGCTTTAAATTAATTTCTCGTTCGCAAGGGTCGTTCTCCCTTATCTGAGGATCATTGTCAGTTCTAGGGTTGCTGCCTGGAGCGAATGATCTTCTTCCACCGGTTTCTCAGCAGCGCATTTCTTATGACAGTGTAAAAGTTGGAGGACGACGAATCTTTAATTCTATTAGTGGTTCGGATCGGTCCATCTGATTGGTGAACGACCGAATGATATTCCTTCGGTGTTCCCAACGCCAATCAGTTTTTCGAGACAATCGCCGCCTCTGCGCATTTTAAAATACTATCTAGTACAATGTTTGCAGCTCCTCAAACAAATCTTCATCTGTCGGGTTAATAATTAAATAAACGCAATAAAATCTGTATTAAACTAATCAACGTAAATAATACGATTTTAATTACAGTTGGTGAAAATAAATTAAAATAATGAATGTTTACAAATCTATGGTCACTTACGCATACGTCTCTAGCATCGAGGTCGGGCCGCATCCATTGCTGACAGTTACGCAATCCATAAGGAACTGTTCTGATAGTGTGAAGTTTAGACCAAAATGTATAAGATATTGACTCTCAATGTTGCCTGAAACAAAATTTTTCTTTAAACATGTGATTATTTATCAATATAAAAATTTCAATATAGTCTAATTAAACTTATGTCCGATCACAATCAACAAAATAAACAGATTCGATGAAAATGACCACCAATTTGAAGGTTTGTCTCGAAAAATAACTCTTACTTTCCAGTGTTCGTTGTTTCGTCTACCATAAATATATTTTTTTTTTATTCAAGGATGCGACGAGACTACCGGAATGTTCACCTGATGATAAGTGATTCACCCGCCTATAACAATGTGACGCTAGTTAGAATGTAATAGATTGCACCATATTGTGTTCGTCGCTTTGAGATATAAGATGTTATGTCTCGTTACCCCAGTAATTACACTACCTACAACTCCCTTCAAACCGGAACTCAGAAATGTTTGCGCACTTCTGTTTGGCGGTAGAAATAAGGGCTGCTGTGTATCTACTTAGACGGTCTCCGGCAATGAAGACCCAAAAGTAAAAGTACGTTACCAATGACAGCGAAGGCCCAGCAGGCGGCACAGCCGTTTTGATTTTTCACCGGTGTCACCGCTCCTAATTTCCTCCAATCATAATAATCAGGTATGTTCCAAGACATAAATTCATTTTCGTAAAAATCGATTCCATTCATTAATTTTGTTTCTTCATAATCATCATTGATCGATCTTGCATCGGTGAGACATGCGCAAATGGAAATTACTAAAATTCGAATATTCCACATAATGCTATAATTGTTTTTCTAATGTACAGCAAATCGCACAAACATCATATTTATAAGTGTTAAAGTTATTTGTAATTCTTAACGAATTCACATAAACATATTTAATGACACTAATGGACTTGTTGTGGCTTTGGTATGGACATTAAAATATCAACGGCCTCAAGGTCTGCCAATATTTCACCCAGCAACACGAACAAATGATTATAATAAAAAAACATATGCGTTAATATAAGACATATGTATTTTATACATATATACAAAAAAAGAAAGAATTTTTTTTCTATAGGTAAGATGGGCAAACGAACGAAGAAATCACCTCGTGGAGGATGATCACTGCCGCCCATGGACAGTCCCAATATCAGACGGATCGCGGCTGTCTGGTCGGAGAAGCGATCGAATCTCACATCCGTTATGATACTGGCAAACTTGTCTATTGCTAGATTGCGTAAAAGGTGACAGTACCTTTTTTGGATTCATGGAACTAAATAAGCAACGTTATAGCATCATGATGACATCAAAAAAGTGTTTTTTCTGCTCTACAGCAGTAAAGTTTTGAACAATGACATTTCAAATCACAAGAGCGGCCACCGTGAGTGTTTCATAGCCAAGTTCATGATGCTCAGGAAGTCTGCATAAAGTTTTAATTGAACAATTTAACTTGATCGTCTCACTTTTGAACGGATATTAGACTCTTCATTGTTCTATTCGAACTTTATTAACCCTAACTGTTACAATTGTCGGGAACTATTTTAATCGTCGTTAACTACCTCTTTAATATTTTATGGTTCATCTTTATGTAAGCAATCTGCTGAATTAGTTCGTTCGGACTTCAGATTCGCAGAGAGCCGTTTAATAATGTTTTCATACCAAGATTCCCGAGCCCCGAGTTTTGCTTAAATTTTGACTTACCTTTTGTAAGATATTTCATCTTAAGACTTCTATTATTTATTGTTTCTGTTACCTCCACTGAGTCTTCTTAGTGAAACGAGAAGTTAAGTGCTTTTACTGGTACAGTTTGTATAAAAAATTGTTCACAATTAAATAATAAATGTAAATGTTAACGAATCTTACTTTCAGACACAAATTCCTTTTGAAGATACTTCATAAAGCGCAATCAAATAAACTTACTAGGTTGCCATATTTAGCCTGCTCTTTAGTAAGTGTAGCGAAGCTTTACACTAGCCACTAAGTTATTAGTATAAATTGTATGTGTTTCAACGTCATCCAAAGTTTTTGTGTTATTTTCACTAAGCTAAATCATACCAATATGAGTTTGTTAGATAGTCAGGAGGAATTGGAGACAGCCTAGAACTAATCAAACTACAACACGACTCTAAAAATAAAAAAGGAGCATCTACGCTACAAACAATTAGTGACTACTACATAGAAGCAGTTATAAAAGAATCTATAATTAGTTACTTAGCGTAAATACTTTTTAATTTGTTCCTGAGATGCAAAATTTGTAACATACGTACGTCATCCTCATGTTTATTTTAGCATATTTCTATCCATTTCTAAACTGAGATCTCTCCAATGTTTCTTGCATTCTTCACGAGAACGTCGATCCACCAGGCTAGTGGTATTGGCCCATACCTGTTCTCTATTTATCTGGAATATCCTTGCCCCATCAGCCGATTAATGTTTTCTCTGTATGGCTCTCCCATTGCCACTTCAGTTTACTATTCAGCTGGGATATATTAGCAACCTTTGTACTTCTATAAATATCTTCATTCTTTCACGACTACTAATAGAAATATCTAGTACAGTTCTCTCTACAGCAAGCTGATCTCCTTTGCATAGATACACTACTTCTATTAATATACAATATTTATCATCAACACATGTATCTATATCAAAGAAGTAATAGTATAATGAAATTTTGTAAACACTTCGTCTTATTACACGAACAATCCGCATGGAATAATCTCCGTCGGTGTGTTGCACCTCAAAGAGTGATTGCGGTTTGCTGGCTAAGACCATTGTTTGCGAAACACAATAATGAATAAGGATTGGATTATACTGTGTTGACGGAAAGGATTTGTACGTCTTTACATTTCCGTATTTGTCGGTAATTCAATTCGAAACGATTTATAAATTGTATATATCAGAGGGTTTAGTTGAAACTACTCCATTATTCCTACTGTCAATTACATCATACAATACTTCAGGTTTATTATAAATATTAACGTCTCTAGACAAACTGACTGGGGGTCTAAGGGTTCCCGCTCAACAACTTACAGGATCCAAGATCAAAGATTAAAGGCCTCATCTATGCGTGATACACTCTAATCAACAAACGAGGCTCTGGCTCCCACCAACCCGCATTTGGTCAGCGTGACGGGAAATCGCCCAAACCCCCCATATGAATTCTTACCCGTTGGGTGTAGTTTTGGTAGAGGCCTACATCTAACAGTGGACGGCTATTAGCTAATATTGATGATGATGATGAGACAGACTCACAAAGACAATATAAATTAGCACAGGATAAAAATAAATAGGCATATTTGTAGAAGGACTTTTGTCATATTTATTTCTTTTCACATTTTTTTTATTTAAGCAAACGATAACACGGGAATGTCCATTACTGATAAGTGATAAGACATACAGCACCTCATTGTGCTTGTCGCACTGTGGCGTAATATGAAACATTTAAATCGTTAGTTTAGAATTTCAAGCATTATTTGATTTTCTTTCTACCCTACTTATATTTGTAAATATTATTTTCACAGGGTATTAAGTGACAGTGGGTGGAGAATACTCTGGCTCGGATATTTTGACAACAGGTAAATGGTGACAGCGTCAGATTTACAATGTGATTGTTACACCCGTCCATGGGGTTTCAGAAATCATATCACCAACCAAATTCCACAGCTTTTCGTTCAAAATCGAACTAGAGACTTCCGTTTACCATTTGTTAGAATTGAACTGTTCCGCTTCACAAAAAGCCAACGACGAAACTTGAATGACACCGTTCAGTGAGATATGGCGGCGAACTGACGCAGCGTTTTTGACTATTGGCCCAACGTATGTCGCTGTAAAAGTATAAAGTTTTTTTTATTGTGCAACGCTGCAGAGAACTGATAGCTGCACATGGTGACATATCAGTCCTGAGCTGTTGCATTTCGAAAAAGCGCAATCGCAATGGTTTCGTATTTGTATTTATATTCGTTGCGGTATTTTTTTTTTTAATTCTGCGAAGCAACGGGAGACACATAAGATGCCGTTCAAACTGGAACTCAGTAATGTTTGCAGACTGTTGTTTGTCTGTAGAAATAGGGGTTGCGGTGGTTCCTATTGAGACAGTCTCTGGCAACAAAGATTTTTTTTGGTTTCAGTGGGAAATCTACGAAAGATATCCTAGTTCTAGGGGGAAGACAAGGTGAGATTCTTACTTACTAATACCCCCTTGATAGTCTGCATCAGTGCATTCGAGGAGCCACCGGGATTTTTTACCATATATCATAGCCATACGCTGTCCCACGTAGGTTCTCTGGTTGAGCGATAAGGCCCGCAAAAGTCCTAGACCCTTTTAGTCGCCTTCTACGACAGGCAGGGCTTACCTTAGTCCTATTATTACTAACCCGAGACTGCAAATCTGACCGGCAACAAAGACCTACTACCAGTTAAATTTTACACATTTGAAAACCGGAAGAAATGTTTTCATTAATTACTGTAAAAAGTTATAATAACGTATTCGATAGGATTTCTTTGTTAGAATCTATCTAGTTGTATACTGGTCGTAGGTCTCTGTAGCCGGAGACCGTCTGGGTTTGTACCACCGCAACCCTTATTTCTGTCGCCAAATAGTAGTGTTCAAGAATTACACTAAACCGGTAGTGTAATTATTGGGGTAACGAGAATCAACATCTTATGTCTCTAGGCGAGAAGCGCAATGTGGTGCAGCGTGTATCATTCTAACTTACGCCACTTTGTTATAGGCAGGCGTATCACTTACCATCAGTTGAGCCTTCTCCACGTCTGGTTTAATAAAATAAAAAAAGTACTTATATTATATATGCAATAAAACCGTATCCATTTCGTCGCAGAGGGATGATAGCTTTATGGTGTTACTTAAACATCCTAAATAAAGCGATGACGATATGATTAAGTATATAACCTAAGTTGGACCTAAATATCAACGACCTTAATTTCTCGCTTATTAATTGTATAAAAAAAATATTTTTATTAAAACATCCAACGACAGATAGACGTTCTTGTTTACTGTATATTTGCTAACCTATTTCAGTAGGGTCTCTATGTCTAAGGTCGTGGTCAGTGCTAGGGTTGCATAATTTATTCATTCACTCATTAATTCACTCAATCATTCATTCCTTCACTCAATCTCTAATTCATTCATTCCTTCATTTTTCATTTTTCGTTTTTCATTTTTCATTTTTCATTTTTCATTTTTAATTTTTCATTTTTCATTTTTCATTTTTCATTTTTCATTTTTCATTTTTCATTTTTCATTTTTCATTTTTCATTTTTCATTTTTCATTTTTCATTTTTCATTTTTCATTTTTCATTTTTCATTTTTCATTCCTTCATTTTTCATTTTTCGTTTTTCATTTTTCATTTTTCAATTTTCAATTTTCATTTTTCATTTTATACCACTAGTAATAAACACTACGTCCGACGTTGCAAATCCTAACTCTGACTGAACTCAGGTTTTCCACCGCCTGCCACTGTACGGGTAACGTCGCGCCGCAATTACTTTGACTCACTGCCACCCGCTCCGTTCCGCAGCTCTCTCCCGTCCACGGCGAACGCGCATTTTTATGTTCAGGAAACGCAGTAAATCCGAATTAGCGCTGACAAAATTTAAACTTTGCAATTGTTTATACAATGTTTGCTTTATTAAGGTTTAACTGTGTTGACATTTGAGAATCCTTTCACATTTTTAAAGTACTTGAAAAACATTTAAATGGCGACACAACCGTTAAAGTTTAACAAAAATTATCTTTAAATAAACATAAGTATCTGTTGTCGGAGACCATCTAGGTAGGTAGTACTATTTCGCCGCGAAATAATACTGTGCAAATGACTGTGTTCCGGTTCGAAAGGCGTTGTAGCTAGTGTAATTGATGGGGTAAGGAAACTACATCTTATGTATCAGGCGACGAGTGCAATCTCTCTCTCTACCAAGTCATTATTGAATATGGTGGCGGTGTCGACGGTTATAATACGGTGCAATATACATTACTCCTACGAGCACCACGTTGTTATGGGCACACGTATCACTTACTATCAGGTGAACGTCCCGTACGTCTAGTCGTTTAATTAAATAAAAAAAATATTGGAAAAGTGAAGACTTTTGTACGTTCCATTCTTTGTCTTGAAACGAATTCGTTATAAGGATACTAGGTATTATTGGAGCGCTCCCTCCCTTTGAAGGTGGGATTTCGTAAAATCCATTAGTAGCTGACCTCTAAATGGCAGAAGTAATATCCCTACCAAATTTTAAGTGTTTACGTCTAATAGTTTCGGAGATCTCGTAATGAGTTAATAAGAGTCTGGATATCTCCTATATATCTAGATAAAGCTAAAGTAAAATATATGTAACTGGTGCTGATGATGATGAATAACTTCAAAGTTCTAAAATATAGATGAGCCTGTGCCATCCTGTGTTATGGACTTTGAGTACATGATAGTTTGAGAAGTCCAACTTAAGTTTATGTTTATCTTATACATCTATTACATTGTAAACATTACTATAACTACTATAATTAATATAAGTTAATTAAGAAGAAAACCTATTATGAACTTGATGAGTTACGTTTTATACAGAAAAAGAAAAAGCTAGTTTTAAGTAGTTTATTATAACTGTATCTCGTAACCGTTTGATCCGCATTTAGTTCGTATTGAACGTCAAAAAGTTATTGCCTACCTCCAAATGGTATTTCATTATATTCAATAACTTACCGTCTGATGTTTGAGAATAATAAATCATCGATTGGTGAATGTCGGATGAAACCCTGAACAATAAAGTTTGATTGGATCGCCGGCGTCATCGGACCCCTCCAGGAATCTATCTATAAGTAAGCAAGGATATTTAGATAACATATTTTCTAATAGGTTATATTCAGGATTTGTTCAGTAGCCACAGGCTTTTAAAAATAAAATGAAGTTAAGTTCTGCCTGTAGTAAAAGCGACTAAAAACGTTTTCGGGTTCGTGGGCTTTGAACGTTGGGGACCTCATTGCCCACTAAGCGAACTCGGGATGAACTACAAGTACCAGCTGGTTTAGTTCTTTTCATACTAAAGCAAGGATTTGAAAGAGGGTTACAGCCCTCTCTGAGATGTACTTTAGGCGTAGTGCTGGGAGGCACCAGTGCAATAAACTAACATAACAGTTCATCATATTATAAACGACCTCATACGGAGGGTTCTCGTCACCGCCCATCGGTATGCTACCTGCTCTGTAGCTCCCTCATCCGGTGCGCGGCGTCGGCAAGTAACTGGATGGAATAACGCTAATTCCTTGGAGTGGGGCGAGCTCGTGTGTGGGATACTACTTGCGTCCATACACTTGCTCCGTCCCATGTTTAAGACACTTCGAGTATTTCTGGTGCGGTCGCATCCCACGGGGTGCACTTCAAACGGAGGAAGTATGAGAGCCTTAGTGGGGATTTCGTTTTTGAACTGTTTGGGGTGGAAATCCCTCGGTCTTGGGCCCGGGTGCACTTTTTAGAGATATTTCTAAAATACTTACCGAAGCTATCCGAAACCTCAGAATAGGCAACTACATGGCCTAAAGAATAAATCTCTCCATCCGTACTCCGCCGCATGGGGATGATCTGGGGCTTTTCTTTAATTATTAATAAAAAGTATGTTGTGTTGTTTGTGGTAAATAAACACATAACAGTTTAAGTGAAGTTAAAT
The DNA here is from genome assembly GCA_033220335.2 of Troides aeacus. Lineage (NCBI taxonomy): Eukaryota > Metazoa > Arthropoda > Insecta > Lepidoptera > Papilionidae > Troides > Troides aeacus. The sequence goes on from CM067280.1 coordinate 10,468,072, forward strand.
AAATGTGATGAACATCCGTGAATATATTCTGGTTAAACATACATAGTTACTTAACAATAACTTACGCTGTACAAGGATATATGAAGTCATTTCAGATTCATGAAGCTCCCGGAGACACCGCGCTAATGTAATATATCCAACTTATTGTTTGGTTAGAGGGATTTTTTTTTCGACGAAACAAAGCTTTTTATTTTGACGAACGAGATGCGCTAGACGTTCACCTGATGGCAAGTGATATCTACCAATAAGAACGAGGAGATAGGATGAGATACACAGTATCAAATTATGCTCTCTCTCTTTATTTTAAGACATAAGATCAAAGTCTCACCGTAGTAATTTCATGGTCGGTCTCCTGCAACGTAGACCTAGAACGTAGACCAGTACTCGGTATTTATGTGATATAATTTATTAATTTATTGGTGTAAGAGGTATTTCAGCAATATCTCAATACCTGTCTAAGTAATAATGTTCTATTATCACCATGAAAGTGACGTGTATGTTAACAAACATAGCTAATTTTTATCTCAAGGGCGAGTCATGAAAATAGCTGCGATTGCTTTAGTATCGTAACAAAGCTGAAGTTATTATTAATAACTTTAGAGTAAGTAAAGAGATTTAGCTCCTGTTTCTTTATGACAACAGCATAGGAGTGGAACAACTTGCCGGCGTCGGTGTTCCCGTAAAAATACGATTGATGTGACTTCAAGAAATGAGTGAATAGATTGATACTAGATTAGTGCGTCTTACCATCATATCACCTAAAATCAGGTAGAATCGTGGTCAAGCGCTGAGCTTGATGAATTAAAAATATACTGAAAATATGGATTATTATATAAATCATAAGCTAGATATAGCTTTATATTTAATTAGGTAAAGGCAACGGTGTCCTGACGACGGGCGGTAAACAAATAACCTATTTGACATTGAATGGTTGTTATTTCCAATGAATCCACAGATAAAATTCTTTGTACTCGTTTGCTCGTCTATTATCTTTATCGGGAATCAATAATTGGATGTTATTACACAAACTGTAGATAAGATAAGCAGAAAAGAAATTTTTGGAAAGAATAACATTATTAGATCTCCGAAGTCATTTGACTTATTTCTATTTATACTCGTTTAATCAAACAACTGAATGTCTTCAGGTAAATAAATGATACAAGACAGAAGATGTCGCTACAGGATCTGAACTTCACGTGATGTTAAGTGATAATGAAGCTGATGATAGACAAGCATGAACGCTCGGAAAATTGTCACTCTTGACAGCGAAAATGAGCCAATGTGACCGGACGGTATTTCGGTGTTTATACCTTTTTTCTTTTAGTTTCGTGGGAGAAAACTTCGAAGATACCTTGCTTCTGGGGGGAAGTCAGGGTTATGTAAAATTCTTACCGATTAAAATCTCCTCAGTGGTTCGCATCGGCGCATTCGGAGAGGCCCCGGGATCTCTTATAGAATGCACCGGTATCCCTCCACACGTTTTGTGAACATGTCTCTGAGACGGGACCTTACCCTCCTAGTCACTATCGTTGATACATACGCTGTCCTACCCAGGTTCGCTTGTTGAGCGATAAGGACCCCAACCTCAAGGCCCGCGAAGCTCCTAGATCCTTTTAGTCGCCTTCTACTATAGCGCTGCCGCCAACAGTGAATAAAAAGTCTGCGAGTTTTATGTAGAATTACGATAACCTATGTATTATACTACAGTACATAGTTTTAATGTCGCTATACTGATCTGGGTTATTAACGCTATGTAAGTCTAGAATTCTATGTCCTATTCTATCTACGTCTACGCTTGCAATGTTAAGTATTTAGCTCATGATTTAATCAGCTCGCCGCAATCAGCCTTTGAGTTGTGTATCGTATCAGATTGCGTATACAGTTACGTGCAGAGTAGCGACGGTGCTTGCGTTAATCGCTGAGCAATTTGATGAGGCCATTCAGACAATTTCGACTTTGAACTACAATTACATACAACATATATGTTATATATATATAAACGTAAGGACTAACAACTTAACTTTCAATAAATTATGTATTATTATCGATTATTATTGTTCTTAAAACGATATTTTAATAAATGATTCGGCGAAGCAATATGCAGATTACGTAGCTAACGAGGTGATCGATTCCGCCATTTTACTGTTATCTGATACATTGTTTTCATCTGTAATGGGTTAATACTGGTACTAGGTAACAGCTACTGCTACTAGGTAACAACTATTGGTATTAGATACCAACTACAGATACTAAGAAAAAAAAATGTAGCAAGTCTGTTGTCGGATACAGTTGGTTAGGTTGGTACCTCAGCTTCTATCACTGCCGCCAAGTAGTAATGTGAAAAACATTATTCCGATTTGAAGGGCGTTGTAGTTAGTGATATTACTGCGCTAACGACACTTACCATCTCAAGATGAAGAGCGCAATGTGATTCAGTGTATACCACTATAACTAGAGCAGCGTTATTGCAGGCGGCTTTATCACCTACCATTAAGTGAACGTCTAGTTGTCTCGTTGCTTCGTAGAATTAAAAAAAATAATTTAATTCACAAGCTATGGCTTTGATTTTAAGAGCTGGAAAGCAGCAACTCTGTTATAGCCGCAAATTTGCTGCGTACGATTATACAGGCAGTCTGTGTATATAGATCTATTTTTTAACGAAGCGACTAGACGAACTGGATATTCATCTGATGGTAAATCATACGCTTGTTTAAAACTGAGTGCTAGTTGGGATGTTATACACTGCACCAGATTATGCTCGTCGCCTTAATATATATGTTGAGTCTTGTCATGCTAGTAATATCGCTAGCTACAGCATCCTTCTAAACGTTTTCATTAATGTTTGCTTAGTACTGTTTGGCTGTAGAATAAGGTGCTGCTGTGGTACTCATACGATATCCAGCATCATCATCATCATTAGGTCATCATCTCCAGCTACACAGGCCTTACCACCAGTGACTGTAGTTACAAATATCTTTTAACACTTCATTCTTATGTGAAGGATGTAAGGATGAAGATAAGTGGGGATCTTAATGGGAGGCCTATGCCCAGCTGTGGACTTCTATCGGCTGATGATGACATGCTGTAGCTCAATACATAACAAAGATTTTTCCAATCTTAAATATATTTCTTTATAGGTAACCTAAGTTCAAGTAACATGTATATTATAAGCTTCTAGAAAACTATCAAGTTATTCCCGTGTATTCTCTTTGTATAACACATCATTAACATACTGAATAGGTACATTAATACGCTTAACAAGTTGTCGATATTACGGTCGGTGCTCTATATTCGGAAACGGAAGTTAAGCTGAATATATAGCGACAAGCTTTACTACTTTACTCTGTTATTTCGTTGCAATTCGTGAACGGAATTTTCGTGCGGAAAGTCGGGTTATTAAAATATAATGAAAGAGTTCGGTATTCTCTACGTAAAGAAGACCTTTAGTATTTAAAATAATACTAAAGTTATATTTGTGACTGCTTTTTTTTTTAGTGTCTATAGAGAAATATTGATTTTCTAGTAAAACACAAATCTGTATATATTAACGTAGTTATTTTCACTAGCATCAGTCAGTACTTTTCGATGGCACAAAACGCTGATTATTTAGTAGTACAGCTCTATAGCAATTAATTTGGCAGCACCTGGTCACAAGGCAGGAACTACCTAAGCTGAAGACTTTAACCGTTTAGACTTCAAATTATGGTCAGTTTTAAACGACTTGGCCTGCTCTAAACGATACAGCTACATTGAGTTTTTTAACAAATCTTTGTAGCAAGCAGTGGAGGTGGTGGAAACTTCGTGGATTCGTGATTCGTGGCAAAATTGAACAAAGCCCTGTATAAAAGCTAAAGGTGGCCATTCCAAATAGAATATTTTTTTATTTTTTGCTGAAACTAATAACTATGTAGGTGTACATTTTAATAATATTACATTACTTCGTTAAAAAAACAATACATTTCCATTGGCATATGGCCGGACTAGGTAGAGTCGCAGCTTTACTTTTATAAGACCTATCTATAATAAAAATAATAAGTCCAGTAACAATAATTGTTGATAATCGAAGTCTTCTCTCTTAAGAGAGATAGAGAAGTTTGTTTATTCACCATACTAGCCAAGAGCGCGTTGGCGGATATCCGATGTAATCGAAAAGTATTCGATGTGTCGGCTCCACGATGGCTCACTGCAAATGAAGCTTTTAAGCTTTAGCTCAGTGGGGATCAAACCCCGGGTTTTCTCGATTCCACTAACAAAAAGAACTATCACCGCTTCAGTACGCAACATTATATTATTATTACTTAATTCGGTCGTGTACTACCTACACAGGCAACACAATACGGGAAGGAACACCTTCGGTGTTGTGATTGCGAGCCCTTTGTTCCCGGCTCAGTAGGCTTTTCCTTTGATATCACAAACTTCGCTTGAATATTTCTTTTGTTAATAAAAAAAAATCTTATTCAACTTACACGAAATCAAGTAATGTTTCAATACACATCTACATGAATTTCCGAGTAGACTGTCCCTAAATATAAGATATTTCTATTTAAATGCGTAAAGGTGAAAGTATTTGGGGAGGGATATTTCAAAATTCGTTACTAGAAAATCTTTGGCTTTCGTAATGTGAAGTTAGTCCTTATATCTTCCTTATGTATCCTTTGGAAAGAGAATGTTTGGTGAAATGTCAAAAGGCTCATACTCATTGACATTACATACATATAAGCTGAGAGGCACAATCCTCTTCTGAAACGTAAAGCATAATCACTAAATCATAATTATTATAATATTTTTGAGACGACGAAATCAAAAAGAGTAATATATTTGTGCTAGCTTGCTCCATAGGTTTCAGTATTTCAGCCTGTTTATATTCCACTGCTGAATATTGAAAAAGAAATGGCGGTCGTCGCCTCACCAGACATATATCTCAGTTAACAATCACATTATTATTAGCAATCTTGTCTAAAAAAAAATTAGATATACATTTTAAATTATTAAATTAACCTTGATTAATTTATAAACGATATGTATTATTATAAATTATTTATTGACTATTATTACTTACTTAATAACTATCAATATATGAGCATAGTTGTTAAAACGATTGGGCGGCCATCTTGAGCCGCGAGACAATATGAACATGGCGTACAATTGGTTTGTGATTGTATAATTAGTTAACAAGTAAATGTATGTTTAATTGATTATGACGAGTTAATAGTATATTGGGAAAGTATTGAGGTAAAATAGCTACTCTTTTTGTAGTAGTTTCCAGTTAGGACATAGACTAGCTTGTGATATATTTATTCTTATTCTAAAATGTGAGGAGAAGAGCGGAACCATTACCTGATCGTAAGAGACACGCCGGCTCATAACAAAGTGGCGCTAGTTGGGACGATATACACTTCATCACATTGTGCTCGTCGCCTTCAGACGAAGAAGTCACGTTTATTCAGTAATTACACTAGCTACAACGTCTTTCGAACCGGAACACAGTAATGTTTGCGCATGACTTTTTGGCGGCAGAAATAAACGCTGCGTTGGTACCGCAGTAGTACTTAGACGGTCTCCGGCAACAGAGACCTATCACCAGTAAAGTACTTAGTAATCGCTGCGGAGAAATGACACTGATGATGAGTATTAACTAGAAAGCGATAATAATGTAACTTATTTGTAGTAAGATTAAATAAGATATAAGTGAAACGTATTTTGTTTTCTGTAATTCAAAGTTATGTATTTTTGTTCTCAAACTACAAAAACAATTTTCTCCTAAAGCTTAATATATTACGCTATAATCAAGTTCTCAGCCAAAACTTAATGTACCGTACAATAATTGATTTGTAACCTAAAACTTAGTACATCTAGATTTTTGATGTTTTGTTTAGTACACTTGTTTTCCATCGGAGATACACAATCTACTTAATTTACGATTATTATACAGGAGTTTGCAAATAACATAAAATGTGAATCGTTTGGGAGTCAGCTATGGAATCTTAAGTTATTAATTAAAGATATATTAACTAAGCTAATACAAGCATAATCTTAAATAAACATTACATCATTATCAGCCGATATATCTCTACTGCTTGACATAGGCTTGCCTCAAACATTTCTACAACGATCAATTCTGGGCTGCTCGCAACCAAAAGGAATATTCCTACTAAATTTCAAGTCCCCAGGTCTTATGGTTTCAGAAATATCGTGATGAGTCTTTACAGAAATCTTCTGTATATATATTATATATAGGTTAAATTATATGGTATATTCCTATCGCCTTCGACCTTCACCAGATCGTCGGACCACTTACTGAAATATAACATAGAAAATTGAAATAACTTGATCCAACATGAACACGGCTTCTTTTATTTATCCACATATCAAAGCACTCTTTTAAAGGCCCAAGTAATAAGTAAAGTTAGTGTACAAATGAAAACGTAGGTTACTTAAAATTTATGGCAGTTTTTAATTCCAGCTAAATTTTTCGCAAGAACTTTGAACTGCGAAATTTATTTCTCAACTTTCATGAAGGACGACTTTTCCGCTGCATCTGAAATTCTTTCACGAATGCAAGGGAAAGTGGAGCGTTAGTTTCAAAAGGTGTGATGATGCTTAAATGTTTGTTATTTTTTTTTAATATATAAGTGAGAGAAGGCTTTCAATAGATGGTAACTGCTCTTGATATAAGGGCGCTTGTATTTAGCTCGAAAATCCTCAAATATTGAAATAAAAAAGTTGAAATTTGTTGAATTTAGTCTACTAAGAGAGCTGTTCTATCAACCTGCATTTGGCGGGCGGGTAATAACCAGTCGATGTTGGGCTCTTCCGGGAAAGATCTTGTCCAGCAGTGGACATCTATCGGCTGATGACGAAGAGAGCAGTATAATAATACTTAATATTATATTATTTTTACTACTTTATAAACCCTAGAGATCAACTTAGACATGACTGAGAAGCTTGAGAGATATTGGGTAGGTACTATCGCAGCTCCTATTTCCGCCGTCAAACAGTACAGTGTAAACATTACCGTGCTCTGGTTTGTAGGGTTTTATAGGTAGTGAAATTACTGAGGTATCGAGATCTAAGGCTTTATGTTTTTTACGACAAGTACGATTCTGTGTAGTGTATATTATTTATTATCACTCCTTTCACTGCTTCAGAGGATAAAAACAGTGGCTAGATTACTTTGTTTTGCAAATGTTCCTGTTTCGATTCCAGGGCCTTATGTTCTAAAGTTTGGTTGAGTTTTTGAACCCATTTGGTGATGACCACTCACATATTGTAAGGAGTTTTTAGGTGATCATATTTCACAATACGCGGTTATATATTTTTTTTAATAGTTTCCCCTGTGTGTTGTGGATCAAGACCTTTATTATACAAATCACTTATCATCTAATCCTTATTGTATACAGTTTTTTACCTACTCTCTCTCCTTTCATACTTTCTTATCTATCGCTTCGAAACTTATCTTTCCTCCTTTTTTTTAATCTCTTCCTCTTTTCTTTCATGCTCCATCCCATTTCCTTCTTCCATACCTCTCGCAAATGAGTAAGGATTGCAGTCGCCGCGTCACAACCTCTGAAATAAAGCATCCCATTTTTTTTTTCATAATCTGAAAAACAAATCATCCCTTTTTCTTCTTCCTTTTCTTCTTTCACGTGGTTATATTGTCACTTATACCTATATATAAATAACGAGCACAATGAGGGTGCCGTGTATCAATCTAACTAGCGCCACTTTGCTATAGGCAAGTGTATCACCATCAGAACGTTTCACAAAGAGCACGACTGGCTGTGCATAGAGGCGTGTTAGTCCCCATACTGATGTATGGTAGTGAATATTGGGTATGGCAGAAGAAACATGAAAGTAGGATTAATGCTGTGGAGATGAGAAGCCTGAGAAGTATAACTGGAGTGAAACGGATGGACAAAGTGAGGAATAGTGTGATAAGGAAGCGGTGCGGCGTGGTTGAACATGTAGTGACAAAAGAAGATAGAGAAAGGGATGCTTAGATGGTTCGGCCATGTCGAAAGAATGGATGAAAGAAGATTAACGAAAGAAATATACAAGGTAAGAATGATTGGAAAACTCAGTGCAGGTCGACCTAGGCGGACATATTCCGATCAAACCGGAGATGTCCTAAAGAAAGGCCGGATCAAAAGCACACGCAACCGACGAGCGTGCATGAAGACGCTTATGAAAGTGGAGGAAGCGAGAAAGGAATGCCAGGATCGTAGCAGGTGGAGAGAGGTGGTCTCTGCCTACCCCACTGGGAAGGAGGCGTGATATATATGTATGTATGTATCACCATCAGGTGACAAATGTATAGTAAAGTTAAAAATGCCTATATAGTGTCAGTGCGGGAAGTTTTAATTGAAATGTTACAAGATTTATACCGTTCGAAAAATCCCATTCGTTCTCTTGGTTGAGGACTTATGTGAAACAGAAGTATGAGGAGCATTTCAGAAACAATTTCGCGGAGACCGCGTTATTTTTCAAACGCGAAAGCGGGACCATTCATCACCGCGGGCGGGTATTGCACGAGCGCTCTCCATTCGGACGATGTTATCGCTCAATTGTTTAGAGCCATGCTACACCCTCATTTAAAGAAGCAGACCATATATAGAATACCACATAAGATATAATACCACTGAAGGAATCTGGAACAGAACCGCAGAGGCGAATGAACTTCTCTCTCTTCTCTATATGTAGTTTTGTCATACATTTAAACATTGAAATGTTCAATATATGTTTTATTTATATGAAATTGATATTACATATTTAGTATGTATCAAAAAGATTTTTTTTATATAAACATATATACAATACGATGAGGACAAATATTTACGATGAGCAAACAAGTTGAAGTATGCTTTGTAACACTATATTGAGATAGTTTATTAAAGTAATATCGTTGTTGTAATATATACTCATATATATATATATATATATGTAATAATTATTATACGAAACTTAACCAAAACTAAATATTTTTATAGTTATCTAAAATAACAGCTAATTTTATTATGAACTAATCAATAACAATCAAATAAGGTTATTTTGTGTATTTTTATTATTTTCGATGTGTAAGGGGTGTAAGGGGTCTCATATAACAACTCGTGAAACCAAAGCCAACCTCATCTGCTCGTGGTGCACACTGCTAATCAACCAACGAGACTACCTCTATTATCTCTATCCCCCCACCAACATGTGGCGGGAGGATTTGGGCCATTTCCCAGCAAACAAAGCGTGGTGGGATATGACCTGAATCCCCCCATATGACATACATACATACATATATATCACGCCTCGTTCCCAGCGAGGTAGGCAGAGACTCCTACAAATAAAGGTCATGAGAAGGCGCTGGATGCGAGCAGCGCAGAACCGATCGATGTGGAGATCCTTGGGGAAGGCCTCTGTCCAGCAGTGGACGGCTATCGCTGATGATGACGATCATTTCCAATTAAATTACTGCGTGAAGAGGTTGTTGATGAAGGTTTAACCATAGTTTTAATTTTCTCTCATTCTTTGTATACATTTATAGTAATAACCACATGCCCCATATTAGTATGGGATGTCAATTGGTGATGTAGTCCATAACGGCTAATTTACGCTCCCACTGCTGGGGCACAGCATACCGTCAATATGATGGCGATTGGGCCACAGTCACTACGCAGCACTAATGCGGATTGGTGACTTCACAAACCTTAGATTAAATTCTAATTCATGAGCAGGTTTCCTCGCGATGTTTTCCTTCACCGTTTGTATCTCGCTTTTGTAACTAAAGTTCACAAACGTACATAACTTAAATATTAAGTCATCGGTACATGCAGAGATTAGAATCAGCGACCTTCGCAATGAAGGCCGCACGCTCTAACCATTAGGCCAGCGAACTACTAATACAAAATGTAGTCAAAGACGATAAAAAGCCTTAAGTTGAAGAGTTAGACTCTTTGGAGGATCATCTCCGTATTTATATCTAATTAAAGTTAGCTAGCTCTAAGATCATCATTAATATAATTTTGTATTCATAAATACACAAATACTATAATTTTGTTTATTAAGGAATTAATAACGAATAGTTTTTATTGTTTTTTTTTGTATGTACACTTTGTTCTTATGTTTCAGTGCCTGGTAAAGTATAGCCGGAGGACGAATTTTCTCTTTTACTACATCTTTACAAAGCGTTGCGACTTACAAAGGACATGTTATTATGATGCTAATAGGGGGACCGGAAAGTAATGTCGTTTCTGCGCATGCCAATACTTGATTGTCATTTGTCAGCTCATTGTTTTGTTCAGAGGCGTACCAAAGACATTGTGAGGTTATAGTGATTTCTTTACTTATAGACAATTGAATTACAATTTTTTTTTGTAATTTTGGGTAAAATGGCCAGCCAAATACCAGAAGAGGTACACATCCGGCATTGCATGCTCTTTGAGTTTCGCAAGGGAAATAACGCAACAGTTGCTACCAAAAACATTTGCGATGTTTATCCAAATGCACTGGACATTCGTAAATGCCAAAGGTGGTTTTCCAAGTTCAAATCGGGTAATTTTGATCTTTCCGACTCGTATCGATCAGGAAGACCATCAGCGTTAGACAACGACGTGTTAAGGGCGGAAGTGGAAGCAAATCCGTGTCAGACGATCGAGGAATTGTCAAACAGTCTCAACAAACCTTGGTCGACCATCCAAGAACATTTGAAGCAGATTGGAAAAGTAAGCAGAGCAGGTGTTTGGGTCCCGCATAATCTGTCCGAACAGAATAAGGCTAACCGATCAATCACATGCAACTTATTGCTTCAACGACACAACACAGAAGCGTTTTTTGATCGCTTGATCACAGGAGATGAGAAATGGGTCCTGTATGATAACCCAAAACGCAAAAGGCAGTGGCTCTCTCCAAATGAAATCCCTCGGAGTACTGCTAAGCCAGGTTTACACCCCAAAAAAGCGCTTTTGTGTGTTTGGTGGAGTATTCGCGGCATTGTTCATTTTGAATTACTGAAACCTGGAGAAACTGTTACTGCAGACCTCTACAGCGAACAATTGCAGCGAGTCAATCAATCTTTAATTGAAAAGTGGCCAGCGATTGTCAACCGAAAAGGCGTCATTCTCCAACATGACAATGCAAGACCGCACTGCGCAAGGCGAACTCTAGAAAAAATTAATGAATTGGGGTGGGAGGTGCTGCCTCATCCACCATATTCGCCCGATGTTGCACCATCGGATTTCCACTTATTCCGAGCGCTGCAACACTTTTTAAGTGGCAAAACATTTGCAAATTTGGATGATATCCAAAATGCCATCTCTAGATATTTTGCCGAAAAACCAATTAATTTTTATCGATCAGGGATTGAAAATTTACTCACTAGATGGCAAAAGGTTATTGACAATGATGGGGAATACATCATTGATTAAAAATAAAGACTCGTTAAAAATGTATGTGTTTGTATTTAGCGTAAGAAAACGACATTACTTTCCGGTCCCCCTAATATATTATTCTTCTTAGTTGTTTAATCTTGATAGAGTACTGTATACAGGATAGTATATTGGTCTAATATTTAACTATTTTTTTAATTTTCTGTCTATTTTGTTAGACGGTGTAAAGTGTTTAAGAAAGCTCATGTCTGTAACTATTGTATTGACATCGATAGATTGATCCATGTAAATTATTTCACAAAGTAGGTTTTTTCTGTAATAAATAAATATTCTATAATGTACTTCTTCTCCATTTTCCACCAGCGTAATATGCAGCGTTTCATCTTGTTTAGAGTTATTAAAAACACTATACAAATATTAACATCGTCTGCAAACGTTTACATTGTAATGAATCCCGGAGATTCTAATTAACTCGTCGTTTCATACACAGATGCTTATTCTAGTTAAATTACTAATTTCTGTAGTTAGAACTTATAGATTTATAAATATCACTGCATCAAAAATCATTTGAATAGCCGCCACATTGTTAACGTTGTCACTAAGTAAGTATATTTCTAGTGATCCTTCGTAATACATCACAATTCATTATCATAGTGACTTTTAATAGGGGGACCGGAAAGTAATGTCGTTTCTGCGCATGCCAATACTTGATTGTCATTTGTCAGCTCATTGTTTTGTTCAGAGGCGTACCAAAGACATTGTGAGGTTATAGTGATTTCTTTACTTATAGACAATTGAATTACAATTTTTTTTTGTAATTTTGGGTAAAATGGCCAGCCAAATACCAGAAGAGGTACACATCCGGCATTGCATGCTCTTTGAGTTTCGCAAGGGAAATAACGCAACAGTTGCTACCAAAAACATTTGCGATGTTTATCCAAATGCACTGGACATTCGTAAATGCCAAAGGTGGTTTTCCAAGTTCAAATCGGGTAATTTTGATCTTTCCGACTCGTATCGATCAGGAAGACCATCAGCGTTAGACAACGACGTGTTAAGGGCGGAAGTGGAAGCAAATCCGTGTCAGACGATCGAGGAATTGTCAAACAGTCTCAACAAACCTTGGTCGACCATCCAAGAACATTTGAAGCAGATTGGAAAAGTAAGCAGAGCAGGTGTTTGGGTCCCGCATAATCTGTCCGAACAGAATAAGGCTAACCGATCAATCACATGCAACTTATTGCTTCAACGACACAACACAGAAGCGTTTTTTGATCGCTTGATCACAGGAGATGAGAAATGGGTCCTGTATGATAACCCAAAACGCAAAAGGCAGTGGCTCTCTCCAAATGAAATCCCTCGGAGTACTGCTAAGCCAGGTTTACACCCCAAAAAAGCGCTTTTGTGTGTTTGGTGGAGTATTCGCGGCATTGTTCATTTTGAATTACTGAAACCTGGAGAAACTGTTACTGCAGACCTCTACAGCGAACAATTGCAGCGAGTCAATCAATCTTTAATTGAAAAGTGGCCAGCGATTGTCAACCGAAAAGGCGTCATTCTCCAACATGACAATGCAAGACCGCACTGCGCAAGGCGAACTCTAGAAAAAATTAATGAATTGGGGTGGGAGGTGCTGCCTCATCCACCATATTCGCCCGATGTTGCACCATCGGATTTCCACTTATTCCGAGCGCTGCAACACTTTTTAAGTGGCAAAACATTTGCAAATTTGGATGATATCCAAAATGCCATCTCTAGATATTTTGCCGAAAAACCAATTAATTTTTATCGATCAGGGATTGAAAATTTACTCACTAGATGGCAAAAGGTTATTGACAATGATGGGGAATACATCATTGATTAAAAATAAAGACTCGTTAAAAATGTATGTGTTTGTATTTAGCGTAAGAAAACGACATTACTTTCCGGTCCCCCTAATACATCCTAATAATGAAAACTTGAAATAATTTGCTGCTATAGTTAATTAAAATAAAATTAGTTTGTCATTAAGAAAGACTTTTCCTGATGAGGAAATTGTCGTTAATAACCTAACCTTCCTATCTTCTAATAGTTATTGACTAATCGCAAATAAAACAGTGAAAGTAAAAGCTTATTCCCAATGTTGAATATATAAGGTTGTCAAATATCTCCCTTCCGCTTTTTTGCTCTTTATTCAATGCTTTATAAAAAGTGTTACAGTGATCGGATTTAGTTCAAATATGCGCCGTTTTGTTCGATAATCTGTTTCCATCTAGACGGCAACTTCATAATACCTCCCTCGTAGAAGCCCCCCTCCTTATTTGCGAAGAACTCGGACAGCCACTTTTCACAAGCCTCTTTTGAGTTCAACTTTACACCACCAAGGGCGTTCACCATGGACAGGAACAGGTGGTAATCACTTGGCGCTATGTCCGGGCTATATGGTGGATGCGATAAAACCTCCCATCCGAGCTCCCGTAGCTTCTGACGAGTCGTCAACGAGGTGTGTGGTCTGGCGTTGTCCTGGTGGAACAATACACCCTTCCTGTTGGCCAATTCTGGACGCTTCTGGTCGATCGCCGGCTTCAAGCGGTCCAGTTGTTCGCAGTAGATGGTAGAATTAAGCGTCTGGCCATATGGGAGCAGCTCATAGTGGATGATTCCCTTCCAATCCCACCAAACACAGCAAAACCTTCCTGGCCGTCAATCCCGGCTTGGCCACTGTTTGGGACGATTCACCGGCCTTCGACCACGACCGTTTTCGCTTGATATTGTCGTATGTGATCCATTTTTGGTCGCCAGTCACCATCCGCTTCAAGAATGGGTCGAGTTCGTTCCGTTTCAGCAGCATATCGCAGGCGTTGATTCGGTCCAGAAGGTTTTTTTGCGTCAAATCATGCGGCACCCAAACATCAAGCTTTTTTTTGTATCCAGCCTTCTGCAGATGGTTTAAAATGGTTTGGTGACTAACTCCCATCTCCTGGGCGATGTCACGAGATGCCACATGCCGGTCTAACTCGATGTAGTCCATGATTTGATCGGTATTTGTCGTCACAGGTCTTCCGCCGGCTGGCTTATCCATGGTGTCGTTTTCACCGGCTCTGAATCGTCGAAACCATTCCTCCGCGGTTCGAAGTGATAGAGTACCATCCCCCAAAACACCATTAATCTCACGGAACGTTTCTCTAGCGGATTTGCCTTTAACGAAGGAAAACTTTAAAATAGCGCGAATTTCGGCGTTAGTGAACTTCATGTTTACACGTCTATAACTGTTGAACGCAATATCCAAACTAATTATGCATAGCGTCGTTTTGTAGGTTATGTCAAGACCTTTCAAATTATGTATAGTATTGCCAGATACGAGCTCTGTAGCGCTTTGTACATAGCCGCGAAATTCAAAAGACAAAAAGGCGGAAGGGAGATATTTGACAACCTATTATTAAAACGAACAATTTAACTGCATTGTTATCGCGTCCAATTGTAAATAGGGTAGAAATGATGCCCAATAGGGTAGTTTATAATCAAGTAATATCGAAAATAACGTCAGTGGTACAGAAAAAAAAAATGACACGAAATAATTTACACAGTGTATTATCTTCGTGATAATGGAGCAAGTTCGAACAATGGTATGATAAATTGTTCCATTAATATTGTTCCAAATAAACTCGCGTTTTTGCCTGTTAAAGCTTGAAATATTATTTTTGAACGACACTGTCTGATCTGGTATGAGCGATGTTTTAATGCTGAAAAGTAATATGTTGTTGATAATTTATAAATCAATTAATTTTAAAACAACAGATCGTTTAAATATGGGAGGCTTGGATGAGACAACGCTGATGTTTAATTACAACGTTAATATTGTGAGTCTTACAATAGTTCCTTAACTAATACAATAACATGGTATATGGTATGATACCTGTTACCTACTATAAGGTAATATATGGTATATTATGATACCTACCTTTTAATCTTCATGCAGCGATGAGATAGCGAGACGACTCGATGGTAAGTGATACGCCTGCCCATAACAACGCAGTACTACTCAGGATGATATACACTGTACCACATTGCGCTCGTCGTAGTCTCTTTACGCCAGTAATTACAATAGCTACAACGCCCTTCAAATTGGAATTCCGCAATGATTACACCGTACTGTTTGGCTGCAGAAATAGGCGCTGCGCTCCAATCTAGACCGTCTCCGACAACAGAGACCTAACACTGGTAACTTTTAGATTTTTTATTAATACTTAATGAAGATTTTCGTCCGTGGACATCTATTTGCTGAAGGCAATCAGCAACTTGTAGGTGTTCCAAATAACATTCATAGTATAGATCTAGAAATCATATCTATCAATATCAAAGCTTCAATTTCAAAGGAATAATAGATGCAAAATAGCAATTGAATTCAATTAGTCGACTGTCGAAACCATTGACACGCGAATGTCACAGTCACGTTGCGATTAATTATTTTGAACTACTCCTCAATCATGATTAAGTTAAAGATGTGACATGCTAAATAGATAACCTTTGCAGTCTAGCCTTGGAAGATAATTAGGGAGGCTTTGGCGTACCATCGCACGCCCTACTACCTACAACGCATTGTCAAAGCTTACTTACAGGATAGGTGCATCCAGTACGTAGTTCGGGACACCGCAGTTTGTAAGAGGGAGGTGAACTGCGGAGTACCTCAAGGCTCTGTGTTGGGCCCACTATTGTGGAACTTGGCATATGATTGGGTCCTCAGAGTCCATCTTCGCGCTGATGTGAGTGTCGTATGCTATGCAGATGATACCCTAGTGATGGTCGGCGTGGACAGCTTTGAGAGCACTATCCAGCAAGCCGGACTTGGAGTGGCATGTGTCGTGAATAAAATCCCGGAGTTGGGTCTTAGGATAGCGCCAAATAAGACCGAGGCGCTATGGTCCCATAAGCTACTTACAACAAGAGAACCACCCAGCTTCTCGGTTCGCGTAGGTGACGTACTTGTCCGAGTGGGATCAGTGATGACCTTAGACAGTTGATGGAGGTTCGAGGAGCACTTCGACCGCCTGGTTCCGAGGATTGAGAAAGTAGTGGGTGCTCTGCATAAACTGCTGCCTAATCTCGGAGGCTCTCGTGAAGGAGTCCGCCGCTTCTATGCGGGCGTCGTGCGATCAATGGCTCTCTATGGTGCTCCGGTTTGGTCAGATCGGTTGACGGGCAGCCGACGTTGCCGGGCTAAAGTTAACAGCCTGCAGCAAAAGATAGCCATTCGTATCGCACGTGGATATCGAACGATATCTTTTGAGGCGGTCACTATCTTGGCCAGATTCCCACCTCTGGACGTTCTGGCGGAAATGGACGCACGGATTTATACGCGTCTGCGTTCTCGTTGAGAAACAGCCGAACCTCTAGATACGGTGGAAGTGCACAGGCATGAGCGCCGCCGCGCTTTGGAGGTATAGAGAGAGAGGCTTGCAGAGCAGTGAAAGTCACGGCAGCGTATAGTAAGCGCTTTTCTGCCGAACCTCGAAGCCTGGCTTAGATCGGGCGGAGTGGCGCATGTCACCTTCAGGCTGACTCAGGTACTCACAGGACACGGGTGTTTTGGTGAGTAGCTGAATAGGATCGGACGTGAACTAACTACGCAATGCCATCACTGTGGTAGGGAGCTGGATTCCGCTCAGCATACGCTCGCAGAATGCCCTACGTGGGAGTCCGAACGGCAAACTATGATCCACAAGATCGGGCATGACCTTTCCTTGCCAGTAGCGATATCAACTGCACTGGCAAAGAAAATTGGGTGGATAGCGTTGGTTTCCTTCTGTGAAATCGTCATGATGCAGAAGGAGTCCACCGAGCGAAGTCGGGAGAGGGTCGACTCCGTCCATACCCACGTCGGGGCGATGGCAACGGACGCCCCAACCCGTCAGCCCTGTAGTCCCGGGCCATTAAGAATAGGACTAAGGTATTCCCTGCCTGTCGTACAAGGCGACTAAAAAGGTCCTTGGTTAATAAGCGAGCCTTAGGAGGACGGTAAATATATTGTGGTCTTGTATTTTTTTTTTTTTTTTTTTTTTTTTTTTTTTTTTTTTTTTTTTTTTTTTTTTTTGATATCGGTGGTGGAAATGCTGTTAACGCATACCCAGCGTCCTTTTCAAGGGGGGGGACGCCGGGTTATGTGGGGCTCGGGGCCACTGAGATGTTGTGCGTGACCCCCATACCCACTAAAACCACCACCGCTTGTCCCGCCACACGCATACTGGAGACGCCCGGGTTTCAGCCAAGCAACTCTCCGGGCGCCTCCGCGTATAAAACTCCTCTTGGTGGATGCCCGCGGGGAGCAAAGGCACCCACCTGCCGTCCCGTACCGGCCCCTCGCGGGACCGGCACGTTGGGGCCCCCCGACCCCACAGACGACCGCGCGCGCCCACGACGGAGCGCATGCCCGGCCGCCGCCCTCCCGTGAAGGAATTGGGCGGCGGCCTCCTCCCTCCAGACTCCCCCCCTCGTCGAAGTGGGAGGGGGGGACAAAAACCAAGACTCCCCCGGGGGACGCACCCCCAGGGGAAACACGACAAAAGGCCCAAAGGGCCACGCCCAACGGCCCGAACGCCCCCTCACACCGTGCCCGGCTAGGGGCCCATCGCTCACGGCGGGAGGAAGCGGACGGCGTGGTTCTGCCGCCCCGCTCTCCCGCCGGCCCGCCGCCGCCTGCAAGGTGCGGCAGCGGCGTCGGCCTCCCTCGTGCGCTCGGCGGCCTCCTTCTGACGCATCACTGCGCCGCAGAAGGAGGCCACCGCCCTCCAAGACCTCTCGCTGCTCAACATACGATCGATTACAGTCGGCAGCGAGAGGTCACTGCCGACTTGCGCGACGAGGGCGTGGCGTTGCGGCCCCCATGCCGGGCACTCCGCCAGAGTATGGTGCGCCGTGTCAATCGGCGCACCACACTCGACGCATTCCTGCGTCATCTCTCTACGAGCCACCTGGTGCAGGTACTTGCCGAAACATCCATGGCCTGTCAGCACCTGCACCAGGTGGAACGTCAAGGCCCCGTACCGCCGGCTCATCCACCGGGACAGGTGGGGCCTGATGGCCTCCACCGTGTCCCGGCCGGCGGCAGTGGTCTTGTATTTGCCGTAGCACAGCGTGGGTGTTAAAGAGGGCTCGGCCCTTCCGTGAAATGTTTTAGCCAGAGTACAGAGGGGCACCGGTGCGTTCCGTAGGAGATCCCGGAGCCCCTCCTAATGCACTGAAGGACACCACCGAGGGGATTTTAGTGGGTAGAAGTCCCACATAACCTTGTCTTCCCCCCAGAAATAAGGTATCTTTTAAGAAGATTTCTTTGCTGTATTAGAAGCAAAAGCTTTTTCTAGACAGGTTTCTATAAAAATCTGCTTTGAATAACTGCTATTTTTGTGTGTTATAATTCAAAAGCAATTGTGGCTAGCGGAAGTAAAAAAAGATAGTAAATTATAGTGATAGAGATAGATAGTAATAGCGGCCTATTACCATCATAAGCCTGATGAGGGCGGAACGGATACAGCCTTAAATTTTCTAAGTATTTTTAATAGCATGGTGGAGGCGTAGTTGTTGTTGGCATCATCAAAAAACTATTGGCTTTTCACTTAATCTCACAATATTAAAAAAAACTTAGCTAACTTTAAGCATTACTTAAACTAGTATTAATAGTTTAATGATGCTTCAATTTATAACTGTAACAGAACAAATTAGAAATTATGAATGGAGAGGATAATAGGTGAACGGAATATCATGGAAAAAAATCGGGGATTGCTGGAAGAGCCGCTTGTTCAGGAGGAGATGATCGTATCTCGGAATACTGACGTGGCAGTGTTAAAATGGACTATCGTTACACCAGTCAATTACAAGACGCTTCGTGTAGTCGGAAGCCAAGATACACTGGGTCGCAGCAGCAGAGGAGCAAGTAATCAGAGCAATCATCTATCTCACCACAAACGTTCCTCCCGCTTTAAGATATCATTTATCAAGCGTGACGTTTAAAAATCGTGCACACGATGTCCCAGGTTCCTCGTGGAACTGGAATGATGTCGTATCTCTCAGACAACTTCTATTATTATTTAAATCAGTACAATATACTGAACATCTTCCGTAACTTGCTCTTATATGTTACAACTTGGAAATAAGTATTAAAAACTTATAGCAATTCTTCTTTATCTGTCTTGAGTCTCTGTAATACGCATTCTTCGGTTATATAAATGATGATGATACATGATAAGAAGCTTGAAGATGAATATAAAATATTTATAGATAATTTTTTAAAGAAAGAGAAAGAATACATGATCATGTAGCACAAGCTTGTGTTCAACAGTAAACAACAATAGACAGAAATGATGTTAATGATGATGTTGATTCAGAAAATAATAAAACTTATTAATATTAGGTAAATAAATACATTAGATTATTACATATTTTACATAATGGAATTTCATTTAAGAAGGTTCCACAACCACTATCAGCTGATAGACATCCACAGCTGGACTATCCCCCTCCAAAGATCCTCGCTCTGTTCGATCCTGTGCCGCCCGCAACAGCGGGCACCGGGCGCCGTCGTTTATAGGGTTTCATATGGAGGGATTTGGGCCATTTTCGACCACGCTGGCCCAACGCTGGTTGGTGGGAGCCAAGGCCTCGTCTGTTAATTAGCAGAGTGCACGAGCAGGTAACGTTCCCTTGGGTCCCGTGAGCTGTGCGGGAACCTCTATTTACCCTTAAGAAGGTTCAAGAAACAGATTTAAATTTCATTTAAATATTAACAACGATAGGGAAAATTTTGGAACATTGTCCTCATTGATGAAATTCCTCGCCGGCCTTACTGGGGGTAACACCCCCGCAACCCTTTTTTGGGGAAAACATTTCGTAAAATCCTGTTCTTAGCTACCCTATACTTTACGAAAGGAATATTCCTACCAAATTTCAAGTCTCCAAGCGTTACGGTGAAAGAGATATCGTGATTGGTTTTTTTTTTTCTAATAACCGACGAGAAGAGATATTCACCTGATGGTAAGTGATACTACCCATAACAACTTAGCTCTAGTTACAATGGTATATACTGAACCACATTGCGCTCGTCGCCGTGAGACATAAGATGTTGAGTCTCGTTACCCCAGTAATTACACTAGCTACAGCCCCCTTCAAACTGAAACATAGTAAAGGTTGGCGGATGAAATAGACGCTGTGGTAGTAGCTACCTAGACAGCTAACATCAGTAAACAGAGACCTACCACCAAAGTCTCTACATAGATTGAAATCCCTTCTATATGGATATTTGTTTATCTTCATCTGTGTAAACTATCTAAAGCGAAGGCTAAGTAAATATTACTTCATACATATGTATACAATAATAGTCTATGAATCTCTATGAATATTAAATGATTAAATAGCCTAAAGACAACTTAAAAAAAATTAAATAATTAGTAGTGTATGGGGTCCCGCACAACAGCTCACGGAACGCCAAGCCAACCTCACCTGCTCGTGGTGCATCCTGCTAATCAACAAACGAGGCTCTGACTCTTACCCTCTACATATTACAGCCCCTAGTACCCATCGTTGCCGAAGGCCATGCTGACTGTATATGGAGATCTTTGGGTGAGACCTAATCCAGCAGTGAACGTCTATAAGCTGATGGTGATAGGATAAAGTAAAGTCCTGAATAATATTTAGTTTTAGTTATCAGTACAGAAAAACCTGTTCAACCAATTCATAAATTCCTTTCTTGGGTTTCTCTTAATTAAATTTTATGATACTATCTTCAGTAAGGACCCTCATTATGGAGCATCATCAGAAACGGAACCATCAGATCGATAACACGAAACGAATAACGGTGCCGGGGAAGTACTAAAAATGATTAATTACTTGGAGCCGGTCCAAGAGTAGATTGTGATACACAACAAACAATTGTTCGTTGTGTACGTAACATGTTCTCAATACACACGGCATCATGTTTTAATGCAGGAAACGGATATGAGTAACGATACAGCACGTTCATCTGATGTTAAGTGATACGCAATCCATGACAAAGCTTCGCTAGTTAATATGGTATTCACTGCAGTTGAGACATTTGTTGAGTCTCGATACCTCAATAATTTTTCACTAGATATAGAGCCCTTCAAACCGAAACATAGTAATGTTTGCATACTACTGTTTGGCAGCAGAGATAGGCGCTGCTGTGGTACCTACCTAGACGATATCAGACAACAGAGACCTATCTCCAGTATTTAGACATGGAGACATCTGATGATTACGGTGGTTGTTTGCTGGTGGTAGTCTCCTCGGTGTGTGCCTGCAGCGTTTATTTCTATCGCCAAACAGCAGTGTGCAAATATTACTGTGGTCCGGTTTGAATGGCTATAAAGTTAGTGTTATTACTGGTGTAACGAGACTAATCATGTCTCCAGCCAACGAGAATATAGTGCAGTATATATCATCCTAACTAGCGCAATGATACGGCAGGCGTGTCACGTAGCATCAGAATAAAAAAAAGAAGATACTCAAGATGGTGAAGAGAACTTGTCCAGTATATCATCATCATCATCAGCCGATAGACGTCCACTGCTGGACATATACCACATACAGTCAGTTTGGCCTCCGGTACCGCCGGGCACTAGGGCTGCCATATAGGGGTTCATATGGAGGATTGGGGGCTATTTCCCACCACGCTGATTTAAAGCGGGTTTGTGGGAGCCTGAGCCTCGTTTGTTGATCAGCAGGGTCCACCATGAGCAGGTGAAGCTGGCTTGGGTCCTGTGAGTTGTTGTGCAGAATCCCTTACACCCCCGTCCACTATATAATGGCAAATATCATTGTAGTAGTTCAACTGTATATGAGATGGTATTTTATTGATCAATTGGATAATAGTGGTGGTGGAACATGTGGGTTTCTTACCATCACCGCTCTTTCACCAGCATCCGTACTGTTCAAATAGCATTACTTTTGGTAAACAAAGTAAAGAAGTAAAACAACACGAAAAATCAAACAATGGATTTGTTGTCCTAATTAACGCCCTAATTAAATTATAAAAGTCCATGAACAAAACAAAAGATTTTTAAATATGGAAACAGGAAATTGTTTTTTTTTTTTTGTTGACTAAGATTTTATTAGGTCAGTGTTGAAAATCAGGTGCCAAGAAACCTTTTATTAGGAAACAATGAGGTAGTGCTCCATTGTTAAAGAAGCCTTCAAAGGTGCCCTATATTACGATTGCAAAAAGAAACGTTACAGGACCTATAAGTACAGGACTTACGAACCTGGACCTTAAATCTGTCTGAAACGAAGATCTTGATACATTTTATTGACCTGAACATCAGTTAGTAATATTAATACTTTAATTGAGTTAATTACTCATGATATAATATTAACAATTTGCGAATAAATCGTCTCAGAGAAGCATATTTCCTTAGGGAGACTATAAAAACCTTCTCCTATCGTCATCGTTGTCGTTATCTTTACCACCGTATTCATCATCGCCATCATTATCGTCGTCATCATCGCCATCGTCGTCGTCATTACCATAATCACCATCGTTATTATCGTCATAGGCAAAGGCCTTTACCAAAACATCTACAGCAGCGATTTGTTCTGTTCTGCCGGCTTCGATTGATATTCCGCGTCTTTCACCAAGCCCACCTCGAAGGTATTCCAGGCCTATGATTATATTAGCTTATACTTATTTTGTTTTGACAATATCAACGAAGCTTGATGGTGTCCCTGATTCATCTACATATTTCCATAATTAAACTAGATCCCAATTATGTTTTATGTCCACTTCCGTCGTAGTAATGTAAGTCAGAACCTCGTAGACACGTCGGATATCCTGTTAGAGAAAAAGGTAGAATAATGAACAGTACTAACGTCGCACATACACACAACCAAATAAACGTATAAAATGTGATGTTCATGATATGACGGAGGCTACGAGCCCGATTTTATTACAAGTTCAAACAAGGGGTTGTGTGTGTTTGTTTACCCCTGGCTCATGTTGAGACATGTCGAGAACAATTCTATTATTTCATTATGGTATTTACCCTGGCGTTTGTTTTTCATATTTTCCATATGACCATAGATTTTTTTTTATTTATGTAGTTTGTTAAAGAATACATCTTCTATCTCCCAGAATACCTTGTCTCTTAAATGTTTACATCCGGAAGGCATCAATAGTGTTATGGCGGCGGATTGAAAATATAAAGTTTGTCAGGTACGTTCATCATCATCATTAACAGCCCGTGTGTATCCACTGCTGGATATACTCTTCCACCAAATACGATCTTCGGCATCTCGCATCCACACACTTCCGACCGCCATGATATCATAGGTCCATCTGGAAGGAGGGCGTTTTACTCTTCTGCGTCCTGTATATGGCCTTTACTCTACGTCTTTCCTCCTCCATCGGTCGTCACTGACACGACATACATGGCTAGCCTACTCCCACCTCGCAGGTTTTCAGAGCTACATCCACAACTTTAGTTCTCTGTCGAATTTCTTCGTTCCAGATTTTGTCGCTTAGAGAAATGCCAAGCATAGCTCTTTCTAGAGCTCGCTGTGCTACTTTGAATTAGTGGACCAGCTCGATGGTCAGCTGTCATCTCACTGCGCCATAAGTAAGGGTAAGGGTTATGGACAGGTATGTTAGAAAGTAGCAATAACTAACCTTATCTTGAAATCAAACCAAGGACCTCAGTGTTAAAAAGCAAGGACTATAGACCTATAGTCGTTCCAGCTGTCTTCAAAGGCTATCTTTAAACGACAATATTATTAACATATTTTTTAACCACTACGACTAAATTTTAGTTTTGGCTGATGCCTAACAACGATAAGTAACTAATGTATTTATATAACATGCCTTAACCTGTTTGTTGGAGCATCATATGCATGTAATAAGAGAGGGTGCGGTTTTAATAAAATACTAACTCACGCAAGATTTATATTTAAACCGATTTAAATATGAACGTACGTTAAGGGGTGTGTTAAAAAATTAGGTTAATTGAAGATATTAAGGTGTGTACACAAGGACAGATATTATAAGCGCCACATACCTATGCCACATGTAGCGGGTTTGATTCCGTGAATTATGAATGAATTTTTACTGTATTTATTCGAGTAAGTTGAAGGGATATTCATAATACTTACTTTGGAAATATTGTCTTGGCACTATAATTTAAATAATTAACAAGTAATGAAAAAGTATATATTTTATATAACAACATAGCTGTTTAAAAATATATATTTACGCATAACTGCGCCCACCCATCCTTTGAGATATATCATTTATTATATGATGTCATGTAAATCTTTGAATTGTCTTTTCTCTAAAAGTATTGGAACTATATGTAAATTGATTTATTTATTTATGTATCTATATATATATATATATATATACATTTATATGTATATGTATATTAACATATATATGACGTAGATTTTTTATTAATATTTATTTAAGTAAAAATTCATGAAACTTAGTAACCTTTCCATTATCTCGTGATGATCATAAGTGAATTAAAAAAAAAAATCAAACTACAAAGCGACAAAATGAGTGGGACGTTCACCTGATGGTAAGTGATACGCCCATAACAACGTGACGCTAGTTAGGGTGTTATACACAGCACCGCGTCGCACTCATCGTGTTAAGACATACTTAAGAGTCTCGCTACCTCAATAATAACACTAGCTACAGTCCCCTTCAAACCGGAACATATTAATTTTTGCACACTAATATTTTTCGGTAGAAATAAGAGCTGCGGTGATAGCTACCTTTTTTTTGTTCATGAAGTCTTCTTAAAAGATATCTTGCTTCTGGGAGGAAAACAAGGTTATGTGGGGCTCATATACACTAAAACTCACTCAGTTGTCTCCATCAGTGCATTAGAATGGGCTTCGCACCGATGCCCCCTTTCACTCTGGGTAAAACATCCCACGAAACGGCAAAGCCCTCGGCAACCACCCTGTGCTACGGCAAATGCAACACCACCATACATTAGCCATCCTCCTAAGGCTTGCTAATTGAGCTCTGAGGGCCCAAAGCCGACAAACCTTAGCACTCTTTTAGTTGCCTTGTACAGGCAGGGAATACCTTAGTCGTATTCTTGACAGTCTGAGACCACAGGGCTGACGGTTGTACCTACCTAGATGATCTCCATCAGCAGAGACCTACCACCAGTTAATACAAAACTTCTTTATTTGTAACATACAAAAGCTCCTCGACAGCGTTGAAACGAAGTCGACCCGGATTAAGTAAATCATAAGCTATTAAGTTATTTCCTTACTCGGCACAAGATCCAGTAGGGTCCATTTACGTTCAGTTCAGATCCAGGTATATTTATTGAAAGCTACAATATATCGGTAATGGGGTTGTTAGCTGTTCGAATGCGAAACTTTTGAAGAGGACATTGTACAGTCATAAGTTATGGTTAAGTAGAGAATAAGTTAAGTCTAATTTGACTTACTGAAAAGGTTAACGTACGGGTATTCGATATCAATTCGTAAGGAGAAAAGCTATTACCTTTTCAATAATACTACAGATAATTAATTTCCTGTTAACTTATAGTTACGTATGTAAGATGACAAGTTATGTTTAATAACTTAATTTAATATATCACAGAATACTTTTTTATTGGTGGTGTCTCTGTTTCTCGAGACGGTCTATGTACCTACCACCGCCTATTTCTACTGTCAAACAGTAGGGTGCAAACAGTACTGTGTACCGATTTGAAGGGCGCAGCTACTGTAATTACTGAAGTAATGAGACTTAAGTTCTTACGTTGCTACGAGCGTAATGCGGTGCAGTGTATATCATGTTAACTAGCAGCACATTGCTATTAGCACGTGTCACTTATAATCAGGTGAATATCCCGCTCGTTTCGTCGCTTAATTGAAAAAAAAAACTCAATTGAATAGTATCTTTATTGGACGAATTTGTCGACGAACAATTTAGTTGTAGTTTGATAGTTACCACTTTAACATCCTACTTGAAGCTTCATGGTATAAATTATTAAATATAATTACCATAGTAATTTCACTAGCTATAACGCTCTTCAAACCGGAACATAGTAATATTGTCATACTAATTTTTAGCGGCATAAATAGACGCTAAAGTAATACCAACCAATCTGTTTCTATTGCTGGACAACATAATGCTACCAGATTGAGTAGGTATATCAATTATATGAGTATGATTTGGATTTAAGATTTTTTTTTTAATTTCAGGATAATATAAAAACCTTGACTAGTTAATTGTGAGCTCTCAAGTTATATCGATTATTAGTGACGAGATAAGGTGGTACCGAGCTCTTAGTGTCTGTAATGTTATAGGAGCGGCGTCCATTAAACTTGGACGTTGTCTCGAGGGTGAGTTTGAGATGTTGGAAATTTTATATTCTCTTCTTTGTAAAATATTGTAAAGTAATAGAAAACTGAATAAAAAAAATTTGAACAATATCGTCCTGAAAAATATTAATATATAATGAACCTTTTTTTATATAATGTTATAAGAAAAAAAAGGGGATGTTAATTTTATGGCAAGTCAAACGACAGCCTATATTTCTGACAAATTTCAAGTCTGTTTCAAATCTAATTCTATAGTACAGCCAGCAAAAGCTAGCAATATATAAGTCATGAATGGTAATTTAATGAGTTCGATTTTAGGGTGATATACTGTAAACCTCCCCTTAATTTTAAATAATCTATAGATTAAAGAATAATTAGCATTTGCCTAAATTGTCAAGCGACGAGCACAATATGGAACTGTATATATCAATCTAAGCGGCGCCACGTCGTTACGTGCAGACGTATCATTTACGATCAGGTGAACGTCCCGCTCGCCTCGTTGCTTAGTTAAATAAAAAAAAAATGAGACAGAATGTTGCTTATTTTGTATAAAAAACATAAGATAGTACTGAAAGTTAACAGAAGCGAAACTAGCGTTGAAAATGTTCACTGAAAAATGAAAATGATGTTGAAAAAAATGGAGCTTAAGGGAATTCAAGCGTCGCCCGGCAGCGACGTCCAATTATCACCACTTTTCCGTTTATTTGCGGGGGTGTCACAAATAAGAGCTTTGTAAAGGGAAGTGGTCGTATTTTATTTAAAAAAAATCACTAAAGTTCTGCATACATAAGAATTTATATGAGTTCTACAACTATCGCAGTCAGGTCTCTTTTGCTGCAGACCGTCTAGGTAACACCGCAGCTCCTACTCCTGCCTACGAACAGTTGTATGCAAATATGATATATACTGCACCATTTTGTAATCATCGCATTGTCATTAAATAAGTCTTGTTACCCCAGTAATTACACAAGCTAAAACGCCCTTCAAACCGGAACACTGTTGTGTTTGCACAGTACTGTTTACTGGCTGTATTAAGAACTGCGGTGGTACCTACCCAGACGGTTTCCGGCAACAGTGACCTATCATTTTGTTCCGTAGCCTAAATGTATACAAATATGTCGCATTGTAGTCGTCAGCACTTTTTTGATTGAGGAGCTGAATATATACAAACTACTATATACCATCAGCAACCATTAAGTTCTAAGCATAACGTAAGTACTTAAGCAATCACTTAAAAGTATGAAGTTCATAGGAATGTATATTTGTTTGTTGATATAAATATATTATCATCATCATCGACCGACAGACGTCCACTGCTGGACATAGGTCTCACCCAAAGATCCTGCGCTGCGCATCCAGCTGCTTCCTGCTTCATCATCATCAGCCGATAGACGTTCACTACAGAACATAGGCCTGCTTCTGCTTATATATGTATATATATACCACAATACATGTTTATGCTTATTTTCAAGTTAACAAATCAAGTTAATGGGTTGGGTCGATTATAAAGGAAATCACGGAATCGTGACACCGGACCCTGCAGAACACGCCTATAAAAAAATTATTTGAACATTTTGTAACTTAATTAGCTTAGAAGCGCAACTTAGGAAGCCGTCAACTGCCCAAATTGAGTTACCATGAGCGGGGTCGTCGGATTTTTCGCTCCTTCGTTTTTACATTCAACTGTTACGAGTTAAAACTAAGTAATTGTATTTATAAAGCAATTTTTTTTTAATTCGACGTTCGCCTGTTATTAAGTGATACATTTTTCTATTATAACACAGCGCTAGTTGGGATGATATACACTGCACCGAATTGCGTTCGTCGCCTTGAGACATAAGATGTTAAGTCTCATCTAAGCAAATTCGTTGAATACAGCGCCCTTCGAACCGGAACACGATGATCATACAAACGAAAAGACTATCTTGATAAAGTTTTATTTTTCTTAATCTAGATTTCTAAGATTTTCATCAATCCAAAATAATCTTCTTCAGTTATATGAATATTCATATTTGTATGTACTTAAGTATATTTATTACAAGAATTTTTTTTTTTTCTGTTGAAATATATACAATTGCAAAATAAAAAAAAATATTAAAATTACTAATCATAATAAATTAAAAAAAAACTTTTTTTTTTTATTCAACGATGCGAGAAGAGATGCAGCACTGTCATCTGATGTTGATAGGTCTGCCTATAATAACGCGGAGCTAGGTAGGATGGTATACACAGCAACACATTGTGCTCGTCCCTTTGAGACGTTAGGTATTAACTCTCGTTACGCCAGTAATTTCAAAAGCTACAGCACCCTTCAAACTGGAACACAGTTATGTTTCCAACCTAGACGGTGTCCAGCAACAGAATTTACAGCTAACTTAAAGCATTATGATTACTATTAGCATAGTATGCAAATTTCTATTCATCATCATCATCAGCTGATAGACGCCCACAGCTGGACATAGGGCTTCCTTAAAAATGTCCACATCGTTCAGTCCGGCAGTGGGCTCCAGCGATTCTCATCGGATCTCATAAAAAAAACCACAGTAACAGAGTTTTATTCTAAAGTACTAATGCAGTCAGTATGTCATCCTAACTAGCCCCAAATTATACATAAATTATTATCACACGAACGTACAAAAACGAATCGTAACGTATCCGTGTCGTGCAGTGTAAAGGCGAGCACATTATACAGGGTGCGCCTTGCGCGTTACACCTTTCCATCTTGATTTACATCAAACGCGAACATTCATGCGAGTGTAACGTTTCAATTTAATTATCCGCTGCTACGAGGGAATTGTTAGACAATCGAACACCCTGTACAGTAGAAATGCGTTCTTCATAAATACCTTATTTATAATCTATGCTTATTTTTTAATTGTTCGAATAATAATTTTTTTTTTCACAAAGAGGACTTCCGCCTGATCGATCTCTTTCTCCCATCGATTTAGCGTCCTGATAAAAAAGAAGTCTGTATTGTATTATTGAATATAAGTGAAGGAATAGAGTTAGCTTATGCTTTAGAAATCTAGGTTTAATGTTTCCAAACCAGCTGTTCTAGGCCATTTATGTTGGTAGTGATATAGTATCGAATTTGAAATTTGTCAGAAATATTCCTGCCCGACAGTAACCTGCCGACCTTGGACCCCTTCTCTTGATTAGCACCCTCGCAACCCTCTTCATCCGAAAGCCCATTCATTCATTCCAGTCTTCTATCTATCTGTACCTCTATTCGTGCATCCATCCGTGCGTACGTCCATTCGTTAGTTCATTCGTTCAGTCATTTTGTCATTCGTTTATTTATTCGTTCGTTCGTTCGTTCGCTCGATAATCCATTAATTCTGTCATTGCTTTACTCAGTCAATCATTTGCTCATATACTCATTCACCATTAATTCATTCATTCAATCATCCACCCATCCACTTATTCGCTCATTCACTAATTTACTAATTCATTCTAGCAATCATTCATCTTTCCACTCATTCACTAATTCCCTTATTTACCACTGCCGTCAAACAATTGTATACAAACAATATCATGTTCCGGTTTCAAAGGCGTTGTAGTTATTGAAATAAGTGCGAAGACGTAACATCTTATGCCTGAGAGCGACGAGCACTATGTGGTGTTCTTTATCATCCTAACCTGCTCTCCGTTGTTATGGTTACCAACACTTCCTTAGCTCGCGACGAGCGGTTCTAGAAATATACTGAATCTAAGTTTAAATCTAGACTAAGGTAAGCCTTGCTTGTAGAAGACAAGGTTTTTTGGTTCATGAGCTTCGATCGTGGTAGCCTTCATGGCCCATTAAGCGAATCCGGGTTGAACAACTAGAGGTGGTCTAGATTTTGTTGTACTAAAACGAGGATGTGGAGGAGAGCTACACTCCTCCATGGGACGTGATTTAGACGTGATGCCTGGAGGCATAAGTGCTTTGAGTGGCAGATACCGGGGCCTCCAGCAAAGCTCTGAAGATTACCATCGAAGGGTTTTAGTGAGTGAAAATCCCACATAACTTTGTCTTCCCCCCAGATGCAGGATAATTAGTATAAGTTTACCCCCCGATAACAAAAAAAAGGTGGTAATGTATTTATTGTAGCAAAGCTAGGGTGTTGGTGCAACCCTCCCTACGAGTTTAGGCGTAAGGCAGAGAGGCACAGTGATCCTTAGAAAATTCCGGGGCTCTCCTCAACGTAATCAGAATGACCAGGATTTCAACAGCTAATTTACATCCCCACTGTTGGGGCACAGGCCTACCCTCATTATGAGGGCAATGGGTCACATTCACCACGCCGGCCCAATACGGATTGGTGACTTCACACACACCTTAGAATAAATTCTAATTCACGTGCAGGTTTCCTCGCGATGTTTTCCTTCACTGTTTGTATCTCGCTGTTGTAACTAAAGTTCACAAATGTACATAACTTAAATATTAAAGTTATTGGTACACGCCGAGATTCGAACCCACTATCTTCGGAATGAAGGCTAGACGAATCATTAGGCCAGCGAGCTACTAGGATTTAGTGTAGTACAAATACCACATAACCTGTCCTCTTAGAAGCAGGGTATCATTAGAAGATTTACCCCCTATAAAAAAGGTTTTATATAAAAATAAAATATAAATATGGTTGGCTTATGTTTGCGCGGGTACAAACCGCTTTTCATGAATAACGAAATCCTGAAAGTATTTTACGCGGCCGCGCTGAAAATACAGCGGCGCGCCATTTTCCTTTACCGCCGCCGCGCACCTACATACAGTTGTATTATTAATTCTTTCATACATTCTACAAATACAAAATAGGCGATAAAGCTCTTATTACATATATAAGTATATATTCTACAAAGCGACGACCTGTACTAGCCGTTCACCTAATAATAAGTGATACAACCGTAAAGTGACGCTAGTTAAGAGGACATGTATAGCGCCATATTGCTCTCGCTGCTTTAACGCACGAGTCTACTTACCAAAGTTATTTTACTAGCAACGCCCTTCAAACCCGAACATCTGTATATATCTATGTGAATGTATGTACTAGAGATTTCATTCTATGTACACTCAACACGATATTTCTGGACCTATAAGGCCTGGAGACTCTTTGGTAGAAATCCTTTTATTAGTACAGGTCATCCAGATGTCGAAATGTTACCTTACAAAGGGGTTGCGAGGGTGTTAGTAACTAGTTAAGGTTGGGAGAAATTATTTCTGATAAATTTCAAGTCTAATTATCAAATATAATTTTACGTTATTTATAGAAAAACTCTTCCTGGCCTATCAGAGTCTAGATGGAAAGATAATATCAAAGTTCATGAAGAGAATAATGAAAACTTACCCTAACAACATTTACAGCCGTAACCCCCAGATTTGCTAGCCGTAACAACCCCACAATTCCCTTTGGGAATTTATTTTATATTTTTTTTTATATAGTCACGCCTTTTTCCCAGTAGGGGTAGGCAGAGGTGAATAAACTACCCACATTTCGCCAGATGTGGTCAGATTAGATCCCATGTAACAGGGGGCGAGCCTGTTGCCACTTTATTGGGACCACCACACACACACACACAAAGATGATATCAGTGTGCGGGTTTCCTCACGATGTTTTCCTTCACCGTTTTTGTATCTCGCTGTTGTAACTAAAGTTTACAAATGTACATAACTTAAGTATTAAGTCATCGGTACATGCCGAGGTTTGAACCCGCGGCCTTCAGAATGAAAGCCGCACGCTCTAACCATTAGGCCAGCGAGCTACTTTTGGAAAGGATTTTCCTTTGGGAAAGGAATACTACAAAATCCATTCTTAGAAGATCTCTAAATAGTAGAAGTATTATCTCTGGCTATCTCCTATATATAGATAGAGAGAACTGGAAAGGGGATAGAAAACATTCTATATGGAAAATACTTTAACATATCAATCCCCTTAAAGGATATGAACATATACGTAGTAATGTAGGCACTATACTTTTATTGTTGTACCGGATGGCGATGACACGAATTTTTTTTTATATGATACGACTCTCATGTTTCTGTAATGTTTTTTTATAGTACTATATACTTCCATTCCATAGCACCACAGAATGATTAAGCGGCATTCTCTTCAGTCAACACTAGGAGAGAGGTACTGGTGGTAGGTACTACCGCAGCGCCTGTTACTGCCGCTTCGTAGTGTGCAAACATAACTGTGTTCCGGTTTGAATGGTGTTGCAGCTAGTGAAATTATTGGAGTACTGAAACTTTATAATTTAATTATAACACTATAATATTCTTTCGATTTGTATGATATACAAAGTACTGTTATAAATATGTAAAGAAAAGTACTGAATATCATACAAAGGATATCTCGTAAAAGGTTTTGCACAACAACTCACTGGACCCAGGCCAACCTCACCAGCTCGTGGTGCACCCTGCTGATCAACAAACGAAGCTCTGCCTCCCATCAACCCGCATTGAGCGTGGTGGAAAATGGCCCACTTTCCCCCATATGAACCTCCACAAACGATAACCCTTAATGCCCGGCGATACCGGACGTCATGCTGACTGTCAGCAGTAGACGTCTATCAGCTGATGACGTTGATATATCTTAAGTTATAGAAATTACAACTTTATATTCTTTTATAGGTCCCCAGTTAAAAATAGGATATGACGTCATTTACAGTCTCATTACGTCAAAGAGAAATTCTGTTTGTGTTTAAAGTATGCACGGCGATCGTGAATATGTTTAAGCATGATTTACTTGCGCTTATTGAGACTTTATACTAGTCTTGTTACCGCAGTAATTGCACTAGTAACAGGGACTTTTTATAATGAAAAATATACTATTAAGAATATAGGATATATTGCCGTAAAATGATAACTCGATAGTGGTGTAAAAGGGGATGAAAATTTGTTTGATAATTTAACCTAAATAATATATCCGTTCTATGTTTTTGATAAGAATTGGGGACAGTTGATCTGTTTGGTCTTTAAAGGTCCAATTCAGGTACACTGGTTTACGAGTGATGCATAGAGGTAATAGAAAGTTGTTCAATGGGGCTCTATTAGTCGCCTTTTACGACTACGAAGAGAGAGCGGAGGTCGTGAGTTAAGTTACGAGTTATAATATACAATATTTAATACTATTATTAGTATGTATGTAAAGGAATTTTTGGGGGAGGTATATGTCCAGCAGTGGACGTCTATCGGCTGGTGATGATAGATATTGAAGCTGTATAAACAGCCTAATTTTATTCATGGGATGACTACTAAAGAGGTAGGTGATTCATCATTATCATCATCAGCCGATGGACGTCCACTGTAGGACATAGGTCTCCCCCAAAGATGGCCATGTTTGTAGGGGTTCATTTCGGGGAATTTGGACCATTTCCCACTGGCTCAATGAGGGTTGGTGGGAGCTAGAGCCTCTGTTAATTACCAGGGTGCGCCACGAGCTGGTGATATTGGCTAAGGTCACCTAAGCTGCTTTACGGGACTCCCTGAACTAAGTATCTACATAGATTAGGGGTATAGAGAGAGTAACTAATCTAAGTAGTCTTAACTATTAGTTATATAGAAAATGGTGGAGGTATTGACTCACTTGCATATGCAACACATAGGATAGAGTGAGGAGGGCAGTGAGAGAGTGAGAGAGACAGAGAGTGAAAGAGACAGAAAGAGTGAGAGAGAGGTGATATAGAAACTACAGAGGGATTCGGCTCAAAAATGTTATCTGTCGTATTATTTCATCGGACCCATAAATTATAGTACCGGAAATTTGCAATTGAAATATCAATATTTCCATTTCCGATATACGTTTCAAAAATGAAGGTTGAACAGCGCTAAACATTTTTCACGTAACTTTGAGTGTTCTTTGTTTGCGTTTGTTTATTTCGTATTATTTTTACGCCAAGTGAGATTGTGTTTTTACCAAGCATTATTCGAGTATAGATTATACTTTGGCCGAAGTCTTGATCTAAATTTATGATGATGATAAATAACCATGATGATGAAGGTGGTAGTGTGTATGTCCAGAATACTTCCGCTGCTTACTGCTTTCACATATATGACTATGTTAGGAAATTGCATAATACTAGTAATATAATCAAGCGGCGAGTTAAGGATACATCCTTATCCATCCAATTGTCTACGACCTCCCAAATGGGACCAGAGACCTAGGTTTTAAAAGTGGGATGAAATAATATGTTACCCCATGAGGTCACCCTTTTATGAAGTCACCATTTTATGAGGTCACCTTTTCATGAGGTCACCATTTTGCTAGGTCCACCAAGCTTAATAAATACTTAGAACTTACTGTTTCACTGGTGGTAGGTCTAAATTGTCGAAGATCGTCTAGGTAGATATAACAGCAGCATCCACTTCTGCCGCCAAACAGCAGTGTGCAGATATTGCCGCCATCCGGCTTGAAAGGCGTTGTAGCTGTTGAAATAACGCAGGTAACGAAATTTAATATATGTGTCAAGGCGACGAGTGCAACATGGTGCAGTGTATATCATCTTAGCTAGCGTTGCTTTATTATAGAAAAGTGTATCACTTAACATTAGGTGATCGTTTCGCTCTTCCCGTCGCTTCGTAATATTAAGAACCACCAAGTGACATACGGTATTGGTATTTTAACTGGTGGTAATTGTGGGTTCGGTGGTGTGTAGTGGTAAGTATCGTCGCAACTAAAATGCAATGGTGACGGTACCTTCAGCTTCTTATTGTCTCTCATTGCTTCCTTCACAGTATTCCCTTTATGAGTTCCCAAGGTTGATCCTGGAGGGTAAACCTCGCCCCTGGTAGACGGCGGAAGAAATGTTTCGACGACATAAAGGAGTGGATTGGGTTTAAATACCGTCAGTTGAAAAGAATAGCTGAGGATCGAACTGGTTTTATCAGTCTGATGGTCAAATAGATTGAAGAAGGCATCTAATGATGATGATGATATGACTCACACCTAATTGATGTCCACTGCTGAATTTGGACCTCTTAAAAAAAGACTATATGCATTATCATGCAGGACGATTTAAGTATGATTATTATATTCAAAGAGAAAGCTGTTGTTCTTCCTTAAAAATTATTTCTTTATTAGTATCCTTTAATCCGTAGGGGTCCTGCAAAACAACTCAACCCAAACCAACCTCACCTGCTCGTGGTACACCATGCTATTCAACAAACGAGGCTCTGGCTAACACCAACCCGCATTAGGCTAGCGTGGTGGAAAACAACCCAAATGCCTTCAAAGGATGTGGACATCTTTGGGCGCGGTCTATGTCCAGCAGTGGACGTCTATCGGCTGATGATGATCCATTCTTGCAGGTAGAGAGAATTTGGGAATATTATATAATATATTTCTCGTTTTACGTAGAGGTGTGTTGTTATCCTATTGGGAATAAGGGAATAGGGATACTATTAAGTTATTGTATTAACCGCACCTGTTTTTTTTTTTGTCAAATTAATCAACTCTTTCATCATTCCGTTGCCGAGCCTCGTGCCGTGTAGGAGCTGAACTGTGAAATGGGTAAGTGTTGATCTTATTATTAAAAATATAATACTAGATATATTGGTGGTAAGTGGTAACGTGATCTGTGGTGAAACGCACTAAACTAGAAACAGTCTCTTCGCTTTTTTGAAGTTGTTCCACTCCTCCGCTGTTCTTATGAAGAACGAGGTGCTGAACATCTTCTTTCGCAAACTGGTGATGTTTACAGTTGTTGAATGATGACCCGCTTTGGTCCTCAGGTGGTGAATAGGGGATGAGGAGAATTACATCATATAATTCTCTCCTTTCTCCTGGTATTGAATCATATTAATATAAGATAAATTCAGTGTCTTTATCGGAGTTGATGATGTCTAGGTGACATCTTTTTATCTAGAGGAACCTGGATCACGAGCTTTTTACCTTTATACAGTTTACTAGACATTTAATATTGTTTCAAAGCAGAGGTTGTCTGTTCGTAACAGGGATATAAGGGAAAATTGTGCCTCCCTTAAGGGGATGCTAAAGCGGTGCGCCGACGGAAACTGAATGTTGATTGATCGATTGATTTAAAGTTAAACTTCAGTGTTTTATTATAAAACCTTAAAAAAATAGATGTTAACTAGTCGTCAGTAATGAGTATATTCTAAACTGGTGGTTAGACTTTGTTGCCAGAGACCATCTAGGTAGGTATCACGCCTATTTCTGCTGGCGAATAGAATGTGCCAAAGGTACTGTTTTCCAGTTTCAAGAGTGCTGTAGTTGGTGAAATAAAGGGGGGTGATGAGACAGCACAATCTGTTGCAGACCCATCATAACTAGTGCCTCGACTGAGGCAAATGGACTTACCATCATGAATGTTTTGTTTGTACTGTCGCTTAGTTTTCTCACCAATGAATCGGGACTGGGTCTGCTCCCTTACTATCACTCGACTTCGCTCTGGATTCTGGACATCGGTTACTTTAAGAATGCAGCTTTTCATATTCTAGAGACTCTCGCGTATATACTACACAGTAATATATGCACACTGTCTGTCACAAGCTTTTCAAGTTAACAGTAAAAAGTTTACGTACAGTAAAAATCGCAGCGGGTTTATCGCAAAGACGATAATAAAACCTTTACAAGAGGGTAAGTGTAAGGGCAGTAACTGTCTTCGAGATGATGCATTTTTAACCCTCGTCTCATATCCATACGTTTTTAATTTACCCTCCATTTCGGCTAAACCGATTTAAAATAAAGTTTAAATTAAGTTAGTTACGAATAGAATAAGAGACTTAAAAAAGCTTTACTTTGATGATAATTAACTTACGGTTTTACCATTAATTCACTGGTGGTGAGTCTCTGTTGATGGTGACTGACTAGATAGGTATCATCGCAGCTCCTATTGTGTCCGACAAACAGTACTCAGCAAACGTTACTGTGTTCCTGTTTGAAGGGCGTTATAGCTATTTAAATTACTGGGATAATGAGACTTAATATCTTATGTCCGAATGTGATGAGCATAGTGTGGTGATGTATATATCATCTCACTTAGGACCACGTTGTGGTGGGTAGTTGATATTATCATCAGTCTATATACGTCCACCGCTGGACATAGTTCTCCCCTAAAGATTCCCACATGATCGAGTAGAGAATGATATAGGTGGGACTATTTCCCACCACGCTGGCCCAATGCGGACTGGTGAGCCCCAGAGCCTCGTTCGTTGATTAGCAGGATGCACCACGAGCAGGTGAGGCTGGCAAGGATCCCGTGAGTTGTCCAAGAACCCATACACCCTTGAAGGGTGCTATAGCTGGTGGTGAAGTGTCCAGACTCAAAACACTATACATTGTGCTCGTCGCCTTCAAACAGTCTTATGTTTCGAGTCCTATGTAGTGCAGTGTATAGCATCCCAAGCAGCGCCAGACTGTCAATAGCACGCGTATCATTTAATATTAGGTAAACATTTCCCTCGTCTCATTAACTTGTAGAAAAAAAAAAAATTTAATCCAAATTTTTTTTTTTATTTTCACAACTCAACTTACTTATTTTTATTATAACGAGGAAGGAAGACGAGTAAGGCTTCCAGTAAGATTTTGTTTACAAAGCAAAGGCTTAAACATTCTGTTTATGTATTAATAAAATCTGAAAGACGACAAACCCTCGGAAGGGATGAAATACCTTACATTTTTAACTACCCTAAAACTTGTAAGAGTTAATATAAAATGGTTTTATAGCTGAGAATGTGAGAGTGAAATATGCGGAGAAAATATAGAGAATTCTCATTACTGACGATTCTTACTAACTTTAGATACTTTAATAACAATGTAAATACTCCTTTATAATTTTTTTTAAACATGAATTATTAATTGTGAATCATGACTTAATTGTGAATGTTTTCTTGTTTGTTCAAGTTTGTTTATCAACGTAAACAAACAACGTCGTTCTAACGCCCATTTATTATTTTGATTCTCCTATCGAGTTCCCCGTTCATTTACACCAACAGTCTATATACTAATAACTTCATAAGGGTGTCTATTCTATTAATAATTGTTTTCCCATATTAAGCTTTAGTATAAAAAGTTTAAGTTTTTATTGAAACGAGCGAGACTTCACCTGATAGTAAGTGACACTCCCGCTAGATAGGATGTTATACACTGTCCCGTATTGCGATCGTCGCTTTGAGGTATTAAGTCTCGTTATCTGAGTAATTACACTAGTTACAACTCCCTTCAAACAGGAACACAGTGATGTATGCACTCTACTATTTGAAGATTACAGAAATCTATACACACATACATATATATATATATACCTTTACTGATGGTAGGTTTCTGTTGTAGGATAGTGTAGGTCAGTGTAGGACAGCCGCAACGCCTATTTCTGTCGAAAAACAGTAAAATGCATACATCACTGTCTTCCGGTTTGAAGGGAGTTGAAGCTAGTGTAATTACTGCGGTAACGAGACTTGACATCTTATGTGTCAAGGCGACGAGAACAATGTAGAGCTGTGTATAACAACCCAAGTAGTTAAAGTTGTTATGAGCAAAGCACTTAATATTAGGTAAATGTTCCGTTCGTTTCGTACTTTAATATACATATATATACACACACATATATATATATATATATATATATATATATAAATATAAATGTATGTATATATATGTTTAAAAATACACTACAACTATGTGGTTTGGTGCAATTTTCAATGCAGTTTTCCCCCTTATATTTTCATTTAATTCATTCGGTAACCATTTCCGCAATAAATTCGGTAAAGCCACCCCTGTCTGGACGGTTCGGTAAAAGTGCAACTGTAACATACAGAGCACACCCCCAATTAATAGCTGAACCACCCATTCGCAGCGCGAGTGCAAAACAATTGATATTGTTTTTCAACGCGCTGTAAAATGCTAAAGCAAATATTATCCGGAAATTTCGTAATATTTTGCTCAATTCGATGTGAATTAGCAAATGTAAGTAAATATTTACTTTTTCTACTTAATACATATATTTTTTTTTATATATACGGGTAGCGAGAGATTGGTTTTGGGTATCCCTACCTGTATTTAGGTCTCAAGCAGGCGCGAATACTATTATTCGCGCGTAACCACTGATTATGAATAAGGAGTCATGACCTTCAATATCGAGGAACCCACTTAAAGAGAGATAACCACCGTGTCTTGGGTCTACCATGAGGAACTACATACTGTCATATAACCATATAATGCCAAGGCCCGTTCATGGAGCAACGTTACCGGAACTGCGATAGTGTGCGAGTGTTTCCGCTGTTTCGGCTAAAGGCGCTGCGAGGAAACCGTGTTGGTTTTCACCAGTAAGACTCTGGTATTACTTTTTCGTTGCCCCCCACAACGAGAAAGTATCCATATAGGATTTCGCTAAATAAAAAAAAAAGTAATCTACCTGTACGTCGAGCCGACTACACGGCGCCGTGTATTCGGCTCGTCAAACAAGAGCACATCCAGATATTTTGCGTAACGTATGTAAATCGCACTCGTAGTGTCTGTCTGTCACTAAACTTAACAAATTCAATTGACTATAGTTGCGTACCCTTAATGTGACCTAAGAGATTATTATTCTGATAGGGTGCTGGGGTATGCAGTGCTTATTTACCTATATGAAGCTTACAGTCCTGTGTCTAAAAGGCCGACTACACGGCGCCGTGTAATTAAAAGCGCACATAAAAATTCATAGTAGAGTATGCATACCTTATTTAAAACCTCCTTGCTTTTATGTTGAAAAACCTTTTCAGTGACAGGAGATTTTTATTTAAATAAGGATGTAACGGTATGCAGTGTTTATTTCCCTGCGCCCTGCGCCTGAGTGGCCGACTACACGGCGCCGTGTGCCATCGCCATTCTATGTGCGTGGCGGTCGAGATAATTCATATTATTATAGACGCTTTCTTTCTTCTCTGTCCAACGAAACTGAGACACATACAAGGCTTACACTTGAATATAAGTGAGACGTCTACCCATGGCAACGTGACGTTAAAATTAAGAAGCATCAGATTGTGCTCGTTTCAGATATAACATTAACTCTCGTTACCGCATTAATTTCATTACCTACAAAGTCCAACAAACCTGGACATAGTAAAGCATGCACACTACTGTTTGGCGGAAATATAGGAATTGCTGTGGTAGTGGTTTTGTTCTAGGTTTCACAATTA
This sequence comes from Troides aeacus, assembly GCA_033220335.2. Lineage (NCBI taxonomy): Eukaryota > Metazoa > Arthropoda > Insecta > Lepidoptera > Papilionidae > Troides > Troides aeacus. Next base: position 10,508,878 of record CM067280.1, read on the forward strand.
GTATACCTTCAGCTCCTTATTATTAATGATTAAACAATTATTTTATAAGACATTAACGTCTAATGAATGAGGTCGTTGCCCATTTCCTGTTATCCATTAAAGTGTTGCCGCTCTAACCTTTCTTAAAACAACCAATGTATGCCAAACAATTAGGGTCGCAAGGGGTTCTTTCGCAATTAAAAAAAAAACCTATGCGATAAAACGGGGTGTAAAGAATCTCGCACACCAACTTCCGGGATCCAAGTCAACCTCACCTGCTCGTAGTGCACTGGTAATCAACAAACGAGGCTCTGCTTCCGCCAACCCGCATTGGGCCAGCGTGGTGGGAAATGGCCCAAATCCCCCCATATGAAGCTCTACTTACGACAGCCTCTTGTACCCAGCGGTACTGGAAACCATGCTGACCGTACGTGGACATCTTTGGAGGAGGCCGATGCAGTCCACATTTGTATGTGGCATGCAGTTCTTATTTGTTTATATATAGCTCAAGCCTTTGTGTATGTGGAGCCGACTACACGGCGCCGTGTGAGCAAGCGTGCACAAATTTCTATGCTTATCTAGACTTAAAATATACTTACCAATTTTAACTTAGCATACTTGCGTAACTTTTGAGTCATCGTCATCATCAGCCGATAGAGGTCCACTGCTGGACGTAACTTTTGACAGAATTAAGATATTTAGTTAGCTATGGTATGCGCTGCTTATTTGCCTATTTCTATGAAGCACACGATTCTGCCCTGCTCTGCTGTGCCTTGACTTGCTCTGTCAAGACTGTGACGATGGAGATGGATGATGGAATATTTCAAGTTTATAACCCTTTTTCTATATATTTCAAAAGTATTTTGTAATTTTTGCTGTAACATGAAGGTTTTCTTCGACACGAACAAACAAACATAACCTCGCCTCTCCGCGGCTTCATGAATTATACAACCGAAATATATCACAAAATGTCTGACAAATGCATAAGTAATTCAAGTAGAATTAGAAGAGAACTTAGACTTGATAGCACCAAGTGTCCACTACAGCAATTATCCCTGAACGTAATAACAGACTAACTGCTGAAGCTGTGGACATCAATAGATGGAAGTGAATGATTGAACTCACCAACCGGAAACCGGAACCGTGTACATACTGCACCACATTACGCTCGTCGCTTTGAGACAATATGTTGAGTTTCGTTACGCCAGTTACACTTGCTACAGCGCTCTTCAAACCGGAACAGAGTACTGTTATCAATATTTGCAGGTGTGAGATATTTGATGTTATCTTATCATGTATATCTACCAAAAACCATAGTTGATAAGGAACTAGTAGTTAAACCATCATCGGGAACAGGTTATTCTCTTCATGGATCTCTTCATCTCTTTATGGAGGAGTAGGAAGTGAAGGAGATATATATAACAACATAGTATATATAGTCTTTTTGGGGTAAAATATATTTATTAAGCCTGTACAATTAAGATTAAATCTTTACCTTATAAAATTCTATTGCATGATGAAGACGAATAAGCAGATGTGGAAACGGATAAGCAGGAATATATATAGAAAAATAAGGAATATGTGGGTTAAGAGGGAGAGGAAGACAATCCTCATCAACCCTACTAAAAACTTTCAAACAAGTAATTCAGAAAAAAAATATCTTATATGATCTTCATATACTAGGAGCCATGTTTGGTTCAACCAACACTGGTGGCAGTTCTCTGTTGCCGGAGACAGTCTAGGTAGCTACCACCGCAGCGCCTATATCTGCTGTCCAACAGTACAGCACAAACATTACTGTGCTCCTGTTTGAAGGGCGCTGTTGCTAATGCAATTACTGGGGTGAAGAGAATCAACATTTTATCTCACAACGCAATGAGCGCAATCTGGAATAACATCTTAACTGGCGGCACTTAGGTATAGGCGAGCGTATCACTTACATTCAGGTGAACGTCCTTCGTCCTCTCGTCGCTTCGTAGAATAAAAAAAAAACTTATTATAATTTTTCTGACCCCTTTTCACCCTTAGATAAAGGTAACTTCTAATTTAGGATATCTTATCAGATTCTATCTTGTGGCTCCTAGGGCTATCTTGAGTTATTAAACGAAATGTGGTGCTGTGTATATATTCTAAGCAGAACTCTACTCATTAATATTTGCTTGATTGACTTTTTTTTTATACAATTAAAAGACGAGACCATCACCTGATAGTAAGTGATTCGCCCGCCTGTAACAACGTGACGCTTGTTAGGATATACTGAATCATATTGCGGTCGTCGCCTGAGACAGGATGTTAACTCTCGTCGCCCCAGTAATTACACTAGCTACAGCGCCCTTCTAACTGGAACACAGTAATGTTTGCACACTGTTCAGCGGTTGAAATAGGCGTTGCGGTGGTACCTAGACGGTCTCCTGCAGAGACCTAACATCAGTGGAACAGTGAAATGCAGATTTCATGATCGTCCTTCGAAGTGTAACTTACCGTCATGCGTAACTAAGTTTACACTTGTTTTGTTATAGTAACGAAAAATCCAAAACGGAAATGAATGTAGCGGATACATTTTTTAAAAAAAAAAACGTTTCACTTTGTCACTTTGATAAGGGCCATTCTTGCATGTTGTTTAAATTGGCGTGAACGCGCTGCACTTTATAAAACTCTATTGAATTTAGACGTAGCATTTGAAAATTTAAAAAGGAAAAGAAAGGAAAAAAGGTTTTTTTTTTATATAACACAAAAGAGTCTTTATTGAGTATTTTAGGAAGATCACCTATGAGGTGGACTGATCAGATAAAGGCGACAGTCAATGGCTCATTACTATATGAACGCACTAGGAAGGCGACTATGGCGGCGTGTTGAGAAACTTACCACCTACACCGGAAGTTATGACCACTACCACTCAGTCAAGAGTGATACCAAAAAAGTAACTATTTATTTATTAAGTTCCAAAAGAAATTGTAATATATAAATACAAACAATATTAATATGAAGCACCGGCTCTACCTCATTATATCCGTTCCAGTCTTACTTTAGGATTAAGAAAAGAATAAAGGATTCTTCTTAAAGACCCTCTCCAACTAGTGAAGGTTGTATAGTCCTTTCTGTATCCGGTTTGGCGGAACAATTGGGACGGCCCAGATATACCAGTCTATTCTCTGGTATTCCACAACCATGAATTTTCTTACTCACCTTTCGTTTTCCAGAAACTCTACCCATTATAATCAGCTGGAGAAGATCATATCGCTGATGACGGAGTACTTGACCGAAGAAGCTTTTGGCCTATTCGTAATAAAGGATTATATATATATGTGATTTACACATAAGGTTTGGAGACTCGAAGGAAGCATTGTAAATTAACTACATCTAAGTACAGATACTTAACAAGTACTTGAACTTGTTTCCTGTACGGATAAATTAAATTAAATGAAATCAATTAAACTTTTACAACTACCGCCGTGCTCTCCTCAGCAGAAAAATCCATCGTGAAAGAATTTTAATCAAGTTATTTCCTAATGTAAACTTCCAAGACATTATTAGCTGCTGAAATCTCTTCACATGAAAAGTATTTCAGCAAGGTGGATGCTTTTAAATTTATAATTGTGAGGGTTTTCTTTAATGTTTACCTCCCCTAAGCCCGGGCGAAATTCATTTGAAAATGTATGAATGAAACCGGTTAATGTGCCTTATTCATAAACTGTGAAATTGGATTTTCTATCTAAACAAGTTTAATTTTCCTCAGTTCAATACATATACAAACTTTTTAAACGCTTTCTATTCATCATCATCATTTCAACCGATGGACGCCCACTGCTGGACATAGGTCTCTTGTAATGTGTCCCACAAAACGAGATCTTGCGCTACCAGCGATTTTTTTGACCCTGGTTCTTTTACAAATCTATTTCTATTACGATTTCTATTCATATTAATAGCTAATTATATATATATAATGAAAATGAATTTTCTTTGTTCTCCAATCACGTGAAAACTAGTGAACGTATCGACAAAAGAACATAAGCATTCGACGCGGAATGATTTATAGATCGATATAGACAATTTATGATTTAAATTTCATAGATCCTTTATCATTTTATTTCTATATAACTTCCATAAACATTTTATTTAGGTATTATTTATGCGGTTGCTATAGTAACCGTTGCTATAGAAAGCCATTAGCGATCTAATTTTATATTACGACCAGCAAAGCGGGCGGTGAACAACTAGTATAAAATAGGAATCAAATACTACCGGAAATAGTATTACCCACATTATAGACAATGAAGTTGATGATGGTGACGCATTGTGCCTAATAATGCCCCAGCTTTTATGTCAAAAGCTGGACGACAGCGATGCTGTTATGGCAGCAGATTTACAATATGAAGGTGGTTATACCAAGATATCAATATAATATAAAAAATAAGTGGATTTGAGAAAACCCCATCATTGACCAAAGTCAGCTACACTTTGTACATAAATGTCATCAGCTGATAAACGTTGGACATAGACCTCCCCAAAGATCTCCACAAATACGCGTTAAACAACCTCTTTGTTGTAGATTAAAAAATCCTCTTAAATTCTTTACAACATACTGAAGCAACTTAAAATTGTAATTAACAATCTTTTTTCTCAGTTTCATAATATTCTTATGATGAAGAGAAAGAAAGAAAAATTGGATAAACTGCTTCTAGATTAGTGCGCTTAATCACCTAGATCATATCTCCGACGGTTGTAATCTAGCACTGATTTATAAGTGAAAAATTAACTATATTTCAATGAAATGATCTAATTCAGTTATCACAATTCAGAAGGGCGAAAAAATCTGATATTGTTGCGTACAATTGAAATTCGTGGCACGCTCCCATCTTACCCTGTAGGCGTTGGCAGAGAACATATAGTCATTTAAAATCGTCCCAAATGACCCGTTTGCGGAACGCGCCACAGACTAACACGACTCCCTTATAAAGCGCTCGCGATCACGCAGTATACTCACGCAACTGTATCCAATTTGAATTATCTAGGTGCGGAACATAGTCTCGCTCTTTTATCCCATTCAGTGCCGCCGGAGCTTTCGCAGTGTGCGGACGTGTTTGCGATTTTGAAATTCGAATGCGAATTTACACGCGACGTGAACTGCTCCAAGTAATTTCGTACGTCATAACTTCAACTTAAACTATTATAATGAATAATTAACTGTTATTAATATAGAAATATTCGAGTATAATTATTAATATAATATACTTATGGTTTGTGATCGTGTATTGTCTAAGATGGGGAGCAACATCTGGAGTCTCACCTTTACGTCATTATTTGTAATACTGTTCGGAGGTAAGTTAAAAGTTTTTAAAAGTTCTAAGTAAAGGAAATTAAGACATTTTTTTTATATTTAGTATATAAATTAATTGATACTGTAAAGATGTATATAAACATTTCTTATTTTATTTCACATACTTCATATCCTCTTCATCAGGAACGAAACTTGATTTTGATGGTATGTCTCTAACGATCTGAATATTAGGAGTTTAATACTAAATTCTATGACTTTTACGGGGTGAATATTATTAATGTTTTTTTTTTAAAAACATATAAACACATATAAAACGTCAACATTAGTTATTAGATTAGATTCTAAACTAACTTTTTTTTCGTTTCAAAGCTGAGAAAGTTAAATAATTTTACCTGAATTAGAATAAACATAGAATTTTGATCTGACTGAAAAATCTGAGAGGCTTTACTTGATTATATATACTAGTGCTTGATCACGATTTCACCTGATTAATCTGAACCTGAACCTGAACTCTCATTATATATGTTTGAAAACGAAAATGCCGTCTAGATATTTTACTCTATTTTATAATTTGTTATCGCTAATAGGGGAGAACAAAGATCCTAAATATTTTCTCGTCTTATTTTTGGTGAGCACGTTTCACCACCCACGATCCCTTTGTCACTTAAGATCATACGAAATGGAGGTCAAGTGTTATTCTAACCCCCAGTAGATAAACAAAGATCATTTAATATATTTAACATGTGTTATAATTCGCCCACAACACTGAGGTAAGTATAGATAGTATTAGGGAGTATATAACAGAAGCAGTAGTGTTACTAACCAACGATAAAAGTTAACTACCACCAGTTACCGTCGATTTCGTTGTACATAGTACATTCCCATTTTGTCTCTGAAGTATTTCCACAAGTTTGTTTTCCGAATTCAGTGCTGCAATGAAAGACCTGACCTAAATCTGCAGTACATAGATTTGGTCGGATACTTTGTCAACTTGAGATTTCATTCCGTCGAATGGTCATTGAGTATTTACAACGACAAAGCTTTTCATAAACTTTTAAAACAACATTGAATAAAAAACATTATTTATGAGTTCCTCATCATCATCAGCCGACAAGCTACTCCCAAAGACTTCTACAACAAGCAGGGACACCACGCTGGGCCAATTGTTTCCTTTGTTACTAGTGCAATGTTATTTTTTAAAATGATGTCTGTATTTGATAGAAAAATTCAAATACTTCAAATCCTCTTGATAAGTAAAGTTTTGGGTACTAAACTAGATGAGAATAAAGCTTCTTTCCACCTTAATACTATAAATCTAAAAAAACCGAAGAAAGCACTAATTGATTGTATAGTTAATGATACGAGAGGAATAGGTGTGAATACTAATATGATAGATGTTTAATGTGAGGAGAGAAAAAAAAACATGTTGCTGGCAAAATAATGCTGATGAAGTTGTATATAAAGAACTTATAAGAGTCAAACGGAAAGGTAGAGAATAAAACCTTTACAAAAATGAAAAGGAGGAAATTGTTACAAGCACCTTTAAGTCCAGTAATCCGCATTGGGGCTGAGTGACGGACTTATTCAAAAGGATGTCAGTCCTTTAGCAATGTTATAAATTTAGCTGCTAGTTATTTTTTTATTTTCTAAAATGAAAACTGAAAGTACAGAGATTAAGAAAATGAGTTATTAAGGAAATTTCTATTTCAAGATCTGAAGGCACTGAAGTTTTAATACCAGGCAATTCTTAAATTTTAAGGGAGGTATGTAACTATATGGCTAGGGTGTTTCCTACCAGCAGTTGGATATCCTGCTTATCAAGTCGGTTAGTATATTAAAAACAATATCAATAATATAACATAGTATTCACTTTTTAATGAATAACAGTGATTGTATACCGTCTTTGATTCCAAAAATAATGTTTTTAACTAAAGTTCAGCAGTAAACAGCAATGGCATGAAATGATTAAGATGATTTTGTGTTAAATTTAAAAATTATGGTCTGAATTTTTGGAAATCTACTCCTCAGTTAGATATTTGAGAGACAGGAGTTGAAACTTTCAGCATTTTAATTAACCCATTGCCGTAAAATCACGTTCGGGAGGAATCGCTCCCTCTTAACTAAATTCAAACTTGAAATGGGACGGAATTCTTTGAGAGTAATGAAACGTTCAAATAGCAATCGTCGGTGCACTTCCGTTTTACGCAAATATTTCATTTACCCCCCATAAATTATTAAATCATTTTCAAAGTGTTCAACAGTTAAACTATCTTCCGGTTTTTAGTTAAATTAACTAATTAACGTTTGATTGAATCAATAGTAATGCAATTCTAGTTGAAATGGTTTAACAGCAGCACAGCGTTTATCGATTTGTTATATACAATACTAGATGTTCCCCGCTCGTTTCGCTGGCCGTAACAGCCCCGCATCCCCTACTGGGGGTAACATTTTGTAAAATCCGTTCTTACCTGTATATGACAGCTCATAGGATCATCATTATCAGAACCTGATAGACATCCACTGTTAGTCATAAGCCTCCCCCAAAAGATCTCCACATCGATTGATGCAAATACTCCTATCTATGTGCAAGTATGTCACTTAACATTACGTGAACGTCTCGATCGTCTCGTCACTTAATTGCATATATAAATAAACTTCATGTTTCCAGGCCTTATGGTTTTAGGGATATCGTGATTAGTCTCTTGACTGATGAGACTTGACTTGAGAGACATTGGCGGATATCTCTTATATACGTATATACAAATATAGAGCTCTTTAAATTCGTTAAAATTAGGCTGTGGGCTAGGGCGGCCGTGGATCCGGGTCCACGATACCAGTAGCACATGAGCTGTAAGAGTCAGTATGACTACCAAGCGCTCAACATCAGAGAACAGTGGTTAAGAGCACTTAAATACTATCGGTAATAGATACTCGCCCATGAGAATCTTTTTGGTTTTATCTGAGACCTATAAGAGATTTGTGTTTACAGTATTCATAATTTGAATTTATTATGAATAAAATAAAGTTATTCAAAATGTTTGCTTAAACATGAGTAATTGGCTCACGCGATAACTTGATTAAGTAATCTCACGTGGCAATATAATAAAGTGATTCTATTAGAGTTTCTACGAAAGCCGAAACAATATTGTACGATATAAAGTGAGTGATTTCTTTTTGTATTCTACCTTTGTGATTAAGTTAAATAAGTTAACTGCTGGTAGGACTCTGTTGTCGGTGACCGTGTTGTAGGTTCAACAACAGTGTGCAAACATTACTGTGTACCAGTTTGAAGGGAGTTGTAGCTATTGAAATTACTGAAGTAGTATCATGTATCTTAACATCCCATGGGTCAATGCGACGAGCGCAATACGGAGCTGTGTATAACATCCTAACTAGCGCTATGGTTATATGCAGGCGTATAAATTACCATCAGGTGAACATCTCGTCTCATCGTTTCATTGAATAATAAAAAAAGAAGATAACGTCGCGAGAAACACTTTGCGAAAATAATGCGGAGACGTAAAACGGAATTAGGAACAAACGGTACATAATACTGATACCGCCGACGACACTCGCGAGCGCTCGCGTTACCTAACCGCTCACGTATCTTCGCGTGATACCCTTCATCTTCAGACGGCATGCGACAGCTTTTATGGATTGTTACTTAAAGACAAAGTGCCAGTTTAAGTCACCGTAATGTTTAGATAACGTCGAGTGTGAAACAACATCGCTTCGTTAAGCTCGTACTTTTCAAAGCGTTTAGAAGTAACCACTTATTTTAACCGATAAAAAAAGAAGAGTCCTCAATGTATATATCATCATCATCATTAGCTGATAGACGTCCACTACTAGATACGGACCTGTCCAAAAGATCAGCAGCAGTAGGGGCTGTCGTACGTAGGACTCCATAAGGGGTGATTTGGGCCATTTCCGACCACGCTGCCCCAATGCGGTTTGGTGGAAGCCAGAGCCTCGTTTTATTAATTAACAGGGTGCATCACCAGCAGGAAAGGTTGACTTGGATCCCGTCAGTGTTCGGAAATCCTTACACACTAGATTTCTATTGTCTGCTGCCGGAAACAACGTAGGTACCACCATATGATCTGTTCCTACTGCCACTTTACTGTGTTCCGGTTTGAAGGGCACTGTAGTTAGCGAAATTACTGGAGTATCGAAACTCATTTTATATCTCAGGCGATGAGCACAGTGCGATGTTGTGTATAACAACTTCAACAATCATTATCATTAGGTGCTCTCTTCAAACTGAAGTTTGGCGATCAGATTGAGAGAACCAATTCGATCCTCTGCTATTCTCTTTACCTGATGGTATTTAACCCTGGTCCACTCTTTTATGTAAACAGTTTCTTCCGCCGTCTACCAGGTGCATGTTTTCCAGGAATTTTGCTCTGCAGGTGATCCTGGGACCGTGGGAACTCATAAAGAGATTCTCTTTGAAAGGGTCCGAAAAATGCTACCTTTTTGGGCCACGTTGTTATGAGCGGGCGTATCACTTACCATCAAATAAACATCCCGCTAATCTCGTTGCTTACTTGTATAGAAAATACTTCCATTATTTCATTGGCAACAATGAAACTACTTTTTACTCCATACAAATTGTTTAATCGATTAAAAACAATAAAAAAATCTCATGTTTAAGGGATGATCCATGTAGAAAAAAAAATGTATTTAAAGGGAACAAGGGTTTATATCATTGTTTCTGATGGCTGAGGATAACGTGTAATTAGCCCTAATATTCGGTTAAGTGGAGGTCACCACAAACCCAATTACTGGTAATGAGGCATTTCATAGTCCTTAAGGATCTCTTAACTGTCGGTTAAACGGTATGCTATATTATATACTTTTTAGAAGCCTTATCCTCCTATATATATATAGACATATTTCTTCCTTATGTTTGTATATAGAATATAATGATTAAACAATCCTTGAGATGATTATCATTCGCACCAATAATTTTATGTGCGATAATTCTGTTTATAGAGTCACTTAATATCAAGTGAATACGAGGTTAAGTATCAGTTTAATACAGATAAAAAATCTATTAACATACACAAGTTCGCGATAACCTTTATATGTTTGTCCTCGTATGTATACTGATAGTAATTTTACTATCAGTTCTTTGACAAGCTGTGATCACGTCTGTTGGTTAATGATACAACTCGCAAGAGTATCTCGCTAGTTAGGATAATATACACTGCACCACATTGCATTCATCGCTTTCAGCATTTTGTTGGTGCTTAGGGTTGTATGTTAAGTCCATCGAGATAACTGACGTTCTCTTATCAGCACCGTATGAGATGGTACCTATCTAGACATTCTCCGATCTGACACCTGTTTGGTTAGTGATTGGATAGAGTTAGAAATCTACAGCGATAATATCAGTATTTGTTGGTACATATATAGAAGGTAAAAGTCCACCCACTGGAGGCCTATGTCCAGCAGTGGACATCAATCAGCTGATGATTAAAAGTCCCAACACATTCATATAAATATAAAGAGTACTTATTACAGTCTGTGTACCGTGTGTACAGTACTCCGCATGCGCTAGATCCGTGACGTGGTGTAGTGTTTCCCCGTCGCCCCACAATGTACTTACTTGTTTGAATAATGGAGTATCATCACACTTGGCGTCACAATAACCCCCTCGACTCCGCCACTAACAAGTTTTACTTGATATTTGAAACTTTTCTATACGTATCACTTGGTGGCTGCGGCGCGGCGCGCGACGTGGCAACGCTGCCACACTCACAATGGAAACTTTGAAGGATAGGGTTTCTATTGAAATGTGTAATAACAATTTTAAATTAGCGATCGTTGAATTTATTTACATATGTATATCTTAGATAAAGTTAACTTTATTATGTACTTTGGAGGACTTAGCCAGGATAACTTGAACATGGAGATTGATAGATTTACTCGGCTCTCGCTCTGTATTCAAACTATTACGAATAGGACTAAGGTAAGTAAGAAAGAGTTTTTGGGTTCGTGGGCTTTGAAAGTGGGGTCATTGCCCTTTAAGCGAGCCCAGCATGAACGACCAGTATAAAGTGGCCTAGTGCTTGACTGACCTAAGCGAGGGACTGAGAAGAGCTACAGCCTATCCTAGGACGTGCTTTAGGCGTAGACGGGAGGCACCTGTGGGTACCGTAGGCAATCCCAAGGTTCATCTGCACTGCAAATGGTACACCAAAGGGGTTTTAGTTGGTAGAACTTCGACATAACCTTGAAGAGACATTCGGCTTAATTGGACAGCGTTTGAGAAACTCGACCATATCTTCACTTTACAAATTCGACAATGTCCCAATATGAAACTTTAAACAGTGCATCCTTCCAACCCTCACCTACGGCATAGAGTCATGATACCTGATCATCTAGTTGGTCATAAGTAAAATATTATATTTTCATTAGATACGTAATTGGATTACGGTTTTTTGTGCCATTTCCGTTAATATAAACCTAAAAGTATATTAAGAGCAAAGCAAAGTGAAACTTCTACGCATATTGTGGATGACAAGAAAGTAATTACGAGAAAATTAATAAATTTTCCACTAGCCGCGGGGGAAGTACACGATATTATTTTCCCTGCACGTCATCGACACAACAACGTGGGCACCTTTCTCATGTAAAACAAAATACTAACTGAATTGGTAGTTTCAACATATAAAGTAATGTTTGTGTGTTGTTTTGTTATTTCATACAAAGCTGCGATAGGATATCGCTAAGGATGCTCTGACTCTCATCTCAAACTGGCGATATGAAAACGATTGTCAGATTTGGAACTGTCAAGGAATAATAAAATCAACCAATCCTACCATTTACAGGAATCGAACTGGAGATATTGATATCACATGGCAAATTGTAAGCTGCTGTGCAATACAAGCAATTGTATAGTTACAATCATAAATAATTATTACCTCTGTCATACGACTCTTATATGTGATTAGATTAAGCTCGGTATGGCTAAGAAACTAGGTTCGATTCCCACTTATCCTGAGATTACGGTGAAGGGAATGTCATCAGGAAACCAGAATCTACACCAGCATCAGCATATACAATCGTCATTCGCTAAACGGCTCGTCAGCATAGTGAATAACTGATGTTGACTCTTTGTGAGACAAAACTCTGAGTCCCAACAGTGGGAATGTCAGCTGTTGATTAACACAACAATGCACTGTTGTACTAACATAATTGTTTTTCTAGTATAATAGAAATATAGACGCATAATACTTATTGAATATATTTTATGCGGCAGTCCGCGGAATGCGAAATGAGTTACGTACGGAATACCAGCGCACATCCTTTATTTCATATTCCGCGAAAGGAAATATGTTAAAAAAAAAAAATAATAATAACAATTCACGGAGATTCCTCCATGAAAGAGATCCCGCTTTGAATGTTTAAAGCGTCTGAAGCAAAAGATTAAAATAAGCTTTCTTGTTTAAGAGAAAGTTTTTCTTTTCCGATCCTATAAAGGCCACGGCTCCGTCGGTTCATCTGAGGTTCTTAATTAAAAAACCTGAGGGAACAATGGTGCCCACGGAACGGGAGCAGCGTCCTCGTGCATCTATACAAACATTTTCCTTTCCTACCTTCTTTTGGGGTAAATCTATTCGATATCACCTTTCCACTTGATGTTTTCCCTTTGATTACATTTACATTTGTTTATGATTATTACTTGGTAGTAATAAAGTAATATAACCTAATTATCGGTCCTTTTAGCGTCGTCGCCGGATCCATTATCGTCTCCTGAATTAAACTCGTAAACAAGGTCACCTGATAGATGTTTTTTTTTTTATGAAATACTTATTATGAGATATTTATATATATATCAGCGATTTTATTAAGAATCTATTTTTGATCTGTTTATATATTTTTTTTTTCCAAAAACAAATTTGATCTGAAAGCTGTAGCTTGGAAAATCAAGTTATAAGTTTTATGAGTGGAAGAAAGAAGAACTTAAGATAAGTTGTTCAAAATGTATTAGCACGTTTAATTAGGGTATCTCTATATCAACTAATATAATAGATTTTTACTTAACTGGTATAAATATACACATATTTCTTATATAAAAATCACGAAGTTTCTGTTTGTTTGTTCTGAGTAAATTACGAAACGACTGAGTCGTTTTAACGAGATTGTAAGTAGGAGAAGCTGCGTTTGTCTTAAAAGAAACTTAAGTATCGAACTTAAAAAAATTATTAAAAAAAATACATCCCTATTTACTTGTAGTTTTATCAATTTTGTTCTCAATTACTTTCTTAATTTTTTTTTTTACTCTTTAAATACTATTGAAACATTTCTACTGTTCTATTAGTACTATTAACATATGTATAGGAGATATCCAATGATTCGTTGACTTATAAACGTAAACACTAAAAATTTGGTAAAAATATTACTTAAGTCGTTCAAAAGTTAGCTTAGAACGAACTTACAAACTTCCTTGCCCAAAGGAAGTTGCAGGGTTATCACGGCATATTTTTCATCTAAGCGACGAGACGAGCGGAACGTTCACCTGATGGTAAGTGATACGCCCGCCCATAGAATTGTGGCGCTAGTTGTACCACGTGCTCGTCGTTTTGAGACATAACATATGGAGAACCGTTACACCAGTAATTTCACTAGCTACAGCGCCCTTTAAACTTGAACACAGTAATGTTTCCACACGGTTTGTCCCCTACAATAGAAGCTACGGTGGTACTTACTTAGAAGGTCTCCAATAAACGATAAATAATGGTAATACAAAAAGAAGAAATTTGATAAAGGTTTCATATCTGATGTTGAATATTCTCCAGATGCTTTATCAGGTCGTGATCTTTGAGGAATAACGGATAAGGAAAGTGAGGAGAAGGCGATATTCAAAAGCGACGTTTGTTTAAGAGATGAGTTGCGACGGTAATATCACGAGATGAATGTTACATATTAATTCGGATTATATCGATTCCCGTCGCAGGGACGTCAGAGAGATCAGTTGTTAACAAAGCTGGCGAAGGTTTGAAGATGAAGATTTTCATCCGATCATAACACTGAAAAATATAAAACGATATCTCCTTCCTTCAATCACTTCATTACCTTCATCACCTTTCAAACCGGAACAGTGCTCTCATCACCATTAACACGCTTTAAATATTACATATCGATGTGACGAATGAGATGTCGACCTGATGGTAAGTGATACGTCTGCATCAACGTGGCGTTAGGATGATATACACAGCATCACGGTGCGCTTATTACCTTGAGATATGTGATGTTAAGTCTCTTTACTGTAGTAATTTCCCTAGCTACAACCTTTCAAACTGGAACACAGTAATATTTCCACACTACTGTTTTTCGATAGAAATCGGTGTAGGGGCGGTAACGTCTAGTCGGTCGAGACTTTTTTTTTGTTTCCGGGAAATTTTTGCAAGATATACCTGCTTCTGAGGGAAGTGAGGGTTTTCTGACATTCTTACTCAATAAAACCCCTGCGGTGGATCTCTCTGAGGAGAAGCCTAATCCTCATAGGCACCATCGTTGAACCATACGCTGTCCTATGCAGGTTCGCTTGTCTCCCACCCTCAAGGACCGCGAATCTCCTTGACCGTTTAATCGCCTTCTACGACAGGCAGGGCTTACCTTAGTCCCATTCTTACTATCCTAGGACTACAGAACTGCAGTAACAGAGAATTGCTATATATAACTTAGTTTATACTTAGCTGTGTAGTAACATTTAAATAGAATATTCAAGGAACAGTTTACGATGAAGCTTTTCATCACTCGAAACTTATTAAAACAGCTATTGTGTTAAAAGCGTTTGTTTGAGTATAATATTACATGTGCGAAGAGCTGCTGTTCGAACAAAGACCAGTTCCACGTAGAAGTCTTACTTGAAAGGTATTCATGGTGCTTCCAAACGCGTAAACATAACCCCCGTATAATCAATAACACTCGCTGAAGTGAGTCGCTTAGAATAATTCAAGTAACGCTTCGCCGTGGGTTTATGGTGATTGTATTTTTTTTTTATAACATAGCAACGAGACAAATCCATTTCGGACGCTGAATATTAATGCGCAAATTTGAAGGACGCTGTAGCTTACGAAATTAATGAGCTTATGAAACTTATCATGACGTAAGAAAGTATAGAAGAACATTAAGCTCTGTAGAGCGTTACTTTGTCGCTGTTGTATTTTCCTTTTTTTATGCAATTAAGCGATAATACGAGCAAGATGTTCACTTGATGGTAAGTCATACGCCGACCCATAACAATATGCCGCTAGTTAGAATGATATACACAGCACCAGATTGCGCTCCTCGCCTGAGACAAGATGTTGAGACTAGGTACTTCTCGGTAATCACACTAGCTACAGCACCCTTTAATCCGGAATACAGCAATGTTTACATTCTATATAATATATTATATAATATTTATTTAAGTAGAGATTTGATATATAAGTTTTACTACATTATAAAGAAGAGAAAAATGTGTATAGACTTAGGTTGTTAACTTTGTTATGGGTTGACGTATTACTTACCATCAGTTGAACGTCTCGGATGTCTCGTCGAATAAAAAGAAATATTATTATAACATTTTAGTACTTTTTTTTGATTAAACGAAGAGACGAGACGATTGGGACTTTCACCTGATGGTAAGTGATACGCCTATACATAACAACGTGGCGCTTATAAGAATGGAATATACAGCACCACATTGCGCTCGTCTCCTTGAGACATAGGATGTAATGTCTCGTTACTTGAGTAATTTCACTAGCTACAGCGCACTTCAAACGGAAACACAATAATGTTAGCACAGTAATGTTTGACGGCAAAAAAAGGCGCTGCTTAGACCATCTCCGATAAAGGAAACCTGTCGACAGTAAACACTGATACAGATACAGGCAGACATACAGATAATGTTCTAAAGATCTAGAATCTATAACAACAATACGATTAAACAAATTATGGTAGATTTTAATAGTTAATACATGCAGTAAAAAGTTTAAACAGATATGTCAACAGTTGCAAATAATTTGTTACTGTGTGTAGTAAGAAACTTGTTAGATTTAGTTATTCAGTTTCATAGACGAAGCCTGTTCTTCACATTTTCAGATTTAATTGACGTACAGGAGAAGCGAGTCACGTGCTACGAGCGTAGCGTAAAATTTTAAGTGCTACATTAAAAGCTACAATTACAGGAAGCGAAGCGCTCCCCGCACTGCTGATGGAGTCATTTCGATTCTCAAAGCGGAATTGTAATTAATTGAAACGTCATGATTTATTCCAAGATCATCGTTCTCGACGATAAAACACAGACAATAATTATTACTGTGATTTTAATAATTTTTAATTATTTATGTCTTAAGTATTAAAAATAGTAAAATGTTCACCTAATAGTGAGTAATACACCGGCTCATAATAACGTGGCGTTATTTAGCATGATGCACACAACACTGCATTATACCCATCGCATGAGTATTAAGTCTCGATATCCCTTTAATTAACCAGCTACAAAGCCCTTAAAATCGTGACATAGTAATGTACACCCTACTATTTGGTGACAGAATTAGGATTCGTGGTGGTATTTTAGTCTTATCTAGTCCACAGTTGAGCATAAGTATACTCTATCGATTTTCAGATCCGATCCGAATATTAAGTCCTCGGGTACTATTTCTGCCACCAAACTTTAGTGTGCAAACATTACCATGTTTCAGTTTGAAGAGCGGTGTAGTTCAAAGCGATGGGAACAAAGTAGAGCCGCGTTGTTATGGGTAGACGTACAGCTTACCATTAGGTGAAAATGTAGTCGGGTTGTCGAATAAAAAAAAAAAAAAATCTATTTTTATTTGACAAGTTTTATTTAGGAAAAGCTAATCAAACAGTTAACCTTTATAAGAGTGCGAAAACATTACTAATTCTGAAAGGCGAAGTAGTAATTTATAGGCCCTAAAAGTCATGATACTTACATAATTTGGGTGTTAGAACAATTAGTTATGAAATTAGCATCAAGATAATTTTTTTTTTATTCAATGAAGCGACTAGATGAGCGGGTCGTTCACCCGATGGTAAAAGATACGCCTGCTCATAACAACGTGGCACTAAACGAGATGGTATTTACAACACTTCATTGCGCTCGTCGCTTTGAGATATAAGATGTGAAATCCGAAATGTATTAGTGTTTGTCGGCAGCGATAGGCTCTGCAGTGGTACCTACTTAGACGGTCTCCTCGTATCCTCGTAGCCGTGTACACACTAATGCTACAGCGCACTTCAAGCTGGAACAATGCAATCATTTAACCATTGTATCAGTAACATCCACAATGTGCTTCAACAAGTTTATATTTCAAATTGAAAACACTGACCCATTTCAACTATTTGTAAACGTCGTCGTAGTTCATACTGAATAGAGGTTTTGAGTATTCCTCAACGAGAACAGTTTTTTTAATATTTATAACAATAACCTTTATTAAAACTATCTATCTATTGTGGCAAACTACAATTTGCCTAATTATTGTTAATTATTAACTATAAATTGTGCCTAATTCTTAGAATAATATTGCTATCTTCGCTGTGTTGCGACTTAATCATTATTGTCATTATAACTTCTATTATCTTCGTCATCATCATTCTCAGCACTACTATCATCGTAATCATCACCAACGTTATCATAATAATCATCACCATCATTGTCATAAGCATCCTAACCGTTATCATCGTTCTAACCATCGTCTTCATTATTAATAAACGCATAATTATTGTATTGTGCAGTAATTGTCAATAGAAAAAGAAAACGCTGCTATTCAATGAATTGTTTTATTTTCTATATATTGAAGTTTTTCTGATAGTTTGCCTTGTAAATAATGTGATATTCTACAAATTTCCTTCATCCTACAACCAGCATCATCATCTCAGATCGTTAGACACCAACTGATTGTCAAAGGCTTTATTAAGCTTCGTCGAGTACCTACCTGCGAAGTCGTCCAGAAATACCTCTATTTGTTCCACCTACACAATTACCTATTCATCTTTACGACAATAACTTACTAGTTTGTTTTACACCATTAGTCTTCTAGATCTCTCTATTCTATTTTTTTTTAAATCCTTCGGATAAGTTGAAATAGAGTAGCTTAGTGTAATGCTGTTTTTTACAACAAAAAGATCCAAATCCGGGACACGGGACAAGGGTCGTTAATCCTAAGGTACATGTAGAAGTGAGTTTTAGATAATATTATTGCCGAATTTGTCACGCCACGAGCGAGTCCGTCCGTCCTCGATCACGGAAGGTGTTCGTGTATTATTTGTGAATAAGATCTCGGGAATAATTCGAAGCATTCGTCCCCGGGATGTTTGGAGAAATGATGGTGGCCCTGTCGTTTGGGAGATGGGCATTTTAGACGATATTCAAATTTCAACGGAATGATTTTTTTTTTAATTGCATAGACTAACGCTTGATTACGATCTCACCGTTATTGGGGAATTCACGGTTATCACAATAATACTAGTCTTAAAATTACTTAGATAGCCAATAGGCAGTATGAGCATTATCGTCAATAGACTAAAAGAACTTTTTAATTGACCTCTGAAGTACCTTGATTACTATCGCACCTTTTTTGGATAATAAAGAACTTAAAAAAAAATTATAGTTAACACCATAATACTAGTTATACTAGATATTATTGAAAACTAATTGTCTTTGATTTAATTAGATCTACTTTGAGTGTTAACGGCATTCGTTTTAACCTTTTTAATGATTGGTTTTTAATCATTCGTTAATTACGGTTGTCAATATCCTGAGAGAGTATTTTTCGATCCTCTGAAGTATCGTCTTTGATTTCAAGTTTTGTCATGATCGATAATTATCACATTGAGCGTGATGTTAACTTGTACGTTGTCAATGAAGTCAATAAAGAAAACGCTGTAAGAAGGAAAGAAAAAAAACCTGCGCCGACAAATAATTTCAGTATTTTCATGAAAATGTACAAGGAACACGTAGACGGGCTTTGTCGCGGAAGTTCGCAAATTGCTCACGATTCCATTTCAGGCAGCTTGCGAAACGTTATAAAAGTATATTAAAAAATCTGCCAATTTTTTTTTAAAAAAAAGCTTATACAGTATTGGTTGTTAAGATATTTACATTGCAAACTACCCCTCATTTTGGAAAATAAAAAATTAAGTATCGTTATCCAAATAATTTCACTGAGTAAAATGCCTTAGTAATGTTACTCTAGTCTCTAGTCTAGGAATGTTAAATGTTTAGTTTTCTCCCAGCTTAATATTTCTAATCTTCGACTACGCTACTCGCATACGGACAGAAGAACCAGGATGTAGTAAGAAGATATAATAAAAAAATGTTTTTCACATTCCATGAAAGAATTTCTATCTTTACTAAAATATTACTTTAAGTGCTTCAATTTATCTCTCTCTTTTTCCCACTTAAAGCAGATAGAAATTGTCGATGGATAGCTATCTCTTTTTTTACTGCTTCCGTCCTATTTCCCTCTCATTCTCCTACAGTAATTTGTAGGAGAATGAGAGGGAAATCAGAACACAAAGTTTCAGTTCTATCGCACGTGACGTAACTCTTTTATGAATGGTCAAACCTTGAAACTTTATTTGAACCCATATCAATGTGGCTGTAGTTGGGACTGTTGCCGGCAACTGTCTAGGTACTACCCCAGGTATTGTTTATGTCGCCAAAGAACAGGTTTGAAAGGCGCTGTATCTAGTAAAATTACTGTGGTAACGATACTAAACATCGCGTGTCTTAAAACGATAAACACAATGTCGTGCTGTATATACCATCCTCACCACAGCCACATAGTTATGAACATGTGTATTACTTACCACCATCAAGTCATCGCCCGTTTCGTCTCTTCGTAGAATAAAAAAAAACTAAATTTACCATCATTTTTATATATTTCTGCATAGAAATACCATCAAATACTTTGTTTCATAGAAACGACCGTAGACGTAATTTCACGCTTTGCCGCTTAAACTTAATATGAGGGACTTAACATAAAGCGCGAAATAAATTCCCTTACATAAACCTAGTAACATTCTAACTTGATCTAAATACTGAATATAACTTGTAAAATGTAACTTAATTACTTAATAATAACTTAACTACTTAATATACGGTTAATGTGCAAGCAATATGATCTCTTAACCTGGCAAAGCGCTTATAGTCACACCACAGTATCTTTTCTACTGCCAAACAGTAATTAGTAACATTACTAAAGCATTGTGGTTAGTAACATTACTAAGGCATTTTGATGAGTATCATTACTAAGGCATTGTGATGAGTAACATTACTAAGGCATTGTAATAACATTACTAAGGCATTGTGATGAGTAACATTACTAAAGCATTGTGATGAGTAACATTACTAAGGCATTGTGATGAGTATCATTACTAAGGCATTGTGATGTGTAACATTACTAAGACCTTGTAATGAGTATCATTACTAAGGCCTTGTAATGAGTAACAATACTAAGGCATTGTGATGAGTAACATTACTAAGGCATTGTGATGAGTATCATTACTAAGGCATTGTGATGTGTAACATTACTAAGACCTTGTAATGAGTAACATTACTAAGGCATTGTGATGAGTAACATTACTAAGGCATTGTGATGAGTATCATTACTAAGGCATTGTGATGTGTAACATTACTAAGACCTTGTAATGAGTAACATTACTAAGGCATTGTGATGAGTATCATTACTAAGGCATTGTGATGTGTAACATTACTAAGGCATTGTAATAACATTACTAAGGCATTGTGATGAGTATCATTACTAAGGCATTGTGATGAGTAACATTACTAAAGCATTGTGATGAGTATCATTACTAAGGCCTTGTAATGAGTAACATTACTAAGGCATTGTGATGAGTAACATTACTAAGGCATTATTATACTCAGTGAAATTGCTTGGATAACGATAATTAATTTTTTAAACCCTATATAGTTGTCTCTTTCGTTACACTTTTTCGTTTCTTATTTCATCATCATCTCAGCCTGTGCACGTCCACTGCTGGACGTAGACTGGTAATGTAAAAAATAATATTAATAGTTCATAGATACCAACTAAAAAACCTTTTTTTTTAGAGAAATCTTACACCAGACTCTTGCCAGCTAAAGCTCCAAGGTCCCCTCAGAACTTTTAGCTGAAACACTTTCTCATACTACTGTAAAGATGGTGGAATCCTCTCTACTTCTCAATAGTTTATTGTTTGGATGCCTTTCGAAACAAAGAAAATACTATTTGCTGCGAATCTTGAGCAAAGCTCCGCACTAACGATCTATTTTTTAAAAAAACCTATACGACAGCATCCTTGTAAATTAAGTAAAAAAAAAAAAATGCATTTCCATCCTGAATTTATCATTGTTTTACATTAAATTAAAAAGAACTTTATTCTCTACAGCATAAGACAGAATATCTAGTGTTAGTTGAATCCTAGATTATTTTTATGTACGTTTTTAAAAGACATCTTCGGGCTGAACTTCTTTTTCTATGTCCACGTTTTATTCATATACTTATTGTTTTATATTAACTTGAGGACTTTAACTTGGTTTGCGTACTATTTGAGGTAGTGAAACAAGGTTTTGAAATTTTCGAGGTGATGCTGTTGAAGGAATATAAAAGTGGTGGTGAGGTTTAAAACCCTTAGCATCTTCGCCGGTCGCCGAGCTCTATTGATCTGAACGCAGTGTGCCCTCTCTAATTTGTTCCGGTTCTGTTCTCATTATTCTCTAGACTTTTTAATTAAGACCTTCAAACAGTGCTTCAATCTAGTGGCACATATTATTATGATACGTTATTCTTTTATGAAATGTATGAATCAGTTATGAACTGCCATTTAGTACATAGTTATGAGGGTAGGTACCAATAAAACCAGAAATATTTATTATACTATGAAAATACGTTTCAAAGTAATGATGGTAGTGTTACTGTTCCTCTTAATCACTTTATATTGATAGATGACCATTAATCTACTTGAAAGCTATTTACTATAATTAATGTTCGTCATCATCATTAGATGATAGATATTCACTGCTGAATGTAAGTCTCTTTCAGAGATCTCCACATTGATAGATACTACCCAGCCTGCATCCAGCTGCTTCCACGACGTTCAGATTGTCGAACCAACTAATTGAAGGCCTGCCAATATTACGACTTCCGGTACCCGGTCGCAAGGTGGATTTGCGATCTGGTGATAGAAGCTGCCCGTGAGGAGATCTATGTCCAGCAGTGGATGTTTATTCATCGATGATTATTATAATTCTAGAACTAATGTCACTTATGCAATTCTACCCTCATACTGATGTAACTGTAATATCAGCCGAAGATGTTGAAATAGGTGCACGTTAGCCGGAAATGAATTCTATGACAGTCTCCAGGAAATTACTCGTAACTTATTTACTTTACTCGCCGATTTACTCTTTTTCTTTAGCTTTGAAAATTGTAAACAGAATGTGGCTTTTATTAGTATGATAAAGAGCACCCCGGCGGCCCATTTGTGTAATGAATTGAATTCAAGTTGTTTACGCGGGCCTTCATCGAAAAAACATGGCGGACTTCCGTTAAAATGCGATTTTTCGGTACGACCATAAACATGATTTCATTATACTTACGACGAGAACGTAAAAAGATGACGGACAGGCGGAAGCGAATTTCGTAAGACACCATCAAATAATATTTAAGGGTTTTTTCTTATTTTACGAACCGACGAGACGAACAGGACGATCATCTGATGGTAAGTGGTACGTCTGTTCATAATAAAATGATGATACTTAGAGTGGTATACACAGGACCACATTGTGCATATCTACTATACTTCAGTTATTACACTAGCTACAGCACCATTCAAACTAGAACGCAGTAATGTGTATCGGCTGCAATAGGCGCTGCGATGGTAACTAGACGGTTACCGGTAACAGTCTACCGCTAGTACCGCCACTTAACTCCACTTAACACTTAAGTCCTATTCCATGAATAGAGAACTATATAAGATTGCTAGACTTTAGTAGCAGTGGGCAGGGCACATTGTTCGAAGGCCCGATGGCCAGTGGGGCAGTAAGGTCCTCAAGTGGTGCCCACGTACACTACGTGGTGTTGGGAGGCCTCCCAAAAGGTGGAATGACGATCTGGTTGTAATCGCGGGAAGCCACTGGATGCAAGCTACGCGGGACCGATTGATGTGGAGATCTTTGGAGGAGGCCTATGTCCAGCAGTAGACGGCTATCGTCTGATGATGATGATAAACCAATCTAGTTATTAAAGAGTATAAGACCTCTTTTTTTTTTGACGACTCGACGAGACAGGCGAGTCGATAGTAAGTAATGAATATAAATATTATAGAAGCTGCGTAGGAGTAACTTGACCCTCACTGTCACCGTCAACGGAGACATACTGCTATTTATTTATTTATTATGGTTTATCTACAAAAATACATGTCTTTGTTTCTTTGCATAAAAATATTGAATATTTAAAATAAAAAGTTGTCAAATATCTCCCTTCCGCCTTTTTGTCTTTTGAATTTCGCGGCTATGTACAAAGCGCTACAGAGCTCGTATCTGGCAATACTATACATAATTTGAAAGGTCTTGACATAACCTACAAAACGACGCTATGCATAATTAGTTTGGATATTGCGTTCAACAGTTATAGACGTGTAAACATGGAGTTCACTAACGCCGAAATTCGCGCTATTTTAAAGTTTTCCTTCGTTAAAGGCAAATCCGCTAGAGAAACGTTCCGTGAGATTAATGGTGTTTTGGGGGATGGTACTCTATCACTTCGTACCGCGGAGGAATGGTTTCGACGATTCAGAGCCGGTGAAAACGACACCATGGATAAGCCAGCCGGCGGAAGACCTGTGACGACAAATACCGATCAAATCATGGACTACATCGAGTTAGACCGGGATGTGGCATCTCGTGACATCGCCCAGGAGATGGGAGTTAGTCACCAAACCATTTTAAACCATCTGCAGAAGGCTGGATACAAAAAAAAGCTTGATGTTTGGGTGCCGCATGATTTGACGCAAAAAAACCTTCTGGACCGAATCAACGCCTGCGATATGCTGCTGAAACGGAACGAACTCGACCCATTCTTGAAGCGGATGGTGACTGGCGACGAAAAATGGATCACATACGACAATATCAAGCGAAAACGGTCGTGGTCGAAGGCCGGTGAATCGTCCCAAACAGTGGCCAAGCCGGGATTGACGGCCAGGAAGGTTTTGCTGTGTGTTTGGTGGGATTGGAAGGGAATCATCCACTATGAGCTGCTCCCATATGGCCAGACGCTTAATTCTACCATCTACTGCGAACAACTGGACCGCTTGAAGCAGGCGATCGACCAGAAGCGTCCAGAATTTGCCAACAGGAAGGGTGTAGTGTTCCACCAGGACAATGCCAGACCACACACTTCGTTGATGACTCGTCAGAAGCTACGGGAGCTCGGATGGGAGGTTTTATCGCATCCACCATATAGCCCGGACATAGCGCCAAGTGATTACCACCTGTTCCTGTCCATGGTGAACGCCCTTGGTGGTGTAAAGTTGAACTCAAAAGAGGCTTGTGAAAAGTGGCTGTCCGAGTTCTTTGCAAATAAGGAGGGGGGCTTCTACGAGGGAGGTATTATGAAGTTGCCGTCTAGATGGAAACAGATTATCGAACAAAACGGCGCATATTTGAACTAAATCCGATCACTGTAACACTTTTTATAAAGCATTGAATAAAGAGCAAAAAAGCGTAAGGGAGATATTTGACAACCTTATATTAGCCAAGATGTAGTTTCATTTATAAACACTGCGTACAGCGAGTAACGGCGCGAAAGCAATATCTGAACAAAGACTTGAGAACAAAAATTGCTAAGATACAATATTAAATACAAAAAAAAAACAATTACAATGAAAGTAATATAGACTAAGACTAAATACTAAACAGACAGAATATTAGACGTCTGCGACTGTAATGGGATACATTACTGAAGATTTTAGATCTAAAAGCTAGTCAATTGTCGTGGAATATATCAATGGATCTATATTTGTTTATGTAAAACTTCTGGTTGCAAAATCTAGGAATTAGAGAACGGTGACCTAAGTTACATTTGTATGTCCTCAGAGTGAGAATAGACCTCGATTAATGTGGCAAGCGAGGTGGAACATTGAAAGAAAAGTTAGTAAACAGTTTATATAAGAAGAGCATATCTTATGAGGTGCGCCTGTCGAATAGCTTCACAAGACTATAATCGATAAGTCGCTATAGATAAGGCACTCTTTTCGATTTAGTTAAACAAAACTTGGTAATAATAATGTATATATATAATCTACAGTAATTTCTTTATACATTACCAGTAATACTGGGGGCTGCGTTAGATATAATCTGTGTTTTCGCTTTTAAAAACTAAACATTATTCATATTGAGAGTGACCCAGATGCTCAATGCTCTATCGAATAATAAAGCGGAGTCAGCTTTTAAATGAAAAATGTACAGCTCTCCAGCGCTCTCGGCGACCGCTGAACGAGTCGCAGACAGGATCTTCCGCTCCGCGACACGGAACTTACTAAGCAAAGGCAAGTTTGCTAAATAAAAACTGACAAGAGAAAGATTTTATAACATCCCGCTCATCGACTAGGAAATCAAGCTGGAGTTCAACCTTTATATATTTAATGGTGGTAGGTCTCTTTTGTTGGAGACCATCTTTGCTGTGAAGTCCATGTCTGTTAATAATAGGTCTAAGGTAAGGCCTGCCTGTCGTAGAAGGCGACTAAAAGGATTGTCGAGTTCCTAGGCTTAGAAGGTTGGGACCCTCATTGCCCACTAAGCGAGCTCGGGATGAATCAGTACGAAGTGGTCTAGTACCTTTTGTAAAGCGAGGGTAAACAGTAGTGCGAGAACATGTTTTAGTTTAAAGGGATGCAAGGGTTCCGCACAAATCATGGGATCCAAGCCAACCTCACCAGCTCGTGGTGCACCCTGCTAATCAACAAACTAGGCTCTGGTTCCTACCAACCCGCATTTGATCAGCGTGCTGAGGAATGGCCCAAATCCATATAAACCCCACTCGATCAAGTCGGGAATCTTTGGATCTTGGTCCTTACCCAGCAGAGGACGTCTATCAGCTGATGATGATTATGACCGGACTTAATATTTAAGTCGCATAGCGACAAGCACAATTTATTCATGCGTATATCATCCCAACTAGCGCCACGTTGTTATGGGCAAGCGTATGGCTTACCATTAGGTGAACGTTGAGCTTGTATCGTCTAATAAATCTTACAAAAATGGCGGCAGAATATATCTAGACAATCAGATTATTGCTAAATGTTAGAGCTTAAATGGAGTAAAATCTATTGATCATCAGTCTTCTCAATTGGTACTGAACTGTATGTAGCGATTCTTTGACCCATTACGAGATCTTCGAAATTATCAAATGTATACACTTAAAGTTTAGTGTAAATATTGCATCTGTCGTATAAAGCTTAGCTAAGGATGGATTTTACGCAATTCGTTTCTCAAACGGATTTGCAGGAGGTGAGGCTTTTATATTTAGACCTTCAAAGCAGGCGCAAACAGCAGGAACAGCTAGCATATATAAACTGCTATTCCATGGTAATAACCTCTTTTGAGGAGGTCTATAATCAGCTGTTGACATGACTAGACTAAAATGGTTAGGATAAACTGGATTCCAGAATACCAGACAATAGTATAACAATAGAACAACATATATAACAAGTAACTTTCAGTACGGCAATAAATTTTATTTATCAACATTCACCCTACTCCATTTCAGGAAGTGTATCAAATGTGACGTACGTAAACGTGTAGAAAATGAAAATTACTTTATTCCTTGTCACTGTTGTAAGTATTTTATAGTTTTTTTTTATTCCACTTGGCGACGAGAGGAGATAGACTAGACGGACACTTAATCATAAATAATACGTGGCGCTACTTAGAATGTTATACACGACATTGTGACTATCGCTTTAAGACGTTACATATCGTTACTCCAGTAATTTACCTAGCTACGATACTCTTCAAATAGTAACATACTATTTTTTGCCCACTACAGCTTAGTGGCAGAAATAATAGCTGCTATAGTGACTAACTTGACAGTCTCCGGCAAGAGACCTATCACTCAGTGCTTGTAAAACATGCCGGAGTTATTCCTTTTTGGTTTCTATAGTAAATATTCGAAGAGATACCCAGTCTTCTGTGGAGAAGACAGCTGGTTTATGAGGATATTGTTACCCAGTAAACCACCCTCGGTGGTTGTCATCGGCGTTTGGATATGCGGGCAGATTATAGCTGTTTTCTCTTCAACGCTGTCTGAGAGAGTTCGTGCCAAGAACTAGTGAACACATTCACTAGTACTGTCACAATGGTCTAAGACCAAGTCCAACCATCGTCCTCTTAAAAATTCTTCTTCTTAAAGTGCCTCTCCAACTAGTGAAGGTTGGGGATCAGCGGTGTACAGTCCTTTCAGTGTTTTCTTGAGTAATCTTTAAGAGTTATTTCAACCTGTATCCTGAACAGGATACAAAGTTTATAAAGCGTATAATTTTACTATAGATAAAGATATTTTGCTTAGTTCATTGTCATGAACCGATATCACATATTACTTGGAAAACGTTCTGCTATACAAATTTTATAGCTATATCTATATATATAAGGTTGGAAAATATCTCCCTTCCGCTTTTTTGCTCTTTATTCAATGCTTTATAAAAAGTGTTACAGTAATCGGATTTAGTTCAAATATGCGCCGTTTTGTTCGATAATCTGTATCCATCTAGACGGCAACTTCATAATACCTCCCTCGTAGAAGCCCCCCTCCTTATTTGCGAAGAACTCGGACAGCCACTTTTCATAAGCCTCTTTTGAGTTCAACTTTACACCACCAAGGGCGTTCACCATGGACAGGAACAGGTGGTAATCACTTGGCGCTATGTCCGGGCTATATGGTGGATGCGATAAAATTTCCCATCCAAGCTCCCGTAGCTTCTGACGAGTCATCAACGAAGTGTGTGGTCTGGCGTTGTCCTGGTGGAACACTACACCCTTCCTGTTGACCAATTCTGGACGCTTCTGGTCGATCGCCTGCTTCAAGCGGTCCAGTTGTTCGCAGTAGATGGTAGAATTAAGCGTCTGGCCATATGGGAGCAGCTCATAGTGGATGATTCCCTTCCAATCCTACCAAACACACAGCAAAACCTTCCTGGCCGTCAATCCCGGCTTGGCCACTGTTTGGGACGATTCACCGGCCTTCGACCACGACCGTTTTCGCTTGATATTGTCGTATGTGATCCATTTTTGGTCGCCGGTCACCATCCGCTTCAAGAATGGGTCGAGTTCGTTCCGTTTCAGCAGCATATCGCAGGCGTTGATTCGGTCCAGAAGGTTTTTTTGCGTCAAATCATGCGGCACCCAAACATCAAGCTTTTTTTTGTATCCAGCCTTCTGCAGATGGTTTAAAATGGTTTGGTGACTAGCTCCCATCTCCTGGGCGATGTCACGAGATGCCACATGCCGGTCTAACTCGATGTAGTCCAAGATTTGATCGGTATTTGTCGTTACAGGTTTTCCGCCGGCTGGCTTATCCATGGTGTCGTTTTCACCGGTTCTGAATCGTCGAAACCATTCCTCCGCGGTTCGAAGTGATAGAGTACCATCCCCCAAAACACCATTAATCTCACGGAACGTTTCTCTAGCGGATTTGCCTTTAACGAAGGAAAACTTTAAAATAGCGCAAATTCGGCGTTAGTGAACTCGCATGTTTACACGTCTATAACTGTTGAACGCAATATCCAAACTAATTATGCATAGCGTCGTTTTGTAGGTTATGTCAAGACCTTTCAAATTATGTATAGTATTGTCAGATACGAGCTCTGTAGCGCTTTGTACATAGCCGCGAAATTCAAAAGACAAAAAGGCGGAAGGGAGATATTTTCCAACCTATTATATTATCTATATTTTAGTACTACTATATTTAGTAAATCCTTTTGATCGTTCAGTATATTCGAGCGAGATTTAAGATCCTTTCAAGATTAATACAAAGTCGGCGCCTTTTCTCTCTCACAATTGTTGTCTGCTGAAGTTTTGACAATAAAAGGAATGGCTTAAAAAAAATGAATAGCTCGGTGTAAAACGACAAAAGCTTTTCAGCAACAGGTTACAAGAGAATGGGACGAAAATAAATCCGTCTGACCGCACCGCCGCCGTGTGAAGTATTCCGCTGTACTGGAACACAATGTTCCCAACTTGTTGAAACATATATAAAAATCATTCTACCCTTTCCATTCAGCTGCCTTAAAAACAGGGGTGATAACCACCATTGCCTGAACTGATCAAGAAGTAAACAGTAAATTACCACTAAGACATAGTAAACAAATCAAGTACCCTTTACACCCCGTAAGGGGTACGCTTGCTTACTATTGAAAACGTATAGCTCAGATATGGTGGCTAGGAGGGTTAGGATCCTCCTCAGAGACGTGTGACGCAAGTGTTGAGGGACACCTGTGCATTATATAATAGATCCCGGAGCCACTCCGATCGTACAGATGCAAACCTCCGAGGGGGTTTTAGGAAGTAATAATTTCACATAACCCTGACTTCCTCCAGAAACAGGATATCTTTTGAGGATTTCCCCCGAAACTGAAAAAAATGTAGGAACCACCGCAACTCCTGTGTCCGCTGTTAAACAGTTGTTTACAATACTATGGCTTGAAGGGCGTTGTACCTATTGAAATTAGTGTAGTAAGGAGATATTTTATATATCACGCCGAGGATTACAGTGCGGTGCTGTGTACATTATCCTAACTACGTTGTTAACATGTAATGTAACATAGTTAAATGTAACATGTAAGAAGAAGAAACTTGTATTATTTTCCTCTCCTGTAACTTATATTGATTTACTGCCGTTTTGTGTACTGGGTTAACTATCCCCAATCTACGTGGATGAAGGTGGACGTACGGCAGGTCTACCTGCATGATAACTAAATAGATCATTTTACGACTTATTTGCTTTCTCGGTCAGCCATTGTGCGCAAAGCCCTTGGGATACAAGTAAACCATTTTTTATTACCTTCAATGAAACAAAAGAACGAGTTTATTATACGGAACAAATCCAATGGGAAGTTTCAATATACGAGTGTACGTGTGTGAGTGTATGTGAGTTTACTATATCACTTAATATTACGTGTGTTACTACGCTTAAAAAAAAAACTGACTATTTAAAAGTATTTATTATGTATAAACAAGTAATAGTAAATACTACGATACTTTCTAATATTAGATTATATATCGACGTAAGATATCATTGAAGATTAGTAGCAGTAGTAGTAATAATACTATTAGTAGTAGTACTTCATTTTTTGTGCATATTTCCTGTATGTTTAAATGAGCCGAGTTATATTTAAACAAACGAAATTGTTTTATTCTATCTAACCTTTTATTGTTATTCAAATTAATATTATGTTTATATATGTGTGTATCATATATGTATTAATTACAAGCTACATATATCAAAAAAATATTACAGAAATCATCATAACAAACATACACGTGTAATATTTCTAGCGATTGATCGAGATGGTTCCAAACGATATTTCCCTCAACTTTCGCGATTAATTTTCTTCTAAATGCTTCTTTTCAATAACTAAATAATTACTATAAAGTTCCGATACATTCTTTGGTTTATAATTTATTCATTCAATTGAATTCCTAAAGACTCGTTCACAGTAAATTAAACATAATATCAAACCATTCATACTGACGGCCGGTCGTTGTCCTTTATTTTCTGAACTCATTAAAAATTATTCCGATAGTAAACTAATGTCTAGTTTAATAAATTCATTGTAATGATAGTTCTTTCTATGATAAATTTGTAAATATACAACAGTTTGATATATGAGTTACTAATATTTGGTATATGTTATATATACTAGCTGTTTCTCGCTCGTTTTGCTAACTGTTATATAGAATTAGATTTGAAATTAAGACTTGAAATTTGTCAGAAATACTCCCACCTCACGACAACTCACCGCTTACAAGGACCGTTCCCATTAATAACACCACCGAAAAATCCGTAAAATCTGTATATTAGCTGACCTATACACGGCAAAAGGAATCATCATCTTCATCAGCAGATGAACGTCCACTTCTGGATATAGGTCTCTCCTAAATATCTCCACGTCGATCGGTCCCGCGTTGCTTGTATCGAAAAGGAATATTCCTACCAAAATTCGTCTCCAGACCTTATGGTTTCAGAGATATCGTGATGAGTCTCTACATAGGTGGAAATCTCTTATATACATATAATATATATATAGATTAAATTATACAGTTTATTGACTAGTCCATTGACAAATTAGAACTATGCTAGTTATTATTACTAACTAAAAAGAAGATGTAACATTGACATAAATATTCTGACTTACCGTCTAACCATATTATATATGTGTTTAGAAATAATTTTTTTATCAACATTTATTAGAGTAATATGTTGCAAAAGTTACGGGAGGTCCTTGATAAATCATTCAGGACTCTTCCCCGAAAGTTTCACTTCGGTATGTTTGCTATGAATGAGAATTTCTCTCGGAGCGCTTTACCTTCCGCTGTAATACGAAAAGTAATACAAATTGATAGAAAATTATTTTGTCCTTATATCTAACATATAAACGGAATTGTTTATGGTTTGTAAGCCATTAAGTAGTTTTTATTTCGTCTATGATTAGTTACTGTTCTTAGACCTTTTATACTGACTCTCTTGGGAAGAATAGAAGCATTGGTCTTACGTTGCCTTTTGCCAAAAACATTTTTGGAGTTACTTATACTCCAAAGCCACTGATGCCTCTTCAGTCGGTTGTTTGACCGGTTATACCGCCATTGCTCGGTCACCGGAACCTCGTCCTTTGTCTATCAGGGAGCACCGCGTCTGTTAGAAAACGCCGCCACCGGTTATTCATGAGAAACCACTGACACGTACAAGTGAGGTTGACTGTTGGGTCGGCTGGGCCCTGGGCAGAAACCGGTGGAAGCAGATCGTCCACTGACCACGATCTTCAGACATGAGGAAACGACCCCAAAGAGAGAGACTAGTTAATTATAATTCTATGTTTATAATATATAATCATATTAGTATAATATATTTCGCTAGTGGTATGTTGCTGGAGACCGTCGAAGTCCACAGGTCCTATTGTAGCTGACAAATGGTATTGTGCGAACATTACTGTTCCGATTTGAAGGGTGCAGTAGCTAAAGAAATTACTTGGGTAATGAATGATAAGTCTCAAAGCGGCGATCAGTGTATGATAATGCTGATCTCGAAGATTCGATGAATATAAAGCAGTCACGAAAGATAAGACTTTATCGAGTATAGAATTAACGATCTAGTTACCAAACAGCTTATACCTCCATAGAAAAGGAAATCATATTAAAAAGAATATATGTTTCTATCCTTTTTTTAATTTTTTTGATAATATAAACAAAGGGTTTAAATAGTCCCGCGGGGGTGTAAGTGAGCCAGCACTAATTACCGAGATCCAAGCCAACTTCACCTACTCGTGATGCACCCTGGTAATCAACAAACGAGGCTCAAGCACCGGCAACCAGTATTGGGCCAGCGTGGTGGGAAATGGCCCAATTACCCCCATATGAAAAGGGTTTCATATGGGGGTAATTGGGCCATTTCCCAGCTTAGCTCACCAGCATGGTGAGCTAAGTCCTAATTCCATTCAATGAACTCTATGGAGATTTTTGGGATGAGATGTCCAGCAGCGGGTTTCTATCGGCTGATGATGATGATAAATCTGAATCCTTTCCGCAGAAATGAGCTCGAGTTCAAACAGGGATAACTTTAGTGGATTAATGAAAAAGTAAATGGAATTTACAAGATGTTGAACATCAGGGGATGTGTCTTTCTTGTGGAGAACCTATTAGGTCTATATCTGCCCATTTGTATTAAACGTGAAGAAGTACTAAACATTTCACATGTGATCATAAGTGATATTGACGGTATGGATGGTGAAGCGCGCTGGTCAAAGGTTCTCTAGCCCATATGTTTCCCGAAAATTCACAATTGCAAGACAACAATTTTTATTGTAGTTTTAATATACCATGGCAGCTAACTGGATCAATTAGCCTGCCATATCAATCTTCTGGTATGGCACCTGGAATTCTAAGAAAGGTTGTCGTGTTATATGACAAGTAAATATTGACTTTGATTTTCCACCTGATGATTTATCACCTGGTTGCCAAAATGTCTTCGCAGGAATACTCATGCTATCAAAAAGTTTAAGATCTAAATTCCATCTATCGCTTCTTTCATTCAACAAATGCTTTAGTTTCTAATTATTTATCCACCACTTTGTTTTCTTCTGTCTTATTCTCCAGTGGGTTGTCTGAAAGAGATCGCCTTCAGAGCAGTAAGACCGTTCATTGTATAGTTTTGTTTAATTAATAAAGATAATTATTGTTACGTATTGAAAGTATTGCACAAAACATTAAAAATTTCATACAAAAGGTAACTTGACCCAATACGGCGGACATTACAGCGACCGAAATCCGAAGTTATTATACCACAAAAAGCTTCTCAATCGGCTGAAATAACGTTTCGGTTAAAATTTTAAATAATATTAAATTTACAAAAAATTAACCGAAAAAAAGAAACTGTGGCTGTAAGCGGTGCTTTTGTGTATCTCTTACTCTAAAGAGATATAAAGGGAAAGTAAGGAGATGCTAGGTTAGGTAAAAGCTTGACATCTTGGGTCTAAAAAGCGGGCGAGTAATCATCGGATTATTCTGTTCTTCTAGTCGTATTGTTGAATTATAAATAAAATAATATGATACTATAATAGTCCCACACAACAACTCACGGGACCCAAGCCAACCTCACCTACTCGTGGTCCACCCTGCTAATCATCAGAATTAGACTTGAAATATGTCAGAAATATTCCTAGAGAGCGACCGCAACTGCAAACCTTGTTAGATGTCAATTAATGCATACGTCACTGGTTCACATCCATATCGAAGAACAGACTAAAATCCAGACAACCTAGTGTAAACCGATACACTAGGCTTTAAAGTATTTGTGATAGTGTTTAGATAATGAACAAACGAAGCCCTGGCTCCCACCAAAACGCATCGGGGTGGTGGGAAATGGTACAAATCCCCCCATATGAACCCTTATAAACAACGAAATCATGTTGACTGTTGAAGGTTGCAGGATGTGGGCGGCGCAGGAGCGATCGATGTGGACATCATGGCTGATGAGTAGGAACAACAATATGGTTTTGAAGCTAGATTTGAACCAGCGACCTATAGATAAGTTGTTTTTTTTTTGTTTTGTTTTAATTTGTCCCGCGCACGTAAATATAATTATGAATAAATTGTTCCCATGGTTTTGGTTATTGCGAACGAATTTTCTGCGAAATTTCAGCTCACAGATATTCGTTAATTACTATTACCAATAATTTTCATTGCAGTGCGGCGGAATTCCAGATTTACATACACGAAATTTATTTAACTACTTTATAATATGATTTGCATAACAGCCAATTTATATCCCCACTGCTCGGGCACAGACCTACCCTCAATATGAGAGAGATGGGCCACGGTCACTAGATTGGTGCCTTCACACACAGCTTAAAATAAATTCTAATTCACGTGCGGGTTTCCTCGCGATGTTTTCCTTCACCGTTTGTATCTCGCTGTTGTAACTAAAGTACACAAATGTACATAACTTAAATATTAAAGTCATCGGTACTTACCAAGATTCGAACCCGCGACTTCCGGAATGAAAGCTGCACGCTCTAACCATTAGGCCAGCGAGCTACTTATAATATGATTTATATTAATAAAACTGTTTAAAAAAAACAAAAAATATTCCGTTTGGATAGTTATAGTTATATCGTGGTGGTAGGTCTCTGTTTGCACGAGACCGTCTAGTTAGGTACCAACGATCAGCCCTGTAGTCTGGCTGTTAAGAATAGGACTAAGGTATTCCCTGCCTGTCGTACAAGGCGACTAAAAGGGTCCTCGGTTTCGACGGCTTTGAGGGTGGGGGCTGTCAGAGAACAGTACTGTGAAGACGCTACTGTATTCCGGTATCAAAGGCGCTCTAGTTAGTAAAATTGCTAAGGTAACGAGTAGAGTGGGACTCTCACCTTATGGTAAGTGATACGCCTGCCCATAACAACGCGGCGCTAGTTAGAATGATATACACTACATTACCTAATAATTGCACTAGTTGCAGCGCTCTTCAAACTGGAACACAGTAATGTTTGCACGGTATTGTTTGTTGGTTGCAATAGTTGCGGTGGTATCCACCTAGACGGTCTGCAGCAACAGAGACCTACCACCAGGAAACTGAACTAAATTAACTTTTATAAACATTGCAGGTATTGTTTATGCGATTGCTATAGTAACGGTTGCTATCATAAAGTCATTTGCGATTGCGGTTGCTCTCAAGGAATATTTCGGACAAACTTCAACTCTATTTCTATATTACGACCAGCAAAGCATCTGGGGAACAGCTAGTAATACTTGTTTTTTTTTCTTATAGTTTACTATATTATTAATTAATAGAAAGTAATTAATCGTATCGATTAATAGAAAATCGATTGAAACCTCTGTTAGTTTGTAATCTATGTGCTCGGACCGAAGTACAAGAACAAAGTAATCAGACGGCGGCCCGTTTAGATACTGATTCATTTGATTGTACATCGAACAGATTCGATTCCGGGGGAAATGAACTCGAAAATTAGTTCGGGAATTGGATACTTTGAGGGATGACACCCCCGAACGTGGCCCATCAATCCGTACCGGCGGGTTTTGAATCATTACGGATGTGTCATTAATATTTGTAAGATTGGATTTGTGTGGGAGATGTTTTAATGGAGGAAAGTTCCGTGTTTCATTTCCACGCGGCAAAGTTGCGTAACAGCTTAAGCTATAAAGCTTAAGCTTGACTTTTCAAAGGTAATCAATCAATCCAATCCAATCCAATCAGCCGGAAGACGTCCACTGCTGGACAAAGGCCTCCCCCAAAGATTTCCACTTAGACCGGTCCTGGGCCACCCGCATCCAATGGTTGCCAGCGACCTTGACCAGATCGTCGGTCCACCTTGTGGGGGGTCTGCCCACGCTACGTCTTCCGGTACGTGGCCGCCACTCGAGAACCTTTCTGCCCCAACGGCCGTCGGTTCTGCGAGCTATGTGCCCTGCCCATTGCCACTTTGCGACGGCGACCCTTCGAGCTATGTCGGTGACCTTGGTTCTCCTGCGGATCTCCTCATTTCTGATTCGATCTCGCAGGGAAACCAAAGGTAAACCAATCTGGAATAGTCTATACTCTAATACGTAACTGATGACAGGTGTCTATTGCCGGAAACTGGTTATGGTACCATTGCATCTCCTATTTCTTTCGCTAGACAGTAATATTCTTACTGTATTTTGGTTTAAACAGCATTGTAAGGATATAAACAATTTCATTTTTTTTTATTGAAGGTAGTGTGGTAAACTGATCTGATGGTAAGCGATAGTCCTGCTCAAAACAACGTGCCAGCTTGTTAGGTTGATATTCACAACAAAAAATATGTTAATCGCATTAAAGATGTCGAGTCTCGTTACATCAGTAATTACATTAGCTATAGCGCCCTTCAAACCGGACAGCAATATTTGTACAGTAATGTTCGTCGGCTGTAATAGGCTCTGCGATGGTATCTACCTATACGGTCTGAGTCAACAGGGACTTACCACCAGTAAGTCCTTTAAAATCTTTTTTTTGTTCCACCTTTTAGATGGTTGCTTTTTTGATGATGATGATGATAACGATGATGGTTTTCTTTTTCTTAGCATTTATCTCTTCTTTCCCACTTCTTTTCTACTTCTTTCACTCTTTCATTGAGATCTTAACATAAAATTTCTGTATTAATACTACACGCTAGATATCTTATAATTTGCATGAGAAGAGTATGATGATAGAGTAAGAATATTATTTAAATACATTCAGAATAATAATGGAATTTCCGGCGCATTTTCAACGGAACCTAATTAAATACATAATTGTGGGGGGGTGTGGGGAGGGAAGGTTATTAATGAAAAGCGATGGCCGACGCGAACTCTCCACACGCTCCCGGTCTGCTGCTGACATGCAAAGAAAATTCTATACAGCCTGCCCCAGCCAGGGCTTAATTTAATTTACATGGCTTTTATACGTTTTATTGTCTTGGCTGAACTCATAATTGGTTAAGCCGTTTGTCCGCGACGGCCGCAGACGGCGACGTCATATAACTTGATTAACAACTTGGAGTGTTGACAAAATTTAATAGAACTAAGTTAAAATAGTCATCAACATCATCAACCGATAGACGTCCACTGCTGAACATAGGTCTCTCCTAAAGACGATGTTTGTATGGGTTTATATGAGGAGTTTATGCTATTTCCCACCACTCTAGCCCAATGCGTGTTGGTGGGAGCCAGAGCCTCGTTTGTTGACCAGCAGGTTGCACCACGAACGGATGAGGTTGGCTTGAGTTCCGTGAATTGTTGTGCCCCCTTCTTGGGACTCCTTACACCCATCTTCTCTTGAAATGTATTATTAGTATTATAAGTATTAGTAGTATTTAAAATAATAAGTTGTATAAGATCTTGGTGGAACTCCTACGCCCAGCAATGGGCGTTGATCGGCTGATGAAGCTGCAACGTTATCTGGTAGAAAATGGTCATGTATCTGTATCTGTATCTGTATTTCATTTCCAATATATTTGTTGTACCTCTGGGCTCAAAAGGAGTAAGCGCCTCTACGGCGGAAATAACTTTTAGACGCAAATTTACTTAGTTTTTCCTTGTATATCGAATGGTATATTAAAAGATGGGAAACTTAAAAAAAGTAGTAAATATTACTACTTTTTAGTACGGCTTAACATGATTTTTAACAAATAAAGCAAGTATTTTTTTATAACTATAAAAAGAGTAGAAATATGTCAAAAAACTATTGTTGCGTTTTTTACTGTACTGGAAGAAAACGTATATTAGTGGTTACGTCATTAGAGCCCAGAGGTATCTGTATATATATACAAGTATTATATATAAAATCTTTCTACCTATGAAGAGACTTATCACGATATCTCTGGAACCATAAGACCTGGAGACTTGAAGTTCGAAAGGAATATTCCTAGTGTCAATATAGA
Organism: Troides aeacus; assembly: GCA_033220335.2. Classification (NCBI taxonomy): domain Eukaryota; kingdom Metazoa; phylum Arthropoda; class Insecta; order Lepidoptera; family Papilionidae; genus Troides; species Troides aeacus. The sequence continues at coordinate 10,547,321 of CM067280.1, forward strand.
ACAGCTTAAATTCCTTCCCGTCCCGAGTTGCAGGAGTGTTACGACCAACAAAGCGAGCGTCGAACAGCTAGTAAATGCTGAATGTTAATTAAAATGTCTCTTTAAGAGCATTTCAGGATAAGCATGATCTTCACCTATGAAGAAGAGATGCTTTAAAAGCTACTGTAGCTATTTCAAACACTAACCCAATAAAACTCGTTACATCTCTTTGATAAGTACAATCGACATTAACATTACGAACATTTTCTTCGGCTCTGTATATTATATTACAAAAAGATCTCGAGGTTCACTCATTCGAGGAGTTCAAGTGTCACCCTGAACTCCTTTAATTTGGGTTCAGTCGACATCTTCACACATAATTTGGTGTTCCATTTTCTGGTAGATTACGCCAGTCAATCCAGCTATTTCACTGAGCGCGTTTTCCTCCTATCGCTGCGAGCAAGGTATTGGGTGATATGAAATACGCCTCCGTTTCCGGAATAGAAAAAAAAAGCCGTGATTAACGTTCTCCGAGTCATAAACATTGTAATATATTATCTTGTGCTATCGTCTCGGTAAATATCCAACTTTTTTTTTCTATTCAAAGCTTTAGCAAATGTTTTTGTAAGTTCTATAAGTTTCCCTTCTTTCACTATTGTTTATCTAATGTTTTATATACGTCCCACTGTGGAACTGTTACCGGTTGCAGAACTGTTATTGTAAGCCGATCGACGTCCACTGCTGGAGATAGGCATCCCCAACCCCTCGCGATCTACACTAGACAATGACCATGGCTTCCGGTATCGCCGGGCACTAGAGACCCTCGGTCGTTAATATGAAGGATTTAGGCTATATATAGAACCTTAAAAAATCATACTATTTAAAGTGATCGCTGGGTGCAAGAAACCGTGCTTTGTGGAAAATATTACAAAGGACCTATGCCCAGCAGTGGACGTCGACTCAGCTTCTCCAGTAGTCTACTTTTAGGGGTAAACATTTACGTATATATTAAACCTAAGTAGTCGAAAGGTGGATCGAAATTCGCGATTTTAGTATCTTCATTCTTAGTCTACAAGTATTTCAGTTTCGATATGGGTACTTTTACAATTTTTATTAAAAAAAAAATATTAATTATCCATTAGAATCTTCATAACCATTTTGACTAGCTACAGTTAAAGAAAAAGCCTCGCCGAATTAAGTCACTTACCTTACACAATACCCTTTTAATTTTTTTTTTGGATTTGGGGGTAAAATCTTCAATAACATCCTCTGCTTTCTAGGGAGAAGTCGGAGTTATGTGAAGATTTTTACTCCCTAAAACCTCCTCGGTGGCCACCTTCGGTACACAACCGCGTACCTTTTATACTACAACTACCCTTTATACTACTTCATCAATACATCCCTTAGTGAAGAGACTGGAGATGGTACTTGAGTTATCATTGAAGGTAGTAAACTAGTTAACTGTTGTTTCCGTCGATGGTTATAAAGTTAACAATTACGTAGTCTCCGACGGTGAAACTGTGGGAAATTGATTAGGTAACTAACTGATACCACCAATTAGTGATATAATGTTTTTACTGTTTGACTACATATAAATATGAATTCATTCACAGCGGATATGGTGATAGTATCGATAAATATTAAAGTGCTAATTGAATCTGAGACTACCACTTATTAAGATCAAGATCTTTACGTCCTGCCGAATAAAATCATCTCATCATCATCATCATCATAATTGTCAGCCGATAAACTTCCACTGCTAGACATGGGCTTCCCACAAAGACCTCCACGTTTGTAGTTTATATTTAGATTTAGGCCATTTCCCACCACTAGCCCAATGCGTGTTGGTGGAAACCAGAACCTCGATTGTTGATTGACAGCACCACCAGCAAGTAAGGTTGTATTGGGTCTCGTCAGTTCTTGTGCAGCGCTACACTCCCAAATTCATCACCTATAAACTGCTATTTGTCATTGCTTTCATTTTTATCTCCTCCAAGAGATTTTTAAGTACCACAGCATCTATTTATAGACGATATATAGTTACGGTTAAAACAATGAAATTATTCAGTTAGATATCTTCTGATCAACCCCTACGAGTTTTAGAACTATTTCTATCTAACTTCATACTTCCTGGATGAACCTTATTGATAGACTGATGACGAGTAACGTACAGTGGAGAATAGATGAATGTACTTCAAATGTCTTTCATTTATACCGGATGTACATCCCTTGAATATATTGAAAATTAAGAATTTAAGTCATTATGATCAGTCGGTGGACGTCCACTGGTGCTCATAGGCCTCTTCCAAAGATCAGTATATTTGTAGGGTTTCAAATAGAGCGATTAAGGGCCAAAGCGAGTTGGTGGGAGCCAGAGCCTCCTTCATTGATTAGCAGGGTGCACCACGAGCAGGTGTGGTTGGCTTGGGCCCTGTGAATTGTTGTGCGGGAGCCCTCACACCCCTTAGAACATAAGTATGCACATAAAATTTCCAGTTACTAATTCACTTAATTCAATCGCCGAAAATCGATTTGTTACTTAGTTACTTATATAACCAAAACTTTAAGTTCATTTACTATAAAGTTTGCAAGTTTCAAGCCACCGCTGACGCAAAGTGGTGAATGAATAATTTAATATTACCATCACGCATTTAACTGTGTACAGTGTAATGGAGTTAAACATGTCGAAATTTAGCGTTGAAAGCGCAAACGAGCTGCCTTATATATGAATGTTGCAAGTGTAAAGCGAAGAGCGGTATTTCCGAGAGAAGAATTTCTCAGTACAAAACATTTACCTTCGGGTTCCGGACCTAATGGATTCTCATTAGTAAAGGAATATCACTGAAGAAAATACTTGATGAGCTTTACTATTTACTCTAACCTATAGTAAGTTGACTTAACAAGCAATATCTATATATTATAGTATCAATATCTATATATAATATATAGTAAAAATGGGTATCCTTTGTTCGCCAATCACGCGAAAACAAGTGAACGTATTGACACGGGAACAAAAGCATTCGACGCGGAATGATTTGTGAATGATTATAGAGTATCTATTTTCAGAATTCCATAGATCCTTTATCATTCATTTCCAATTAATTTCTATAAACATTTATATGTATATTTTTTAAGCCGTTGCTATAGTAACTGTTGAAAATAATTTTCAGCTTAATTTTATATTACAGCCAGCAAAGCGGATAGGGAACAGCTAGTTTTATATATAACTGTCCAATTTCAATGGATGGAACGGAAGGAAGCGCACCCGCCAGGAACATTACGGCTCTCATGTATCGTCAGCTGGAAGGAAGTACAACTCTAGAACTAGACCTGGGATAAGGTTCCAGGCGAAGCATTAAATTGTACTTATATATTCACCAATTTGTCTTAAATCATTGATAAAGATTTGTTTTTTATTATTATTAACACCCCATAGCCCCAAGATGGGTAAAGTGCGTCCACAGTGACTCCCCATCGCGTTCGGTCTTGGGCTTCACCCTTAATAAAGATTTAGTTCATCCTAAATTAATGGCCGTTCTCTTTTAAAAATAGTACTGTAGTTAGTTTATTTATTAGACTTTCTATCATGCAATATGATGCTGTGAAGACCAAGTTAATAAGTTACCTTTCCAGTCTCTCCATTTATAACATATTAGCTGCTCCCCGCCTGCTTTACTGGCGGTATCACCCCCACAACTTTCGGGGAAGGAATGTTGTAAAAACCATTCTAAGGTGACCTCTAAATATCAGAAGCAATATCTCTACCAAATTTTGAATGTTTACATCTAATAGTTTTGGAGATCTCGTAATAAGTCAGCGAAACTATAGATATCTCCTATACATACAGGATTGAATTTATCCTAGTTCTATTATTATTACTTGTTCGTTAATACTAACAATTGCTTGTTAAACAAATATAAAAAACTTACTGTATTATAGTCAGTCTTCTCTTGTTATAACAAGGTTAATATAACTGGGTAGACTTGGTCCATATCTCAAGAATACACGTATCTCTACAACCCCTTGTCTTTTTAAAACGGCTTTCGAAACTTTGTGAAGTCTTCCAGCTCTGTACAAGTTCATTGAAATCTTTCTGTAGTTTTCAAAAAGTAGAAAATCAGCTCAAATAGTTAAATATTTATTTTTTTACTTACACCATTTCTCGCGATATTAAGTGACAATGAGAAGGAGATCGTAGAAGTATACTTGCTTGTATAATAGTCGAAGTAGAGTTGAAGTACTGTTATGGCGATTGGATAACGAACTTTTTCAAATATGTCGTTGACTTAGTATTGAACCAGTGACTTCCGAGTAAAGAGGCATCCGGTCAAAAAGAATTATAGATAGCCGTATTAGTGTTACAATTAGTAAAAAATTAAAATTAATTAGTTAATGAATAAATATTATAATATCTCTTAGCATCTCTTTATGATCACATTTTAATATCTGTTGTAATGATGGTTTAATACAGCGTACTACTATAAACAGAAGAAATATATATATATATATATATATATATATATATATATATATATATATATATATATATATATATATATATACATAAAAGAACGTATATAATAAATAATATGATTTACAATGCTGGTGCTTGGTTTGGACGATGTCGCTCGTCTTCAAAAGCTGCAGGTGTAGAAGCATCCTTCTTTACTTACCTTGAGAACAGACAATGATTTCCCCTCTTTTAATTGAACTACCACCACCTCTATAATATTCCACTTCTACATATAGTATTCTACATATCCTCAGCTTGAATTATTCTAATATCCACCTCAGCTCATCATACTCCTCCATCTACATCAAAGCTGGTTCAAACTAACCTTTAATAACAGTGCCGTGTTCGCGGAGCTTTCGCGCTATCGCAATAAGCCTACAACTATAAACACTCGACCCGTTTCGACGGCGTTTAACTAACTTTTAACCGGATGCAACTTTGACACAGTTACCACCAAAGTTAAATTACTAACTTACGATTTCGATACCTGAAATGTAGCCTGGAGCAACGTGACCTGGAGGTTTTACGGGAATATCCGGAACAAAGTATTATTCCTGTCTTTGTTGCAACTAGCAAAAGCTACACTTTAGTACAGATATAACTTTTAACTAGAGTTAAGTTTTTGGTAAGTTTTAACTTTAAATTTTATATTTAATATGAAAAGAGTGGATTGTGAAAATTATTTGTTTTTTTTTTTACTAAAAGAGACTAAGACTTCTATGAAAGGAACATTATGGAGATACCCTCGAAATGGCGACAAATTAAGGAACACTAGGACACATAATTGACCCCTAATAGGACAATCTGAATCGTTTTAAATAAAGTCCTGGAGTTTCAATCCAATCAAATCAGCCGGAAGACGTCCACTGCTGGACAAAGGATATTTAAGTTGTGTATATATTTCTTTTATTCAATTAAGCGGCGAGACAAGCAATACGTTTAACTGATGGTAAGTGATACGCCTGTCCATAACAAAGTGGCGCTAGTTACGATGTTATATCCTGCACCACACTGCGCTCGTCGCTTGATACATAATAACACTAGCTACAGCGCCCTTTAAATCGGAGTACAGTAATCTGCATATTTTGTCAAATGCAATAGGTGCTGAGTGTATCCTTTTTTGTTCCGGGGAAAAATCTTCGAATCATATCCTGCTTCTGAGAAGTCAAGGTTATGTGAGATTCTTACTCACTAAAACCCTCGTCGGTGATCTGCATCAGTGCAACCGGAAAGGCTCTGGGATCTATTATAAAACGGTTACCCTCTACACTTTGTGTTGACACGTCTCTAAGGAGGAGCCTAACCCACATAGACACCACCGCTAACCCATACGCAGTCTCATGCAGGTTTGCTTGTTAAGTGATAAGGATTTCCCAACCTCAAAGCACACGAAACTCCTAGATCCTTTTAGTCGCCTTCTACGACAGGTAAGGCTTACTTAGACCTATTCTCACTAGCTCTAGACTACTGGGTTGAGGTGCTGCGGTAGTCACCACACCAAATAACAGACCAATCTTATTTATTCACTGGGGATTTGAATTGAAGCGAGCGAGTAGAGGGTTGGCACGTGAGGGTAGTACGAAATGAATGCACAATTCATTAAACCGATACTTGTACACCGCGACAGGACAAGCCCATTACGTCGAGGCATCCTGATCGAAGAGAGTAATGTACCAGAAAATGGAGTTTCCCATTGTGTGCCTGAGATAATTTCGCGATGAGCTGATCGATATTTTCTGTTAAGATCGTGAGGATACCAAGTTACTGACACGACAGCTATCATGAATATGTGATAATCACCATCTCGCACTTGGCTGTCTGATTGTTGATAAATAGACACAATATTCTTGATTTGAGAGTAGCTTTCTTTGGGCATAAAACGAAATGTGATTTCTTAACTGGTGGTAACTGAGAATTCCTAGTCTACATAATTAAAGTACCACTCTACGCTCGTCTTTCTAGAAGATGTCACAAGCACTAAGTCAGGTCCTACTGCAGTACTTCGAAGGTCTGCCAAATGAAATCTGCATCCAAATGATAAATAATAAAGTAAATCAAAATAGATTAGATCGACTTCCGTTTCGTGATGAAAATCTCTTCGTGGTATTGTCTCTGTTTGGGCGTCCATACGTCCCACAAGTGGGACTAGTAAGAGGACTATTTATTAATATAACTATATTTTATAATAGAGAAAGGATTTAGTTTCCATTTGTATGCAGTCTACTTTATGACGCAATTGTTAAGAGTCGGGATGTAAGGGTTTCCGCATGACAACTCACGGGATCCAAGTCAACCCCACCTGCTCGTGGTGCACCCTGCTCATCAACAAACGAAGCTTTATCTCCCACTGATCCGCATCGTGCTAGAGTGGTGGGAAATGGCCCAAAACCTCCCATGCGAACACACACATACGACTGCCTGTTGTGCCTAGCGGTACCGCAGGCCATGCTGACTGTGTATGAAGATTTTTGTGAGAGGCCTATGTCCAACAATGGACGTCTATCAGCCGATGATGATGATGATATTAAGAATCTGGGTATCCTTTCATAAGTGTATACGTATATGTACAGCTGATGTTCCTGGAATCTATTGGTTTCGTTACTATACTTTTCTTAACCGGAAGCTTAAATTCAATGGCTTTCAAACCGTGCCTTTTCTGTGCAGCTCGAAATTCCGCCCTCACAAACTGAGCTATTACCGCTTGATCCACTTCATGTTTTATATGACCACAAAATTCAGTATTTCTTTGGAATTATTAATACCATGAGCTGACTTTATAGCTTCTTTTGAGCTGTTTCTTAGTTCGTTCTCATTTCAGTGTGACCACTTTCCGATATTACGTTTCGATTTGCAATAAACTTTATCGCATCTCGATCGCTCTGATTGTTTTATTAATAAAACCTAGTTAAATGGAGCTGAACTGAACCTGGATGTAAGGGGTTCCGGGCAAAACCTTACGGAACCGAAGTCAATCTTACCTGCTAAACAACAGACAAGGCTTTGATCACTCACCAACGCACACTGGGCTAGCTAAGTGGAACTAAAAAGTGGGTAGCTCCTTGAATGAGCCCTATGCCCAGCAGTTGGCATTATCAGGCTTATAAAAAGAACTGAACTGATGATAGATAAGGTTCGATTCTCCTGTTCCTAAGCTTCCGGAGATGGAGAGCATAATGAAGAGGAAAGCCGTTCGAGAACTCAGTGTCTGTAATCTCTCAGTTGGACAGCGGACAGTAATGCAATCTGTCTTTTCTAAGAAATAGAATGTATGTTAAAGACGGTCTAGTCCCAGTTGTGGGAACATAAAGTAGATTGTTCATTATATAATATATTTTCTAAGAGCTACAGTAAAATTGTATATATATATATATTATATATAATACACGTATACATATCTTGAAGTAATGAAATGTCTCTATCGATCAGTTGAACGGAAGCCAAACTGAGGATTTTTTTAACGTCCTGAAGAAGGATTTGAAGAATAGATATATCACTACATCTCCTTGTCTTCCAGAAGACAGCTTCTTAAAGTTTGCACACACTTAAAGCGCTTTACAAGCTTTTGGAGAATTATCTGTGGATTTTACAAAAGGAATAAAATCGCTTAAAGAAGCAATAAACAACTTTTCTTATTAACGATGCAGTAGATGCTTGCTCGCGAAGTGCAACTCTGATGATGATGAGGGGTATACAGTATATATATAGTCATTATATATTATATATATATATGTACGGAGGGTGTAAGGGTCCCATACAACTCACGGGATTTAAGCGAACCTTAACTGCTAGTGGTGCTGCTAATCAACAAACGAGGCCTTGGCTCCTGTCAACTCGCATTGGGCCAGTGTGTTAGGGAATGGTTCAAATCCCTCCCATATACACCTCTACAAACGTGGACATCTTTGGGGAAGGCCTATGTCCAGCGGTGGAGGTATATTGGCCGATGATGTTGATTTGGTAGCATTGAAAAAATACTGTTTTGTATATACTACAGATAGGATAATAATCATCATGTCATCAGACATTTGTATGGAGAAAGTAAACTGATGTCAAGTCTCTGTTGCTGGAGAACAGGTAGTGGAACCTTCATCACTGCAGAGTCTATTGCAGCCAACAAACAGTATGCAGACATTACTGTGTTCCAGTTGTTAGTGTAATTACTGGGATTACGATACTCAACATTTTATTCTCAAGGCTTGTGGTCTTCGCCTCGTAGTACAGCGTTATTATGAGCAGGAGCATCACTCGTAATCAGGTGAACGTTCCGTTCGTTTCGTAGCTTCATTGAATAACAAAAAACTGTGTGAATACGAAACAATTTTTTTTTTTAATTATTTTTTATTGCGACTTCACGAAATTCGTAATAAACTTACATTTCAGTCCGGTGTTCGACACTTCAGAGTACAATCGAAAGGAATTTCCTTCACTTCGTTGGAAACAAAAGAAAAAAAAAATGTACCGGAAAACCGGTTTTCGTTGTTTGCGTGAAATTCAATTAAAAATTCAGCTGCCCATGGCGTACTGGTATATTTTTTTTTTTAGACCCGCCTAATGGATTTTTATAGGTACCCTATTTTTATAGTACAGTTAATTAAAAAAAAATAGAACATTACATGAAATATAAATTTTCAGTGAAATATTATGAAAGTGAATAAATATAAGACTTATTTATACCTTCACTAATTTTTTATATGTCTTATTTATTCTGCCATTGTTCTAGGTTTGTTTAAAAAAAAAACTCTAGACTTTATTCTACGGAGCTAAGAGACGAGCGGATCGTTCACCAGATAGACACGAGATATAAGATTTTGTCTCGTTACCGGAGTAGCAACAACAACAACAACAACAAATTAAATTTATATTTTTTTTATTCCACGAAGTGACGAACGAGACGTTCACTTGATATTAAGTGATTCGCTTACCTACAACAATATGGCGCTAGAATAATATACACAGCGATACAATATGGCGTCCCCTAGAGACATATGATGTCAAGTCTCGCTAACTTCTTTATTTAGCTACATCCTTCAAACCGGAACACAGTACTACTTGCCGGCTGCAATAGGAGCTGCAGTGTTACCTACATAGACTAATCATCAGTAAAATTGCTCCGTTTCCGATATTTAAGTATAAAGAAACATATATGATACAAATATATTAGATTGGGGAAAAAGTCTATTCGCATAACAGTATGTATGAGTTTGTATTAAAATCTCTTTGCTGCTATACTATTACAGATAAAATGGATGCCATTTTTGAAAAAGTGGAGCAAGATCAGCAAATCAGTAGTTACGACGTAGCTGAAGAACTGGGAATTGACTACAAAACAGTTTTGGCGCATTTGAAAAGAACTAGGTACACAAAAAAGCTCGATATTCGGGTACACCACTGAAAGAAACCTAATAATGAACCGTGTACTCGTTTGTGATTCTTTATTACGACGTAATGGAACCGAACCGTTTATGAAGAAGCTGATAACTGGTGATGGAAAGTGGATCACGTACGACAAGGACGTGCGAAAAAGATCGTGGTCAAACGACCGGGCCGGTCAAACTGTGGCGAAATCCGGGTTAACTCGCAACAAGGTGATGCTGTGTGTGGTGAGATTGGAAAGGCATTATTCATTATGAGCTGTTACCAGCAGGCAGGACCATCGATTCTGAACTCTACTGCTCGTCGTCTCGTTACTCCAGTAATTTCACTAGCTACAGCGCCCTTCAAACCTGAATACGGTAATGTTAGACCACTGGAATAGGTGCTGCGGTGGTGCTTACATTTACGGTCTCCAGCAACAGAGACCTACCACTAGTTAACTACTATCCCACCTGATAGTAAGCAGTAATGTAGTCTTTGATAGTAAATCTTACTAGTCTAGTATCCTATTTGATCTTGTCTAAAGGGTTTTGATATCAAAATTATTGTAAAAGCGAACAACCTCAACGTCAGACCTCATCCTCATCAGATTAGTTTTGACTTTACATTAATCCAACAGATTGCCTAAATTAGACCCTAAAAGCCTTCACAAACAGCTCAATAAAGAGCCGGAGTGGAAATAGAAAGCTACAAACGAGGGCACGAGCATACCAGCGTGCTCTGATAATGCTCGTAGTTTATCTCCTGCAGCTCCAGCTTTAAGTTGCCGACGGAACGTCCAGCCCGCATTACCTCCTATTTATGGAGCTTTGATTAATATCAATTGGCTTCTAATCAAGACTATCGCTTGTTCTACTCCAATAGCTTCTAACAGCATAAAGCTGTACCTCCAATAAAGAATTCTTCTGTTCACCTAATATCAAGTGATGCGCTTGCACATAATCTGGATCTTATAACATATGCTCATCGCATTCAGACGTATGATGTTGACTCCCCGCCAATACATTAGCTGCAGCGCCCTTCAAACCGGATCATCGGAATGTTTGCGCATTGCTCTTAGACAGCAGACATAAGATGGTGGTACCTATTTAAACGGTCTCCAGCAACAGAACCCACCATCAGACTTGTAAAGTGTCCTAGATATTAAGATTGGATCATTTAGAATCCATACATACTTGTTAATAAATATATATGGATAAGTACGATAGAATTCTCCCACCAACCCGAATTGAGCCAGCTTGGTAAGAAATGGCCCAAGCCCCCCATATTAACCCCTACTAACGTGGAGATCTTTGGGGATGGCCTAAGTCCAGAGGGGTGAAAGGGTTCCCGCACAACAACTCACGGGATCCTAGCCAACGTCACTTGCTCGTTCGCCCTGGTAATCAACAAATGAAACTCTAAGTCCCACCAACTCGATTGGGCCATCGTGGTGGGAAACGGCCCAAGTCCCTCTTTATGAACCCTTACTAACGTGGAGATCTCTGGGGATGGTCTAATTCCAAAGGGGTGTAAAGTTTACCGCACAACAGTTCACGGGACCCGAGCCAACCTCACTTGCTCGTTCACCCTGATAATCAACAACCGAGGCTCTGACTCCCACCAACCCAAATTGGGCCCGCGTGGTGAGAAATGGCCCAAGTCTCCCCTTATGTACCCCTATAAACGACGGTTCCTGGATCCCAGCAATGCGAGCAGCGCAGGACCGATCTATGTAGGGATGTTTTAGAGGCCTATGTCAAGCTGTGGGCATCTATCGTCTGATAATGATGATGTCAGACTTCTATATTTATTCTAAATCGATAATGTATTCTGAATGTGGCTAAAATCATCAGCTTAATGATTTGGCCCAAAACTTTTAGCTCATCATCACATTGTTCTAATAACATTATCAAAGTCAGTTTAAAGTTCTTCATTGAAAAGAGTTGTCAGAAAGATTTGGACCTGGTGGTGGTGAAGATGGTGGTGAATGTAAAGAGCTTACTGGTCATAGGTCTCTATTGATAGGTCCATGTAGTTACTATCGCAGAACACTACTGCGTTCCGGTTTAAAGGGCGCTGTAGCTAATGAAATTATAAAGGTAACGAGATATGATTTTATGTCTCAACGCGATGAGTACAATGTAGTGCTGTGTATATCCTAACTAGCGCAACTTATTTATAGGCCAGAGTAACACTTAAAATCAGGTGAAAAAAAAATACTGCTCTTTCTGACTGATAAGCAGTAAGATTTTGTAGTAATCTTTTTTTTTTTAATAATTAATTGGTATACGGCGATCGTATTGAACGAATTAGATAGAATCGCGGATTGACCCGAGTAACTAACCGGAAAATTGAACTTTATCCGCCCACACAAACTAATTGTGAGGGTACTTGATAAAAAAAAAAGTAACAAGACGAGCGGGACGTTCACCTGATGGTAAGTGATACGCCTTCCCATAACAACGTGGCTCTAGATAAGACGGTATGCTCTGCACCACATTGCACTCTTCGCTCGACATAAAATCTCATCAGTCTCATTACCCCAATAATAACACTAGCTGCAACGCCCTTCAAACCGGAACAAAGTAATATTTGCACAGTACTGTTTATCGGCTGCAATAGGCGCTTCTGTGGTACCCACCTTATCGATCTCCAGCAACAAAGACCAACTATCATTGTCACTTTAGTTATATTTTTTAACCTATAACCTTTCAATCATCATCATCATCATCATCACCATCATCAGCCGATAGACGCCCACTGCTGGACATAAGCCCCTTACAAAGATCACTACATCGATCAGTCCTCCGCTGGCCGCATCCAGCGGCTTCCCACGCATGGCTTAAAGAGAGACCTAGAGAGGCTTAGAGAGAATCAATTCATCACTTCCGTTTATATAGACAAAGATCTTAACGACGGACCATTCACTAGTTTTAAGATTAACGTGATGTTATGTAAATATCCTAACTACTACACGAGCTGGTGTATTTGTTAAAAAAAACGTTTCTTCGCTTAAAACGCTTATCAATCAATATAAATTTTTTAACCTGATCTTTATTTCGCTCCGGTGTCCCTGAAGATAACCAGACTTAATCGCAACATAGCTCCGACATCAGGTTTACAGTGCGACAGTAATTGGACTATAATTTACCCTTTTCCGGTTCTCCTAAAGGTTTTCCTTTTCTCCAGGATTAAGAATTCTTTGAACAATATGTTGACCTTTTTTTTTTCAACAAAACTTGATATGCTGAAGAACAGGTGGATTCTGCAGGAATCAATTTAGAAAAGCTATGTCTCATATGCTATGACTATAATAGAAAGAGTTTGAATATAAATGAGATGACAAGTCTCCTACACTCTTTGTTTTATATTATAGAGACGAGCACTTAACACTATGGAGACGCTAGGTTCACACAGCATCCTTAGAAGGTCCGGAAATGCATGGTGGTCTTGTATTTTCCGTAGCACAGCGTAGATGCTGAGGGCTTTGCCCTTCCATGGGTAGATTTAGCCAGAGTGCAGTGAAGCACCGGTGCGATCTGTAGGAGATCCCCAAGCCCTTCCTAATGCACTGACAGAGATCACCGAAAGGTTTTAAAGGGTAGATGCCTTCACATAACCTTGTCTTCCCCCAGAAGCAAGGTATCTTTTAAGAACCTTCCCACGCGTTTAAAAAAAAAACAATAGTTTCACACAGCTCTAGAAGCCACTGCTTGATACTACGTTCTGTTACCCCGGTAATTATACTAACAACACATCAGACCAGAACACAGTTAATATCATCGTCATCGTTACTCTATAAAAGACTCATCATCATCATCAGTCGATACACACCCACTGCTGGACATATCCGCCAAAGATCTCTGACACGGGCCCATTCCCACCGCGCTGACCCAAAGCAGGTTGTTGGAAGCCAGAGCCTCGTTTATTGATTACCAGGGTGCACCATGAGCAGATGAGGTTGATGAGTTCCTTGACTTGTACGGAATCCCTTACACCCCCTATAAAAGATTATTAGTTTTTAATTTCGTCTTCCGTCGTCGAACATATATTACATTGAAAGCTTATAAAAAAGATTTATTTATTCATAAGTTAATAATGCCTATATCCAGAAGTGGACGTCTATCGGCTGATGATGATGATGATGAAAGCTTATAATTCTTCCTCGCAATATATTTAATAAGAAAAATTCAATTTGATTAATGCGAATAGTCAAGCATTTTTATGAGAGCTTTTCCTTTGAGCTTCCGGAAGCGAAGTGTAAAACATACGGCGCTTTTTAAAGCATGTACCTTCTCGGGGAAATAAATTTCTTCCCCTGAATATGAATTACCTCCCCCGATATTTCTATTGGTAGGTAGCGGTTGAATTTGAAAAGCTTATTTCATACGTTGGCCGTTACAGTTATATATTTCAGGGGCTTCATCTATACAGTAGTAGAAAACATTACTTAACCACTGAAAAATAAGAAGTATGACACATTTAACATTATTTGTATTTTCTTTATTATATGTATATTATATAGGGGTGTAATTAAAAAAAACTTATCACCTTATGATGATGATTCACTTCAGCAACTATTTTTGTTATGTTACAGCTGTAACCAGTCTCCGGGACGTAAAGCTGGTTGTGGAGCCGGCTCTCGTCATCAGAGGGCGAATGGCAGCGCTCATATGTTTAAGGGACATGCAGGGTGCACCGCTGTATTCGGTGAAATGGTACAGGGGGAACCACGAGTTCTTCCGCTACACGCCAATGGAGAACCCGGAGATCAGGCTGTTCGGTCTGCCAGGAATTTACGTCGAAGTAAGTAAAGAATGTCCAGCTTTACAAGTATATGGCACAACAGACGAAGGACTATCGACCGTGGGTAGATATACTGCTGATACTTCCTACGTGGAAGACCGAAGATTAAATGTTGGTATATATAAGCCATAGGATTCCACATAATTGTCTCCATGGTGCTGGCTTCTGCTACGGAGTTCTCTGCTTCATTTTGTGAAGTTTAGTTGATGGTGAAGGTTTTACTAACCCGCCATTGTGAATTTCTTACAACAGCATTATTTTGTTCTAGAGAACTTATAATCATCATCATCACCACCAATAGACGTCCACTGCTGAACATAGGCTTCCGCGAGAGATCTATGCATCGATTAAGTGGGGATTTACATGGGAGAGTTTAAGTCAATTCCTCTTCAATCATTACCACTTAACTATGTTAAGTTGAGAGCAAGTGTTTCTAGCGAAACAACGTTAGTTCCGGCTCCTTCTTGTATGTTATTGTAGAATTATTATTTCATACATACGATAACCATAAATCAGTCTGACTGAAGGACAAGTTGCCGAGATGGAAATACTGAAAGCGTTGTAGGAGATTCAAGTTTCATCAAACATTTGTGAAAGAAAAAGCACAAGTCTGAAACGTATTTCAGCCGTAACGGCTGGTATCAATATGGAGTGAAATTGGCGAAGCGTACCTGATACCGATGAATTGGAAATTCATATTTGAAGTTGCCCGGATTTCGTTTGCCTTTCTCTGTGTGTGTGTACAATACATTTTCTTTTGTTTTAGAGTATATTGTATATATGTTAATCCCATATAGTCGGCAATAATACCAATACTGTTTCACGCAAACGTACAGTGGCAAAACTTATTTTACGAGTACCTCCTATCCGAATGCTGGAGAAATTCGCAGCTGTAGCTTTTGTAAATGTGTTCTATTCGAGTATTTACTGACGGCACTTTGCATTCTCTCAGACCATACCTAGATATTTTCACAGTGCTATAACATCTTGTCTTTCTAGAAGTGAAATAATTAAATGTATTAATTGCAGATGAGCCAGTCTAACGGCACGCAGGTCATGCTGCGGCGTTTAGGTCTCGAGGTGGCCGGAAACTTCAGCTGCGAAGTAACAGCGGACTCGCCGTCCTTCGCGACCCAAATAGCCACAAAGTTCATCGACGTCATCTGTAAGTTAAAGACAAGCTTTTACACTCTTAGACTCTGATGATACAATAAGGAATATGCAAATAAGGGTCAATCTTTTTATTACACTCCCTAACTTCAGACTTGCGCCTCCATCGGAACTTTTTAAATAAAATTTAGCTTTCTTCGGAAGAAATGATTTTTTTTATTTATGTATATTAAAAAAAAGAAGTTTCTAGAAATAAGAGCGGACCCGTAGGAGTATATGTAGTAAGTGCACTTAATAAAAAGACGTCAAAGGTGTGACGTCAACTAAGCAAACCAATATAGCGAGCGTTTAAAGTGCTTTCTGCGGTCAGCTATATATAACTATTTCTTTTAAATACATTATATAACTTAAGGAGAAGTTATATTGTTATATGTACTTTGCCGTAATAACCATGATTCTGAATATCTTCATCTTGATGACGTTATATATAATATTAACTACAAATATAATGTAACCTTTGTAACATCATCGCCTTCCGGTTGTCAGTAGAATACAGTGTTCTACCCAAGTATTATCTAATGTAGTAACGAAACTAGTGAGCCGTTCACCTGATGGTAAATTATACGCTTTCTCATAACAACGGCGCTGGTTAAGATGATATATACAACATCATATCGAGCGCGAAACATAAGATTTTAAGCCTCATTACTCTCCTTCCACTGGCAACAACGCCCTTAAAACTGGAACAGGGATATATTTGCTCAGTACTGTTTGGCGGCGGAAATAGGAGCTGCGGTGGTACCTAGACGGCATCCGGCAATACAGATCTAACACCAGTACATGCTTTACCGTATTTGGGGTGGTTGACATATATATGAAATTGTAGTAAAAGTTTAATCAATAGTCGACAAAAACAACTAAATTATGCTGTATGTAACCGTTAAGGTTTCGTGGGCGAGGAGAATGTACCGCATGATATACTCCCCATCGGGCCCCCCCTCGTCGTTGGATATCTCAGCGTTTCGTGATTTACTGTCATAATTTGATACTGTATTGACCTATAAATCGTCGCCAGCCATACCAGCGCCATGGTAACGAGTGTTTTCGTCTCACTGCCCGACAGTATTTCAGCCACTTGATTTATAACAACGGCTCAGTTTCTCATCCACGGCGATAGATACTGCTTTGCTGTATACTTTATTAAATCGAGTGCGAAATGTAGAATATATATAATATCATCATCAGCAGAAACATGTCCACTACTGGACGTAGGTCTCCCCCAAAGATTCCAACTTCAATAAGATTTTTTTTTTTATTCAACGAAGCGACTAGACTAACGAGACGTTCTCCTAATGTTAAGTGATACCTGCCCATATCAACGCGCTACTACTTAGGATGTTATACACAGCACTACGTTAGGTGAAGTCTAGTTACCCCAGTACACTAGCTACAATGCCCTTCAAACTTGAACACACTAATGTCTGCACACTACTGCTTGGCGGCAGAAATAGACGCTGCGTTGGTACCTATATAGACGGTCTCTGCCAACAGAGTCCTACCACCAGGACATATAGGACATTCCCCTCCACGCTAGACCGTAGTAGGTGGTAGAGTACCACCCTATCGCTTACCTGTAACCCTAGACAGTAGTGTCCAAAAATTATATATAGGATTATAGCTATAGAAGTGACTGGAGTAAGTCAAATCATCTTTGCTTAAATTCATTGAGCGCAATGTTGCACTATAAACATCCTATCTAGGATAAATACACTACAAAAGAGTCCTTGGCAATTAGCGATAGCACTCGATGGAAAGTCAAATACCTGCCTATAACATCGTGACGCTAGTTAGGATAACACGGGATTACATTGTGTTCGTCGCTTTGAGACATTAGATATCATATCTCGTTACTCCAGTAATTTCACTAGCTGCAACACTTCAAACCAGAACACGATGATGTTTGCAAAGTACTGTTTGTCGGCAGAAGTAGGAGCTGCGGTGGCACCTAAACGGTCTCCGGCAACAGAGACCTACTATCAATATGTTGTTGTTTAAAAACGTACATTTTGATTTTTAAGATAGATACACAACACATCATCAATGTCAGTTTACAAGAAGTACTATCACTGTTTAAAAAAAAGATGGAGATGCACAACCTTATACAATTTCAAAGCTGCAAAATTCCACAGGAAAAGTCATACACTACAAACAATGTCAATATGTATTCCTCTGCGTGTTCTGCAAATACTCAAATCGAATTTCCAGGAACAAACAGCTTTACACAAACGCTTCATATTTCCGGTTTGATTTTTCAACTTTTACTTGACTGTAAAATGTAAAGTAAAATATATAGTTTGTCAAAAAACCTGTCAATATTAAAACTATATCTGACCTATATTGTCTCTCTTTGTATGACTACTTACGAAATGAAATGTCATAGCACGTACTATAATCAACCTAAAAATAGATACATATATAAACACTAAATATTTTCAAGTACATGTCTGACTTAGGTCATCATTATAGTCCTAAGACTTTGCCTAATTTATGTGACAATGGAAAGGGATGTTGCTCGAAAGTCTGAAGTAGTGTCTGTGTATTGATATAACTAGTTCTGAAAGCCGCGATGTAGAACTGACGGACTGTAGGACTGGTGAAGGTCGAAGACTAGTAAAGCAGTTCTGATGAAGTCTCCTCCAAAGATCATCGATCGGTCCCGCGTTGGTCGCATCCAGTGGAACTCTCACCAGATCGTCGGTCAACCTTGTGGGAGGCCTCCCAACACCACGCCTACCGATACACGGGCCTCACTCGCGGACCTTACTGCTCCATCAGCCGTCGGTCCTTCGAGCAATGTGCCCTGCCCACTGCCACTTAATACTAGCAATCTTTAAGGCTGTGTCGGTGACCTTAGTACTTCTGCGGATCTCCACATTCCTGATTCGTTCGCACAGAGAAACTCCGAGCATAGCCCTCTCCTTTGACATTGAGACTTTATTACGCCGATAGGAATTTCCAAAGATTCGTGATTATATATAGTCGTGTTTCATTTTCCAGCTCTTCCTCTCCACGATCCGATTCTGCAGGCTGACAAAGATCGGTATCTGCCCGGCGAAATACTCACTGCGAATTGCACTTCGAGCTCCGCCAAGCCAGCAGCGAATCTGACCATCTTCCTGAACGACGAACCGGTCAGTGTGATCTGTTACAATTGAAAATATGTTTTTTAACTTCTTAAGTTCCCAACGCTGGGACCATTTCACAGAAGGAGGGAATCGATACCATAATCCAACTGTGCTGAAATGCGTATTGGTGAATAATACATATCCTTGAAAGCTGTTATTTATAACGTGGGTCGGATTCCTCACAGCTCACAAACCTTAAGCTCTGTGGAGCTGGATCTAAGGATCTCTATAAATAAAAGAAACCCATATAATATATGATACATTACTTTATATTTTGCCTTTGCTCTACTACAAACTTTTCCCTAAGGAAATTCCATCATCGTCCTATAACCATCATCATCTTGACATACAATTGATTTCTTGTGTTTATATAATCATTAGAAAATTAGTTCCAAACATAGTGACTGAGCTTTATATATGACCTTAAATCCGAACCTCCGTTCTCTTAGAAAATTATATGGTTAATTAATTATATCCTATATTAATAAATACTTAATATGTCCTAGTATATATATCATCTGATAGGTCCTGTTTTTTAAAGATCTAAATACTAATTATAAATAAATATCAAAAACTGATATAAAATTAGATTATACCTAAAATGTTGTTAATATATATTGACTACTACTTTCTACAGTACTTATTACTACTAATACTTCAAATATAATGTTTATTACTAGACGTTTCTATATGTTAATGTTGCTAGGATAATATATAACAAATAAAATGTATCTTTACAGTTATCAGTCCAATTCCATTTATATGTATTTACGCATTTTTACCAAGATAACACAATTCTAATAAATTGAATAAAACTCCACAGAGTAGTCTATTTTTGTATTTACATTAGATATATGACGTCACTAATTTAAAAAACGTCTCGATTTCCAGTTACGTTCGTCGGAGACTAGGTGGGGTAACCAGCGGATGTCGGACGGCCTGTTCACTTCGCAGGTCAGCGTGAAACTCAAGTTAACTTCCGGTCACTTCCCGGTTGGCCGATTGAGATTAGAATGTCTCGCCTCAATATATAATGTTTACAAACGAATGGCCAAATTGGACTTCTTCACACCGGACACCGATCCGAGACCTGAGAGGAGTAAGTACATAACGACCCTATATATATATAAAAGTAAACAATTAAGGGATGAAATTGAAAATTAACACATATATGTATTTTTGTATGATAGTCACTTTACCCTATAGCTAGATTAATTTCTCATCTAAGAATGAACTAGTTATATTTGATGGTAAATTGCGCTTATATAGCCGAATCTAGGCTTTATTGTCACTTATCATCATCATCATCATCATCATCAACAGTCGATAGACATCTACAGTTCGACATAGGCCTCCCCCAAAGATCTCTAAATACAGTCAATATAGCCTCAGGTACCACCGGACACCAGCGGCCGTCGTCTGTTAATCCTAACAGACGACGGCCGCTGGTGTCCGGTCATATGGTGGGATTGGGGCCATTTCCCACCACGTTGGCCCGATGCGGGTTGATGGGAGCCAGAGCCTCGTTTGTTGATAAGCAGGCGGTACCACGAACAGGTGAGGTTAGCTTGAGTCCCATGAGTTGTGGTGGTGGTCCCTTTATATCCTTTATCTCTTAACACCTTAATAATTCAAGTGATAGCCAGGCTTCATTATTATTATAATTAGTAAAATTATAGACACTTCAGTATTTCCTAAATTAACTTGGTCCATGTAGTGGTCATCACTCGTCGACATTCATATATCTAATATACAATATAGTTAAAATATGTCTCATGTTCAAACTGGAACACAGTAATATCTGCATACAACTGTAAGCCAGCTACTAGCAGTAAGGTATTAGTAAATATAGTCTGTGTATAGTAAATACAATAAGATCAGTTAAATAATAACGTTAATACTAATTGTTTTTTCTTTTCTTTCTTTTCAGTCACTCTCAATGGTGGTGCATCGTCGTGCTACCAAAATCTATTCCTTTTGTTTCTTTTATTCTTCTTGCCCATGGTCCTCTGTCAGGATTATGGTCAGACGTACGAAGACGTTTTAGGTGATTCGTTCCAGTACTACGACGAGGAAATCGACAACAATGTGATAATATCAGCAATCGGAGGCTAAGAGTCAGTAGCTTTAACTATCACGAATTTAGTCATTGAACTTGTAAATAAACTATTTCAAATAACAACCAAAGAACATTTAAATGATAACAAATGGATAGAATTCTCGCAATAGATTATTTTAATTTTCTAATCATAAGTCATTAGTTAGTTTCCTAAATCATGAACTCTCTGGATGTTAAAGATGAACTTATACGAGCAACACAAAAGCTCTACTTTTAATTAAGGATTTGAACGCTCATCGATGTCTATAAGCTATTAAGTTAATAACTAAACACAAAATAAATACAGAAGAAAACACAAAATTAAATGAAGCACATACTGTAGTTAATGATGTAATAGATAATTAGTACAATCCGGCTGATAACGATGATGATGCTGATGATCCGACAGTGAAGATAATTAATAAAGATTTATCATATGAAATATGAACAGTTGAATATTACTTCATTGACTGAATAATTTACGAATTGTTACAAAACAGTGGTTAAGTAAGAAGAGGGTAAGTTAATTTATATGTTAAATACAATAACAACACCAGAGGATACAAATTAACCGTATCCGGTTTAAATTATTCCTTTCTCGTTTTCAAATATTTGTACATACATACTATATGATAAGTTAAAACTAATGTTATCTTTAGTATTAAAGTCTTGTTAAGTTTAACTAAAATATTTTATGTCTATTAAAGATCACTTTCCATATTAGGTTCTTCAAAGTCCATTTAATTCATCAGGTCACACAGAATATTATCATTATGTCAATTCTTCTGTTCTTCGAATATCTTGTAAAGAAGTAAAGATGATGCATTATTAAAAATATTAAGATAATGTTAAACTCTTTATTTCTCTGTTTATTGATAATTAGCACACTTAACCACAAATTATAAATGGCGTCGTAACGGTTACAACAAATTTGTCATTTTACGGGATAATAATGTTTGTTTCATATGTTTTACAAGTAAATATTAAATTAAATGTGTATGTATATACAATTTGTTTTATTAACATATATATTACACTTGAATCTAATATATTAGGTTGGGGAAAAAGAAATCCATTATTTTTTCGGTAGATGGCTGTAGTGATAAATTTCTCGTAAAGTATCGATCAAACAGTTTCAGATTTATGCTCGTTGGAAAGGTGACATTTCGCAGTAAAAAAATTGTTTTGCTGTTTTTTGTTTGGTGCATTCAATTGTGAGTTACAGGGTGTTAAAAATGGAAGTGAACAAAGAGAAAATTCGGTACATTTTACAGTTTTTCTTTGACAAAGGCGAAAATGCAAGCCAGACGGCTAAAATTGTGAATGGTGTTTATGGACCCGATACTGTAACAGCCAATTATGTGCAATTTTGGTTTCGTAGATTCCGTTCAGGAATTTTTGATGTTAAAGATGCACCTCGCACAGGTAGGCCGGTCGCCGAAAATGTCGATAAAATCGGAGAAATGATCGAAGTTGACCGGTATGTTAGCAGTCGTAACATCGCCCAGGAGCTAAAAATGGAACACAAAACAGTTTTAAACCATTTACACAAAGCTGGATTCAAAAAGAAGCTCGATGTTTGGGTGCCACAGCAATTAACAGAAAAAAACATGATGGATCGAATTTCCATCTGCGAAGCCTTGGCCAAACGGAATGAGATAGACCCATTTCTTAAACAGATGGGGACTGGAGATGAGAAATAGATCACATACGATAACCCTGTGCGAAAACGATCATGGTCAAAGAGCGGTGAAGCACCTCAAACGGTGGCCAAACCAGGACAAACAGCCAGGAAGGTTCTGCTGTGCATTTGGTGGGACTGGAAGGGAATTATTTATTATGAGTTGTTTCCATATGGCCAAGCACTAAATTCTGATCTCTACTGTCAACAACTGGACCGTTTGAAGATAGCAATTGACCAGAAACGGCCAGAATTGGCCAACAGGAGAGGTGTCGTGTTCCACCAGGACAACGCTAGGCCACACACGTCTACAGTGACTCGCCAGAAACTTCGGGGGCTTGGTTAGGAAGTTTTAATGCATTCGCCATACAGTCCGGACTTGGCACCAAGCGATTACCATCTTTTTCTTGCATTACAAAATTTCTTTAGTGATAAAAAAATTGGCATCTAGGGAAGATTGTGAAAATCGGCTACGAGAGTTTTTTGCAAATAGAGACCAGGACTTTTACGAGAGAGGCATTATGAAGGTACCTTTAAAATGGCAACAAATCATAGAACAAAACGGCGCATATTTGACCCAAATCGGACAATCCAAAGCATGTTAAATAAAGTCCTGAAGTTCATATAAAAATAATAGATTTCTTTTTCCCCAACCTATTATATATAAGTAGCAGAATATTTTGATATAATCTAGATTGACCGGAAGTAGCCTAGTTTGCGTGGAATATTGTCTATGGTAATGGTGTAAGGAATCCAAATTAACAGGTCTACTAGAATTGTTGGACTATCATTATTTATAATAATTAAATAGACTTTTCTTTCTATCCTTCTTTCTATTATTTAATATTTGAATGTAAATAATTAGGTACAAGAATAATTATTGAAAACTGTACCATTTGTAAAAATATTCTTGAAGGGAAACTGAAATGTATTAACGAAATCCGGCATAAATTTAAATTGTATGTGAACATCAGTATTCTAGAATTTATGGTATCCTTATAATATCTGTATTATCTGTAATATTTTATTTTAACTTATGATCAGCTGTTATATGACCATAGATCCATTCGATGTACGGACTTACCGGCGCGACGATGCCGGCAACGTTACCAGCCTTCTTTACAGATTTATCGTAACAATATCCTGTTAGATCAGTGATTGACAGTACTCCAACAATGCCAGACCGATGGATAAGAGGACCACCAGAATCGCCGGAACAAGTAGTAGATTTATGGCCGCATCTAGATCCCAAGCATATAGCTGGAGCCAGCAGGTCTTCTCTTAAGCATTTAGAAATCAAAACATTCATTATTTGCAGCGGCTTCTTCAGTGCCAGCGTATTATCAACTTTATTCTTCCCATCAACCATCTTATGTGTAGTTCCGTATCCTGCAAATATAGCTTCCTGACCGTAGAGCGCGAAAAAATCCACAGCGCTTATTTTCAAGAACAGTGGAATTTCCATTGGCGTCGTCTTCATAAGACCTATGTCGTGTTTCATAATTCCGTTTTGATTTTGGCCGTCGTACAAGTAGGAGAAGCTCGGATGCAGGATTGTGTGAAGGATGTCGCTAAAGGAGTCATGCTCCCACGGCGAATGGTACACGCGGCCGTACCTTATCACCAACTTCTCCGTGGTGTAGGGGACGCCGATGTAGAAGTAGTTTAATTCGTTTAAGCAGTGTGCAGCCGTTAGTGCCCACGTCGGCGTCAGGGCGCTGGCGGTGCACAGGTGGTCGTGTTTGGCCACCACCGTGTTGTTCTCAGTGAAGTTGGCTGTATGTTGTATTTCTATTCGAACAGCGTACGGATACTGATCTTCTTTTGCATCAGCTCCACCCAACACTCTTAATGGCAACTTCTTACCGTAACATTCCGTGGCGAGTATTAAAACAAGTAGCAGCATGTCAACATACAAATTGTTAATAATATTCGTATGTTCGTAAACAGATTTTATACTTCACATTCATCGATAGCGGCACAGTGTTTTCAGATAAAGTTTCAAATTGGAATACATAAAACATTTAATGCTGTTGTGCTTTCATCTTAAGCTTTGCTTGTGTTTGCATTGCTACTGCTGGTAAGTTTCTCGTGGACGACGTTGTTTTGGTAGATGCCATCATAGTGGGAAATTCTACAGCCCAGCAGTAAGCAAATGGTTGCTTTTAGCATTAGCTCCGCTGCTATCCTCTAGATTCATATAAACAATCCAATTACAATAATATTCATTAGGTGTATATTGATCTAAGTTTAAAAATTAAGTTTATAAGCTATTCATTACTTGTTAAAATATGATAATAAAACTGTTGCTACCACAGGTTTTCTTCAACCCGGATATTTTATTAATATCTAAAATATAGGACATCCGTATGTTTAGAACATTTTAAAATAATTGATTTAATTTTGCCGACGGCTTTCAAACAACTTCAACTCGTACAAAACCCGAATCAGCTATTTACAGTAAAATCATTGTAGGTATGCTGTTCATGTAAATCTAGCATCAATTCTAAATGAAATAATGATAACTTAATTTTTTTTTTATTGAACTGCCTAAAATATTTTGGAGCGTCTACATATATACGTGTTGCCAGTGATTACATACGGAGCAGAGACGTGGCCGCTTACTGTGGGCCTTGTCCGCAAGCTTAAGATTGCTGAGAGGGCGATGGAGCGAGCTATGCTCGGAGTTTCCCTGCGAGATCGAATCAGAAATGAGGAGATCCGTAGGAGAACCAAGGTCACCGACATATCTCGAAGGGTCGCCTTCGCAAAGTGGCAATGGGCAGGGCACATAGCTCGCAGAACCGACGGCCGTTGGGGCAGAAAAGTTCTCGAGTGGCGGCCACGTACCGGAAGACGTAGCGTGGGCAGACCCCCCACAAGGTGGACCGACGACCTGGTCAAGGTCGCTGGCAACCATTGGATGCGGGTGGCCCAGGACTGGTCTGAGTGGAAATCTTTGGGGGAGGCCTTTGTCCAGCAGTGGACGTCTTCCGGCTGATTGGATTGGATTGGACATATATACATATACAGAAAGAATATATCCATGCCATATGTGACAAGTAATTGGATTCTCTTTGTAGCAATTTATAAATTCAATTTTATGTATTAGGGGGACCGGAAAGTAATGTCGTTTTCTTAGGCTAAATACAAACACATACATTTTTAACGAGTCTTTATTTTTAATCAATGATGTATTCCCCATCATTGTCAATAACCTTTTGCCATCTAGTGAGTAAATTTTCAATCCCTGATCGATAAAAATTAATTGGTTTTTCGGCAAAATATCTAGAGATGGCATTTTGGATATCATCCAAATTTGCAAATGTTTTGCCACTTAAAAAGTGTTGCAGCGCTCGGAATAAGTGGAAATCCGATGGTGCAACATCGGGCGAATATGGTGGATGAGGCAGCACCTCCCACCCCAATTCATTAATTTTTTCTAGAGTTCGCCTTGCGCAGTGCGGTCTTGCATTGTCATGTTGGAGAATGACGCCTTTTCGGTTGACAATCGCTGGCCACTTTTCAATTAAAGATTGATTGACTCGCTGCAATTGTTCGCTGTAGAGGTCTGCAGTAACAGTTTCTCCAGGTTTCAGTAATTCAAAATGAACAATGCCGCGAATACTCCACCAAACACACAAAAGCGCTTTTTTGGGGTGTAAACCTGGCTTAGCAGTACTCCGAGGGATTTCATTTGGAGAGAGCCACTGCCTTTTGCGTTTTGGGTTATCATACAGGACCCATTTCTCATCTCCTGTGATCAAGCGATCAAAAAACGCTTCTGTGTTGTGTCGTTGAAGCAATAAGTTGCATGTGATTGATCGGTTAGCCTTATTCTGTTCGGACAGATTATGCGGGACCCAAACACCTGCTCTGCTTACTTTTCCAATCTGCTTCAAATGTTCTTGGATGGTCGACCAAGGTTTGTTGAGACTGTTTGACAATTCCTCGATCGTCTGACACGGATTTGCTTCCACTTCCGCCCTTAACACGTCGTTGTCTAACGCTGATGGTCTTCCTGATCGATACGAGTCGGAAAGATCAAAATTACCCGATTTGAACTTGGAAAACCACCTTTGGCATTTACGAATGTCCAGTGCATTTGGATAAACATCGCAAATGTTTTTGGTAGCAACTGTTGCGTTATTTCCCTTGCGACACTCAAAGAGCATGCAATGCCGGATGTGTACCTCTTCTGGTATTTGGCTGGCCATTTTACCCAAAATTACAAAAAAAAATTGTAATTCAATTGTCTATAAGTAAAGAAATCACTATAACCTCACAATGTCTTTGGTACGCCTCTGAACAAAACAATGAGCTGACAAATGACAATCAAGTATTGGCATGCGCAGAAACGACATTACTTTCCGGTCCCCCTATTATATATTAGGGGGACCGGAAAGTAATGTCGTTTTCTTACGCTAAATACAAACACATACATTTTTAACGAGTCTTTATTTTTAATCAATTATGTATTCCCCATCATTGTCAATAACCTTTTGCCATCTAGTGAGTAAATTTTCAATCCCTGATCGATAAAAATTAATTGGTTTTTCGGCAAAATATCTAGAGATGGCATTTTGGATATCATCCAAATTTGCAAATGTTTTGCCACTTAAAAAGTGTTGCAGCGCTCGGAATAAGTGGAAATCCGATGGTGCAACATCGGGCGAATATGGTGGATGAGGCAGCACCTCCCACCCCAATTCATTAATTTTTTCTAGAGTTCGCCTTGCGCAGTGCGGTCTTGCATTGTCATGTTGGAGAATGACGCCTTTTCGGTTGACAATCGCTGGCCACTTTTCAATTAAAGATTGATTGACTCGCTGCAATTGTTCGCTGTAGAGGTCTGCAGTAACAGTTTCTCCAGGTTTCAGTAATTCAAAATGAACAATGCCGCGAATACTCCACCAAACACACAAAAGCGCTTTTTTGGGGTGTAAACCTGGCTTAGCAGTACTCCGAGGGATTTCATTTGGAGAGAGCCACTGCCTTTTGCGTTTTGGGTTATCATACAGGACCCATTTCTCATCTCCTGTGATCAAGCGATCAAAAAACGCTTCTGTGTTGTGTCGTTGAAGCAATAAGTTGCATGTGATTGATCGGTTAGCCTTATTCTGTTCGGACAGATTATGCGGGACCCAAACACCTGCTCTGCTTACTTTTCCAATCTGCTTCAAATGTTCTTGGATGGTCGACCAAGGTTTGTTGAGACTGTTTGACAATTCCTCGATCGTCTGACACGGATTTGCTTCCACTTCCGCCCTTAACACGTCGTTGTCTAACGCTGATGGTCTTCCTGATCGATACGAGTCGGAAAGATCAAAATTACCCGATTTGAACTTGGAAAACCACCTTTGGCATTTACGAATGTCCAGTGCATTTGGATAAACATCGCAAATGTTTTTGGTAGCAACTGTTGCGTTATTTCCCTTGCGAAACTCAAAGAGCATGCAATGCCGGATGTGTACCTCTTCTGGTATTTGGCTGGCCATTTTACCCAAAATTACAAAAAAAAATTGTAATTCAATTGTCTATAAGTAAAGAAATCACTATAACCTCACAATGTCTTTGGTACGCCTCTGAACAAAACAATGAGCTGACAAATGACAATCAAGTATTGGCATGCGCAGAAACGACATTACTTTCCGGTACACCTATTAATATAGATTTTTTTTAATTTTAATGTAACTACAATATACTCCAAGTGCTGTAAATTTTTTTTTATGACTTTTAAAGTAAATGTAATTAAATTATTACAACTTCATGCTCGCAAGCAAAGAAACAATAAACATGGTTTCCTACGATTTATTTACAGAATATGTAGGAAACATTAAATCTCTCCTAGTTGTATAAAAGTAAAAAAGGATATTTGTGTACATTCAATTTAAAATTACATTTCATACACAATGTCTCGTAGATTCCCAGGTTTTTTTTAAGTGTTCACGTAACTACATATCCATTCCACGTAGGGACTTACTGGTATAATAAAACCGGCGTAATAATTAGGCACTTTCCGGGCATAGTCTAAGCAATAACCACTACCTTCACCAGTAGAAAGTACTCCAGCTATACCTGATGCATGTATGAGGGGACCACCGGAATCCCCACCACATGTCAAGCGGGTAACGCCACATTTCTTTGTTAAACAGATAGAAGGCACGATCCTTTCGTGTTTGGGACACTTCATTATTAGTATATTCATAACCTGCAATGGTTTACGCAGTACCAGTGTATCGCCGGTGATAATTTTTCCTTTAGACGTTTTTTTAGTGGTTACTCCATAACCAGCGAAAACTGCTTCATGGCCGTACATGGTCTTGTAATCGACGGCGCTTAGCTTCATATAACTTCTTAATAAAACTGGTTTCGTATTTAATAGACCTATGTCGTTCTTCATTATTGGATTATGATTGAATTCGTCGTAGGTAAAAGTAAACAAAGGATGCCCAACCGTAGACACAACATCACTCAATGAATAGTTGCGCCACGGTGAACCGTGTACGGTACCGTACCTTATCACCAGTTTGGATACATTAAAAGGAGCTCCTGTAATTAAAGGGCCAAGGTCACTAAAGCAATGCGCCGCTGTCACAGACCACGTCGCCGACAGAGCTGATGCTGTACACAGGTGATGATGTTTGATAACTATTGTGTTATTTGTAAAATATAATTCATGTTGTATTTCCAAACGAACAACGTATGGATACTCATCAGGGTTTGCGTCTTCTCCTCCGTATATCCTTAAAGGTAATTTTTTTCCTGAATAATGATCCATAAGGAAAACAAAAGTTACGATCAGGTACATACTGAGGTATTTGTTAACTTACACGAAAATCTATTTTGTTTTTATAGTTGTGGTGTATTGAATATAATAAAACTTTTATTGTTCAATTTAAACTTTAATATAACATTGTCAATAAATCCATAAAAGAGTTTCTTCATAACTTTATTACTTTAGAGCTTATTTTGTTTAAAAAAAGCTTTTTTATTTAACGACGCAACAAATGGAGGACGTCCTCCCGGTGTGTATTTTAGGGTTGCTTATTGCATCGTTTTGGTAGTTCTTGTGATACTTTAGTATTGTATATGCCCTCAGTATATAATTATAACACACTTTGAACTAGATCATAGTGATGTTTGCTCAGATGCTATAGAGTATGCACCAAAAAAGACAGAGTCTAGTCAAAGAAAATCCGTCTAACTTCTAGTGCGTCTTTTAATGCTTACAACGTTTATTCTGAGCTTCCATTCGATAGTATTTTTTAAAGTTCATATAGTTTTCTTTCATTTGTTCGTGTAGTATTAAATACATTTAGATTATTTCCGTAAATTTTAGTTACATTCTTATTAATCAATCCGAGTAATGCAGAAAGAAACGAAACAGCGTCGAAAGAAGAAACGCCTGCCATGCCGTCATCACTATCAGCCGATATACGTCCACTGATGGACATAGGTCTCTCCCAAAAATCTCCACATCGATCGCTTCTGCTCTGCCAGCAAACAGCTGCTTTCCGCAATCTTCACCAGATCGTCTGCCATGCCATATTCACGGATAATGGAGACTCCAGTCTCTACCGTAACGTTGTATCCTACAGCAGCAATCCTGCAGCAGTTCATATCGCAGGAACAATTCAGTTTTAAAACACTTGAGAATATTTGAAAGATTTCACTGAACTTTTCAGTAGCAAAATGTTATCAAATATAATTTTAAAATTTTATTTTAGAAGATATTCCTTTTAAAATATTTCTTTACTTCTTTCAACAACTCAACACAACTTTCATCTCATCTTCCTAATAATACTACTTCCGTTTCCAATGGAAATATGTCGTTCTTCATTATTGGATTATAATTGATTTCATTGTAAATAAAAGTAAATAAGGGATGCCCACCGTGGAAACAATATCTATCAATGAATAGTTCTTCCATGGTGAACCATGTGCGGAACCGTACTTTATCACCAGTTTAGTTACATTACATGGAGATCTTTTAACATAATGGCCAAGGTTAGTAATATAAATTTACCACTGTGACTGACTACATTTGATTACTATTGTATTACTTGTAAAAGTAACTATTAGGTGGACCGGAAAGTAATGTCGTTTCTGCGCATGCCAATACTTGATTGTCATTTGTCAGCTCATTGTTTTGTTCAGAGGCGTACCAAAGACATTGTGAGGTTATAGTGATTTCTTTACTTATAGACAATTGAATTACAATTTTTTTTTGTAATTTTGGGTAAAATGGCCAGCCAAATACCAGAAGAGGTACACATCCGGCATTGCATGCTCTTTGAGTTTCGCAAGGGAAATAACGCAACAGTTGCTACCAAAAACATTTGCGATGTTTATCCAAATGCACTGGACATTCGTAAATGCCAAAGGTGGTTTTCCAAGTTCAAATCGGGTAATTTTGATCTTTCCGACTCGTATCGATCAGGAAGACCATCAGCGTTAGACAACGACGTGTTAAGGGCGGAAGTGGAAGCAAATCCGTGTCAGACGATCGAGGAATTGTCAAACAGTCTCAACAAACCTTGGTCGACCATCCAAGAACATTTGAAGCAGATTGGAAAAGTAAGCAGAGCAGGTGTTTGGGTCCCGCATAATCTGTCCGAACAGAATAAGGCTAACCGATCAATCACATGCAACTTATTGCTTCAACGACACAACACAGAAGCGTTTTTTGATCGCTTGATCACAGGAGATGAGAAATGGGTCCTGTATGATAACCCAAAACGCAAAAGGCAGTGGCTCTCTCCAAATGAAATCCCTCGGAGTACTGCTAAGCCAGGTTTACACCCCAAAAAAGCGCTTTTGTGTGTTTGGTGGAGTATTCGCGGCATTGTTCATTTTGAATTACTGAAACCTGGAGAAACTGTTACTGCAGACCTCTACAGCGAACAATTGCAGCGAGTCAATCAATCTTTAATTGAAAAGTGGCCAGCGATTGTCAACCGAAAAGGCGTCATTCTCCAACATGACAATGCAAGACCGCACTGCGCAAGGCGAACTCTAGAAAAAATTAATGAATTGGGGTGGGAGGTGCTGCCTCATCCACCATATTCGCCCGATGTTGCACCATCGGAT
Organism: Troides aeacus; assembly: GCA_033220335.2. NCBI lineage: Eukaryota > Metazoa > Arthropoda > Insecta > Lepidoptera > Papilionidae > Troides > Troides aeacus. Next base: position 10,579,141 of record CM067280.1, read on the forward strand.
TTCCACTTATTCCGAGCGCTGCAACACTTTTTAAGTGGCAAAACATTTGCAAATTTGGATGATATCCAAAATGCCATCTCTAGATATTTTGCCGAAAAACCAATTAATTTTTATCGATCAGGGATTGAAAATTTACTCACTAGATGGCAAAAGGTTATTGACAATGATGGGGAATACATCATTGATTAAAAATAAAGACTCGTTAAAAATGTATGTGTTTGTATTTAGCGTAAGAAAACGACATTACTTTCCGGTCCCCCTAATATATGTTGTATTTCCAGGCGAACAATGTATCGATACTCATCTGGATTTGCATCTTCACCTTCGTGAATTCTCAACGGTATTCTTGTTCTCGACTATTGCTTCACGAGGAAAATTATTATTACAGACAAGTTCTTCAATACACACTTTTTAAATATTACGCTTATCCAATTCAAATGCTTCTGATATAAAATAACAGTAAAAGAATAAATTTTAAAATGTTTCTTCTTCTATATTTTAGCTTTTATAGGACTTATTTCTATTACCACATCAATACATATTTGATCTCATACAAAATAATATAGACTTTTTTAATAAAGATCAACTTGTTTGGAAAATTGTAAAGGTCAATTTAATACTCTAATGTACTAGTGTTTGAAATTTTGAAATTTTAGACGTAAGCTCTAAAGTAATAAATATAATTAAGTTCTTTTTTGGTATTGCCTTATTGATTTGTGATTAGTAATGTAAATGAAACGATTCTTTAGTTTTCTAAATGTGCATCTAGATAAAGACTACCTCTGAACATTTTCTCTCGTCAAGCTTTAAGACATAAAATATTAAGTATATTCCCTTTAGACATTTTACAAGCTACTTTTATCTCGAATCCTGAAATTCGTTAGCAATTCTGGCACTTTTTTTTCACACCGTAAACATAACCCCGCAGCATTATAGGATCTGGGCAACTACTATGTGTTTGCAAATTTGTTATCAATAAAATGAGATACTATTAAAATGTTTGATTTTAGTTTAAAACAATTTAGTTTGCTACAAAACTACTTATCCATGTATAGTAAGGGCTAATAGGTATAATAACTTCAGCCATATCCAAATGTAATTCCTCCACTGAATCTAAACAATCCCCAGACGAATCTCCGACCGACAATATTGCGACTAATCCCGACGAGTGTACAATAGGCGAACCGGAGTCACCGCCACATATGGACACTTTATCACCGCATGATGACGATAGGCAGAATGTAGGAGTCCATTGATGTTTCACCAGACATTCCGTAATGGTTACATTGAAAATTTGCAATGACCTCTTCAATTCTATGTTGTCACCCGACGTGTCACTTCTGATTATATTATCGTAGGTTTCATTAACAATCCTAAATCCTGCTAATACTGCGTCATATCCAAGTAAATATATACCTTCGACACTGAGGCTGATGTAATTTGACAAATTCATTGGAGTGGTCCTCAGAAGAGCGATGTCGTTCTGCTCAAAAGCGTTGTGATTGTTGTTTTGTGTGAAACGTCTGTACGCCGGATGGGTTACTGTGAATACAACGCTGCTATATGTATTGTTCATCCATATTGATTCGGGTGATCCATAATTTATCACCAGTTTTTCCACATTGTAAGGTAAGCCAACGCTAAATTCGTAAACACCAATCAGACAGTGCGCCGTCGTTAATACCCAAGTTGGAGACAAGGCTGACGCTGTGCATAGATGGTTATGTTTCTCAATTGTGTTTGTCTTGTCGCAGGTTTGTAGCAGTTCAAGGCGTACCACGTAAGGATATTTACCAAGGTCTTCAATGACGTTATTGCAAGTTCTTGAATACAATTTAACACTTAAACATCCATTCGGGATTATAATTAAAATTAGCAATATACAACCATAATATCCCCTCATTTCCACAGTTTAATATAAGCATGTATTTTATATTAGATCATAGAATCTGCAACTACAATGGTGGTTGAAACTTATGACCTATAAATTTATTAGAAGCAGAAATGAGTTTATCAAGTTTTATACACTTATTTCGCGGGAATTGCGGCTCTAAACAATTTTATATCACACTATGCTGTATTAACTTCTTATTTACTTTAAACCTTTGAAATGAATATATTTGGAATATTCTGAATTCCTCTTGTACTTCAATAAATTGGAAGAAACCAATTACACAATATTACAGTTTAGAATTATGATGCTTGAAGTTTACCAATTTTCATATAGGTTGATTGTAAATTTCGTTATGAGTTTTACAACATCTGAAATGTAATTTAGTAATGTACTTCAGCATCCACTTGAGTGAAATAAATAATATTATTAACAATATACAGGCAATTTTCTTAACTCATAACAATGGAGGATCAGGAGAGTATAGCGTATATTATATATAACATTAATATAAAATGGGAGTAGAAGTTTTAGTGAGTAGAAAAAGTTTTTATAGTATTGTATTAAAAAAATAACAAACAGTCTAATCCAAGTACTTTAATAAAAACGTAACGCATATTTATTATTTATGATTACGAAGGAACTGAAAATTTTACCGCAGACAGTTTCGAGGTAGCACTTCGAAATTTAACGTGATCAAGGAAATGTTGGAGTGTTCTTTTATCGACAGAAACATGGATAGGTTTCAGTGAATTTCTTTGTCAAAAATGATGAACAAAACAAATACAATTCTTCTCGACTTTGAAATGATTTGATGGAAATAATCAAGTCACAATTCCATTCGAACAACGTACGGATACTTATTTAGACATAGTTACTGCAACTAGACAAAAAAACAGTATTTTGTTATTTACGCACACGTCTTCATTCTTTATTTAACGATTCATTTAATGATATATTCAGTTTGATATTTTATCCACACAACAGATTTTCTGCTTCATCATTTATAGTTTCTTCTCAGACTTTCATCTTCTCTATTTGTACTCATCTGTGTTTGTGTTTTTTCATTCAAAATTATTTCAATATGTATGTATCATAAATAAAGAGAATATTTGAGATAGTTATGAAAAGTTTCAGCAACATCGCTGAACATTTTTATACACTTTTGCATTATTACAACGGTTTTATCGTGTCTACCAGTACATTCACTTTCGATGTTGAAATATTAACATTGTGATATTATTCAAACATAAATAAAGAGAACGAAACAAGTTTTTCATTTAGAATTTTCTAACAAATTGAAATATGTCTGTAGCAATATACTGTGCATACAAAATTTAATCAAAAATTAACGATGCACACTTCGTATTGCATTTTTTATTAGCTTTTAAAAATGGTTCTTGTTTATGAAAACGATCACGTGGCAGTATCGATAGCGATTGTTGTAGCAATATTTAATTCAACGTGGCGTTAAGTAACTGATAAGATAGTGGAAAGCTTGCTTGCTAAGAATACCTTGTTTCTAAATTGGAACATAGCGATACTGTTATTGGTACATTTATAATATGACAGTTCTTTCTTTTTGAGGCGGTGTCGAAGAAAGTATACCAAAATCTAAATTCCACAACTGATTCCCCCAGTGAAACTACCTCCATCCATCATCCATCCAATCAGCCGGAAGACGTCCACTGCTGGACAAAGGCCTACCCCAAAGATTTCCACTTAGACCGGTCCTGGGCCACCCGGATCCAATGGTTGCCAGCGACCTTGACCAGGTCGTCGGCAACTACCTAAACTACTTCGGCATATTTATATTGCAAGGCTAGCGTTTATTCACTGCACCACTACCGAATTAATTAATCAAAGAGGCAGTGAAAGATGAAATTGATTTCCTGGACATTGATAATGAGGGTTCTTTGATACATTATATAATTGACAATACAACTAGAAAAATCAATAAGTATAGTCCTATATTTAGAAGTGGATATCTATCGGTTGAGGATAACAAAATTTTTGGAGATGATTTGTAGATAAATCCCATGATAAATTCATACAATAGTTATATAAATAGATAAAAACACGATTTACAAGGAAAAAGAAAGACAGATGACACTAACACCAATTCAACTTTTATTTCATGATCAGAACGTTAGCATGTTGATGAACACGAATAATTTTTTTTTCTGTTTTCTATTGATAATTTTAATCTTTATTAAGTATTGAAAACTAAGAGAGCGATTAGATCTGCAATAGATTGTTATCAAATTGATTTCCTTTTAATTTTTTCCTTAACCCTTTATAGACCGGGATTGTATTTCGTTGTGATTTTACAAATAACTAACATACATTTTAAAATTGATTAACAAGACTGAAACATGTAATAAATGTGAAGCTATAAACACCTGAAAAATTTATATGTGAATATTATTTCCTATTAACGAAGGATCACGAGAAGAGGACCTTAGTGGGAAAGAGTATGCCGCTCAATATGCAAACATAATACATATAATACATTTCATCTCATACTATTCATATATAAATTTTACAACATGTTTTATAACCTTTATATTTACTTCTATTCGCATTTACAATATTTCATACCATGTCGTCGATAATGCGTTTGTTGATATTGTTGTTTACGTTTGGGAAGGATGCGTTGTCGCAAATATTTCACACCACTACCAACGTACCCTTTACTCGATCCACACCTTTCAGACCAAGAGGTATAATTTAAAATTTAATAATATATTGATAGTAAAAACCTGGTGATAAACCGTGTGTTTAAGTACCATCACAATATGGACATACATCAGTAATTGAAGAGTCCTGCAGCTAGTGCAACAACTAGGATAGAGCAAAGTGATTACTGTCAGTACAATTTAATTTTTCGGATGAAGTTAGAAGAAAGTCCGAAGTTTAGAACAGAAGTTTTATAGACGACACCTTTTTACAGCTTAATCACCCGCAGGGAATGTGGGTATAGTATCGATGAGCTAGAAACCACAAAGTTAACGTCCTGATTGTCACTTCATAAATTATTATATTCCAGTCATACTCAAGATGTGTCTACTGAAGCCAGATCCTGGTCCGTGTCGCAGTGATTTAACCATGTTCTATTTCAAACCGGAAATCATGGATTGTGTTAGGTTCAGCTGGGGCGGTTGTCAAGGCAACGGCAACAGATTTGATACCTTAAACGAATGCCTCGACTCGTGCTTAAGTCATCCAAAAAGTCACAGTTAGTTGCCACCTTAGTGTACATGTATTATTTAATCAACGATAGGTCATTTCATTTTAAATTTTAAATTCTTCTTTCTACTAATATTGAAATTAACCAAATGTAGTTCCTAATACTATATTAATAATAGGTTGGAAAATATCTCCCTTCCGCCTTTTTGTCTTTTGAATTTCGCGGCTATGTACAAAGCGCTACAGAGCTCGTATCTGGCAATACTATCCATAATTTTAAAGGTCTTGACATAAGTTACAAAACGACGCTATGCATAATTAGTTTGAATATTGCGTTCAACAGTTATAGACGTGTAAACATGCGAGTTCACTAACGCCGAATTTGCGCTATTTTAAAGTTTTCCTTCGTTAAAGGCAAATCCGCTAGAGAAACGTTCCGTGAGATTAATGGTGTTTTGGGGGATGGTACTCTATCACTTCGAACCGCGGAGGAATGGTTTCGACGATTCAGAACCGGTGAAAATGACACCATGGATAAGCCAGCCGGCGGAAGACCTGTGACGACAAATACCGATCAAATCATGGACTACATCGAGTTAGACCGGCATGTGGCATCTCGTGACATCGCCCAGGAGATGGGAGTTAGTCACCAAACCATTTTAAACCATCCGCAGAAGGCTGGATACAAAAAAAAGCTTGATGTTTGGGTGCCGCATGATTTGACGCAAAAAAACCTTCTGGACCGAATCAACGCCTGCGATATGCTGCTGAAACGGAACGAACTCGACCCATTCTTGAAGCGGATGGTGACTGGCGACGAAAAATGGATCACATACGACAATATCAAGCGAAAACGGTCGTGGTCGAAGGCCGGTGAATCGTCCCAAACAGTGGCCAAGCCGGGATTGACGGCCAGGAAGGTTTTGCTGTGTGTTTGGTGGGATTGGAAGGGAATCATCCACTATGAGCTGCTCCCATATGGCCAGACGCTTAATTCTACCATCTACTGCGAACAACTGGACCGCTTGAAGCAGGCGATCGACCAGAAGCGTCCAGAATTGGCCAACAGGAAGGGTGTAGTGTTCCACCAGGACAACGCCAAACCACACACTTCGTTGATGACTCGTCAGAAGCTACGGGAGCTTGGATGGGAAGTTTTATCGCATCCACCGTATAGCCCGGACATAGCGCCAAGTGATTACCACCTGTTCCTGTCCATGGTGAACGCCCTTGGTGGTGTAAAGTTGAACTCAAAAGAGGCTTATGAAAAGTGGCTGTCCGAGTTCTTCGCAAATAAGGAGGGGGGCTTCTACGAGAGAGGTATTATGAAGTTGCCGTCTAGATGGATACAGATTATCGAACAAAACGGCGCATATTTGAACTAAATCCGATTACTGTAACACTTTTTATAAAGCATTGAATAAAGAGCAAAAAAGCGGAAGGGAGATATTTTCCAACTTTATATATAAGTCAACTAGTGGTATAAAGTCTTTATCCTTTTAATTGTTCTATTTAACTTTGTCAAGATCACTAATTCGTTCGAAGATATCAATTTAGTTTATAGTTAAGAAAATATTACTTAAACTAATTTTATTCCCGATGTCAACATTAAACAGACGTGCGACCGTCTTGGTGTTCATTGACGTTCGACTATGGTTTCTGCTTCGGCGCTATAAAACGTTGGTACTTCGACTCTCAATGGAAGGTGTGCAAGGAGACTATATACTCTGGTTGCGGTGGCAACAAAAATAATTTCTACAATGTGGCACAGGTAACGTCTCTTATAGTACTACCTTCGGCATGAAGAATTTTGTTCAGAAGTGGACAGTAAAACATTAATTTAAAAAAAAAATATATTTTAATGTTTTTGGGTTGTTATAAAGGTATAGGAAGTCCGAAGAGAGTGTGAATGGATTGTGTGAAAGATGACGTGTGTAAGAAGAGTGTGAATTCAGATATAACGGCTGATAGAGGGGTATGGAAGGGAAGTACATACTGTGCCGTAAAGCTGGGAAAAGGGCAGGAGAAAGAGGTACGAAGGAGAAGTTTCATCACTTTGTTTAAAATCTAATAGTAAAAAACCAAGTATATTTTCACCACATCTATTTATTAAGTTTTTATTAAATCTTATCTGTTATGTTTCAGTGCGATGCAATATGTCGCTTCAATAAAGGAGCTATTAAAGAAAAAGCTGAAATATTCGGCGATCCAAAGAAAGTCCTGATTATAAATCCACCAAACGCAAGTACGGCGAAGACAACTTAGAACACAGGGTAATGTTTGTTATAACTTACAGATGTATTTATTTAGAGATGACATGTCTTTGAAAGTTTTTCAACTTTATATACAAGTACATAACCTAAAAATGGGTATGGCATTATTACCATCAGCATAACAAAACTAAATTAAATATACATAACACAGCACCACACCACGCCTCATCCAATAACTAAACTATGTTATTTTTATATTCAAGAAAATATATTTATACACTTTATCGTACGTAGTGTTATTGTTCGTTACAATTTCATATATTTGAACCTATTATAAATTAAAGGTAATTAGTTCAAACTGTATTTAATTATTAGTTAATAGCCTAAAACATAAACCACATTAAATCCTTAAATAAAAATATCACAAGTACTGCCTTACGATCCCCTTCAGAATTCATAGCACAAGTATTCAAGAGGAGCAATCGTGTAATTCCCGATTCCAACTTATGCCAAGACGTTTATAGTTTTCAACATACTCGAGTGCATATGATCACAACTGAAAAAAGAAGAAAATCTAACATTTAATATGATTTGCAATAAAATCTTACAACTGCGTTGGGATAATAACATTTTATGAAGTTCTCATAAAATCTTTAAAATTTGGTGGACTTCGAGCGTCCTTTAGAGTATACTCACCCTTAGCTGCCTTCCATAAAATTATACAAGTCCACAATACTGCTATTAAATTTCTCTATTAGTTCATTGATGGTCAGGTCTTTGATAAATATATATATAAAGACACCATCAGATGAATAACCTGCTTGTCTCTTCAAAAACAAAGATATATCAAATACAGAGCTCTTTCTAGTATCTTTTCGAATTAAATCTATAGTCTACCGACCAATACTCGTATTGTTTCTTTGTTTGTTACCAATACTAAGAATTGTATATTATTATTTTCACCGTCTAAAATTAGACGAACAAATAGACCTTTCCAAAGCTGTTAAGTATTATCATGATTACCTTTATTCAATTTGTACTCAGTCTAAACTTCTACTCCAACAGCGTCCTAAACTACATCAATCTACTTTTCGTTGGATAAATCATTTACTTCAACGTTTATTGGTTTTTCGGTAATTATTATTTACTTACTATCATAATCATGAAATTAAACAAGCAGATATTTTAGATAAATTTTTAGCAAAGAGCCATCTTTTTTCGATTTCAAAACTTTAGCTTCTTTAGTAAATATTTCACTTATAAGCCGATGTTTTTGTGTCAAATCGTTTGACTCTAGATTTAGTGAAAATATAGAATATTGTTCGAACATACTTTCCATTACTAACTGATTTCATGAGCCGGAACATATAGCTCGGGCACACTTCCGGGTGCATCATGCGGGCGTGAAACAGTGTCCCTTGACATATACAGTACAGTATGATCGGTAGTGGAATGTTATCCGGCAATATTTTCTTCTCATACAGATTCGTCGAGTAAAGCTGTTGGAAGAATATTAAAATTAATCGTACTCCTATCCTTCTCTTTTGATCGCGTTCCTTGTTCTATATTATGATAGACAATCAAAAGCTTACTCAATCAGATAAGATTAACTTCTAACTATTTTACTTATTTTTTTTTATTTACTGCACGTATTAGATTGTCCGACTAGATTTTTTTTATTCGACGAAGGGACGAGAGGGAGCATGGATATATGAGCATGAATAGAAATAGGTGCTGTAATGCTATTCGGATGGTCTCCGGCAAGAGGACTACCATCTGTAAAATTGGATTGATGGTATAGTGGTAGGTCCAGGACAGCAGTTAACGTATTTATATAAAATTTATTCAAGGTTGCCTTACACATCCATTTTCACTCAATATAGTATAAGTATACACAAAAAGAAATCTGTTTATGAAACAATACCGTACATACCTTGAAAGCTCCGGTTAGAGATGCCAGAGCAATGCCTAAACTTGGTTTGAAGATAAAAGAGAGACCGGAGAGGAAGCCCGCCGGCAGAGCATATAGAGCTGAGTCAGTACCGTGTTTTCTACACAAGTAGCATATCACACTCTGAAAAGATTTCAAAACGGTGTCAATAAATTTCCATCTCTACTTTTATTTTAACAATGAAGACTTCAAAATCATCAAAGGTTTTAGACAAGCACTATTTTATTCTACATCACCTAGATATTAATCTGCTTATAACAAAGTAGCGCTAGTTAATATGTGTACTCTGCACCAATGATCTCTTCGGCTTGGGACGTAATATGTTAAGTCTCGTTACCCCAGTAATTTCACTAGCTACAACTGAAACACGATAAAGTTCGGTCACTACTGTTTGGCGGAAGAAACAGGCGCTGCGGTGGTACTTACCTAGACTGTCTCAGCAACAGACACCTACAACTAGTATTTTCATTCATCTAGTTCTAATGTATATGAATAAATATAATAAAAAAAAGTCGTACTCTATAAATACCAATGTAACTGCCGAAGAAGAGAGCCAGCTTCATATGTGACCATCGTAATGATGATAATGCTTTAATAGGTGTCTTCAATTTTGGAAATATTGTTTGAGCGAGGCTCAGCGCCAGACCCACACCGAAGTATGATGCTGCACCCTAAAAAGGTGATAAGAGTGATGATTCAATAACAGCCTTTTATGTCCCCGCTGTTGGGGCACAGGCCTACCCTTAATATGAGGGCGATGGACCATAGTCTTATATTCTTGATGTAGATCGGGCTGCAAGCTACAGCGGCTCTTACAGCTCATCTGACACTGGGCTTGTGGACCCGGATCCACGGACCATAGTCACCATACGGGCCCAATGCGGATTGGTGACTTCACACACAGCTTAGAATAAATTCTAATGCACGTGCGGGTTTCCTCGCGATGTTTTCCTTCATCGTTTGTATTTCGCTGTTGTAACTTAAGTTCACAAATGTACATAACTTAAATATTAAACTCATCGGTACATGCCGAGTTTCGAACCAACGACCTACGGAATGACAGCCGCATGCTCTAATCATTGGGCCAGCGATGCTTATAATATTTGTTTCATATTTGATGCCAAGTTAAACGTCTATAAAGTAAACCCTTTTTTTAACCCTTAATCGCATGTTAGTATCAAAAGTCAACATATTTTTTTAAAATAAAATATTACATAATGTTACTTGTTTTTTTTTTTTTTTGATCATCTATGTTTAGTCTTTTATAATATAGAATTTCATCAGTTCAAAACTTATATACTTACCTTTAACGGTTAAGTTAAATATCCATTAACAAAGTGCTAATCCGTATATCTATAGTATGACCATACTTGTCACTAGTACTTGTTAATATCGACTAGTATTTAGAATGGAATTAATACCACCTTTGGCTTATACTGTATAAAACAGATAAAAAATATTAAATATGACTTCTGAATGTTTCTATACTATTTAACTTAGTTCTATTTGTTTTGTGATACTTTAGATTTAGAAGTAATAAAGATACGATTACTAAGATAGCCATGTACTTTAATATATTATTGCAACTATATTATAGTATATTATTATTGCAACAAATATTTTTTTTTTGTTGCAATAATATACAAAAAATTTGTTTATATACAAAATATATTAAACAACGAAATACTTTACCTTCAAAATGTATTTCGAACATTCTTCATTGTGGGGACAAACGTTAGTGGAGTTATCTGAAGACTTTTTAACTTTCTCTGGTGTAAATAACCTGAAATTCAGATGTTAAACTTTGTTAAACTATTAATAGAAATTTAACTAAATAATGAACATCTTTATTATTATTAAAAATGTAATGTACAGTACACGAACGTTGGGAAGTGTAAATATTAAAAGGTTATATAGAGGGCAGGCCTGTGCCCCATCAGTAGGAATGTATATTGGCTGTTGAAGAAGTATCTCACACTTCTGTTTCCTGTTCATTGATAAAGAATACGGAAGAGGATAAAGACATATATTAATATTTATTATATATGATGGTATATAATAAAGTATAGTACGATATTTAAAAGGTAATAAGATATAGTAATACATTAAACTGCTGCTGAAGACTGTTTAAGAAGGTCAGCGCCTGTTTCTATCGTCATAGAAATAAACCTCTCTTCAAATAAAAAAAATAACTAGATGATTATATGAACTGGAACATAAAGAGTTTTTTATTTGTTCAAAATATCTAGGTATCATTATAAGATGACTGACAACCACAGCTAGACATAGGTCTTCCTCAAAGACATACTGAACACTCCATACTAAATTTAATCGCTGACTATACATATCGAAATTAATATCGCAGAAAATCAATAATGAGTGGTATGGTGTTGTATAAACATCTTAAGACGTGTAATAAGCAATTATTATCATAAGATAATCTTACTAAAAGTTTCTTTAATTTATTTTACAATAAATATGTACTTTTTTCAAGGTTTTTCTACTTCATAGTCACTCGTACTAACTTTGTGCTTAACAAAATGTAGAGTGAAAGGTAAAGTTATAATTAGACCTAAATGTAGAACACGTTAAGATCTAATTATAACAAATTAATACTAATTAAAAACGATTAAACAGAATAGCAGAGTTAATTAGCACATCTCTTTGCATCATTACTAGATGAGTACAGAAATATCTGAAATTAGTTGAAATGAAATAAAAAAAAAGTCTTAAAAGGCTCAACTGTTGATCCAATCCAATCCAATCAGCCGGAAGACGTCCACTGCTGGACAAAGGCCAACTGCTGATATTAGATAATAAATAATAGTAGCCATTTTGTTTACACTACAATCAATGTTTAACATACACAACTGGTCGCAGTAATATATGCATACTACTCGGTAGAAATATATAGGGGTAAAAAAGAACAAGCAATAAAATCCCCACATATGAACCCCTACTCTACCTTTGGGGGATGGCTATGTCCAGCAGTAGACATCTATCGGCTGATAATGATGATGAAGAGAGGACTATGTTACTGCTTTACGTTATATAATTTTGTGTTTTATGGTGTAGTGGTGGAGGGGAGAGAAATCTGTAAAAATAACTTCCATAAATTTCACCACTAAAACACCTACAGTAGTCCTTCTAACCGTTTGGGGAGGCGTGATCTGAACACCGCAGCACAAAGTAGAGTGCGACTAAAGTAGCTTAGAGTCTAATAAATATGTTAATTTTGAAACTGTACGGAATATGTTAAGTTACTAATGCAAATACTTAACTCACTTAGTACCATCCGAATACAATTATTGTATGAAAGCCGCAAGTTAATGTTACATGAGGGCGGTAAGATTAAACTATTTGCAATTCGAATTTACCAGAGCAGCGGCGTTCTCTTCGCTCTGTCTCCTTCTAAACGCATCAGGTAAAACATCAAAGCGCTGCCGATCATGAACATCAGAGTTTTCTTCGTCGTGGTAATCCTGATGTAACCTGATCTCTCCCAGAGGCGTAGAAAATATTCCAGTAACTGCGAAAGAAATGTTAAATAAGTAAGGAAGTAGATGTTGAAGCGTATCCTCTTGCAAGACTCCGGCTCCCGTTATTGGCAGCTGGAAGATGTTGTAATGGCAGCAGATTTATAGGACATTGGTTGTAGTTAAGCAGATGGGTTTGAAAACAGCCTACCACCACCCTAACTTCACGACTTATGGCCGCGGACTCGAACCCGAGACCTTCAAAGACTAAGCCTAATTTGTACTGTTGGTACGTCTCCGTTGCCGGAGACCGTATAGGTAATTATCACCATCTTAATTAGCGTCACATTGTTATGGGAGCGCGTATCACTTATTACCAAGTGAACGTCTTGCTCGTCTCGTTGCTTGGTTGATTAAAAAAACCGGGTACGGTCTGGTTACTTCAGTATTTTCTTTACTATCATCTCTCACACACATAAATGCCGTACAACAGAACTAGACACTGGCATCTGCTTGAACAGACTTCGGTCAAAAAGACTTAACGTCAGTTTATTAAAACAGACACTAAAAAAAAATTAACCCTTGACCTTGGTCCATACATCATTAACCCGGCTCTAGGCCTCCCTAGGTTTGGTTATCTTCCCCGTCCATTCACTAGGCTAATTCCTTTTCGGCGCGTCCTAGTCGTGAAGGTGGGCATTCAACATCGACAGAAGGCCGGTATGGCCATGGCAGAGATGGAGACCATCAGTACGGCAAAGCAGGTGGAAGAGGCAAATCTCCCAGCTATAAGCTACCTCTGCATATTGGAGTTTTTAGGTTCTGCTGGAGCTGTGGTCTTAGGCAGTATACCACAGTAGGAACGGTAGCAGAGGACGTCAAATAGAAAACCCAACGGCAGCACCCATACGTAAAATTAATAAAGCCAATACCCAAGTAAAGATGGGACAAGGTCTAGTAAGATACCAAAAAAAAAAAAAATTACCATACTACTAAATAGATTGACAACGAGCCCTCTCCTCTGCGGCGGCTCCAGTGTGATGAAAACACCATTCAGAGTACACGGTAGAAAAAAATATGTGTAATAAGTAAATCTGTTTCCCAGCAGCCATCTGTTGATAACACAATGGGTTTAAACTTTTCCGACGCGTTAACTGCAATCGTTACTTCTAACTAAAAACACTTAGATCAAGTTCAATTAATAATAAAAAACAAATTGTAAGTTTTACTTTATTTCCTAAACTATTTATTCTATTATATATATTAAATAGTTATGTAGTAAATAGTTGGGATTCAATTGTACATAAATGTATAGTCAGCTCTCTTTACTTCATATGGACACAACCTCTAAAGTATTAATATTAAAGTTCCGCCCGTACTTATTATATATAAGCACGAGTGGGACGTTCACCTGATGGTAAGTGATAACAGCGTCATGTTAGGATAGTATACACTGCACCACATTGAGCAAGTCACCTTAAAAGAATCAAAAAAATCAAAAAATTTTTGTTATGGCCATTTGATATAAGAAGTGTCTTTGCTCTAGTAATTTCACTAGGTACAACTCCCTTTAAACCGGAACACAGTAATGTTCGCACAATACTGTTAGCCACAGCACAAAGGCCCGGAGGAGGAAAGAAAAAAAAAAAGAAAAAAAATTGGGATTTACCATCAATAATAAGTATGTATGAGAAAAAAAAATTATATGTTACACTCATCAACATTTCAGCGTTAAACTGTCGCTAGTAGAGTAAACATTCCCAGGCCCAGCAGTGGGAACATTAAGAGTTATGTTCATTATGAAAACCACATACCTTACCTAATAAAACAACCGAAGGTTACCACGCTGCCAGAGATGAGAGCACCGAGTAATGTCGACCTGATGTAATATTCACCAATTTTCTTTAACTCGTTCTTATTCAATATATTCTTACCGCGCATTAGGTTTTGGACCTTAAAAGAAATCAACAACTTAAAAAATGAATAAAAACAATCATTTACTGTTGGTACCGGTTTGAAGGGCGTTGTAGCAAGCGCAATTACTAGACTAACGAGATTACAACATATCTCAAGGCGAAGAGCGCATTGTGCAATGTAATCATAACTAGCGCCACATTGTTATAGGTAAGTGTATCACTTGTTATCAAGTGAACTTCTTGCTCGTCCCATCGCTTAGTAGTAAAAAAAATAATAATGTAAGGTTTAATACGTAAATAAAATGAATAAACTTACCAAATGTACGACAAAATAAAACTTTGCGCTACCTATGACTGAGTGTCTGTACACTGGTATTGTGGCCCTCAAACAGCTTGGATGCCATCGGTGATACAGCGTGTGACAGCTTGTGTACATGCACTCCTCTTCGAATAGGTGTTTGCTTATTTCCACCATCGCGACGATTGTCTCGCCTCCTGGAAATAAAATTGTCAGAGCTATATCTCCTTGCACCGGCGCTCTCCTTAGAAGAACTAACGCACTGAAGGAACAAATGGAAATCCAACATAGTTCTCATTTCGTCACAGAAGTATCCCTTGAAGACCGCATGACACGAAAAAAAGTTCACAAGCGGTAGAAAAGAAATATTGTATTCTGATTAATTTGTAGGAGAATCATATAAATACAGTATGGAGGTAATAAATTGAAAGAGAGTGGACTCAAAGAAGAGCAGTAGAGGCGTAGCAGGCGATAGCGCAAAGAAGAGACGAAGGTTTTTTTTATTTATTTGATTTACCAATGCTTGTATACACTAAGATGAGATGAGATCCCCCCTAAGATGAGATCCCAAAATAAAAAACGGCCCCTAGTCCCCGGCGGCCCCGCTATTCCTGGCTACGGTAGCGGTCACGGTAACGGCGGGGCAAGGGGTGCGAAGAATCTCCGGAAGCGGCCAGGCTACCAAAACCAACAACATCTGGCCCTGGCAACACTCAACACGCGTACACTGCGGACCGACGAGAAGATAATTGAGCTGGAGGAGGAATTGAGCAGGTTAAGATGGGATATAGTAGGGTTATCCGAAGTCCGAAGAGAGGGGGAGGACACGATAACTCTTAAATCAGGCAACCTGCTCTATTTCCGGGAGGGCGACCAGCAGTCCCAGGGTGGCGTCGGGTTTATCGTCCGCAAGTCTCTTGTGAATAACGTTGTCGACATCGTTAGTGTGTCAGCAAGGGTAGCGTACCTGATACTCAGAGTTACCAAGCGTTACTCGCTGAAGGTCATACAGGTATACGCACCGACTACGGCACACTCTGATGACGAGGTGGTAACTGTGTATGAGGATATTTCTAAAGCCATACACAGTTCCAAAACTCAGTACACCGTTGTCATGGGAGACTTTAATGCAAAACTAGGGCAGCGAAGTAGTGGAGAACTGAAAGTGGGGCAATTTGGATATGGACAGAGAAATCCACGAGGCCAAATGCTCGCCGACTTCATGGAGAAGGAGGGCCTCTATATAATGAACTCCTTCTTCAAGAAGCGGGCCAGCCGCAAGTGGACGTGGATTAGTCCTGATGGAGCTACTAAAAATGAGATAGACTTCATCATGTCGACGAAGAGGCAGATATTCAAGGATGTCTCAGTGATCAATGCTCTAAAAATGGGCAGCGATCACCGAATCGTGAGAGGCATTTTGAATATCAACATAAAGCTCGAACGATTTCGACTGGTGAAGTCCACGCTCCGGCCAGCGCCCATCCAACTCCAAAACCCCGAGAGCTTTCAGCTTGAACTACGAAATCGCTTTGCATCCTTAGGCGAGTGCATTGATGTGGACGATTACAACACCAGGTTCGTAGATGCTGTCCGTACGGCAGGACTTAAGATTTTTAAAGTCCCCCGTACCAGAAAGAAGAAGCCGATCTCTGACCACACATTAAACCTCATGACCGAAAGACGAGAACTGGTCCTGAAGTCTCCTGAAGATGCCACCAAATATCGGCAGCTGAATAGGCAGGTCTCTAAGTCTCTGACTCGCGACATACGCCGATTTAATACTGACAGTGTTAAAGAGGCAATAGAGCGGAACAAAGGCTCTAAAGTATTCGCACGAGATCTGTCTATCGGGCAAAGCCGGTTGACGTGGCTGAAGACAGAGGACGGCAGGATCGTATCGTCAAGGGCCGAGGTTCTGGAGGAGATTGAGCGGTTCTATGGACAGCTGTACACGACTACATGTTCTCCTGGTGGACTAGCATCAGATCCAAGAGCTAGTCTAGCCCGACACTACTCTGAAGATATCCAGGTTGTCAGCCTACACGAGATTAGTGTGGCTCTGAATCAGCTTAAAGGTAACAGGGCACCTGGTGATGACGAAATAACAGCTGAACTTCTGAGAGCTGGTGGAAAGCCGATCCTCGAAGTCCTGCAGAAGTTGTTTAATTCCGTCATACTAGAAGGCCGATCGCCTCGGGCATGGCACGGAGGTGTGGTGGTGCTTTTCTTCAAGAAGGGAGATAAAACTCAGTTGAAGAATTATAGACCCATCTCACTTTTGAGTCATGTCTACAAGTTGTTTTCCAGAGTCATCACGAATCGTCTCACAATCAGGCTCGACGACTTCCAGCCTCCCGAACAAGCTGGATTCCGTAAAGGCTACAGCACCATAGACCACATTCATACGCTGCGGCAGGTTATACAGAAGTCCCATGAGTATAACCAGCCCCTATGCTTAGCGTTTATGGACTATGAGAAAGCCTTCGATTCGATTGAGATATGGGCCGTGTTGCAGGCCCTCCAACGGTGCCAAATAGACCACCGGTACGTCGATGTTCTAAGGTGCTTGTACGAGAACGCCACCATGTCAGTCCGCCTCGAAGACCAGAGCTCGAAACCGATCCGATTGCAGCGTGGAGTAAGACAGGGAGACATCATATCTCCGAAACTGTTCACCGCTGCATTGGAAGATGTCTTCAAGCTTCTGGATTGGAGAGGATATGGCATCAATATCAACGGCGAGTACATCACGCACCTTAGATTTGCCGACGATATCGTGGTTTTGGCTAAGACCATGGAGGACATCAACACAATGCTCGATGATCTTTGTAGAGTTTCACAACGAGTGGGTCTTAAAATGAATATGGACAAGACCAAAATCATGGCAAATGTCCATATTGTACCCACTCCAGTAACAGTTGGAAGCTCTACACTTGAAGTTGTTGACAGATATGTCTACCTCGGACATACAATCCAACTAGGTAGGTCCAACTTCAAGAAAGAGATCTCTCGTCGAATCCAACTCGGATGGGCAGCATTCGGGAAGCTAAGACATATCTTCTCGTCCAATATACCGCAGTGTCTCAAGACAAAAGTCTTTGACCAGTGTGTGTTGCCAGCGATGACATACGGAGCAGAGACGTGGCCGCTTACTGTGGGCCTTTTCCGCAAGCTTAAGATTGCCGAGAGGGCGATGGAGCGAGCTATGCTCGGAGTTTCCCTGCGAGATCGAATCAGAAATGAGGAGATCCGCAGGAGAACCAAGGTCACCGACATAGCTCGAAGGGTCGCCGTCGCAAAGTGGCAATGGGCAGGGCGCATAGCTCGCAGAACCGACGGCCGTTGGGGCAGAAAGGTTCTCGAGTGGCGGCCACGTACCGGAAGACGTAGCGTGGGCAGGCCCCCCACAAGGTGGACCGACGACCTGGTCAAGGTCGCTGGCAACCATTGGATGCGGGTGGCCCAGGACCGGTCTAAGTGGAGATCTTTGGGGGAGGCCTTTGTCCAGCAGTGGACGTCTTCCGGCTGATTGGATTGGATTGTATACACTAATACTTCAACAAAATCAAATGTAACAAAGCAATTACAGGTAAATACATCTTGTATTAATAAAATCTAATACTAGCAATTATTATGTTATAGTAACGACTATAGGAAAAAGACATTTTAACTAGGAACTGTTTAAAAATAAATGATTAGCGGCGGAGCTTGTTGGGTGAATCGTTGTGGATGTCCAGGGAATCACTGTACTCGTATATCGTTAAGGAGACAATATTGAAAGTTTTCGTTTCATTAAATCTAATTCACACCGTCCGAAAAGAAGTTTCGCTTCATGTGCCATATGTGATTACAGTAACAGGCTGCGTATTTCCTCCAAGTCTCTTACTTTAGTTTCCTCACGATATTTTCCTGTACCGAAATTTTAATAACAATGAATATCCTAACCAGTGTGGTGAACGAACGATCTTGACTCTCGCCTCATTGGAGAAGATTATTAGTCCTGAAGGTTTGGACTCCAAATACTTGAACTTTTGGGATGCAAGTTACTTTGGAAAGAAATCACAAGATTTCTGTATTTAATCAGAATGTCTCCATAAGGTTTGTGTGGGAAAAATCTTTTTTGCCTAAATTAATAGGATAATGACGCAAAAACTAACATGTTCAGGAAAAATAAATATGTTAGTTAAATTGCTTACTACAATAAATAATAGTGAAGAAAACTACATAGCCTTCAATTTACGTAACAGCTATCCTCTGAGAAAATATAACATAGTTAATTTATTATTATATTAAACGTTTACATTATAGAGGGTATTCAATACTATTGTACGAAGAAAGTATTGTTTAATAACATTGTAGATGAACGGGTCACTGTAAAGGTTTTGGTTAATCATTGTTCACACAATACATTATATTAATCATCCATTAATAAGGTAGGCGGTAGTTAAATAATTAAAACTACAATATCAACCTCCTTTGTTTAGGTTCTTTTAAATTATTCAAGTTAAATAATATACAACCGTTAATGATGATAAGAGAATTAGTATTATAATAATTTTGCTTTTAATAAGGTTATATCGTATTTATACAATATTTACTTGAATATTTTAAAACAACGAATAAATGTTTAAGTTTAATAAATAAAATGGTCGCTCGTGATTGTGATCAATATCATAATCAAGAGCAGATTAATCATCTGGTTTGTATTCATAGAAGTACGAAGTAATACAAATAGAGTAATTAAACATAAATAACCTTCAAGACGTTAAAAGAGTCGAAGAGAGGATGCGTTCATTTCAAAAGGCAACAGGGTCTGAAATGTTTTTTGTATAGACAAGATAATAATAATTGGAAAACTAGTTTGTCATTTTCTGCTACTCAGTACGTGGTTAACCAGAACATAAAAAACAATTAAAAATCTCATTAACGTCTTTAACTGTTTACACATGTATGATAAGAACTATGGTTATAAGTTAAATTTAAAGAAATTGACGGAAAATAGCATTCCTTGGGAGACACTTACAATTAAAAATGATCTGCAAAAACCTAATAATGGTGAAGATAATATAAGCTTCCTAAACAGAAAATTCATGGCTAAATTTAAAAAATTTGAACACACAGCCGAAGCATTAGAAAGATGAAATAATCAATTTATTGAAATAAGGTTAGAAATAGATGAAGAAATTTGTGGAGATACAACTGAATCCGTTGGTTATGTTCTTTAGACTAATACGAAACGAGATGACGCTGTGTAGTACTAAAAATCAGAAACTCATACATCATTTAATGCGAAGCGTGATCACGAGGCAATTGCTATACCAATTAAACAATCCACGCTTACAGATGCAAGAAAAAATATAAATTGAAATGTAAAGATTACAAAAAGGGAATAAAAATTTTATTGATATGAAATTAAAAATGGATGAAGAGAATTGTGCGGACATACCTGAATCCGTTGATAGCGTTCTTTAGACTAATAAAAATGTTAGTGATGCTGTGTGGTAGTAAAAAGCAGTAACTCATACTTCATTTAAAGCGATGTCTGATGGCGTAACAAGTGGTATTTCAGCTAAACAACCCACGCTAATAGATGCAATCTGTTATGTCCACGTCACAGGCGTTTTCAATTAGGTTGAGAGCTCGTGTGCCCGTGTGCCCTATTTACCGTGTCAATCATTTATTTGATGCAATCAATGATACAGTGATCCATTCGCATCGCTTTGATTCCGTCGCACAGTGTTCATTGTACTTGTGAACAATCCAAGAACAGCTACAGATGTTAATTAATCGTTATCTAAACTAACGGTTTCAACCTCGGCGTTGCTTCTTCGTGAGATCATTACAAATCTACGTTTAATAGTAAAGTCATTTTATTGCAAATTGTCTCGTTAATGTCCGTTATATACGTTATCTATTAGTGAACTGCTAACATCATAAATTTCAAAGAGACGAGCACAATGTAGTGCTGTGTACATCATCCTAACTAGCGCCACGTTGTTAACGTATGGTCTTAAAATTATGTTTTTTATTCGCTTCGTCAAATAAAAAAACATTACTTAAAACATGAATAATCGTTACCTTAGTAATATAATTACTTTTGTGACTAAACTCTCTCCTCATAACATGTAGGCTCCAGATTCTATTCCGGATTCACGTGTTGTTTAGTTTAGTTTGGGTTTTAGAGTTGTTCCTAACCTGACTGCTAACGTATTAGGAGTAAAATATTCTTGGTGATCAAACCTTAGCATGATAATCACTATAGGTAGAAAAAGATCAATAACTGCATCCTTAGTTAAACATTGTTACGGTACACCATAGCAAAACGGCAGAGCTGTGGGACTTGACTTGGACGTTCCTAAGTTAGTGCTGTTGTTTAAATCGATAATTTTTTATATGAAAAAAAAGCATATTTTTATATTTAGTTATAATAATATTGCTGTCGTGATGGCTCTGTTAGGCAGACGCGGTATACTTCTCGAAGAGGTACAGATTTAACCCTCACTGAGCTTGAGCTACAGAGGAAAGACAACATTTCAATGAAACCTATATAACAAACTCGAATGTGGATAGACAACCAAAACTCAGTGTCATCTCTAACAAGGGTAGTTGTAACATACAAAAGGGCTGCTTATTTAAATAATATTTTACCAAAAGAATATATAATCGTGATTTATTTTGGGATCGCCATCTTCATGAATAAGGTCAGACCTATAACACAATGAACACGTACATTATTAATTGTACAATAAAGCAAGATAAGAGAAGAATAAAAGTCATGATGAAATGTTACAAGGATTCATTTTACCACTTGATAAAATGAATCCTCTTAAAAATCTACTAATAAACACTGATTTACTATCTAAGCTATAGTTTAACAATACAACATTCTTCAGTAAGGAATTCGGAAACAACAGGACGAACTTGGGAACGTTCAAGATAAGTCCCACTCTGCCGTAACCATGTTTGACTAAGGATATGAAATAGAATGAACTAGACGTGATGTTCACTCTCAATAATTTCGCTAGATACACCGCCCTTTAAATCAGAACACAGTGATGTTTGCACACTACTATTTCTCAGAAGAAATAGGAGCTGTCGTGGTACCTAAACGATCTCCAGTAACAGAAGTAACCTGCTGCCCTTCATATACAATACGTCAAATATCAGTCATCATATAATATAATTACCTTCGACATTGTTTGAGAATATTTAAAACCTTAAAAATCTAGTATAAGATAAACTATAATTATTCAAAAACAATTATTTATTAGGTATAAAGCATTAGAATTTAGAAAATAAGTCTCAGAAGAAAATACTGAAACAAATCAATTAGGTTCTATTTGATGAAAATCGTCATTCAGAATGTGATGGTGATAGAAAAATGTCTACTAGCTGGACCTTCATGCGTACAGAATGGACCTTTTTTTTGTTTTCGGGGAGTATTCCGAAAGTTATCCTGCTTCTGGGGTCAGTCAGGTTTATGTGAAAAATGTTACTAAAACCCCATCGGTGGTGTACATCAGTGCATTCGGAGAAACTCCGGGATCTCTTATGGAACTCACCGGTGTCCCTCTACACTTTCTGTTAACACGTCTCTGAGGAGAAGCAACCTTCCTTAGCACCATCGCTGAACCATACGCTGTTCCATGCAGGTCCGTTTGTTTAGTGATAAGTGTCCCCACACTCAAGGACCGCGAAACTCCTAGACTCTTTTAGTCGCCTTATACGACAGGCAGTGTTTACCTTAGTCTTATTCTAACTATTCCTTCACTACAGGGCTGATACAGACTGGACCTACCATTGGTATGATGCAGCAGGCTAGACGTTTATCTGCTTCGTGAAGAGGCTTTGTTTGTAAACACTTAAATCAAGGTAACTTAGTAATAAACAATATTTAACTATACACTAAGTATTGTATCAAAACAAATGTACCTGTTGTACTTGAACTTTGTAACCTAGCGCCGACCGCCATTTTGTTATGGGATCGTGTATCTTACAACAATATAAAAAATGATATTCTTGTGCGACCTTAAAAGGTTTCATATACTTTACATACAACATATTATTTTTTTTTTCATGATTGTATAGATTAGGATCATCAGCCGATAGATGTGCACTGAACATAGGTCTCTCCCAAAGATCTCCGCATGGCCTCCGGTAGCGCTAGGCACTAGGGGCTGGCATATGTACGGGTTCATATGGGGGAGTTGAACCGTTTCCCACCACGCTGATCCAATGCGGGTTGACCGGAGCTAGAGCCTCGTTTGTCCTCGTCGGGTCCCGTGAGTTGTTGTGAGGGACGCCTTACACCCCTATATATTTTTTTTTGATATGGTTTTGTTTCAATAGGAATGATAAATCCTTGACGCATAAAACCATCAAAATAACCAGGTCTATCAGCGATATAGATCCGTCAGAATCACTTCCGTGATGCTGCCTATCTCAAGCTCGGATAATGACTGAATATAGATTGTCTACAACTACCTGAGCCGTACGGGAATAAATAAAATATATAGAGGATGTAGAAGATAAAAAAATATATACGTGAGTGGAAGGATATTTATACACGATAACAACACCTTATTAGAGTAACAATGGAATAGACTCAATAAGAAAGCAATCATGATAATGAAGATGATGATGATGCAAACAATATTAATTCAAGTGTATCGCAAGAACGATTATAAATTGTCATCATTTAACATGCATTATACTTGCATAGTTTATAACTTAACAAACATAAAGATTAGTTATCTTTAGCCGTTGCTAGTTAATACTGTTTGACGTAGATAAGTTTTTAACCTAAGCGAGAAAATTCTCGAATACTGTACTATGTTACAACACAACGAACATATATTGCGGTTAAGATAGTAAACCTTAACTTACAAAAGAAAACGTATATGTTTATATTTTAACTGTTTTTGGAGCTAAGACAAATATAACAAAGTATTCCTTTGTGTTAGGGGTGTATGGGTTCTCACACTCACAGGACCCACTTTTTTTTTTCGAGGGGGAAATCTTCGAAAAGATTCTCTGCCCTCTGGGTGAAGCCAGAATCATGTGGAGATTTTTACCTACTAAAACCCCCTCGGTGATCACCTTCGGAATTTGAAGAGGTCGCGGGATCTCCGTTCGTAACACAACCGCGGCCAAGCTAACGCTATGCTGGGACAGCCCGTCGCGGGGTCTGCTCTATGCAGACCCTACCAGCCTCGTTAGTACTAGTTCATGACCGAAGACCACGTCCAGCAATTGTCTTCCTCAGGCTCCTTTAGAAAGCGATGAGGACCCCATCCTGATCGCTAACGACCCCTACGTCCTCATTATGGTGGCGGGCACCATTCACCGGTGCGACGTGTTGACGCACGGTAGCGTCTGCCCCCTTTCGATCCCGTTCGGCAGCCATTTTTTGTACAATTACAGGCCCTCCATGTAATGTCTCCTCCCAGCATCGCCGACACGATTGCTGGTAAGGAGGGGTTCTTTTACTAATTAATGGGGTAATTTTTTAGGATCCGCCAATCTGATCATCACGCCGGGCAAACGTGTGTACGATGAGGAATCCTACTCTCTTCCTCCACAGTGGAAGCAATTCGCCGTCGTTTCTCGTCCAATCTTCGAGACCCTCCGCGTCGTTGCATTCAGCCATCGAAAATCGGCAGTATCCCCCCTACAACGTGTTGGCGTGCATGCCTCTCGAGAGCTTAGCGTACCACGCTGCAAAAGCCTTACTAGTACTTCGTCTGGCTCACTCCCACGCTCTGGCAGATGGCGCGGATGCGGTCGAACACCCTCGCTCATATCCGCCAGAATATCCAAAGGTGGAAATCGAACCACGACTGTCGCGGCCTCGCAGTATATTGTACGTAACTCACAGGACTCAAGCTAACTACAACTGCTTGCAATGCACCCGGCTAATCAACAAACGAGGCTCTAGCTCCCACCATCCGCATTGGGGCAGCGTAGTGAGAAATGGCCCAAATTCCTCCATATGAACCTCGACATGCGACAGCCCTTAGTGCCCAGCGATATCAGAGGTCAACGATGCAGGAGGTGACGATAAGGCGCGGGAAGCCGCTGAATGCGGGCAGCACAGGACTGATTGAAGTAAAGACTTTGTGGGAGAGACTTATATCCAGCTGTGGTCTAATGATGATGATGATCATTCCTTAGTGTTTAAAAGAATTTTAGTTTTATAAAATTGTTTTATTTAAGAAAGATTTTATTGTTTAATTCTTTTTTGTTAATGATCTAGGGAAAAGATCAAGATCTCAAAGAAGCGTACTATACTATATAATGGTTATATATTATTTTCAATTACATTTGTGCGAGTAATTATTTACATGCTGACCAGTGATTGTTTCTCTTATAATAATAAATAACATAGTCTACCTTAAGGCTGTAGGCTAGTCCATGGGGACTAACCTACAGCTTCCTAGGATATGTATTCTAGGCTATTTTTTCATGCTGTCATCAGATTATAAAATTTATGAGTTACACTGGTTATTTGAATATTTTTACTAATATTAGGCGTTTAGCAAAACCCAAATACAACCACACATTTATATATTTAATTTTTCTTACTTTATACATACAAATTAAGCTCGACTTCCGTTACCTTTTCTATGAAATGTCCTTGGTGAAAGTGTATGGGTAGTTACAAATAAACAAGTAGTATAAACAGGAAATAAAAGGAAGTATAATAAATAAAAAAAAAAGCGGAACTGTTTTAGATATAACCTTTAAAAAATATTAACACGAAAATAAAATACTTACAACTCTTCTGTTGCCTTCACAATAAGACTGAAGATTACAAACACGTAGTGTATATATCCCGTCTGGGCATCGTGGATATATTAAAAACAAATATGTTGTAATTATGTTAACGTATTGTTTTAATTAATTTGTTAATTAGCGGTTGTACTATAGTGCGATAAAGTAGCAGACCCACTCGTGAGCGACACGCGCGTGAATGATAACGCCGATTGTTTTGAACTAGTCGTCTTGCGAGCCGGAGGTATCATATAATTGCTTGTGAATCATCAAACCGCTCACCCTGGCAGTTGAGCAAGTGATTGACTGATTGGCAATAGACATAGATAACACAGGAGTTTCATATCAAGTCTATTCTCCCGGGAAAACAAGACTGAGTAGAGTTCAAAAGACATCAAAATACTCATTACACATATAGTAGGGGAATCTCTGTTATATGAAATATGGACCCATCGCATTTTTTATATATATATTAAAATATATGTATACATATGGTATGATGTTCACCTATATAGAGACTCGTCACGATATATGAAACCGTATGATCTGAAGACTTGAAATTTAGTATGAGCATTCCTTCTGCCGAGGAGAGGATACATTTTACAAAACCTTCCCCAAAAGGAGTTGCGGAGATTTTGAGGAGTTGAAGACCCAACCAGGCGGAGAACAGAGTGTTTACATTAATAGTATGATTTCCCTTTTAATTAATTCTACTTTATTTTTACATATCTTTAATTTTTGAATAATAATAGTACCGTTACTACTATTAATGGCTTTCCTTGTAACAGAGGTGTCAAGTTGCCTGGACACATTTGTTGGTGTGGACTGGTAATATTTAAAGAACTACATATTTTTATGGTATTTGGTGTTATATTAATCGGTTATTCATGTTTTCCTCATTCAATGCATTATTTGTGCGAAACCGGGGTGTTGAGTGTTTATCGGAAACGGATCGATGTATTTCGAATGATGGATGGAGACGGCGATAAGTATTATCAACAATGATAGAGAGTTCAGTCGGTAATAATTTGCAGGTATTTCAATATTTTTTTAGTGTATATACAATTTTGGAGAAAAGGGTTTTAATTGTAAAAAATAAAATATTTGGTTAGCACATAGATTTAAAAAAAAAATTAAACATAAGAATATTCGAGAAGAGCAGGTTGTTACTTTGTAGTATACAATCGATCAGCGATAGCGAAAATGTTTATTATAGGACAATATATCAAATGATGAATGAATGAAATAGACAAGTGATTTTTTTTATGTAAAAAAAATACTGCTAAATTATGAGATCTCTGTATGTACAATACTCTGTAGATGGTGTCGGGCCACGAAACTGATATCGAAAGTAATTGTCCCCGTGGCACAATGGCTAATCGATTACCTTATGACATATATATCCCTAGTTCGATTAAGTGGCCATGTATATTAGAGTTTAATTGTTGGTAGCTGGTGACCATCCTTGTATTGTTAATCTACCGGCATAACTTTTTTT
The DNA here is from genome assembly GCA_033220335.2 of Troides aeacus. NCBI lineage: Eukaryota > Metazoa > Arthropoda > Insecta > Lepidoptera > Papilionidae > Troides > Troides aeacus. The sequence continues at coordinate 10,606,349 of CM067280.1, forward strand.
TTTATTCAACGAAGCGACAAGACGAGGGTGACATTCATCTGATGGTAAATGATAATATGCCTATCGATAAAAATGTGGTGCTAGTTGAGATAGTATACAATGCGTCACCTTGAGACTTAGGATGTTGTCTTTTTTCTACAGTAATTTCACTAGCTACAGCGACCTTTAAACCGGAACACAGTAATGTTTATACACCACTGTTTTACGGCCGAAATGGGAGCTGCAGTGATACCATTTGACATAACAATATTGTATTCCGGTTATCAACGTATGAGAGATCGGAGTATTCTGGAAGAGCGCGATTCAACTACAGCATTTTCATCATTCATCACCACGTGGAAGTAACATCAAGCGTTAGCCGTTAGTTAGTTAGTTCTAGTTAAAAAAGCGGTTATTTCCTCGTGCACTAAATAAATATTTAGCTTGTAGCTTGTGATAGGCAGCCGCTTCGGGCGGAAGTGTCGCTGTAAATTTGGCGAGCGTTAACCGTTCCCCACGACCCGCCGCGCTTTTACGGAATAAAGTAAACGTCAACAAAAACCAGTCGAGTGTTTCTAAAAAAAAAGAAATAATACGCATGTAGTGTGCTACACACTGAATACAGATTAACTGGCGCGGAGTGTTTACACTGCGTCCACGGTATAGCTGAGCGATTCATGAGCTGCTTTCATACTAATAAATGAAGGTAAAACAGTGTATTCGACTAAATTTCTTAAAGTTGATAGAGAGAGAAATTCAGGAGCAAAAGGTTAGCGTGGTGCGGGCATGCTGTGCGGAGGGATGTGGGACATATAACAAAGAAAGTAATGAGAATGAACGTAGATGGTTATAAGGGTAGAGGAAGACCGAAGAAAGCGTTGATAGATCGTGTGAAAGATGACATGTGCAAGAAGAGTGTGAGTTCAGATATGACGGCTGATAGAGGGATATGGAAGAGAAGTACATACTGTGCCGACCCCACATAGCCGAGAAAAGGGCAGGAGAATGAAAGAAGAAATAGAGCAATTGATCGATAATTAGAGGTAGAACGATAGAGATATGCAAGATTAAAATATAACATTATAGATTATAACGTATCTCTCTTCTTTAATCTTTTTTATTTCTTTTTATATTCAAAGTATAACATATACAATATGGAAACTCGTTTCATTGTTATTTAGAGTCAGTATGCGGGCCCGCACATGGCGGTACAGTAGGGCTATAGTCTATAGCACAAAGAGGAGATGATGGATCTTATCTTATTTTCTCACAGATCTTTGGACGTCGTTTCTTAGTTCCTGTCCTTCGTTACACTTTTTCGTTTCATAATATCTAATTAAATTCCGCCCAACAGTTTTACTTAAAAAAAAAAACTATAACAACACGAAAAAGGAGTAGTAGCTAAATACACAATCAATTACGTACTAATTAATCTTAGTGAAAGATTAAACCTTTCCGGGTAGATACGAGAAAAAAGGTATTAAAGTTACATATACATCTATTAAAAAAACTGACTACATTACGATTTTCATATGTAATTAAGTATAGAATTAAATATATAAAAGATAAAATATTTTTTCGTACTATATATATCTAGAGGGAATTACTTTAGATAAATGAAGATATAACCTATCTTATGATAAATACGTTGTCTTACATATCCGAGGTAATTCCCCTAATAAAAACAACTACAAGTGAGTACTCGTACGTTTTTGTAATTTAATAACTTTAAAAAACATCGAAATTGTTTTTAGTTATTGATTAAAGTCAAATCATTTTTTTTTTTACTATGAATTACAAAAAAAAGTAATAACAAATGATTTCATAGAAGAGAATATAGCATATTCAAGTTTCTCCAACCGCTGCAGACAGATACACTGATAAAGAATCCGTAGGTCCAAACATTCTTGAAGGACAGAACCCAACCTTTACTCCAGTTAACTCAGGGTTTCATCAGATTACCAGAAGGCAGAGGAAATCTTTTCGAAAACATCAAAAAAAGCTTGCATTTATCTTAAAAACAGAGCATGAATTATTTTTTAAAGGAACATGGTTTAAATCCACGGCATTATTGGACCTGCTAAACAACTATCCACCTCAACATCTTACAGAGACCAAGTCAACCTTATCTCCACGTGGTGCACACTGCTAAAGAATAGATGAGAGTGTTAGGGATAATTCCCTCAGGCCCAATTCACCTTCAACGGGGATCATTGAGAGAGCAGTCCCAGCAGTAGACGTTATCCGGCTGATAGGAAGAACAAACAGCCTGTGAAGTTATAAAGAAGTCAAGACCATTTTGGTTAAAGAATCAATTCTTTGAAAACTTCTGTGACCAGATTGTTTTTGGGTTGACTTGCATTGCATGATGATGGAAAAGAAAGCAATTGAATGCAAATATTTCTAAATGGAAAGGTTCTACATTAAATTTTACGTTATAAGTGATAAAACATAAAGGAAGTAAATCATAGACTGCTGATATCATTGTCATCAGTGTATAATTGAATTCTGCTTCTGCAAATAAACCAGTATCGGGTTCGTTCGATGCCACAATACAATCTAAAGAGTTTTCCGCTCACTTCCTCCCGGAACAACTATCTGACATAAGCGATGCAATAAAAATTATATACGCGCCCGTTTTGAGATGAAACTGTACCCTGGCCTCATGCCAATACAATTATATCTCTGGTAAGTGGACCGGGCTAAACAAGCAGGCTTACGGTAGATTACCTTCGCGGGGGATTAAGTGCACCAGTTTTGGGCACCGCTTTTGTTATTTCCCATTTTTGGCTTCCGCTAGCGCGTTACTTTTTATGCTCACCCTCTTTATATGCGAGAAAGATTAGCTTTGTTTAAAGCTGTGCTATAAAACGATCTGAAGCAAATTATACCTGAACATCGGGAGTATTTGCTTTTTCGTATTGATTCCTACTTTATATAGATTTCACTCCAACATTTCAACGTTTAAATTTGTGTTTCAGATGCGTCTCTTTTAATAGAAACATAACAGTTTAGGGATCTATAAAATAAGAATATATTGCTGGAATATGCTACGAGTGAGTTTTACCATGGTTTAGAAGAAATAATTCTGAAGAAACTTATTAGATATAGACTTTCTTTTAAAGGATGACTCAAACAGTAGATTCTTTTTTTTAGACTATTTATTCAATATAACAGAGCCTGGCCTTTGAATGGACTTTCTTGTACTAATCTTTTTCATTTCATCATCATCATAAACCGATAGACGTCCACTGCTGGACATAGGCCTCCCCCGAATTTCTCCACATTGAACGGTCCCTCGTTGTTCGCATCCAGTAAGTTCTCGCGATTCTCACCAGATCGTCGATCCATCTTGTGGGAGGCCTCCCAACACTACATCTACGTCATTTTCTTTCATTTCTCTTTTTTTTTATCTAATATTTATAATTTTTGGTTTGTTGCATTCCTCAATTATTTCATTGTAGCTCGCTGGCCTAATGGTCAGACCGTGCGGCTTTCATTCCGAAGGTCGCGGGTTCTAATCTCGGCATGTACCGATGACTTAATATTTAAGTTATGTACATTTGTTAACTTTAGTTACAACAGCGAGATACAAACGGTGAAGGAAAACATCGCGAGGAAACCCGCACACTGAAATCATCTTAGTGTGTGCGACCGAGCAATGACGGTATAACCATAAACCCGGTCAAACAACTAGCTGGATGAGGCTTCAGCAGCCTTGAGGTATAAATAACCTTTAAAATGCCCAGTGCAGAAGGCAACGGGTAACCACTGCACTATATTCCCTAGTATTCAGCATAGAAAAGACCAAAAAAAAAAGGATTGTATTGCGCTGTTCGCCAATCTTCACTAGTTGGAGAGGCACTTTAAGAAGAAGAAGAAGAAGATTATTTCATTCCCTATTTTACATTATCTCATTTTCTTCTTCCAAAACAACGTTCGCTGCATTGTATCACATTACTCGTGTAAGGTAAAATTTGAATACGTTGTCATTAGTGATGAAGAACTTATGAAAATTTTGTACCAAAAATAGAAATTAATGAATAACACATTTGATCAGAAATTGAACATTTACCACTGAGCGGATCTAGCCACCCGTATTTCGTCTGTCGGACCGCCGACAGCTTATCTTCAGGTAACGTTCGCTGCATGCATTCGGCATCGGATACTACATTCTGGATGCATACTTCAAACTAGTTATCCGAATCGATAAATACAAACGGTTTAATATTGCATTGGCGCACAGCCAATTGTAATTAGAACCGACATACGATTTTATACTAGTATTGATGAAGGTTCTTTTTTCTCTTCATTTGGAACTTTTCACAAATTAAATTAGAAACAGTTCTCTACCCTAAGTAAGAGACATAAGAGAAAACATTGTGTTTTAATTATAAAGACAATCAATATATTTCCTTAATTTTTTTTAACTTTTGTTTTTGTATTATGTTGCCATTTCTTTCTCCTCCTCTTCCTCACAATACATCCTCATTTTCAATCTTTCTGCTAAAGTAATCCTCTCTTCTTCCTCGCAGTTACTTACTTAATAACTCTAATGTTTACTATGAAAAATAATTCTACTCCGAAATATTTTTTTGTTTTGGTCTTCTTTTTGCAGCTTTATCGAACTCACAGCAAATCTTGCTGTTTTTGGTAAGACTTACTTTATATTAGTAATCTTTATTATTATAATTTGTGTGAGTTTGTAATGAGTAAGTTTTAAATTCCTTGCAAACTATTGAGCAAACAGTTTCTTTGTTTATTTATTTATTTGTCCATTTGTAGTTTCAATTAAACTTAAAAGAATTACATGCGATGTTAGCTTTCTCCCAACTTTGGCTTGCGTAAAGCAACTTAAAAAAAACATCCCTCTTATCCATTAAAGAATGAGAATGATAAACTAACAAAGCAAGACTATTCATCCAGCCTCAATAGCGAAAATTGAAAGGAGCAAAAAATAAACTCGGCCTATTTTGAAAGAGGCATCACGGCACAGTGGTAGAGCTGAGGGTAGAGCCGGGGGTAGAGCGAGACGTAAAAATTGTTATCATTAACATTGTCTTGTAAACGAATACCGTCCCCCGCCTGTCGTAAAAGTGAGCTTTCTTTACAATTTCGTGAACAACGAAAGCTTAATAATGACATGACAATCAAGCTTTCTATTAATATTCCAATGGGAATTTTTCTGATGAGCAAACGTCACTTTTCTACGGTTCCAATGTCACATAACAAAGTGAGTTCTCAATTGAAATAAAATAATAATGTAAGATATTCGTTGATGTTATGTGATGTCGAGGAGTAATCAGATTGCTCTGGTAATATTATATGAACTCTACCAACGAAATATAGTGCTATCAAATACTTTGGAATATAAAATCTCTTGTTACTTGGTTATACATCCGTTGTCTTCTTATGGTCAATGTCTTATTTTAATGGTACAAGATTTGTACAGGTTGTAGTTATTTCATATAGCTTATACATCTTTCAATGTAAAGTTTTTAAGTAAAAAAAGGAACATGTTGCTCATGTAATAAACAAAAGAGTAAAATAAAAAAGTATTAAATATAACAAAGGATGAAATCGAGATCATGGTGCTAGTTACAAAATGTAAGACGGTAAATAATAATCAAACACTTTGGATTCTTTGTGGTAGAAAGCTTAACTTGTCAAGATTTACTATTCAGCATAAGGGACAGCCAAATATGAAAATATATGAATTGAAATGTTTAACTAGTTTCAATAAGATTATATTTTCACTTTGTAACTACGAAACAAGGTATACACTAACTGAAAATTTGATTCTAATTAAGAAATCCGAGTGGCTCTATCGAATTTCGAGTCGTTACGATTGGAAAAGAGTTAAGGAATTAGAATTTAAACAATCAATCCCGACTGCCAATTACAAGATCCATAGTAACGGATATTGGATTTCGCTTTTTAATTGAATCGAATGGTTCCGTGGAATAATTCAGAAACATCTGTGCTGTGGACCGAACGTTACTCGTCTTAAAATATAGGTAATTTTGACTGGTTTTAATTTAACGAAGGATAAGATAAGGAAATAGTAATCGTAGAAGCAACCAACTAAATCATAAATCTGCCATAGCTATACACATTACCAAATGAGAAGAAAACGAATGCCAACAGTTATATCAAACTCGAGTAATCTTAACTAAATTTTAAGAACGTTTGTTAAATATTTTCAAAAAAGGTTCTATGAAGGATAAGCACGATTCGGATCATAATTTTTGGTCTATCATTGAACATAGGAGTTTAATCTATTGCTTCATTAGACGCTCTAACCACAACTAGATCGTACTTAGAGTTTTGAAGTGAATTACTAAAATTTCTCCCAAATTTAATGTGTGTTCGTAGACAAATTATTTCACTGGATGCAGATCTTCAAAATAATATAAAAGAGTATTTGCTATAAATTAAGATTCTACATAAATTGTAATATTAATCTAGATGCTACTATTTCAAATAACATAGCCCTAACTAATTTGTTCAAAAGATGTCTTCAAACAGTGCAAATGGAAAACGAAAAGCTATTCAAGGCGGCGTGTCCACTATAAGCTAATTATAAATAAATTGCAAAGTCAGCAGATGAATGTTCCTTCATGATTCATTAAAAATGGCCGGTTCCACTCCAAGCCTCGTTTGCTGTGTACCGGCATCGGGCTTTGTCCGCGACTAGGCCACGGTTCATGTTCCGCCAGGCAAGGCATCATTTCCCGACGTACAAAGAATTGAAGTAAGTTAAAAATATCTTGAATTCTAAGAAGAAAATCTTAATAAAATTGATAATCTAAGTTGTATTTTTACTTGTGAGAATCTAGGCAAATGAGTAAACGGCATCATACATTATAACTGTTTCCTCATAGACAACTTCAACACCTCGCGGTAATCCACAGCTGGACATAAGCTTAACCCTAAGATCGCCTCTTAGCCCATCAAGTTTATCTGTATTAAACATATATATTCATTGTTAGTTATCAACGTATCTAAAAACCGCATTTATCACAATTTTGTGGTGCTAGTATGGTAGTAACTATACTATCATCACACCCCATACATAATTTAAAATAATATACGGAGTATGCCGATGATGGCTATACTGTCACAATTGTAATACCACAAGAAGTTCTAGCGTTGAAAAGTACGTTTGAAATATTTACTATTATTGCTTCAACGGATTTTGCACCAAATAAAATATGACTTCAAATATGTTTCGGTGCTCGTGGAAAATTTGTATCCATATTTTCACATTTATTGTATGTTCGGCATATCCACAAACAATCCGTGTTTTTTCAAATATCGCGGATCCTCAATTTTTTATTCAATATCTAATAAATTGTTTTCTATTTCATATACATCTTTTTAACTAAATCACATATGGGAAAGTCAAGGATAAGTAAACAAACGTTAGAATGTTTAGGTCACGCAATGAGAACCTCGAGGGAGACAAGATACAAAGAAGTGTGGGTCGAGGGAGAATATTCTGACTAAAATACGGTTTGAAATGAACCGCGATATCTAAACTCCAGATTATGATAATGATCTCTAACCTTTGAAAGAAGATAGCAGTTTAAGAATAATATGAAGTACAACCAGACTTTAATCTGGAGTAGAGTTAACTGATGCTTTCAACGGTAGGGTAGATATTATAATGTACACCGGTTAGACGAGCGCTGATAAACTATGCGCTTGAAATACGATCAGTGCGATTCAAAATTTAAGGTGCTGTGGGGATTTGTTATGGTTACTAGCCTTACTCTTTACGATGTTGTTCAGCTACCATTTAAAATTTTATAAATAATGAATGGAGCAACGCTGTACATCTGAAAATAAATTAATTTCTAAATACACACTTTGGGAGAGCAAGTTTCAAAATCTTCTACCATAAGTAACTTAACATGGTATTAAATTAAATTCAAGTAACATTCCAGGATTATAATTTGGGATAGAACTAGAGTTCTTTTTGCTCATCTGATTAGCAACCACCATCATATTATAAATCTGTCACCATAACAGCATCGTTGTGTTCCGGAGGTCAACATATGAGTATAAAAGCATTCTATGATAGCATGCTTTAAATTCTAGTCAAGTATTAACAAAATAGTAAACAAAAAAACCAGTAGTCGATAAATAAAATAAACATTTTGCTTATAACTATATGTATACTGAATTGTCAATGTAAACTTGACCTGCGGACATGAACAGCCTAGGCTCTTACATTGGGAGAGAACGCTGTGAATCCAAACTGTAGATATAAATGAACTGCAAATGTTTTTTTTACTATTGAACCAAATGACGAGACGATCGCATCATTCACCTGATGAAGAGCGATTCTGCCCAAAACAATATGGCGCTAGTTAGGATAGTATACAGATCAACACACTGTACTCATCTTCTTCAGGTATTTCTCCAGATGAAAAGTTAAGTATCGTTGCCCTAATAAGTTTACTAGCTACAGCGCCCTTTAAACTGGGACACGGTAATATTTGCACACTACTGCTTGTCAGGAAGAATAGGATAATAATATTACTATTAATAAATATTTTTTATCTAGACAGTCTCCGGCACTCTAGAATGAATTATTGTAATAGTCAGGTTTTTTAACCGAGGACAATTACGTAGATCTAGGTTCAATGATCTGATGATTATGAAACCTGACTCAATAGTTTAAACTACAAGGTAACATATATTTGTACTTAATGATGCTAATGGTATATAGGGTCATTTTTCAATTCAACGACACCTGTTATAGACCGGTGGGGTTTATGATATTCCTATATGATCTATGAGAGGTCTAGACGTTCCTGATTTACTGCTGAGAATATCGTATAGGGGAAAAATAATAGTTTCCTAAAGATATACGGCTTATGAAGGTTATATTTATGGATAAAATATTTACTGGTAGTGCAACAACTTCACCGGAAGCCGGTCTAGATGGATGATGCCGTTGCTTCCGTTTTAAAATACAACGTACAAAGACTATTATACTTTGGTATGAATAAAGCTTATTTAAATTGCAATCGATACAGGACCTAATGTTGTATTATAATTTTTTCTACTTATATTTTAAACTTTCTTGATGAACCTTACAGTAAGATCTAACTGTTAATCCTAATAAACATTATCAACCCTCAAGATAGCGACAATTTAATAGTGTATTACTTACCACATACGTACGTATGTACACATATAGATAAAATTAACGCCATACTTAAGCGGCACATAGGAAGTTCAAGTTTTGATAGGAGATAATATGTAGCGAGTTAGGATGTTTTACACTGCACCACGTTATGACGCCGCATTTAGCAATGAGATAATAGGTTTTTTTACTCCAGTAATTTATGTATACATTTATAATTAGCTCAATTATAACATTACAATACGTCGATTTCTAGATAGCCGGTCTAAGGCAACATAAAACCTATCGTCAGTTAGTTTTTCAAAAATAAACATGGATATTATAAAATCAAGACTCTGTCGTTAAAAAACGTTTCATATACAAGATTTAAATCAACTTATAATAAACTGTTCGACAAAACATAAAATAGAATTAAGTTCTCATTTAAATTTTAGTTCTTATAAAATAAACACTAAGAAAAAAAAATCTATAGCTGTTAAATAGATTCATAGAAAGGTTGAAGGCCAAAAACTCTAGAGTATTGGAAACGTATTGTTTAGTTAAGTCCGAGTTTGTTCTAGATGTAGAAGTGGCCTAGAAATTTCTTTTGTTATATGCCAACTTAAGGTTTATTATAAGAATTTATAGTACTGATTTTCTCATTGTTAAGTTCTAACAAAATACTTGAATTTACTGTTTATAGTAGATTGAAATAATCGCCTAGAGTAGGAATACTTAGTTTAAATTCAAAAGGATTTATTTCGAAATACTTGTCCACGAGATGTCATTTGTTACTTGATTCTTTTAATTTAATTACTTGTTAATAGATGGCGCTTTAATTAATTTAGATTCGCACTTCATCAACTAGAAAAATCAAACCGTATAAAAATTATAAGAGCATAAAACAGAGTATGAGGAAGAGAAAAGCCCTCTCCATTTGATTGATAGCGGAGGGTAAGAACAATCATCAAAAGAAAATACTCAGCTGATGATGAAGACAACAGTTATCTTTATTACATTTCTGCGATAATTATTTAAAGTTCTTTATTGGAGAAAAACGTAGTAGAAAAGCTAGAATTGAAAACTGGTCGCACATCTTTTTCTTAGCATCATCAGTCTCGTCTTACGACGGAGTCTGCTTTTTCATTTCCCTCTCTTCACTTACCTACATCTTGGACATCACTTCCTTAAAGGTCGCATCTTGACGACGATGTAAACATTACTATATTTGAGTTAACCAGGAAATCTCGTCTGTATTTATATTGCTGATTTGCACTTACCAAATTATATTCACAAGTCTACCAAAAAATTACTACGCTTGTGTACCATTAATGAAACTGAAGAATTGAAGATTTTCAATACTTAAAACTTAAGTATTCATTGTGTAATATTCAGGTTAAAATGCCCAAACAAGTACAGGTTAAGCCGATTTGTAAGAAACCTTCTATAGCTCGTTCTTGTACGAGATGAATTATAAATCAGGAAAGGCGGTTAGAATAGTTTCAATCTGTAACGTAACCGAGAGTTGTACGGAGAACATGAAAGGAACGGAGCAGCGGTGTTTGACTAGCGTTTATTACTTACCTAAGTTTATTTTACTTCTTTTCAGATGGTTAACCGAAATAGACGCTAAAATAGAAGTTTCGATTTAATCCCACCATTATTTAAACCATTTACCTGGACCTAGAATATAGTTAAGAACTTCCTTATGACATGATGAGTGACAAAATAAAGATAGAGTTTCTTGTAGACTGTGGAGACATTCAAGCAATCTATATATGTTATATAGAAAACACTCTCTTATTCACAATAATGCAAAGAAAAGGGTTACTAACTTTTATAGGCAACACGTAAGTATGAGTGAGGTCACAAAAGGAAGAGATTCGAGTCTATACTCTCACTTTGTTTCTGATGTTATTCGTTTAACTGACTAGTTCACCCACAGATCCAACACACGTCTCTCTACTTCATCATCTGCAGATAATAAATCATTTATTATTATTTTTGATTTACAAGGCACGATGATCTTTTTGGTACCTAGTGTATATAGGACACGTACGCTGTACGTTCACGTTACATTCTAAAGTGAATTTGCAATTTAGATAATAGCCTCGAAGCCGTCTTAGATATACGAGTATATTCATCGAGTCTCATACTCGGGCTAGTGCCGGGTGTGAGCGTCTAAAGAACATTTGCTATGGGGCTGTTTGCTCATGAATATTCCCCAGGGTAATACTCCTATGCTTAATAACGAAGATTGCTGTGTTAGTGCTCTGAATATTCTAACGTACCTAGTTTCTCATGGACTACGATTTCTTTATACTTTATACCGTACCCACAAAATTATTTCACAATTTAAACCTAAATTGGAAAGTGCCTAGGCAAGCTAAAATATGAAAAATGAAGCAAAAATATAAATCAAACAGCTGTTTGTGTAAAAGAAAACAAATCTGATGAGAACTAACTTATAATGGTAAATGAGAAAGAAAATACTACACAAGGATGTATATAAAGATGTCATGAATATATGAAAAAAATTTTTAGACCAACTTTTAGTCACCAATTATAATAGAGTATAAATTTTAAAGTTTACTGCTTCCAGAGAAAAAAAATTACTGTCATGTTATAGAATTATGACGATGTTTTGAATAGGGACGTGATGGTATGGGAATATCTAAGAGAGGACGAGATATTCATATTACTCGCAAAGGTATCACGTAGCATTACCATCCTGGTGGATCTGTTTCCTCCATCAGCCGACGTCCACTACTGGACTTGGACCCCCCAAAAATATTCACGTTTGTAGGAGTTCATATGAGGGAATTGTTCCATTTCCCACCACGCTGGCCCAATGCCGGTTGGTAGGAGCCAGAGCTTGGTTTGTTGATTAGCAAGCGGCACCACGAGCAGGTGAGGTTGGCTTAGGTCCCGTTAGTTGTTATGCAGGACCCCTTATATCTCGTATCTCTTTACCTCACGTTCTGTCTCTGTAGAGTAAGATATAGGGAAAAGCACAACGGAATTTCGATACTATTGGACAGGAAGCCATAGTAATTTATAGCGGAAATATAACAAACAGCAAATTAAACGAGAAAGAACATTTTGTGTTTGTTTAAATAGTCGATGGTATGGTTACTCCATCTCAGCTTTTAAACTCACTGGTCATAGACCAATGTCTATGAGAAGCGAATTTTATTTAATATCCACTAGAGTATCGGAATATAGTCATTTATTATCCAATTACCTTTTATTGTTAATTAGCTCTACGCGGGAAGCAAATATAATATTTTTTTCTTATGGTACGAAAGGCAAGCTGACGTCGACATTCGGAAACTAATAAAGCCCATGAGATATTTGACATAAAGGTTATGCTAGGTATTATGGAGTTTCCTTTATTATATTATCAAGATAGACCTGTGATATACGAAGAAACACATTATTGCTTGTTCTTTCTGATCACTATATTTCTGATCTATTTTTGAGAAGTCTTGCCTGACGTAGTATTATTCTACGGCCGTTACTGGCAACATCACGCTTAGTACAGTTCTCTTGATATACGTCAGTACCCTCGAACCAAGTGAAACACCATGTCATAACTACTGTGGACTTTGGCAGAACTCCATTACACGCTGTAAAGTCGGAACGTTGCCAGCTATTGGCAATGACCTAGCGTAGAAAGTTATACCTTATAGCGTCGTTACGATGTGCCTAGATGTTCAATTCGCAGTCAATGACCCTGTTAGAGAAAAGATCAAAATAAATCTTTGAATTGAAAGAATATAAGGGAAATGCTGCCCTCAGCGTAAAAGATGAGAAAGAATATTTCCAGACAAATGGCAGTAGGTAATATATCTCCAGAGATAGTTACATAGAGAATGCCGTGGCAAATGTGGCAAATACTTCTTTTTATATAGATTTAGGTTCTTGCAGAGAAAATTGTAATATATAAAACTATTTCGAGAATTCATCTTTAGTAGTCAAAAAAACAATTTTAAATGCTGTCAATACCTTTCATAACCTCTACGTGAAGTGATCTAAAAAACAGTACTTATCATCGTGATTCAATGAAACCACTGTTGGATGTAGGTCACGCCCAGTGTAAACTGAGGTCTGAGAAAAAGGTACAAAATTTACTAAAATCGATAAGGATAATGTTTATAAACAACCGAAAAGCAAACACAAGAAACTAAATACGATAAGACTTTAAAATAACACATGTATGTAGTTTTGCTTAGTTTCAGTTTATTTGAAGTTACTAAACTATTGGAGAGTATCGCGATTTTAAGTTTGCGGGAAAGAATTGACTCCCTTGTGTGTGCTGTGGATAAGTTACTTCAGTTTTGCACAATTTGATATCAGTCCAACAGATATAACCGAAAAAATACTTATAATAGTATTTTGAAAAGAATTCTTTGGATTATGCATTAGCCGCAATAGTCCTAAGCTAATATTAGCACCTTCTAAAACTAAGTTAATTGTTAAGCGAGAAAATGTTGTCACTCCGTCCTGTCCACACAGTTACAACTTTTCATTTGGGTCTCCGGTCGCTGTAGTGTTATGGAACTGACCCCTGATTGTTTACTTACTTCACGTTTACTCTGTCCCGCTAATAACATTGACGTGTTATTACGAATGTTCATTTTTTTCTTTTCCTTCCTTATGTATTTATATGTTACAGTACATACATAATTATATATAAGTGTTGGAACAAACCTGAATATTCCTTCGGCTTCTGGATTATACGTGTGCGTGTCAAACGTAGATTAATAATTGAAATAGAGGAATCCTTGTGTAGTACTTACATTTTATAATTATTACACAAAATAACACTCACTTATTCCACAAAAAAAAAACAGTTTTTTTTAGGATAGCCTTCCAGTTCAATCGTCGACAACAGAATGTCGGCAACGCGGCGATCATCTTAACAGGCAGTATTTCTCCCACCATTTCATTTCCCTCTCCTAAAACCAAGCTGCATTCTGATTGGTCGATAGATCTCGACGATTCCGACAGTAACAAACAAAGAAGTCAAAAAGTGACTTATTTTATAAAGTCAAAATTATCCCTTGTTTCTTTATCTTACGAATTTAAATATTATATTATATTATATTATATTAATTTTTAAATTGTACTAGAAAGTGACCGCGTGTTGTAATATCTAACCAATTCCTTGTAACAAGTAGGTTTCTGCCTTCTAATTTTGTCAAATTAATTTTCCTGCCCAGATAGCTCCTCGGAGAACGCTATCTATATGTATTGTAAATCACCTTTACAGTATTGATCTGTTTTGGTTATCAACATTACCATAGGACCCATATACTACACACCCATAGACAATTATTCTTCATCCAGTCGTCTACAGTTACTAATCATGATATTAATTTGAGAACAAGTTAGAAAATAAATAAAAGCACCACTTCTACAAGTTTTTAAAACAAGATTAATGATGTTATTCTTCTAGACAAAAACGAGGAATAACACAGATTACATCCTATGTTTAAAGCAGGAGACAATAATAATCTAAAATGATGATGATGATGTTTATAATACATATCATTTTATATAGAATTTTCTTTGTTGCAGGTTTCTTGTTATCTGCATTTCTAAAATTTATAGTATCAAAAAGACCTTAGTCAAATGAGTCTATACATTTAAATTGATCATCAAACATCAAAGCTTTCAAAGTCCAGTTCTTACCAAGACTATTGTTGTAAAACACTCCGCTGTTAGATTTATACGTTGTTTCGATTGAGGTCTGTACATAACAATCTATTTGGGCACAAAAGATGAAATTACGTTAGTAAACGTATGCGAATCCAAGTAGGGTCGCTCGGGTCCCGTGAAAACCTTACCACTATCATTCAACGTCAGACCTCTTATTTATCACTAAATATTATAACGCAGCGCTATATTACTTTGGAGTCCAATTCAGTATGCTTTAGATGAATTGCTTCCCAAGTTGTTATTGTTGTATTCTGTATTATAAGTTTATATTTTTATACGTCACTGATTCCTTATATATATGAGATTATATTTAAACCATTCGCTAATAATCTAAACTTTATAAACATGTAACTTCATATACACAAACGTATAAATATAACAGATTCCTATATAAAGAGCTTAACAAATTCTTGCAATGAAATCTTTATAGCATTATAGTAAAACTATTCACAGTCACACAAGTCGTTATGCACAACATCTTTATAGCCATAGTTTCCAACTTTTTCTCCCTTTCGTGTGGCATTATTATTTATGAAGGCGAAAGGCACCCCCATCGATCAATATTATTGCTATCGGGTGGTCTTTACACACTGCCGGTGACATGAACTGATAGAGCCATCAAATGTGCTGTATGATAAACTGTATGATAGTTTACCGCTGGCTTGTTTTACCTTTGTTATATTAGTATGTGTGACACATACGTAGCATACCATTTATTTGTATATTAAGATATACTCAAGAGTTTTGATATAAAGAATAATGTTGGTAAGTTTCAGGTCATAAAGAGAAGAGTCGGCAGGTACTTAGAGAAAAAGAAGTCTGATTAAACTCTCATAGATGAGACTAACTTGTTTTACTATTGCGGTTTGATTATTTATTAATAACATTGGTAGATGATATATTATGAATACACGAAGAGAAGTGTCCATGGATCTGATAGAACATGCCGACGCCATCGAAAACTTTGCGGAAGTAAAAAGAAAGACTAAGAATTTTTAATATGGATCCCACTTAAGTGAAGAGAGAAAGCAAGCTTTGTTTTATACTAAGAAATAAAAGAAAGGAGTACATCGTACCATGAGAGGAATTTTAAAATTGCATAGAGTCATAATGGTTGCTATTACTTTAAATACTTACCCTCCGGTAAACGTAGAGCTAGTCTCAATGATTCGTGAAGTAAAAAAGCCACACCCTTCTTTTTACGACGTCGGTTAAAGATGAACATAAGCAGGTTACTGAATCTGTTATTGTTTTTAATTTTAAATAACTTCACCACCGCTCGCCCCCGCAGCTTATTTAATGCTTCACATTCGTCTGAACATTACTTTTGAACGTGCGGTTTCATCACTGAAAATATTTTCACAAGTTTACTCTATTTTCTGACTCTCGTATTAATATTATGAACCTTCAAATGTTATCTCTGTCGAAATATTTTAAATAGTTAACAAAGTTGATAACAGTTATATATTATATTAATTTGATTTCTTATATATGTTTTCTAGTAGTAGCATGATCGTCTCTATTAAAGCCTCATATTTAAAATGTTTCTACAGAGGTTTCTGTTTTGATCTTCTTCAGTTTTTCCTGGTCTTAGCATGTCTCCATTGAACTTATTGGTAGTATAGAATAAACGTGGATTTACTTAATAGCGTTCATTTTTACAAAATATCCAAGAAACTTTACATACAGTATACACATACCTCTAATACATATAAATACCTCTTTTTGGGGAGTCCTATGTTCAGCAAACGACGTAAATAGAGACGGTAATGATGAATTTATCTCGTGAGTAATATTTCTAGAATTCGATATAGTATAGCAGCTGCATTACATCATCAGCCGATAGACCTCCACAGCTGGACATAGGCCTTCCTCAAAGATTCCCACACCGATCGGGTGAGAATTCATATGTGAGGATTTGAGCAATTTCCCACCACACTGGCCTAATGCGGATTGATAGGAGTCAGAGCCTCGTTTGTTGATTAGCAGAGTACACCACAAACAGGTAAGGTAAGCTTGGATCCAGTGAATTTTGCGAAAACCTTAAAACCCTACGCAGCTGAGTTAAAAATAACCAAATGAAGTAAATACGGTTAAAGACACGGTAAGTCCTGAATTAGACTGAATTATTGTCCGATAGACGTCCACTGTTGGACATAGGCCTCCGCAAAGATCTCCACATCGATCGATTGTGCGCTGCCCGCATCCAGCTGCTTCCCGCTTATATAGGCTTATTTATATATATTATTGAATTTCATACAGCCTTCATCATTTTGTTTCTAATTAGTTTTTATAAACATTTTCACTTAGTACTATTTATGCGGTTGCTATAGAAAGTAATTTGCGGTTGCGGTTGCTCTCAATGAATATTTCCGACAAATTTCAAACCCATTTTATATAATGGCGGATGGGGAACAGCTAGTGTATGTATAAAATTTGAAACAAAAAAAAATTTTTACGTTTAATATTAAGAATCTCCCCCTGGTGTAAGTTTGCGAGTTTTCGTTGAGATATTATTTGTTTCATTTCTCAGGAGTACGGTACAAATGCAACGGGAGTATTTCCAAACTGACATTAGTGTCATTTTAAATCACTTTCACGAGCAATAAACGACGCTCCTTTCGTTTGTATTGTTACGGCGTTTGAAATAAATTAAAGCAATTAAAGGATACTTCTTGCAATTACAGGCCCACTTTGTTTATAACATAAACAGACCATTTAATGTTCCCAATGCTGGGACCCGGAGTCTTCAAACACAGCATTGACACAGCTTTATCGATTTACACACCACGCTGGACAGGGGGTGATCGATGAGCTTCATATATTCCGAAAGCCGCTGTTCTATGGCGCTTTCACCACAATGTCTTCTTTCCTATATTTTAAAAGGAGCAGGGATCAAACTAGGAACTTTCTTAAAGTTGTGTTCAAAAGTCTGCGCTATTTTCGAACCTATGGACGTCCACAGCTGGGCATAGGTTTGTTGTAAAGTATTCTACAAAGCACGGTCTTCCGCTATTCGCTTTACTTGGTTACCAGCGATTCATTTTGTCCTCTGTCCACTATTCGCGCTATTTATAACGTCGATTAGTCCGAACGTCAAGTCAGCGTACCGGGTGCTTCGCCGGATCGAGCTCGACACGGTCCTGGTCCAGATGTTCACCGGGCACGGGGGATTCTCCGAGTACCTCCACAGGTTCAAGCTCAAGGAGGTCCCGCGTGCCCCTGTGACCCGGAGGTGGACCAGACCGTGGTGCACATCCTGCTTTCCTGTCCCTTATTCGGGGCAGAAAGGGTGAAATGTGAAATGGAGATAGGTATAAAGTTAGAGATGGCAGCAGTTGCCTCTCTGATGAGTGAGGACGAAAGTCGCCAGATATTTATAAGATATTGTAGAAAAATAATAGAAAAGGTAATAATAAGGAACAAATGTAAAATACTATTAAATACAAATCAAAATTGAAACAAAAACCAAAGATAGAGTAGAATAATGAATATAAAAAATTTTAAAATAAACAGTAGATAATAAAAAACAGAAATCAACAAACGAAAAATTGGAACAAAGTTGGATGATTTATTTCAGAAAAAGGACGATGACATGTTCCAGGACTGACGAGGCGACGGTGTCTTCACTCAGCGAGAGGTATGAAAGAAGGAAATGGAATGGAGTATGAGAGAAAAGAGGAGGAGAATAAAAAGAAAGAAAGATAAGAATAGGCATGATAGAGAAGATGGACGAAAGGAGAGAATGTAGTACTAGAAACAAGAAAATTTTAATGATAAATGTAAAGTAAAGCTTAAAAGTGCAATTAAAGGCCCTGACCCGCCATACGCAGGGGAATGACTGTAAAAAAAAAAAAAACGTCGATTAGTTATAAGTGCCTGAAACAAATTAATAGCAAAATAACAAAATTGTAAAATGCATTCATAAATGATCAGGCATCATTAATTTATTCCTCCTAAAGTAAATATACATGTTAGTTAAAAGGCAGTATAAAATATATAAAACCATCAGCTTTCCCGTATGTTCATCAGAAAATAAATATTTTTCATCTCGGTTGTGCGCTGATATACTGATAAATTCAATTTAGCGAAAACAATTTCTTGTTTCTACGAACTATGAAAATGAGGAATGGTTTTAAACGAGTAATCTGCAAATTTCGTGGTAAAGTGCTCATTCATTTTAATAAAGGTTGCAGAGACAGAAAAACATCATAATTTCCGGGATTCTTTCGTATAATTGCTGCCCAGAAGTTATTTCTTGGAAAACTACATTTTAATGAAAATGAGTATCCGATGCATTTTTTTCAATACTTCCTTCGGTTCATTTGTTGAGAGCTTTATTTATGGCTTGTTCTTATGAACGGCTATATTTGCAAAGTTCAGATCTTATATATATATATATATTTTTTATTCAACGAAGCGACGAAATGGTGGGGACATTCACCTGATACGCTCGCCTATAACAGCGTGGCGCTAGTTCGTATTATATATACTACACCACATTGCGCTCGTCGCCTGAGACATAAGATTTTGAGTCATTAGTTACAGTACCCCTCAAACCAGCAATGTTTACTTAATACTGTTTTTCAGCAGAAATAGAAGTTGCGGTGGTAGCCACCTACACAGAAACCCACTACCGGTTAATTATTCATCATCAGCCATTAGACGTCCACTGTTGGACACAGGCCTCCTCCAAAGATACCCACATCGATGGATCCTGCGCCGCTCGCATCCAGCGGCTTCCTGTGACCTTCACACAGTCAGCATAGCCTCTGGTACTGCCTGGCACTTGAGGCTGTTGCTTATTGCGTATATATTATTTTCTTTTTTTAATATATAGCGACGCTAACTGAAAGTATATGCCTTTAAGAGTAGAGAGGTACTTCTACTACCACGATGTGGTTCTAATCTAGATCTCCGGAAATAAAAACCTAACGACTACTTTCTCCTTTTTGTCATTAACCTACATATTACGTGTTAATGATTATCCTTTTAACGTACAATAATGCTAAGTTGTAGTAATGAAGTCATCTCATTACCACATTTACGACTCGGGCAATAAATATAATTTAAGGGGACATTACTTAATTAATATAATGAATAAAAGCTGTTAATTTAGGAAATCTAGTTTCACTTTATAGGGTGTGAGTAAATGTATTAATTAATACCGAGAGATTTTATTAATAAGTTCTTTCAAATTATTGAAGGTTATGTTTAATAGTTATCTTAAGAGCCTAAGAAAAAACTGATCATGGTCTTATTTTTCCCATACGATAATATTGTATAATATGTAATACATTGTTAATGTGTTTACTCTTTATCCATATAAACAAATAAAAAAGTTGGCTTTTTAAGCTATATAACAGTAATCAATATTACTGTTTATAATAAATAAATTAACTAATATCTCTACTTAAAAAAATTATGGCGCTATATGAACCGGAACAGTCGCTAAAACTTATTGTTTGCTTATTGTATCCCTAGGATCTCTTATGGATCGAACTGTTGCCCTGAAACACTCCATCATCATTCCACTACCCTCCGTTTACACATTCTTTAACCCTCAAATGCGAATTTTCACAATTCTTATACAATTATTTGACATCAGACGATACTCTAGGTTTTTTAATCTTAAAGGTCTTCAAAAAGAAAATTTAATTGTTTAGGTAATAAGCTGCGATGTAATTTAGTAACCAACTTAAGTACTATATAAATACAGATTATGAATTTCTTACAGTAGATATTATTTATACGAATCTCTCATAGCTTCAAAGGAATTCAACATAAATTCCATAAAGCAGTACTGACAACAGAAGGTAGTTCTGTGAAAAGGTTTTAATCATAACAAAAAATCTAGATTCTTTTTTATTACCTTGATAAAGTTGCTAGTGTTAATGATGTTGTATTCTGAGAAGTAAGTGCTCGTCGCAGTTATTTAACGTTAGTATCTTCAACTTGGATGCTGTGGTTTATGAAGACTGTTGTAAAATATTAATATAGTTAGTTTTTAAACAAGAAGTAGAAACAGTTCTCACTGTGATAAATTTCAAAGGTGAATATATTAAAAATAATCTAGCTGCTGTGTTACTAGCATTTATATAAACACAAAAGCAATGTCCATTACTACTGAATCGCTTAACTGACGGGTTCAGGATCCAAAGTTCGAGGAAGCTGGAAGGATGAAAAAAAATCACATTCTCACTTATTTATCAGTAATAACAGTCACAACGATAGATTGATTTGTGCACAGAATATTTGTAAATCTTCAAAGCCTTTCTTTCATCTATAAATTTATCTTTCTTTCTCCTGCTCTTTTCCCAGCTACGTTGGGTCGGCACAGTATCTACTTCACTTCCATATCCCTATAAATATAAATTCATATCATATATAAATTTATATTTTTTACAAGTTTTAAAGATCTCTGTTGCTTCTGTTTTTTCTAGTGATAATATTACTTTGATCATTTAATAGATTTATTAGATCATGTCTTACTAGCTTCGTAGTTGTCATAGAGTTGATATAGATTCGATTTTAAAATATCTTTATCGAAGAAGTTTTACTTTTCAGTCTGTAGTTAGAGTAATTTGTTTAGGACATTACCTAAAATTACATTACTTATAGTAGATAAACCAAGTTTCTTAGTCGATCAGTATAAGACAAGTTGTGTAAAGGGACATACATAAGCGACAATTAAAAGTGATTGCATAATCCAAGATTAGTTAATTAAAATATATTACACCTGCCCCAGTTAAAGTTTTTTAGTTTAAGAGTGTAAAGAAATCCTTTTCCTTCTCTTAAAACTTTTCATCTCAACCTTTTTCATGCGATATGAAGACGTCGACTTTGAAATCTCTGTAAACAGCATACACATTTTTATATTCCTCAAGTGGTTCGGGTTACGGAAGCGCGCGCCCCTAATTTCTCCCGAGGACAACTCGGGAAAAGTAAAAACTCAATTGAATTGGGCATAAGAGAGATTATATTGCTAGAAATAAAAGAAATCTAGAAGAATATGATGCGATAATATAAATCTGTACTGTTTAGAAGAGAAGAGCAAAGAGATTACCTTGTGGAAAGGTTTCCATAATTTCAAAATTCACCTTGTTATAGAAATGTTTCTATAACAAGGTGACAGCGTTTAGAACATTTACACTATATTTGACTATCTCAGCAAATTCACCCTTGTGAGTTTGCAAACTACTCGGTGATAGAAATTGGAGCTGCGGTAGTTCTTAGACAGACTATGTACTAATAATATAAACTAGATCATACTTTATGAATTTGCGGAGTAAGTTAAAAAGGCATTAATAAATTATCGAAACGTTAACAGGAAACTTTACTCGTAAATAAACTAACACATAAAAAAGTTCCATTAAGAAACTATTCGTATAAGTTTAATAAACATTAAACTGTCCGATGTTAGGTTATATGAAACGACACTTACCGATGTTTACGAGAATGTTTACTAGTTGAAATGGACACTAGAAGGTCGGTAGGGATGATCATATACAAACCAACAGCATGATTAACAACTATACATAGTATTAAATCAAATAATACAAAAATACATCTTTTAATTGTTATATTGTTGAGTACTGACACTTATATTTACAACGGGGAGCATGAATTTTTCTGGCACTTCTATGTCATTGGATCTTTTCTGTCGTCGTTTTCTACTGGTACATAAATTGTTTATTTTAAGGCAGATGTCACTATGCTAAGCTACTTAACATTAGATAAATATAATCCTAAATCTTCAAGATTTAGATAACCAGTTTCCAGAGTTCCTGTCTTCTCTTTGCTCGAATAAAGTATTCTTACGATAAATCTATACAATGTTGGGTCTTCAGTAACTAATATTTCATAACTGTAACTTGTTTCAAAATCAGTAAACAAATTTTGAATTTCTCATGTTTATTCAAATCTTTTTGCATTATTTTAGTACTTCAGCCTATTTTTTTATATTTAATGAATTATTGCCAAAGCGCAAGACCTTTCTATCTCGGTATACATTATAAAGTAGCTGTCTAATATTTATTACTCATCATTATCATCATCAGTCGATAGATGTCCACAGCTCTCCAGGCCTCTCCCAAAAATCTTCATGTCCATCGATCCTGTGCTGCCTGCATCCAGTAGCTTTCCGCAACCTGCACCAGACAGTCAACATGGCCTTCAGTATTGCCGGGCACTAGATGCTGAAGATCATATTGAGGAATTTGGTCCGTTTCTCACCAAGCTGACGTACAGGTGAGTAACATTCATTACTCACCTATATTTAATAGTGGTTAGAGATCAGTGCATATTACAATATATTGTTTGGATTATAATAATATAAAAGATACTAAACCATTTCTATTTCTGTGTCAAAATGTTACTTATTCTGGGACACTCGATAAGTAACATATTGTGCTAATAATCGATTGTACGACTCGTATCTGGCGCCATCCGATTCATCGATCATTACCTATTTACAACGGGGATTGGACGATTCCTTAACGTTTGACTAACGATACTTTTACGAATGACACGTTACATATTAAACCCAAAAGTATCAAGGAAATAGGTGATATATTATTTATAAATATATCCCATGTAACATTTATTGGAGTCTGTATCTTAGCATTGAATTGTTGGATAAATTCATCCTTAACTAATCGGAAATAGAATATTAAAGGTTTGAATATTTTTTACATGGTACGTACGGGTAAAGGTATTACTGATATAGGGTCCTCGTATGCTTTTCATATGGTCTCGGGATATTAAGAATAGGATAAGGTATTTTCGGGTTCGTGGACTTTGAAGATGGGGTCCCTTATTGCCCGCTATGCAAGTCCGGCATGAGCGACAAGTATGAGGTGGTCGAGCTCGTGCTAGTGGTATCGAAGCGATGGTGCGGAAGAGTGTTACGGCCCTTCCTGTGACGTGCTTTTAGGGGTAGTGCTGGGAAGTAAAAATCCCATATAATCTTGCCTTCATCCCAGAAGTATTTTTTTAGATGTATTCCCCGATAACAAAAAAAGTAAGCATATGCACAAAAGTAAATACAGAAATAGATCTTCTTAAAAAGTACATAATTTTTGACCGTACCTGAAACTGGTAAAACATCGAAACAATGCAAGAGCTCCTAAAGGTAAGTAATCACCCGACCAGTAACATTGCGCTGCTAGTTACTCTGAATATGTCTCATACTATCTAAATTCATCTAAGAACGGTGTTTAAAATAAGGTTACGTTCATTTTCTCACAGAGCGGAAGGTAATGAAAAGTTCACAAAGCCTTTGTATCGCCACAGTGAAGATCCTCGTGTAATTTAACTTTACCCCGTTATAACTTCTCAACCCGTTGAAGATTCAATCTAAATACAATGTCTCAATACTGAAATGAATTGTTACTGTGGGAAAATTTTAATGGGCAGTACTATAGTTCATAATTGGTTTGCATTGATCAATGGTACATTAAAACTTTCATAGATAGATTGAAGTTAAGAATGTGATTATTGAAATGAACGAAATTATAAGTAAACTGTACATGAATGATCTATAGCACTTAATTAACCTGGATCTAATATCAGATAATTAACTATCTGAATTACATATAAATGTCGAAGTTTATGCCGAATAAGAAATTTATTACAGCATTGGTATACGATTATTTGAAGAAAGTAGTAGAAGGTTATAATTTGGAAAGAATTTTCAAGGGGAAGAATATTATTCAGTTTCAATTGGAGTTCTGAATACGGCAATGATTTCTATTGGATTAACAATATATATTGGCGGAGGTGAAGTGACGGTTCACTTGGTGCCTATATTCAATAAAATTTCTATAGAAATTTCGCCGCAAGCACTTGCTTAAATGGCATGCCAGCGGAAGATTTATACGTAATCTCACATTCACTTACATTATCGATACGCGATCACTCCCCGTGAAAGACTGATCATGACGTATGAATCCCCCCGATCCAGTTACTTAATACACTGGAAGTTTTATCGGTTTTGTTTTTTACCGCTTAATAGATGTTATAGGAATATAGTCTCCAATATGCTCCATAAATTTTAAGGATAAATTATGAAAATAGGCAATTTAGGGACAATGTGACGGTATTTAACTACTACTGTGAAACTACTATGAAAGTACTGTAAAGCTGTTGGCTAGTTACAATTGCTGTATAGCTCCATTATCCTCACAACTGATGAAATTCCAGTACTTAAAGTCACCAACGTTGGGTTTAAAAACTTTGTACCTTGCTCATATGACTATGTCGACTATGACCATGGTTCTTCTGCTGATCTTATTTCTGATTTGATCACACAAAGATACTCCATCCGAGGCATCGGCGTCTTCATAGCTTCATATATAGCTAATAAAATTACTTAATTTGATTGCTTAATTTTTCAATAAAGATACCTCGAAAAGGATATGTGTATATCCTAGGTAGGACCCTATTGCAAAATTATGTGTTGTGTCAGTTGATGTATAGTAAACATCTGATTTATTTACTTGTTTTTTTGTTTTAAAAAGATATCTTCATACCGTTATACTAATTGTAGTATATTGATATTGATATTGGTCAGGAATATCAACGACAACAACCAATGTTACATTCCTAATAGTATTGTGAATTTAAATAGTATCGCTGAATCTAAAGTAAAATAATGTTGAACATAGCGGGCGTAATCCTTCTTAAATATTCATGAACGAACGAAGCCTAGGGGGAAATTTTAGAACAGGCAAACTATCAGATTGATATAAATCCAATTAACATTATTTTATGAGTTCAAAGGCACAATATTTACCGGATAAAAGGAGGTATACTTTGTGCCCTCAAAAACATGACTATACAAAGAGCTCATTCACGTTACAGTTAGTAATAAACTCTTCTCATAGATATTAACACCGCAACTGTTGAAAGACATGAGAACCCACCATTTCCATTGGTCCTGTAAATAAAATAGCTGTGTAGTTTTTACTTGTTAATGTTTGGCTACTGTGGCTTTGAACCTGAAATAGTCGTTGCAGTGGCAAACAAAAAGACAGTCTCCATCAAGTTAGATTTGACAGTAAAGATCTTTGTGTTTGTTGATTTACCTATCCTGTATGTCTTGTGAAACTGTGCTAAGATCAAAGAGGCTTGTGTACGATCGATAGCAAGCTTTAGTTTCTGGTGAAGGAAAATATCGTTAAGAAACTGTCCTGTTCCAGATAACAGCTTTCATATACCTGCGACATCGACCAACTAACTTGCTCGGTGAATAAATAACCTTAGTTTAATAAAAATACTTAAACGCTGATTTAAGTTTTTTCAAACAAGATTACACATAATTAAGTGGTACCTGTAAATATGTTTACACAGGACCATATTAGATTTGTGGTCTTTATGCGCAAGATGTCAAGAAGTTTCCTTACCTGACGAATGATTATGATATCTTAAACATTATTGGATAATGTATTTTTATGTAATAGCTTCTTAGTAGGCATCAAATGCTCGTCAGCGAAGATTCTCCTTTTGTCACCGGGGATATCTATGTCACTCGTATTGAGACCCTTTGGGTCTTGGTTACAGAAATAATCGTATATCAAAGTAGGCGTGTATTGAGTTTGAGCACGATGGACCTCGGACATCGCGGTAATGGGTTTAATGGTCTGACTTGAAATATAGACGACGTCACCTGCCGACGACTGTTCTTCAAGATATTTTTTAAAGACGATCTTAAATTAATATATTATAAGATCCTCGTTAGTGTTTTCGGGTATGCCATTAACTTACAGATAGATCGCCAGATCACGCTGTTTTTGGTCATTGAAATCCATTTCTGATTTAATAACTTGTTCCTGTGCATTTGTAATTTCCGTTGAGTGGATATTAGAAACTCTAAAGATGTCATCTAGTATTTTTGGAAGACAATTCCAAATTAAAAAACGTAATATCTACAAACTGAAGCTCTATCGGGTATTCATGACGAAGCAAGCGTATAGGTTTTAAAGTGACACGTAACTATTAAACCATCCTAAGTAAGGGCTGATTGCTAGAACTATACCAACAGTGAACGTATTTTCGACAGGGGATAAGTACAGTGATGTAAATTTACTCCCTGATATTATTCCAATCTGTCCTATTGATGAATAAGTGGTCCACCAGAATCTCTTGTACAAACTGTTACTACAGAGCCACACTTTGGTGTTAAACATAGTCCGGGTAATACAGACATGTACACTTTACCTAGACATTTAAAATTTGAAGTGGCAATTGTAAATTAAGAGTAGTATTCGTTACAATTATATCGCCTGCTACTATTTAGCTTGTTATTCCAAATCCTGCTAAAATCGCATCATGTCCATAAAAATTCAAATAATCTACAGGGATGAGCTTCATGAATGTTCTGATTTTCATACGTATAGCTTTCATTAGACGTATGTCATTTCTAACTGAAACTGTTATCCATCCGTGGCTAATGTCTGAATATAAAGCATGGATTATTATCAACAGAACGTCGCTGAATGTATCTTTAGTCCAGGCGAATGGAGTACATGTCCATATCTAATCACAGGTTTTACGTCTGAAAGTTCAATGTATCGTAGTCAACTGCAGGACTGTTGCAATCGCCGTTGCGGTGCATACATGAAAATTCTGCGTGATAATTATTGCTGAATACTCAGTTAGTATATTAACTTGACGTTCCAGTCCACATCCACTACGTAAGGATATTTATCTGGGTTTGAGTCTCTTCCGCCATATACTCTTAATGGTGATGTGGCAATAGAATATTTAAATTCAACACACACGAATAGCATTCGGTTGCAAGTGTGCAGCATTGTGTATAATTTACTATTATTCATCTATTGTTTATAAGTTATCCATTGTAAGAATTTTGTTAACCTATTTAATAGAAAAAAAAACAAATACGAACATCAAATGTTTATTAAAAACGAGTTGTGACGATTTCCTGGTAACTTTAACATGTAGGACTGAAGTCATGTGCAAATATAACATTTAATCCTAATATACATATACATAGATCAGTTTTAAAAACAAAAAAAATATTGTTAAATAAGAAGAAACGGAGATGTTACCAGAAATCATTTTAAACAAAGATTTCTGTGCCCAGGTCAAGTCAAGGTCGAGTGCTGAAAGCTCGCAGTGTATTCGAAGCAATTAAAAAAACACCAGCTCATTGCAAAGTGGACTCGTTGATTCCGCTCCAGTTCTATCTCATCAAATGCCTTTTGTATGTCGTTCAGTGTTTCATAATCAATATACGGTTTCAGACCACAGAAGGGGTCTTAAAAATGAAAACGTTAATAAGAACGTACAAGAAAATGTTGTGTTGGGGCCCTTTCTTTTGTACAGAAAATATGGATTTATCAAGGAAAATATTTTCTGATGTTTTTTTCTATTTTTCTTTTCAATTATCAATTTCCACAAATGTGATACTGGTTATTTTAGCACTTTATTAATGAACAAGGCTTGTCTTGTTTCCTGGTGAGATTTAATCTGCTTTGACGGTAAGTGTAAGATAGCTTTGTAGTGTTTTAGCTTAGTACTGACCTATTCATTCTGATCGAAGATGATGGAATTTATTTTCAAGTTAGTTCGTATGGATAGAGCAAAAATAAGAGAGGAACTTTCGCCTAGTGTTAAGCAATATAAAGATGCTCTAAATATATATTTCGAAATCACCTAATTGCGCGCGTTCACCTGTTGGTAAGCGTTACGCTCGTCCAGAACAGCGTAGCGCCAATTAAGATAGTATGCACTGCACTAGTTTGCGCTCGTCCATTGAGACATAAGATGTAGAGTATCGTTACTCCTGTAACTACACTAACTACAGCGCCCTTCATATCGGAACACAAAGGTATGTTTGCACACTACTGTTTGGCGGCAGAAATAGGCGCTGCGGTGGTACCGATCTAGACGTTCTCCGGCAACAGAGGCCTACCACCAGTATACTTATAACCTTAGAAACTTTACTAGCTACATCCACCGTCATGCACAACTATATCCTTTAGGGAACTTATTTTTAAGACCATGTATCGAATGAAATAGCGTTAATACATCGATATACTAGAATTACTAGTGTAATACTAAGTATTATAAGCGTTCTATTGCTTAGCAGCAAATATAGGCTTACCGACGGTAACCTAGTTTATGTTTCAGTAGTATTTAAAATAGGAGTTTTACTATTAATTTCATTATCCACTACAGAAAGATATTTAAATTTATATAGTAAATATCTAGTGAATTTACTATAGTAGTACCATCTTTCCTTCATTCGAAGGGTCCGAAAGTTGATTTTATTTCTACAAAAAAATAATCTGATATTCAATGAGCTGAAATCCAGAGCACAACAGACAATGGATTTATCAATTCTGTCAATGGCAACCCGTAAACACCTTCGGCTAGTAATAATAGTGATTGATCACCTAACGTCTGACCTCATAAATTATACAGCATCAATAACGTCCATAGTCATCTATGCCTATGAACTAAGCCAAACGTGAATATTGCTCTGTTAAATTCAACTCCATTTAGACCTTTTTTTACTTAGTTTTATTTTATAATGATTGCATAACCATCAAAATAAAATTATCTACTAGTGATTCTAGGACGTGGATAAAAGCAGTGTTGTAGAAAAATAAAGTGGATAAGAAAGAATGATCCAGCCGGTAGACGTCCACTGCTAAACATAGACCTCCCTCAAAGATCTCCACTTCGGTCCTGCGCTGCCCGCATCCAGCAGCTTCCCGCGACCTTCAGTCGTATGTAGGTAGGTAGGTACGACATGGGAGGATATGGGCCATTTCTCACCACGCTGGCCCAATGCGGGTTAGTGGGAGCCAGAGCCGCGGCTGTTGATTAGCAGGGTGCACCGCGTGCAGGTGAGGTTGGTTTGTGTCCTGTGAGCTGTTGTTCAAACCTTCCGAGAAAGAGTAACATTTAAAAAAAAAATGCATATACATATCGAGTATTGACAAGTGCAATGTGAAATGATCACCTGCCGGATAGACCGACATCCTGACGAAGATCTCACTGAATCGTTGGATGCGAACCGATCGCACTGGAAATTAAGAGAAGTCAATGACTGTATTGTTACGATGATGATGACAGTACTTATACGATTAGTCGCCTTTTAATAGTACACAGATATAACCCTTAACAGTAATTGTTATCAGCCAAATAGCTTTTTAAAATTTTCATTAAAGGGAAATTAATGCAGCATCAGGGACCCGAAAATTCCTTATCCTAACGATTTTCGTTCTTACGTATTCTCATAATACCCTCGCGCCATTAGGTAAAGTGTTAATGTCGCGCCCCGAGGCTTTGTGTAAAATATTTTGCTCGCGTCGAAATCGGTAGGAAAATACATTAACGTCCATCAGTGTGAAGTAAATTTTGTGTTTTCATTTTCATATTCATTTAGTTCATATCCTGAGTGCCAAGAGCCCAGAACTATCACAGAGAAACGCTGCCAGTGTTGTCACTTTTATTACGTTGTCCTGCCATTGATAGAAAAATAGTGGAATTTGTTCATAAGAATTTTTTTCTACTATTTCTGTTAAACAAAAATTTTATTAAAATTGTCTTCGCGCATTAAACATACGCTGGCGTGCGACCACAGATCTGATTTCCACCTTAGCCAGTATTTTGATTGCATCAATATATATATAGTTAATACTTAACAAGTTATTCCTATTTCACTTCTCTGATAGTATTATAGAATTAGACTTGTCAGAACTTTAGATTTGTCAGAACTATCCCCGCCACTCCTCCGCAACTCCCTTTGGCGAAGAAATTTTGTAAAATCCATTCACATCTGACCTCTAAACGATAGAAGCAATATCTCTACCAAATTTGGAGAGTTTACATCAAACAGTTTTAGAGATCTTGGGATGAATCTCTGGATATTTGTTATAAATATAGACATCAACACATGCACGTGTGAGAATGTTATTATTGTTTACAGCGAGTAAAATTATTTAAGGGCAAAAAGATAAACAAAACTAACAAAACTTTAATGACAAATCAACAAATATTAAATACACATAATACACTAAATTACAAAAGAAACCAACTACTGCCATTGTGCATAAGAATATGTCTATGAATGTAGTTTGAGTAAAATTTTTATTTTTGCTATAAATTCCTTGACACTCTTCTTCTTAGCATTAGTCCCGTCTTTTGATAGGCTCTGCTTTCTTACTTCTTTGACTCCACTTCGCTCTATTTGGGACATCGCTTTCTTGGAGATCACGGCTTACTATATCCTTTGTCACTACACTCAGCGATCGCAACTTCGGTTTTCTCCTCCGCCGTTGGCCGGGGACGTTTAGTTTGAGTGTGCTATAAATTCTGGACACTAATTTATTATAAGGTGTACAGAATAAATAAATTTTAATACTTCACTATTTATGAATTTAGTAAATATAAATTACCGAAATATTAATTTTATTAACTTTTCCAAAGTCAAAAATAACAATATATTCAGCAATGGACCTCTATAAGTATAACCCGTTGGTGATAACGCAAGCCATAAGTTTTAATGTGACACGTAACTGTTAATCCATTCTATGTAAGGGCTTATAGGTAACACCATACCAACAGTAAACGATCGTTTTCGTGTCGTAGGCAATAAGCAGGCTGACGAAAATTCGCCCATTGACATAATTCCAATCTGCCCTGATGGATGGAGTAGTGGGCCACCGGAATCCCCTGGACAAGCTGTTACATTAAAACCACACTTTGGTGATAAACAAAATCCGGGTAATAAAGCCTTATACACTTTACTTGTACACTTAGTTACAAGTACATCTAAAACTTGAAGTGGCAATTGTAAATTAAGGGTACTGTTCGTTACAATTGTGCCGCCTGCTACTTTTTTGGTTGTTATTCCAAATCCGGTGAGAATCGCTTCATGCCCGTAAAAAGTAAAATAATCTACAGCACTAAGCTTCATGAATGTTCCGATTTTCATAGGCGTAACCTTTATTAGACCTATGTCATTTCTAACTGAAACTGTGCCGTGGCTAAGTTCTGAATATAAAGGATGGATTATTATTAACAGAACGTCGCTGAACGTATCCTTAGTCCAAGGCGAATGCAGTACATGTCCATATCTTATCACCGGATCTGCTTGTATATGTTCCAAGTCGTCCAAACAGTGAGCCGCAGTGAGCACCCATGTGACTGCAATAGCCGATGCGGTGCATACATGAAGATGCTGTTTGATAATTATTGTTGAATTCTCAGTTTCTACACTTATTGACAGTTCCAGTCGAACTACGTAAGGATACTCATCTGGGTTGGCGTCTCTTCCGCCATATACTCTTAATGGTGATTTAGCAATTGAATATTTAAATGCAACACATACGAATAGCATTCGGTTGCAAGTGCACAGCATTGTGTATACTTTATTGTTATTCATCTATTGTTTATACGTTATCGACTGTAAGAATTTTATTAACCTATTTCATAAAAAAGAAATATGAATTTCAAGTGTTTATTAAAAATGAGCTGTGAACGATTTCTCGAAAGTTTGACATCGAGAAATGAGGTTAGTGTTGATATTGTAAAGAGATACATTAATTTGTAAAAATAAATTAATGATTCTATAAAAAATATTAAATAATAAATAGCACAAATAAAATTTATTAAAATTTTGTAAAGATGAAAATATAATTCAGCGAAAGTTGAAAAGAGTGAAACAGATGCGTCTCTAAAATATAAAACTATACAAAAAATATTTTAAATTATTTTAAACAAACTTTATTCTATGTCTAAAATACGAATATATATAAAGAAGTTAAATTTGAAAAAGATTCATTATAATAAATAAAAAAGTTAAGGTCCTATAGTTGGGTGTTTCTGGAACGCCTTAAGGACGTAATAAAGAACTGTTCGTGTATTGACCGGTCGTATGGCGAGCGAGCGCGGCGGAGGCGCACACTCGCGCTCCTACGCACACATGGCCCCCGGACATGTACTGCGTGCGTGTCGAATGTTAAAATTTGCTTCATGCAAATTGATTGAACTATTGATTGGAGATTATTACTGACCTTTAATACATATTGAAGGGATGTATAGGAATGGTGTATTGTATACTGTATACTGATTGAAATGCTAAAATATAAAAATACAAATATGATGTGTATGGTGAAAAGTTATGAAAGTCTCTAGTGATGAGTTATAAAAGATATATCGGTTCGAATTCCGGAAAAATATGAGAATGCAAATAATAATGTATTATGATATAATATAATAAAGTAAGAGTGTGAAAGTCTTTAAAAATAAAATTTATAAAGTATATGGATTCCAAACCTTGTAAAATGGTGCATGGCAAATTTAACATATAACATCAAGTTGATAGAGGAGGTGAGATACCATCCGGTTGTAGTTGATGGTTATTTAAGTACCTACTTGATTATACTCCGGTTCGGGAAGAGTATTAGATAGCAGTTCGGTGATATCGAAATAATCAGAATTATGTCTTAGGGCTTCCGCTCTATGATACATGGCTGCTCGGCTTGCTACTATAATACGTATTTAATAACATTTGTTTATTCCAAAGTCTATTAGAACTGTGTCGATGCATAATGAGATAGCAGAAGTGGGCGCGAGCTACTGCCTTGATGCATCAAACATTAATATTGCGTGTTGTCGTAGCGTGACGTTTGCACCGTTGCTGAACTGATGCGTCTTACAGATGCGGTTGGCTGAGGAATTTTGCAAGATATTGGCGTCTGCTGTGATGTCTTTTCCGCCTTTCACGATGATGAGCGTCGATGATAGTCGATTGCATGTCTGTCGCAGTTCAGTGATATGACGTCTTCGACGATCACTCGGTTGAATGTCACCTTTGAAGGTTGCGCCTTGCGTTATCGTTTGACACTTTATGTTATTAGATTTTTCCAAGTCAGGTCTCTAGATGACGGGGCTGCAGACTGTCTGTCCTCCCTATTTTATGAAATTTGCAAGTGAAGGCCTCAATAGCTCCCCATGTTTAAAAATAGGTGGCGAGTTGTCGGTGTGCGAGACAAACTTGATCAAAACAACATTTTACTCAACGACAAAGACTCTATGCCTGATGGCTCATAATAAAAATAATATTTATTGACTATATCCACTACAGTGGTTGGCGGAGTTATGCATTTACTTCATGAATGGTGATAGCTGATGGGAGTACGATCTCTCAAAGCTGCGATGTAATCGCTTTGCCATTCTATGAGGTGAGCTCACCTCATAGAATGAGCTCTCGAATGCACTCCGCGGAATACGATCCGCGCTGACTACGTAGTTGGTGGTGATATCAATTCCAACACTTTACAATGCGTTTGCAAGTGCAACTGGCCAGTGAAGGTGGTGGCTCGTAGAAGGACTAACCTTTAGGTCAGAGTACCCTTTATATCTTTTATTTTTTTATATTATTATTATTTCTATTATGTGTCCTGGAATGTGTACTAACCATACACTGTATATCTGGTTACGATTGCATTTTACGAGATGCCTACTCACATTGCCATGCGTATTTGATCACAGTTTGTGCTTACGCACTAACAATGAGCTGAGTGCTCTTCTACTGGTTCGCCAGTAAACCTTGTTGTGGACTGCGGTCCGAGGCCAATTAAATTCTCCCTGTTGGGGGGGGAGGGGGGGCAGTATTTCGTTAGCGCTCACCGCATACGGCGGGGTCTGTTTACTGGAGCCGTATGCCATCCCCACATTTTTTTTAAAATGTGAGGATGCGAACTTAAACACTTGTGTCGGGGTCTTAAGAATTGATTAATAATGTAAACCGGTAACAATATGTGGAGCCCTTTACAAGCGTGAAGGGATTGTAAATAAGAAAATAAACCACACAAACAGCATCAGACTATCTTAAAAAATGTTCATCCTTCTATATAAACCAAAAATAACTGAATATTACTATAAACACAACGTAGAACAAGCTCCTAAACGATCACAAATTAATATAAATCATCAAAGGCCAAAACATAAACATTAATCACACTACAAAGAATAGTATGCATCATCCTGGTCACGTAAAATATGATTACCTGAGATCCTAAATATTGTTTAATATTTATTACATTTAAAAAGGGAGAAAGGTTACAATATGTAATATGTAATTCTAGTATTTCCTATATATACAAAGAAATGTGTAATAGAAAGAATTTCGAGAAAGTCGTCACAGCTCGTTTTTAATAATCGGTTGAAATTTGTGTTTGTTTCTTTATGAAATAGGTTAATAAAATTCTTACAGTCGATAAACAATAGATGAATAACAATAAAGTATACACAATGCTGTGCACTAGTAACCGAATGCTTTTCGTATGTGTTGCATTTAAATATTCAATTGCCAAAACACCATTAAGAGTGCATGGCGGAAGAGACGCCAACCCAGATGAGTATCCTTACGTAGTTCGGCTGGAATTGTCAATAAGTGTAGAAACTGAGAATTCAACAATAATTATCACAGAGCAGCTTCATGTATGCACCGCATCGGCTATTGCAGTGACATGGGTCCTCACTGCGGCTCACTGTTTGGACAACTTGGAATATATACAAGCAAATCCGGTGATAAGATATGGACATGTACTCCACTCGCCTTGGACTAACGAATCATTCAGTGACGTTCTGTTGATGATAATTCATCCTTTGTACACACAACTGAACGACGGACCGGCAACAGCTTCAATTAGAAATGACATAGGTCTAATAAAGGTTACGCCTATGAAAATCAGAACTTTCATGAAGCTTAGTGCTGTAGATTATTTCACTTTTTATGGGCAAGAAGCGATTCTCACTGGATTTGGAATAACAAGCAAAAAAGTAGCAGGCGGCACAATTGAAACGGACAATACCCTTAATTTACAATTGCCACTTCAAGTTTTAGATGTACTTGTAACTAAGTGTACAAGTGAAGTGTATAAGGCTTTATTACCCGGATTCTGTTTAACTCAAAAATGTGGTTATAATGTACAGGTAGCTTGTCCAGGTGATTCCGGTGGGCCACTAATCCATCCGTCAGGGCAGATTGGAATAATGTCATTAGCGGAAACTTCATCACTGTGCCTCATGCCGATCAAACAAAAACGAACATTCACTGCTGGTATAGTTTTACCAATCAGTCCTTACATAGAATGGATTAATAGTTACGTGTCACATTAAAACTGTCAGGTTTGGCGCATCGTTATCGGCTGATAAGCGTCCACTGCTGAATATAAATCTTCTCCAAAGATCTCAACACTGATAGTTCTAGCGCTATCGCCAACGAGCAAATCCTGCTTTCACTAGAACGTTAGTCCTCCTTGGCAACTTCTCTTTTATTTTTAACCTAAAATTTTATAGGATGCATTTTACTCCTTACACCCGTCAGAATCCGATTTAACTAAGAATAGCGTATCCGATAAACAGTTCACTAATCCTAGGTTAAATTCGATATGTAACATTTTATAATCTACTTTCGTGGCTTAAAAGCATGGACGTCTGCTTTGTAATAGGAAAGTTATAGATAATATTTTTTAATCCACCTGTCTAGCTGCAATGGCTTTAGATTTTAAGGTTCTTCTTTCATCATCATCATTACTGTCTACGAATTTTCACGCACAAATTGCTTATCAAAATAGGTTTTAAGAGAGTCACTTATTCCGTGTAGTTGACAGAGTCTTACCTAAATTTTAACTATAGAGTCATGTGAGGCGATATACATGAAAAAAACTCTTTAGATCAATGAGGTAGGTGAGTAATTGGTTGGAAACGTTATATCATAATCAATCTTTTGCACTAAGTGTTCCAACATTTAACGTTGCTTTCGATGAAATGATACATCGGGCGGAGTTATTTCATTTAAAAGCTTTTACTACGTATAAAACATTTATTGAGATATATCTGAACCTTGATTGTCTTATTTTGTAGAGCTTCTTAAACCTATTTCTTCTGAGAAGTTGCGTTTATATCGACATTTTTCTCTAAAATCTCCTCAATAGTCACTTTCTGTTCTAACTTTGGTAGTTCTTCCTTTGGACATTAATGTCTGTATATATAGCTATATATGTCGACCTGAGTGACTCTTGTACAATAATTTAAATGATATAGAGTAAAACATTAGACTATTAATGTACTTATATACAAACATATTAGAATAGAGAACAGTTTTGTAATAAACAAATATATACTGTTCGTTTCATGTTTCTATTAGTTAACAATAGAAGAAAACTACTGATACTTTTAACCCGTTTTAATCTGAAATGACTGAACAAAAATGAATAATGACCAATCCGATATCTAGTACTAATACTGAAGTTAGTGTTCTGTTGCTGGAGACCGTCTAGATAAGTATTACCGCAACGCTCATTTGTGCCGACAATCAGTAGTGTGCAAACATTAGTGTTCTAGTGTAAAGGGTGCTGTAGCTAGTGAAATTACTGAGGTAACGAGACCTAACATTACACGTTTCAAAGAGACAGACACAACGAGCTGTGGTGCTGTGTATATCATTCTAACTAGCGCCATTATTAAATGATGAACGTCGTGCTCCTTTCGTTTCTATATATAATGTATCTTTGTTTCCAGCAGTGGATAAACAAAGGCTGATGATAATGATGATGATCTCTGTTTATCTTCTATATGTGATTAGTTCACCGTTTTTCACTTATTCTTTGGTAAGAATATTTACCTATTTATCTTCACCATCAAGGTTCCGTAGGAAAGAAACTTTGAAGAATTAGATTTGCTCATATATTTAATTCATAATGAAAACATTCAAATGAAGTTGTGAGTATGATTTTTTAGGTTTATAAAGATGATACTAAAGTCGAAGACAGTCTAGGTTTATTGTGGAAATATTACTTTGATAAATGAAAAATTTTAAAGATAAGGAAAACCGTAATATAACGAGACAATAACGCTATGTATGACGCAATATTTTACCGTGTTTTTTTATTCAAGAAAGCGACGAGAGAAGCGGGATCTCCACCTGATGGTAAGTGATATGCCCACCCGTAACAACGTGGCGCTAGTGGAGATTTATACACGGCACCACATTGCGTTCGTGGCCTTGAGACATTAGATATCGATACTCCAATAATTAGACTAGCTACAGCAAACTTCAAACCGGAACTCGGTAATGTTTGCACAGTATTATTTGTTGGTGGAAATATACGCAGCAATGGTACCTAAATAGGTCTCACACACAGATCCATCACCAGTAACTCATATATTAATATCCTAATATACGTCTAATTAGTATTTTCGTTTAACTTACTACTAGGTGGAAGTTGTATTATATTTAAAAAAAAAAATGCTTGTTGTTGAGTGTTAACTTTAATTCCGTTATCCTATATATTTTATGTATAACGTGATGCTGTAAAAGTTAATAGTTTTAACGCTTAACAAGATCTAGTAGGCCGCAATTACAACGTTCACGAATGTTCACCCACTCGTGGCCTCCCGCCACTCCGAGCGGAAGGAATGCGCCTTCCGACATTCTCAGATGTGAATAAATCTCCAGATAAGCTTGGATATGTCGCAGCAATTTCATCCACACGAGGGTCAAACAAATACGGTGGATTTTACACTCGGAACGTAATTCTGGCTACAAGTATGTAGCACAAAGTAACCGATGATTTGCGGCGAACTGTTCGCCGGAATTTAACACTTTGAAGCAATTACTTTAAATGTTTAATATTATAGTATATAAAATTAAAATAAATAGTGATCTCTTTGTATTCCTTATTAATTTATTTAAAATTATTTCTTTAATTACTAGAAACTCCGTATAAAGATAACAAGACGTTATAACGTTTAATTGACGGTGTAGATCTTTGTTACCGAAGACCGCCTAGGTAGGTATAACCGCAGCTCATATAGCAGCTGGCTAAAAATAGTGTGCAAATATTACTATATTCCGGTTGATGTAGTTAGTAATGAGTGAAACGATCATATGATTTTATATGATACGCCTGTCTATAACAATGTGGCGTTAATTAGAATAATTTACACAGCACCACAATTTGCATATCACTTTGAGACCTGAGTTATTAAGTTTTGTTACTCCAGTGATTTCACTAGCTCTAACGCCCTTCAAACCAGAAAACATTATTGTTTGCTAGCGAAAATAACTGCTGCGGTGGATAAATAGCTTCCACTACGGTCTTTGACAACGGAAAAGGATGATAAGAGTAATAAAGAGTCAGTAAGCAAATGGAAAGTAATATACGGGAAGTTGAAATAGTGGAACTTAAATAAATAATTAGACATATGACGGAGATGCTCATTGATGGATTAGAACTAGCATATATTGTTATCGGAAGTGAGGCTTCCATATATATTATAACCATTTTTTATAACCATCGTTATACATTTTCCTTTCAAATATTATTAGCCATAAATATAGTAAAATAAAATAATTGCTGCAACTATAATGGCAGGCGCCAAAGCTCTATCGATATAGACTTTCTTATATTATTAAAAGAAATGTAGGCAATACAGGTTATAAAAGATACGACTACTAGCGAGAACAAGATTTTTTTAATAAAGTTATACAATTTGACATGATGTTAAGTAACCGAGAAAGAAATTTTCTAAACAATCAACTTTTAGAAAACTTCAAGCTGTATTAATTAAGCGAACTAACTCCAGTCTGTCTTCTGTCTGATACATTTTTAAATGGATTTATTTGGATAACTTTATCTGTAATCCACAAAACAAACAAATAACTAGAGGCGAAGAAGATAATGAACCTATTAATGATTTAACTCAAAACTTTAACCTTAGGGAAGACTGTGAAGAGAACGTACACTCGGAACTTTATCGTGTTTTGATTACGTCGCGATATATGTTTTATGGAGCGGAAGTTTGCCTTCGCGAATTTGTTGGGCGAGTCGAATGTTTGGCGAGTAGATTTTTCCAACTTCTCCCTACAAAACATTGTCAATAACAAGTACAATAAGATGTTTCTTTTAATATACTGGTTTTTAAATTTCTCAATATAAATAATCTCCAGCTAGTAGACCAGCTAGTAGACATCCACTGCTGTATATAAGGAATTCATGCCGATTGGTCCGT
This sequence comes from Troides aeacus, assembly GCA_033220335.2. Lineage (NCBI taxonomy): Eukaryota > Metazoa > Arthropoda > Insecta > Lepidoptera > Papilionidae > Troides > Troides aeacus. Next base: position 10,646,247 of record CM067280.1, read on the forward strand.
CTTATTCGCATCCAGCAGCTTCTCAATCTTTGCTAGATTGTCTATCGACCTTGTGAAGGATTATCCAACACGTTTATAAACCAGTAAATACTCATTGGGGTAATCAGAATGAAATAAGTAGTCGTAATGAGTTCTATTTAATTCTGTTACAATAACTTTTTACAGTTAACCGTTTATTTAGTAACACAAAGGTACCGTAACCAGTTAGATTTCGGTTCTACACTCATTGTAAATCTGTTGCTATAACAGCATTGCTGTGTTCCAACTGTCAACATATAATATGTGAGCCGGAGTACCGTGAACGAGATACATCATCCACGGCTTAATTGTCAAATAACACTGCGAAAATAAGTTCAACTGTGCACGTTGTTTATACTTTAAAAATCCCAACTTAACTTGAACTACAAAACAAATATTGCCCCAAGCTGTACAGAAAAGCGAGAGATAAACATTTTTAAACCAGGTGTTGTGTACATAAATACCACTTTACAGTTAAGTGGCCGTACATGCAATTAACACAGCAACTAACAAAGTATGCGCTGCAATTTGTTTAACTGTGAATTTATTTTGGTTAATGTAACAAATAATTTGTAATTTAACGAGTTACTTTACTGCAAGTGTTGTATGATCAATTTGTAGTCACATCGATACACTTTAATTAAAACCTTTTTGAGCATTCCTCATATTAATTATTAATATACTGGCTCTTCCCCAACCGCTATGCTGACCGTAATATAGAATCAAATTTGAATCTACATTTGAAATCTGTCAGAAATATCTCCGCTCGGCGGCAACTTGCCGCCCCCTGGGCCCCTTTCCATTATTAACCTCCGCAACCCTTTTTGGAGGTAACATTTCTGTTTGCCTATACCCGGTAAAAGGAATATTCCTACCAAATTTCAAGTTCTAGACCTCATGTTTTCAGACATATCGTCATAATTCTCTACATAAGTTTAATGTTATATTTATATAAATAACATAATAATGAACATATTTTCCGATGTGATACTAACCATTACATGTTGATATAGCCCAATTAACATCAGACCTTGTTAAACGGCTACAAACAACTGTATAGCGGTGGAACTTCGACGGCCTCCGGCAAATAATAGGTTGGAAAATATCTCCCTTCCGCCTTATTGTCTTTTGAATTTCGCGGCTATGTACAAAGCGCTACAGAGCTCGTATCTGGCAATACTATACATAATTTGAAAGGTCTTGACATAACCTACAAAACGACGCTATGCATAATTAGTTTGGATATTGCGTTCAACAGTTATAGACGTGTAAACATATAGTTCACTAACGCCGAAATTCGCGCTATTTTAAAGTTTTCCTTCGTTAAAGGCAAATCCGCTAGAGAAACGTTCCGTGAGATTAATGGTGTTTTGGGGGATGGTACTCTATCACTTCGAACCGCGGAGGAATGGTTTCGACGATTCAGAGCCGGTGAAAACGACACCATGGATAAGCCAGCCGGCGGAAGACCTGTGACGACAAATACCGATCAAATCATGGACTACATCGAGTTAGACCGGCATGTGGCATCTCGTGACATCGCCCAGGAGATGGGAGTTAGTCACCAAACCATTTTAAACCATCTGCAGAAGGCTGGATACAAAAAAAAGCTTGATGTTTGGGTGCCGCATGATTTGACGCAAAAAAACCTTCTGGACCGAATCAACGCCTGCGATATGCTGCTGAAACGGAACGAACTCGACCCATTCTTGAAGCGGATGGTGACCGGCGACCAAAAATGGATCACATACGACAATATCAAGCGAAAACGGTCGTGGTCGAAGGCCGGTGAATCGTCCCAAACAGTGGCCAAGCCGGGATTGACGGCCAGGAAGGTTTTGCTGTGTGTTTGGTAGGATTGGAAGGGAATCATCCACTATGAGCTGCTCCCATATTGCCAGACGCTTAATTCTACCATCTACTGCGAACAACTGGACCGCTTGAAGCAGGCGATCGACCAGAAGCGTCCAGAATTAGCCAACAGGAAGGGTGTAGTGTTCCACCAGGACAACGCCAGACCACACACTTCGTTGATGACTCGTCAGAAGCTACGGGAGCTCGGATGGGAGGTTTTATCGCATCCACCATATAGCCCGGACATAGCGCCAAGTGATTACCACCTGATCCTGTCCATGGTGAACGCCCTTGGTGGTGTAAAGTTGAACTCAAAAGAGGCTTATGAAAAGTGGCTGTCCGAGTTCTTCGCAAATAAGGAGGGGGGCTTCTACGAGGGAGGTATTATGAAGTTGCCGTCTAGATGGAAACAGATTATCGAACAAAACGGCGCATATTTGAACTAAATCCGATCACTGTAACACTTTTTACAAAGCATTGAATAAAGAGCAAAAAACCGGAAGGGAGATATTTTCCAACCTTATACGTCTACTGTTAGCAGTGAAAACATAAGTCATGTAACCCATCCATGATGACATCAAGAAAATAGACAAATCAATGCTAAAGTAAAACTTCTTCGGTTGTTTAACTAAATAACAGGATGTAAGGAGTCCTGCACAACTAGTCACAGGTCCAAACCTACCTCATCTGCTCTTGACGCACACTACTAATCAACAAAAGAGTCTCTGAGTCCCACCAACCCGAATTGGGCCAGCGCGATGGGAAATCGCTCAAATACCCCTTATGAGGCCCTGCCCGATCGTGTGGGAATTTTTGGGAAAGGCCTATGTCTAGAAACCGATGTCTATGAGCTGATGATGTAGGGATCTCGCAAAACAACTAATGGGACCCAAGCCTACCTCACTTACTCGTGCATTTGCCCCTGCTAATCAACAAAAGGGGCTCTGAATCTGGGTCGGCGCCGTGGAAAACGGCCGATATCTCTCCATATGAACCCCCTCAAGCGATGGCCCCTAGTGACCGGCGGTACCGGACGCCATGCAGACTATCGATGTGGAGATCTTGGGGAGAGCCCCAAATCTAACAGGTGATGACTAACGGCTGATGATGAACTAAATAACGAAACAAGCAGGAAGTTCCGTCGATAGTACATTATAATTGTTTATAACAATATGTCGCTTGGAATAGTTTATACTGAACCATAATGAAAGATATAACATGGTGTCTCCTTACAATAGTTTAACTGTTATCAGCGCCTTCCAAATTATTACATGGTAATGTTTATACACTACTACTTAGTTGCAGAAATAGGTGCTGTAATAGTACCTACTAACACAGTCAGAGCTACCAGTGAGGTTGTAACAGATAATGAATATTTGAATGAGGATCTAATCTCTTCTCAAGTTATTGAAGTTGAATAATCATTATAAAAAAAATGTTATCGAAATCTTGTCTCAAAGCGACGAGAACAATATGATGCTGTGTATATCATCCTAACTAGCATCAAATAGTTATGGATAGACCATTACTCTCAGATCAACATCTCTTTCCTCGCTTAGTCGATTAGAAAATAAAATGGATTTTTCTGATAAAGGTTATCGTTTCTAAACATCTATTGTTTTCATAACAGTTATTACAGTCGCATTGTGTTCAATTCCCAACACAGCAGTGGGCATGTGGGCAACACTGACGATAGCTACGTTCGTACTAATCAATGTGTATTCACTTCAATTCTCTATGTCACGAGGTACAGTTAAAATTCTTAACGGCATATTGATGGTAGGTGTTTATATCAATCGCACTATTCTCTGGAAGTGCGGAATAGATACCTGTATTTCTTCTTTTGTCTCTTTCATTTCATTTTCTTCTATTTTCTCATATCACTCCTCTTCCATTCTGTCTTCTTCTATCTGTCACAAATTCTTCCTTACCGATTTTTCATCCACACCATTCTCTCTCCGATCCCCTCTCAAACCTCACGCTGCATTTTCAAGACTGTTATATTTCTTCGATTTTGCTATTGTTTATATTTACTTACTTTGTTTACATTTCATCATCTTTATTAATTATAAATTTCTATTTATTATTAATTTATTCACGCCCGACAATTGCATTTTCATATCTTATAACGATTAACTTAATTTCATTTCATATTTTTTTTTCGATTTTCTGTTCTTTTCAAATATATTCTTTACTTTATTACTTCCTTTTTTCTAGTTTCGCGTATCAATTTTCACGAGGTAGGTGTCTTGCGTGAAATAGTATCATCAGATTTTACCACATTCAACGGACTTCAAGCCGGCAGTGAGTGGTGTTGCCGTACCACTGTTTGTCCACTGCAATAAAAGCTGCGGTGGTATCTACCTAAACAGTCTCTGGCAACAGAGACCTAACTTCAGTAAATCAATTGTCTCACCTGAATTTGTAAGTTCTAATGAACTCTTGTATATTATTATGTTTATGTTCACAGACATGCCTCGATACATAGAGAAGGCATTGATGCAGAAAACTCGGTACAGAGCACTGCCAAAACAGAAAGTGAAGTATATGAGCAATTTGACATTACCGGAAGTGCTGGACAAGATCAAAAGTATTACCGAGGCACTGAACCGGCAGGCTAAAGAAAAAGGCTTCAAAGTGGACTACAGATTTCGAATATTAGGGAAACATTAAAGAGTATTATTATAAATAACAATGTTAATCTGCTTCTAATTCATAAATGTCTTCTTTTCCAAAAAAAATATAATATACATTCATAGTAAAAAGAGAAAAAAGAATCCAATAGGTCTAATCCTTAATATAGAATCACTAGGTTGTACTAATATTAAATTTAAGGGAGTCCTCTAGGTAGGTATCGTCCCTTGACGACTTGCCCTCGCCCTTTTGTCTGAGGTTATGAAGAATAGGACTAAGGTAAGCTCTGCCTGTCGTAGAAGGCAACTGGAAGGGTTTTTGGTTTCGTGCTTTGAAGGTGGGGGCTCTTATTGCCCACTAAGCGTACCCGGGGCGAACGACAAGTACGAATTAGTCTAGTGCTTCTCATACCAAATTCGAGGGCTACAGTCTTCTCTGGGCCGTGCTTTACGTCTAAAACACGATATAGGAGATCCCTGGGCCTCCTGTAACGCACTGAGTATGACCACCCAGACGGTTTTAGCGTTTTTTCAGAAGTAGCGTAAATGTTTAGAAGATTGTCCGCTGATGACAAAAAATTTAGGTACTCTACTACTACCCAACTCGATACAGGAAGTCTATCCAAGCTTTAACGTATTATATAGTAAGAGCTTAGCTAATACTCTGCAAGGTGTTAAAGTATTAGTATATTCCACTTTGAATGGCGCTGAAACTAATGTCGAGAGAAAACGTAAAATGGTAACTGATCATATAACGACGATTATGATAGATCTTAGAGCTCACATTGACGTAAACAAGTTACAAGTTAAATAAATAAAATTTTAAATTACGTTTCTTCAGAAACTTCTAGAGCTTCAAGAAGAGATTCAAGTCTACTTTTGAATATGCTTTAATTAGTAGCGTTTACGAATTTCTCGCAAAGACCTTTTAGCGATTTCCTAAGCAGAAATGAATAAGCGACGGAAATAAATGAAAAATTTATGCTAATTTAAGTCAGGTTTAGCGGTAACTTAAGCAAGATTACTATTTGCAATTTGTTGAATAAATTTGTGGTCTGAAAGAGATTGGAGCGACGCTTCCATAGCTACAAATTAAATGTATTAGTTTGGTGGAGTTTTAGAAAATTTAGAGGCATTATTTGATGCTTCACAATTGTGTAAATAATTACCATTTCACAGCTAGAGTCCAATCTAGAACAATAACAATGTCATCTCATAATTTTATAACTAAGCCTAAGGATCTCTTGGTGGACTCGGTGCCTTTTTTAACAAGGACAATGTCAACACAATCGACCACGTCCGCCTTATAATTTTCCTTCACTGGATGCTCTACTTCAGTAGGAATCGATCTTGCTTGTCCTCGATTCGTATCCCGCTAGTTCGTATATTTACAGCGGTAAACAACATCATTATATAATCATAAAATTTTAGTTACCCCGTAGACACCCTTTTAACATTTCTACAATTATATCTCTTACCCTTTTTGCTAACTATCTTTAGAATACTTTGTTTCCCGTCAAAGAAAAGAAATCAAAGATTCAAAGATATTCACAGATTCACCGATCTGAATGCTTCTGCCATCGAGATGCTAGCTAAAAATTAATTTTCCAAAAGGATTTGCAGAGGTGTTACAGCCAGCACAGCGAGAGTAACAGCATGTATTCCATAAAGATCTACTTACCAGCATTTAGCTAACGTGGTGAAGAAATGATCATGACTGTCTTCAAGACGGTCTTAGATCTTAGTAATACGAACATTACAATTAACCTCATGATATACTAAGAGGATGGTACGCGACTATAATTGAATGTTTATATTGAACCTTTGACTTATCAATGATTCTGGTGGTAGGTTTCTGATGCCGGAGATCGTCTAGGTAGATACCATCGCAGCTCCTATTTCTACCGCCAAACAGTAGTGTGCACACTGTGTTCCAGTTTGAACAGCGCTGTAGCTACTGTGGTAACGAGACTCAACATCTTATGTCGCAGACGACGAGCGCAATGTGGGGCTGTGCATACCATCTCAACTAGCGCCACATTATTATGGGCGTATCACTTACCATCAGGTGATCGTGCCGCTCGTCTTGTCGCTTAATTATATATATAAAAAAAAATCTCTGACTGTGACACAGTGCCAAAGAGGTCCCATTGAATATCAAAATAATGGGTTTATAAATTCATTAACCATCCCCAATGATTGCTTTATTGTAAAAGTTCATTGAAATATTTTAAATGATTTATGAATGGAATGATCGATATTGAAAAAGCATTAAGGGGTGGGGAAATTGGTGGAAGGAAATGTGGAAACAACTCGCCATGGAACAATACGGTGGGATATAAAATCCTCAGTGACAATTGGGTGCGCCGATGAGGCAGTGATCTATGGTAGCAATTGCTTTTTGTAAATTGCTCGTCTCCGATACGGAAACGGAAATTTATGAGTGTACTTTTTATTGGGGAATGAGATATGACACAATTGTTTTCGAGTGCCATTATTGTTATTATTATATGAGAGGCGATGCGAGGGGTATCTTCCCTCGGCAAGTGATGTATGCCTAAAACTGAAGTGATACACTATTTGAATATATAAACATAACATGCAGATTTCTCTAAACCTCACGGTTAATATGTAAATGTTCTTTTAATAAATATATCAAAAAAAAAAATCGCAGCTGAAATCGTCGATGGACGTATGTATGACAATTAAGAATGATTGTATAGTATTATTCTATAATAAGAAATTATTTTATGAAGAAGTTTTTAGGTTCGAGGGATGAGAGAAAGTTTATAAAAAAAATCTAATTCTATCCTCCACGCGATTAAAGAAGTGTTAGTTCGGAAAAAGTGCTTCGGAAGCTGTAAAGTTGCATTGTGGAGTAGCTAGCAGTGGCGGCGCGGCTATTCATCAAGCCCTCAGCCCATTCGCTTGCTTGATAAATGTTCTTCCTACGTGATAACAGCGTACAACTCGGAATGTAAACATTTCTCGATGTTTTCGACTCGATTCGTTTGTGTGGAGTAAATATCCGGACGTCATTTATACGGAGTAAGTATCCGAATGTGTTTTCCTATACGCTCTCATAGCCGGCGGAGCGAGGCGGTTGTTTAATTGAAAGTAAATAATTTGCTGAAAAATCATTACATATATCTTACCCTTGATAAGAAGATCACCGATTCTATTGTACCATCACCAGTAGACTGTCAATTCTTCACTGGATATTCATTACAGGTTTCAAAGAACCGCGAGTTTGTTTCCCACTGAGCTCGAGTTTCCGGTGGACATTATCATCGTGATGAAACCAAATATGTTCTATGAACATCTTTTAAACATATAGTATATAACAATCCGGACTAAGATAATATCGTGAATAAATGACTCTTTTCCTTGTGATACATTGACCCGAATCCCAGTGTGGGAACAATGAGAGTCATTATTATTTATTTAGATACTTGTTGATTGGAAGTTTGTAGGATGCGAGGAGATCGTTGAAGGTCTATGTCGATGATGATTTAAACACCATTGTTTAATTATTTCCATTCCCTATACCAATATTGCTATTATACGTTTCAACTGTTAAGGTATTCTAGATAAATAACCTCAGCCACCTACGAGTACAGCTTCTAATCATGATATGAAATAAAGTTAACCTATTGTATAATACAGTTATGGTAGATGGTAATTTACCGACAGTTTAAATAGGTACCCCAATTGCTACAGCTTATACCTATGTTTATGTAAATATCAACAACCTTCGTTATGCTGATGACACAGTACTGATAGCATCCTCATTACAAGATCTCCAAAAGATTGTCGATCGAGTTAATCTGTGTAGCATGAAAGCGGGTCTAAAAATGAATGTTATAAAAACGAAGCTCATGGTTATATCTAGAAAAGAAGTTAAGGACGACTGCATAATAGTGAACGGTCAAAAGTTGGAGAGGGTGCGCAAATATAAATACTTGGGTACGTGGCTAAGTGAAGCCTGGGAAAGCGACCAAGAAATCAAAACACGTATCGAAGTAGCACGCAATGCATTCGAAAAAATGCGCAAAATTTTATGCTGTCGCAACATCAAAATACCTTTGCGCCTCCGTCTACTAAAATGCTATATCTGGCCCATCCTTCTGTACGGATGCGAGGCCTGGACAATAAAAGAAGCCCTCAGAAAACGTATAGAAGCGTTCGAGATGTGGGCATATAGGCGCATGTTGGCCATAAGCTGGACTCGGAGAGTGACAAACGAGGAGGTTCTACGACGAGTCCACCAAAAAAGGGAACTTTTCCAGACCATCAAGATGAGAAAAGTATCGTATCTCGGCCACGTGCTCAGGCATGACAGATATGATCTCCTCCAACTCATCTTGATGGGAAAAGTTGCCGGTAAAAGGAGTGTTGGTCGTAGAAAGAAATCATGGTTACGCAACATCCGAGAGTGGACGGGAACTGCGAGTGCCGCCCAACTATTTCGCCTCGCAAGAGACAGAGTTAAATTTGGAGAACTGACCGCCAACCTTCGCTAGTCGGAGAGGCACCTTAAGAAGAAGAATACCTATGTTTGGACCGACAATCTGATAATGATTATGATGATATCTTTCTTTAAATAGTAGTGTGAAAACATTAATGTTTCAGTTTGAATACCGTTGAATGATAGTGATCTATCCTAACTTCATGATTATTACATTATATCTGGTTTAATATTGTTTAAAGTTATACGTGGCTTTACGTCGGATTGTTAAGTTTCTGGAGGTCGATTAAAATATATATATTAAGATCGGCATCAATCAAATTTAATATCAAATTCCTCATGATATAATTTACGATGTACATCTCACTAATACGGACTTATGTATAGTGACATTTCTTACTCGCCGACCATTTGTCAATGTCGACGCTCATATTTTATCAACTGGCGAACAATGTTAACTACGTTCCGATGGAGAACGGCTTCGCGACTTGCTTTAAGACGTTTGATGGATGGTGCTTCCATTACATCCGATGGGCTGGCGAATTTAACTTTCATTTTTACTTAAATCATATAACGTAGAGAGATCTGACAAAGGACAATCACCAGGGGGAGAGAGAGACACCAGTAATGAAAGCCGTTGTATGTTTTAAAACAATAAATCTAGATCTACCTTAATCTTTAAGCTAGTATTTGAGAAACCGAAGACTTTTTCAATATCAAAACGACTGTTGATATGTAGCGTTGAACATAGGCTGTGGTAAAGAAGGATATTCAGCAGCTAGAGTGATGGTAACAATCACAAAAAAGCTACTTTAATTAAGTTATTTCCTTTAACTAACGGTTCCCCTTATTGATGTTTTTATACTGATGCCTTTTACTTTGTTTATTCTATTCTCAATAACCTTTTACTCGGAAGATAAAGTAGCATTAGAGGTGTTCTTACCACACGGGATGATGTTACAGACTTCTCAAGAGTTGAAGATGTTAATTGGCCTTTGTCTCCAAAAAATCTAGTAACAGCTCTTTTGTGGGGTGTAAGGGTTCTCGCACAACAACTCACAGAATCCAAGCCGACCTCACCAGCTCGTGTTGCTCCCTGCTAACCAACCTCCATTGAATTAGCGTGGTAGGAAATAGCCCAAATCCCCCCATATGAATCCCTATCCGATCATGTGGAATCTTACGGGGAGGCCTATGTCCAGCACCTATATTCTTGTTTTTGAGCGGGCTGGAAGCCACAGCGGCTCTTACAGCTCATCTGACACTGGGCTCGTGGACCCGGATCCACGGCCTGAAGTTTCTTAAAAACTAAAATGCGCTACGCGGGATGTAGCTGTCTGGCGGATGATTCTGTGTTGTGTGTGTCTGGTTCTTGTTATGCTTTATCTGGCGATTCTACTCGGTCGTCGAGGCCGGGCGCGGGCCCGTTCCCCGACTACCTTCGCCTGTATCGGAATCTCTGGGCGGTGAGGACCGCCCACGATCGCGGGCGTACTTAGTGTACGCGGTGTGTGAGTAGCTGCGGCGCCGCGTTCTGAAGCGAGGGCGGCGTGATGCTGATCGGCGTGATGCTGCTCGGAGCGTGTTGGTAGTGTCCGAAGTGTGTGTGGTGACGTCGGTGCTGTCGTTGGCTGTGGGCGTATGTGTGGTTTGCGGGACCCCTTGGGATGTCGGAATAAGCGCGTGCCGCGGTCTGCGCTTTTTCGTCCTAGGATTTGGAGGTAACGTGTAGTTGGCCGCGCTTGCCACCAGAGAGTTGGGATGAGTTGCCGCCTTGGCAAGGTAGGTCACGGAGCACTCTCTGAAGTGCTCCTTGATTGTTGGGAGTTTAAGGTCGCTGTGGATGTCCACGTTGCGCTGGTACCATTCGGCACCAGTCGCGGTGCGGGTGAAACGGTTCTGGAGAGTCTGTAGAGGTTTGAGACGGTCTTCGGACGAATGGGCGAAGACAACGCTTGCGTAAGGCATTATAGGTCTTACGCATACCTTGTAAAGGTGAAGCTTGTGTCTGAGAGAGAGCTTGCTCTTCTTACACAGCAGGGGGTATAGCTTGCCCAGAACTTGGGCCGCTTTCTTTCTCGCCTCGCGAATGTGGGCGATAAAATTGTGTCTGGCGTCGAGCGTGACGCCGAGATAATTGACCGAGTTCCTCCATGGGATGGACTGGCCGAAAAGGGAGATCTGGCCGAGTTTATGGCCGCTTTTTGTCGCCTTCTTGAGAAGGGTAGATGACTTTCGGTGGGTGAAGTGAATGGCTTCACTTTTTTCCGGGTTTACGTCGATTCGCTACGTCCGGAACCACTCGCCTAGGCGGGTGGTCGCGTTCTGTAGGCGCATCGTTATAAGACCCGAGGCTCTGCCGGAGTGATAAAGAGCGGTGTCGTCCGCGAAAAGGGCCATCTTGACAAAGGGGTCTCTGGGTATGTCGCTCGTGTATAGCGAGAAGAGTAGCGGAGAGAGGCAAGAGCCTTGAGGGACGCCGGCTTTAATCTGCCGGGGCGAGGAGAGAGCGTGCTCGACGCGAAAGCGGAAGGAGCGATTCGAGAGCTAGTCTCGAATGACGGTGACTAGACGGTCTGGCACTTTGTGAGAGTAAAGCTTGAATATCAAGCCTTCGTGCCAGAACGCCTTCGCGACGTCGAATAGGACGGCGCAGGTGTCGATCGTTTGTCTGTGCTCGAGACCGGCCAAAATGTGCTTGGTCAGTCGGTGCACTTGATGGACGCAAGAGTGGTTGCTCCTGAATCCGAACTGTTCGTCGGGGAGGAGATTGTTCTCTGCGGTGAAATGGCGCAGACGCTCTAGAATGATGCGCTCGTAAAGTTTGCCCAAGGTGTTCAGTAGGCTGATCGGACGGTAGCTGTTGGGTAGGTTCCTCGGCTTTCCGGGCTTCGGAATACCTATCACTACGGCCTCTTTCCAGGCGTCTGGGAAGGAGCAGTCGGCTAGCAGGGCGTTGAATATGGCCACTAGCAGACCGACGATCGGGGGCGGGAGACTTTTCACAACTCTGTTGGAGATGTTGTCGGATCCCGGGGCTGATCTGGTTTTCAGCCTCTTTATGATGTCAACGACCTCACCGGGGGAAACCGGTTTTAGAGGGGGACCTTCTGGTGGGAGGGCTGCCCTGCGACGCACCTCGACCTCGACCAATTTGAGGTGATCGGGGTCCACTGGTGCGGTAGAGGGAGTGCACTGGCTCTCTAGACTGTCGGCGAGACAATCTGCTTTTTCGGCATCCTCCAACGCAAGGGAGGAACCATCGCTCATTACGAGGGGAGGCATGCGGGCCATGTTCTCCGCTTTGAGACTGCGGGCCAGACGCCAAAAGTTGGCGCTCGAAGGCTCCAAGTCGCAAAGCAGAATGTCCCATCTGTCGGATCTGAGTTCGGATATGCGCTCTTTTACCAGCCTTTGGAGGCGGTGCAGTTTTATCCTGAGCTCCTCGGATCTGTATCGTGTATAGAGTCTCATTGTGGCGTTTTTCGCTCTTATCAGCCGACGAATGTCCGCCGGGAATGACCCGAGCAGGTAGTCCGACTCGGGCACCGTTCTCGACGATTCCTCGACGGCTGTGGCGATATGATTCGTTAACGAGTCGATCGCTCGGTTTGCAGTGCCGAGCGAGTCGATCGTATCGGGGATTCCGTCTAGATGCTGGGGGTTCGCGGCCTTGAGTTTGACCTCAAGGCTGCGCCAGTTGACGATGGTTTTGGTCAGAGGGACCTCACCAGCGGGCCGGCCCAGCTTCATAAGAACCGGGCGGTGGTCGGATCTGAGATTGTCTATGGTCTCGATCGAATGCAGTGGGACGGTTACGTTGTTGAATAACGCAATGTCTAGTGTGGATGGGTTGTGAAACGCGACGGTAGGGTATCTCGTCAGGGTTTGCGGAGCTACAATGTTAAACTTGAGCTTATCCGCGAGCTTGGAGAGGATTATGCCATTTCGGTTTGTCATGATCGGGTCCCAGGTGCTATGCCTGCTGTTTAGATCGCCGGCGACGATGACAGCCGGCCCTAGGTCGAGAAGGGTTCTTATGTCTGTTTCCCCGCATTTCTTTTGTCGGGGACAGATAGACGGATGCTAGGACGATCGGTTGATGACCGGTGAGAGAGATTTTACACGCCGAGACTTCTATTTTGGCGAGGGTTGGACTAACAAGTGGTATGCAATGCAGGGCCTGCTTGAAGTAGATGAGTGTGCCGCCTCCTGGGGCGGTCAGCCTGTCGTGGCGGATAATATGATAGTTCGCGATTTTCGGATCGCGATGAAACGGTTTGAGGAATGTTTCCTGAATGAGCATGACGTCGACGTCATGGTTCCTAAGAAACAGGCTTATTTCCTCCTTTTGAGAGCGGATGCCGTTCGCGTTGAAGTACGCGACAGTCAGCGAGCAGGGTTTGATTCTTCCTAAGATCCTGTGTATCTCCATAACGTTTGAATGAGATGGAACACCAAAGGTCTCGGACAGAATCCTGGGCTGTGGCTAAACGAAGGGTTCTTCGAGCGCAGCGAGTGTGTCGGCGTGCTCGATGCAGGCCCTCAACCTATCATGCGAGTTTTTCGCGGCTCGCAATTTTTCTCCTAAGAGAAGAATATCTTTGATGCTCACCTTTTGGATGTAGGCGAGAATGTTCTGGAGCTCCGAAGGCGGAGGTGTTTGGCTGGGAGCAGCCTGTTGTTTCGGCGGCCCCGACAAAGGGGCGGCTTTTGGAGCCTCGGCGGCTTTTAGCCCAAAGAGCGGTTTGCTCCACGCCGACACCGCCGGCGGAACGGCCGGCTGTGCGGGCGGTGGCCTGGACGAGGCAGATGGCTGCGGTGCAGCCTTTGTGGGGGCGGTGGTGCGCCGTTGTGCGGCCCCGGGTTGCCTACGCGGGGCTTTGGTGCACCCGCGATAATTCGCGGGGTGTCCCTCGGTTTTGCACAGGACGCAGCTCGGTGGGTTTGTCGCTTCCGCGGTGCGGGAGCACTCCTTCGTCCCGTGGTCCCCGGTGCATTTGACGCACCTCGGGCGGGCGAAGCAGTTACGGGCTGAGTGGCCGTAAAGTTGGCATCAGTGGCATTGGCCGATGATGCCTTTCTTGTGCGGGACCTCTACCCTCACGCTGGTGAGGTTGCACAAGCGGGTGATCTCGAATATCTTTTTACCCTCCGGAGAGAGTTCGAGACTTGTCAGGATGAGTGGGAGTGCGGCCTTTGTTCGCATGCTAGTCATGCGACGGGCTTCCAGCACAGGGAAGTCTTGTTTTTTAAGGTCGTCGACGACCTCGGAGATGTCGATCTCCGTTGGGATTCCGCGTATGACAACGCGGATGTGCTTTTCCTCGGGGAGAGCGAAGGTGTGGAAGCCGAGTCCGGCGTTCCGCAGGTGCCTGGTGGCAGCGCGGAAGTCGTCAATCGTTTGGAGGTTGATGCGGATGCCCTGCGCGGTGTTCTGCGCTTTGGGGCATGCGATTTTGTGGTCCGCGAACCACCTGGAAACATCGTTCCATATTGTTTTGTCCTGGAGGACAATCGGGGGAGGCGGCTTGGGGCCGCGTTTCTCGGGCGGGGCCGAGGTGTTGGGAGAGTGCGCGAGAGACGCAGCCTTTTTTGCCGGCGTGCTGGTCGGCGAGGAGCGGTCCGAGTTTGACTCGGAGGGCCGCTTAGAAGCGCGTTTGCGCTTCTTGACGTAGAGGGTGAAGCCTTCTTCGTCGGTGGTCTTGGAGAGTGGACGGTCCACCTCCATATCGCTGCCGCTAACGGTGCCCTCCGAGTCGGATTCGGAGGAGGCGGGCAGCTCGGGCTTGGAAGGCCCCGCCATGGGGGCCCTCGCCTTGTTATGCGCTCGAGTCGCGGGAGTCGGGTCCGGGAACTGTTTGCGTGCAAAGCACGCAAATTGTGTCGTTAAGGCGTCCGTTTGCACGGACGCCATTTTGTGAGTAGCCGCCCCGCCGTGCGGCGGGGGGTTGTGTACTTATTTGAGCAGGGGGCCTAGCCGTCGCCTAATGCGACAGACTCTATGTAATAACCTCGCCTCTGAGGCGATTAAAAAAAAGCTACTTACAGTGCCGGAACCAGGCTCCGGCAGAGTTTTCGCGTTCTCGTACACTATAATCACGGCACTTCACTGCACTGCACTGACGCGCGTAAGCGCAAATGGCGGCCGCCTAAGCGGCGTTGTGACGCGCACGAGCACGGGCGAGTCGCACTGAGCGGGCGTAACTGTATCGCGCACTGGCAGCGGACGCATGGGACGTCCGATCGGTACGGCGGGCAGAACCCGAATGGTATGTCCAGCAGTAGACGTCCATGGGCTGACGATGATGATGATAATGACCAGCTCTTTTCGGATTATAGATCCAGAGGTTAAAAAACTAACAGACAGAAAGAAAAACTTACTCACAATTTTTATGTTTGTATAGGCGTCAAGATTTTAAAGTGAGTTTTGACTAAAGTTAATATAACATTTTGTGTTTAATTTGTATAGAAACTTATAATTAAAATATAACTTTTACTGAAAACTGTTTGTTAGTGATTAATTAAGATATTGCTGATATCAAAGAGTCTTAAAATCCATTTGGTTTTGTTTGAAAGTAGGAGATCTTTTGATTCTAATATTAGATCTTAAAGTGTTTCAAATTGAAATGAATTTAATAAAAGCTCATTAATCTTCTACTTTCATCGGTGATTAATTGGCTTATCACGAGATCTAAGCAACTATATATATATACCTCTGCCGTTTAGAGGTCAGTTAAGAACACATTTTAACGAATTTCTTCTCCAAATGAGTTTCAAGGGTGTTGCAGCCATCGAAACGGACGGAGAAGAACTAGTATAGATTTCCATATTCGTTATATATCAGTTTGTGATATTGTCTGTGCATATCCCTCTTACGGAAACAAGGACAAGATTAGTTTTATCTGGCTTAGGCTAGGAATAAAGGTCTAAAGCTGTCTTTAAATGATAACATTTATGATACTGATTTCACATATTTTGTATAAGATATTTCAGCAATACGTAAAGAGACATCTTGGTCTAATACTTATATCATCATATATATCCTTTCAGCTTGATATCTATAGATCCATTTCATTTACTATACTGTTTCCCTAAATATTAGATATGTAGTAGAGATGTAAATTCATAAACTATTCTGTGTGTACGACAAAACCGCAGCTACCGGAAATTGTGCATAGTAAACAGTAATTCCACCTAATCCACTTTGACCGCAATTAACTTTGCACATGCGATAAACTCCGGATTATGATGCTGTTACTTTACTAATATACATTTGAGATTAATAACAAGTGCATTTTCAATATGACGAGGATGAAAGGAGAGCTTTAATCTATATTATTAACATTTGTATTAAGAATGTAATAGATTAGTTTTATTTTGTATCGGCGATAAAGATGACCTTTAACTAGCGGAATCTTATAGAAAGTTCTCACAGTTATTTATATCTAAGCTCCAAGTTGAGCAATATCGCCTAAGTTATTTCTACTTTTAATCGTAACTGAGCTTTTTAATTGTAGTTTTAGTTAGTACGTCTATTAAAAAGTACTATATCTTGTGAAAAATAGTACAATTACAAAGGGTTCAATATGCTTTTATACATTATAGATATTTACATTTGCTTGACATTGGCGCTATTTGTGCTAGTTTACACGGCGCCGTGTAATCGGCCCCTTAGGTGCAACAGCGACGGCAACATGTAAGCAAATAAGCAGTGTATATCCTAGTTTTCTAAACTTAACTAAATAATAATCTCTCAAGTGAAGCAACTATGATGAATTGAAATTAGTAAGTTTATTATTAAGTACAGATAAGCACAGAGGTATCGGATAGGGTATGCATAACCTACCCGAAATATCGATACACCCTCTCTAGCAAGATATCTTTTCAAGGGTAGATACATACCCAATGGATGCGAGCAACGGCGGACCGATCGATGTGGAGATCGGATTATGTCCAGCAGTGGACATCGGACGTCGAATCGGCTGATGATGATGATGAAGACTCGATGCGATGATCGTGATGTGGTAATGTATTACTGATATTTCCCCTATATATTTCTGCGTTCACGTTACAGCTTTATATATAATTCATTAAATTAATTATTCTATTGAGATAAAGGTTAATTTTATTTAAAAAAAAAACAGCAGCAATGATTTTTAGTTAGGTGCTCGTAGCAGTTTTATTAAACCCCAAAGAGACATTATAACGGTGCCCGCTAACAGTATTTCACCCTTAAACATCAAAGCTCGCGAAAATCTGTAAATATTTCACTTTCTTTTGTATGAGTAAAATAAATTTAGTGCTAAAATGAGAACGGGGAAGAGAAGGAAACCCCTCTTAAGGGGTTTAATATAAAATATTATATTAAACCCCTTAAGAGGTTAAATTTAACTTATATAGTGGTAGTAGGTCTCTATTGTCGTAGACTGTCCAGGAACCACAGCAGTTCCTGTTTCTGTCGACAATTATTAATGTGTAAATATTACTATGTCCAGCAGTGGACGTTTATCAGCTGATGATGATAATGGTTACGATATTCTGGTTTGAAAGGCGCTGTAGCTGGTGAAGTTATTGACCTAAAGAGGTAACATATATCTCATGCCGACGAGAACGATTTGGTGCTGTGTATATCATCCTTACTAGCGCTTCGTTTTTATGAATAGACATATCATTTACTATCAGGTAAACGACTTCCTCATTTTTTTTGTTTTGAGAGGGATGGGATCTTCAAACAATAACCTGCTTTTGAGGGAAAGTCAGGGTTACGTGAGATTATTACTCAGTAAACCTCCCGCAGTGGTTTGCACCAGAGCATTCGAAGTTGCCCCGTAATAAAACGCACTGGTGCCTCTCTACACTTTGTGTTACACGTCTCTGAGGACCCAAACCCTCCCAAACACCATCGCTGAGATATATGCTGTCCCATATAGGTTTGCTTCTTGAGCGATGAGGTCTCTCACCTTCAAGGCCCGCGAAACACCTAAATCCTTTAAGTCTGCTTGTACGACAGGCAGGGCTTACCTTAGTCCTATTCGTAGTAGCCCGCGACTACAGAGCTAAAACGCCTTGCTCATCTAATAGCGTTATTGAATAAAAAATATTACTAAATTATTAAAACTTTAACCTAAATTTATTAGTAGAAATACTAAACGTAACTATCAGCAGTATAAACATTGTAAATGTTATGAAAGAAATAACTACTAGATATAAATAGAAAGTGTGATAAGCCTTGAAAAAAATAAGCAGCGCCGCGAACAAACAGAACTGGGCAATGTTTACAAGATGGAGAGCGTGGAGTCCGTTATCACGTCGCGAGGGTATTTATCACGGACATGAAAAGGCCAGCCGGCGTGATAGATGACCTAACCCGAGCTTTGTTAAGTAAGTTTTATCGGCGGAGCCGCTTTTTGACCGCTGTCCGACAAAACACAATCAGTCATCGCAGTTAACTCTCTGATTTATTGTTGAAGCGCACAATAACTTATTATGCACGTACATATGTATAAGCATCATCATCATCATCATCAGCCCACAGACGTCCACTGCTGGACATCCGACATCTCACGGCACCCAAGCCAACTTCACCTGCTCGTGGTACAGCAATCAACAAACTAGGCTCTAGCTCACCAAAGCTTTAGGTCAACGTAGTGGGAAATGGCCCAAAACTCCTCATATTAACGACGACCCATACGAACATTGGAGGAGGCCTATGCCCAGCAGTGGACATCTATCGGCTGATTATGATGATAATTATGAAGTATAATACATAACTTTTCTCATATCCAAACGAAATATAGAATCAAACATTTAGAAGATTCTAAAAAACCATGCTAATTCCACTAATTATTTGACCAGGAGATATTCCAGTTACAATGCAAACCGTTACTTACACATAATTTAAATGATCCCTGTTTAAGGGCTGTAGACTTTACACCCCCGTCTGCACCCTCTATTCATCTATTATTCTGTTGTAGTATATATAAATACGAGTACGTGCGAGGTAGCCTCGGTATTGTAGCTCCAATGCTGACGAGATGCAAAAAAGTAGACTGCGATGGCACGATGCTGCGATGGTCACGTAGAAGAGAGGTCACCTAAGTTGGCAACTTGGCACTGCATCTTGACCTCCCTGGTCGAAGACTCTCAGGTAGACCCAAAATAAAGTGGACAAAGTAGAGTGGACAAAGGTATGTTAAAATACTGTCAAGGACAGAGAGAAGTGGAGAAGAAATATAAAGGAAACTGACTCCACCACCATAGAGGATGATAGGTAGGAAGAGAAAAAGAGTTTTTAATCGCATCAAAAACTTAAAACGGACCAATGGATAAAATGATGCATAACACAAGAGTTACTTTAAATATTCATTGAATAATAAAACGTGTAAACACTTCATTTACTTCCGCTTTACTAACTTCCGCTGGAATGAATTTCAATGGAAACATAATTCCATTGACACTTCCTCTAATAAAAACATTTATGAATTTAATCTGTGATGGGATTAGATACGAACCATAACAAGATGGCGCTTGTTAGGTTCATATACAAAACACCACATTGTACCCGACGTCTTGAATGTTGATACTAGTTATCTCTGTCACAGCGCCCTTTAACCCGGAATACAGAAATGTTTGTGCAGTAAGAAATATTAATAACTGTAACTACAACATTTATATGTTAACTTAACCAATGCAGTTACCGATACACAAACGTAACTTAATTAACGAAATTTTAACTGAAATGCAATTAAGTTATCAAGTTAATTATGATACTCTATCAGTTATTTGTGGTGACGGTATTAAGCATAAATAATATTTGTGATTACTCTCATAAATATATAATTGTGAAAGCGATACAAACCGGATAATTTTTTTTTTTTCATCTAAACGATCACACGAGGGAGATGTTCACCTGATGGTTACTTACCACAACTGCCTAAAGTATAAAAGGATGTTATACACTACAGCACATCGAGCTCGTCGCATTGAGGCAAGATGTTAAGTCTCATTACCAAAGTAATTTGATTAGTTACAGCGCCCTTCAAACCGGAACATAATAACATTTACACACTAGTGATCGACAGCAAAAGTAGGAGCAGCGGTGTTACTTAGATGGGCACCGATAATAGTGTTACAGGTAGTAAGTTAAAGTATCAACTATACCTCATTTTTTTTTTTTATTTAATGACGAGACGAGGGGATGATTCACCTGATGATAAGTAATACACCCATTACAATGTAGCACTAGATAGAAAGTATTCACAGTGCCATTGCGCTCGTCACCTTGAGACAGATGTTAAGAGTCGTTACCGCAGTAATTACACTAGCTACAGCGCCCTTTAAACCGGAACACGGTAATATTTGCACAGTACTGTTTGGAGGCAGAAATAGGAGCTGCGGTAACCTATACAAGCCGTCTCCGGTAACAGCGACCTATCACCAATAAAGGGTAGAAAAAAAAATACTATAGGTTAGGTTAAGTTACATCGTGAATTATACTTCAAAGATTTAAAAAAACCGCTGTAGTCTTAAGACAATGAGAGTAGTGTATACATCCTAACAATATTTTCATATTCACAGATAAATATCTTAACAAGTAAAAGCTTACAGTAACATAATAAAATATATATGTCAACTTAAAGCTAACTTAAAAGGTCTCAAAACACTAAGTGAACTAAACTGCGGCTGACCGACTTTCTTTGGGATCAAGGTCACTTGGAAACGTTACATAAGCACTCTTTTCTTCTCACTTATTTCTTACTTAAACTGTTATTTTTAATAACTTAGACTTTAATACCAGTCAAGTTATATGTAGTAGACCTCGTTTACCGCAGCTCCTATTCCTATCGATAAACAGTACGCTGCAAATTTTACTGCGTTCCGGTTTGAAGGGCGCTGCAGCTAATAAAATAACCAAGGTAACAGACAGATGACATAGTCTCATAGTAGGTCTCTGTTGCCGGAGACCTTATAAGTAGGTACTACCGCAGCGCTTATTGCGGCCGGCAAACAATATGTTGCAAATATTACTGTGTTCCGGTTTGAAGGGCGCTGCAGCAAGTAAAATAACCAAAGTAACAAGACAGACGACATAGTCTCATAGTAGGTCTCTGTTGCCGGAGACCTTATAAGTAGGTACTACCGCAGCGCTTATTGCGGCCGGCAAACAATATGTTGCAAATATTACTGTGTTCCGGTTTGAAGGGCGCTGCAGCAAGTAAAATAACCAAAGTAACAAGACAGACGACATAGTCTCATAGTAGGTCTCTGTTGCCGGAGACCTTATAAGTAGGTACTACCGCAGCGCTTATTGCGGCCGGCAAACAATATGTTGCAAATATTACTGTGTTCCGGTTTGAAGGGCGCTGCAGCAAGTAAAATAACCAAAGTAACAAGACAGACGACATAGTCTCATAGTAGGTCTCTGTTGCCGGAGACCTTATAAGTAGGTACTACCGCAGCGCTTATTGCGGCCGGCAAACAATATGTTGCAAATATTACTGTGTTCCGGTTTGAAGGGCGCTGCAGCAAGTAAAATAACCAAAGTAACAAGACAGACGATAGTCTCATAGTAGGTCTCTGTTGCCGGAGACCGTTTAGGTAGGTACCACAGCAGCTCCTGTTGCGGCCAACAAACATTACTGCGTTCCGGTTTGAAGGGCGTTGTAGCTAGTGTGGTTACAGGAATAAAGAGACTTGACATCTTATGTCTGAGGCGAAGAATGTAATGTGCTGCAGCTTACATGTTAACTAGCGCCGCAGTGTTATGGGTAGGCGTATCACTTAACATCAAGTGAACGTCCCTCTCGTATCGTTGCTTGGTTAAATAAAAAAAAAATAATGACTTCACTCTATTGTCGTCTCCCTCTCTCTTGTTTGTGGTAAATCATCAGAACACGGACGTTTATAACACGATTTATTCCTCAAGTAAGAGTTTTCACACAAGTACCCTCAGAACAATCGCCCCGTAGAAATAATTTCCACCGCAACGGGCGCACCCACGCTGAAAAGTCACCCCCCGTGTTATTTATTTTCAAGATCCAACCCCTAGTTGTGCGATGTCGCCTACGTTTACCCCGTCACAATCGTATACCGGAAGTTATTTGGTTGTCATGTGGGTACGTCTCTGATGAACAACAGATATATTGTGAAAAACAATGATAAAGGTCATAAGTCAATTTTTTTATTATTAAAAGCGACCAGTCTAATGTGACCTTCGCCTGATGGTACGTATAACCACTTTCATTAAATTTTAAATACAGTACTTATACCCTCTCAAACTCGTACTCATAGTCTTCAGCTCTAACACGGTCTCCTCACTCTGGTAATTATACTGGCTACAACGCCCTTCAAACCGGAACACAGTAAGGTTTGCATACTACTGTTTGCCGCCAGTAATAGGAGTTGCAGTTATATCTATACGGTGACCAGCAACAAAGACCTACCACCAATAAAGGTAATTAGACTGATGTAGCCTCAAATAATGTTATGAAGACTAATGTTGTTTACAACTTAAAATATAAGTTAATAGTTTAAGTTTTTTTTTATTAAATTAAGTAATTAGGCGAGCCGGACGTTCACCTGATGGTGAGTGATACGCCTGACCATAACAACGTGGCCTTAGAATGAATAATTACTGGGGTAACGAGACTAAACGGTTTTTATCCCAGGCGACAAGCGTACTGTTTATATCACTGTAACTAGCATCACACTGTTACGAGCAGGCGTATCACTTACCATCAGGTGAACGTCTCACTACTTTTGTCGCTTTGGTGTGTAAAAAAATATGTTCTACACTGCACCGCATTGCGCTCATCGCCTGAGACATGAGATATTGATTGCTGTTACCCCAGTAATCACACAAAGGAAATAGCATAAAGCATTTACGAATGGTCTACGAGTAAGCTTGCGGTATGGATTTAGAAGTTTGAAACCGTAATTCTTCTTCTGTGGTGACTCTGAATGATGAAAAGCATCTGAGGACCTGACTCCAGCAATTAACAATTCCTACTCCTCACGTGATGATCCATAAAACGTATCAACTGTCTTCGTGTTACTGTAATTAAGCTTCTTGTTAATAACGAGACTTTTATAGAATACCTGATCATCACATTACGTCTCGTCTTCTTCATAATAATTTAAACCGATGGACGTCCGCTGCTGGACTTAGGTCTCTTAGGGTGTAAGGAGGAGACGGTCAATCTCTTCAACTGCTAAGCTCACCAGGTCGTGGTGCAGCCTGCAGGTTGATCAACGAGGCTCTGACGACTGACTAATAGCAGTATAACTATTGATCACTGGCTCACTTAAACTGTAGTCGGGCACCAGCGATATCAGTATTCCGATCACCAACTCGCATTGGGCCAGCGTGGTGGTAAGTGGCCCAAATCCCCCCATATGAACCCCTACCCGATCGATGTGGTAATCGTTATATAACAAACTAAGCTAGATAAAAAAAAGTAAGGGTGTGTTTATAGAAAAGTCGGATCATAGAGTTGATTCATTGGATTCGAAAGCTGAAACAAAAACTGTAGCCCTACCCTAGTGGGGGGTGGGCCGCTGTCCTTGCGGCGGATAAAGTTTCTGAATAAACAAACGGAAAATATAACGCAACCACCCCCCCACAGCGGAGGTAACGTTTGCGACTTTCCTCCTTTTTTTATCTACAAACTTTTCCCTCTCGTTATTCCTAAATAATGCTGGATATCCTCTGGAAATTGCCTCATGCATGCTTAAGATTCTCTCTAGGAAACTATTGATGTAGTGTGAATATTTTATGTGCTGTTACAAAGCGATTTCTAGTCTCAATAATAGATTTGCTCTGTAGTCTCGGACTATTAAGAATAGTACTAAGTAAAAAACCGGGGATCAATGCCAAGTACGGGATGGTCTGGGACGTGCTATAGGCATGGTGCCGTAGAAGTTACCAGAGCATCTCGTAACGCCCTGATGATAACCACCGAGAAGGTTTTAGTAGGTTAAAAATCCCACACAGCTTTGTCTTTCCCCTAAAAGCAGGGTATATTTTTACATCCCCCCGAATACAAAAAAAAATCGCTAAATAATAGATGCATTACCATATACATAGCTCCTGCTATTGTCGCTGCTGTTGCTGCTAACGGAAGTAAAATAACATTCTGTAAAACAGCAGACAGGAAGCTAGGTTCATTATTTTATCACTGCACACAGTTTGATAGTAAAAGTAGCCGCTAAGAAAGAACCTAGATAGCCATCAATACAGATCTAGCCTAAGCCTGTTTACAGATATTTTTAACGGGACGCTTACCTAATGGTAAATGATACACCTGGTCTTAACAACATGGCGACTCTTAGTATGATATATACTGCACCACATTGCGGTCGTCCCTTGAGACATATGATGTTGAGTCTTGTTACTCCAGTAGTTACTACAACGCCCTTCAAACTGGAATACAGTAATGTTTGCACTGTGTTGCACTGTTTGGTAGGCGCAACAGCTGCTGCGGTCTTCGGCAACAGAGACCTACCACCAGTGAGAGGTATTATATTATAGTAGTGTTACCGTGAGTTCCATTGATAGGTTTAGGTTGCTGGGGGAGGGAGTTAGACATTATCGTGAAGGGGGTTGTAGCTAATGGAATAACTAGTTAATGAAGCTGGAAAGGGGTGTGAGGGGTTCCGCCCAACATTTTACGGAGCCCAATTCTACCTCACCTGCACGCGGTGCACCCTGCTGAATAACAGACGAGGCTCTGACCACCCACCAGTCACTGGACCAGCGTGGTGGGTTACAGCAATGAACTCTACTAATGTGGATATCTTTGGGAGATGCCCATGTCCAGCAGTGGATGTCTGTCGGCTGATGATGAAAGCTGATGATCTATACTTAACCGACAAGCAAAATGTAGTCTCATCAACCGAGCAGTGTGTCGGCGTATTGCCCAATAAAATAAAAAAAAAATAACTAAACACTTAATCTAGCTTGAGGATATCATCATCATCATCATCAGACGATCGACGTCAACTGCTGGATATGCCTGCCCAACATTCCCTCTACAGGAAGGAATTCGTATCGGAGGATTTGGGTTTGGCATCACGCTGGTCCAATGCTGGTTGGTGGGAGCCAGAACCTCGTCTGTTGATTAGCTGGCTGCACCATGAGCTGGTGAGCTGGGCTTAGATCCCGTGAGTTGTTATATCTGAAGATAACCTGTAAAAAATTTTAACCTCCGATCCGGTGTTTGTGTATTTCGTGGATGTCCATAAAACAGTTTTATAGCTACTCGTTCGGTGCGGAAGCTGGCCTGCAAGGTACACACCACCAAATATATTGCGCGCAGTGACGCCCGGTTGCTCCAATATAAAGCCGTCAAGGATAATAAAATTACTAGACACGGCATTTTTTTTTTTTGGAGAAACCTATGTGAAAATTGATAAGAGCGATACTATTGATACTTTACAGGCTGTTTAAAGATATCAATTATTAGGCGAAACATTCACCTGATAGTGAGTGATACGCCAGCCCATAAGAACGTGGCGGTAGTTAGTATTAATATAAACAGCACTGTACTGTGCTCATCGCCTTCAGACGTGATATTTAGTCTATTTACTTCTATAATTTCTTAAGCTGCAGCGCCGTTCAAACCGGAACACTAGTTAAGTATAAATATTTATGAAAATCAATACATTTTCATACATGTTCTCCAAACAAATTTTACATAACGCACTTCCGGTCGTTTGATGCTTTATTGTACGTTTCATTGAATTTATCATCTGTTCGGCTTTATTCCAAAGGAATGAAAGCGTCTGTCAAATCTTTTGAGTCACACAACTGTTTGTCAGGATGGGTGGGCACAAAGCACCTGTCAATTTTGAAGTGGGACAAGGAATATTGACATTCAAATCAAAGAGTTTTTTTCTGTTACACTAAAGTCTGTCACAAACATTTCTATGTAACGTGATAGACGATGGCTGAAGTCGGATTTAATATTGTCGTCAATAGATGGCGCTGTTTGTATTTTGAAGTTATTTGTTCTATAAAATAATTTTATGTCATTAAGCGATAAAATGAACGGGTCGTTCACCTGATGGTAAGTGATACGCCCGCCCATAACAACGTGGTGCTTATTAGGATGTTATAGACAGTACCACATTGCGCTCGTTGCCGGAGACATAAGATGTCTGTGTCTGATGAGAATTGTTACTCCAGTCATTACACTAGCTACAGCACCTTTCAAACCGGAACACAGTAATGTTTGCACACTACTGTATGTTAGCTGCAATAGGCAGTGGCAGTGGTACCCATCTAAACGTTCTCCGGCTACAGAGACCTACCACCAGAATAAGTCTATGCCTATGTTATTGGAGTTACTGTACCGCAGCTCGTGTTTCTTCCGTCAAATAGAACTGTGCAATAATACTGTGTTCCGGTTTAAGGGGCGCTATGTATAATGTAATTACTGGGGTAACGAGACGTAACATTAACTTATTTATCAAGTGGCGAGCAGAATGTAGTGCAGTATATACTATTATAATTCGCGCCATATTGTTATGGGAGGGCGTATCATTTATCATCATGTGAACATCCTATTTAAGGAGAAGTTTGCGACTAACACTTGTAGTCATGACCACGACCACTCTGTCAAGAGTGATACCGATGAAGTAGGAGTACGTCCCGTTCGTTACGCCGATTGGTAAAACAAAAAAAAAAACGACCAGCGTGTGATGCTGTTTATGTCATAGTATACGTCGTTATTGACAGGCGTATGATTTACCATCAGAATAACATCTTTTTGGTTGCTTCGCTTCGTATAAAAAAAAATAATAACTAATTGTTTTTTTATTAATATACTATGTCACTTCTGTTCGTTTATATCCCTGTGCAAACAACCGTACAGCTACGCCGCGCTACGCCGAGCTACGGCGAGCTACGGCGGGCTACGCGGTGCCGCAGCTCCCTGCCAACACTTCGCCGTATCGCTTGCCGACTGTTTGTGTTTACCGACTCGATGTACTTTATTATTTTCCCACATTGACCAGGAGTGGCTGCGCTCCCCCCCACGAGCACTCCTCGCTGTGTTTTTACGGACTTCAGCTCGTGTTAGCCCCAGTTACACAAACGATGTTTGTCTTTCCTATTACACGTACACTGTCAAAGTATTTTCTTACTATACTTATTTGTCGCAGTTATATAGTTATAAATCTTTTTTTTAAGTATTCTAGATGGTTTTTGTAAGTACTAAAAATACTTTGGAGGGGCTTGTATTTAGCACTGTGCTGCTGCAGACCTACGAAGATGAAACCATGAGGTGTCCTTAAATAAGCATCCTGTATTCCTTATACCACCATGCCACCGACAGATGTGGTATTAGATACCCTAGACGAAATGTAAGGTGCACTTGATGCTTTTTTTTAACCTGGTTTCTCTGGTACTCCTGGTGGTACCCATGATATCATTTCAAGTTAACGAACAGTTTTTATAGGAAATAATAATACGTACAATTTTTTTTAACAATTTTGTGAATAAAAAAAAGTAATTGTCATGGAAATTAATTTTACATTGAATAACAGTTCTTGCCAACGAAGGGTTGACGGGATGTTATTATTCTGAATGCTGTGAATTTTTGGACCTTTACCCCCCCCATTTTTTGGACCAAATTGACCACATTGGGCATTAGTTGATTTTACTCTATAACTCCCTTCCATCCGGACCACAGCAATACTTACAAATCACTCCGGATTAAAGATCTTTGGCGTTACACTAGTAGTATCACAATGTTCAGCAGTGGGTTAGGTCTCTACCCTTTAACTTAAAGTTTTTTTTTTATTTAACGAAACGCTCAGACCAGCGGCATGTTTACCTGATGGTAAGTGATACGCCTGTACATACTATCGTGCTGCTAGTTAGGATCATACCACATTGTGCTCGTTGCCTTGAGTCATAGGATGTTGAGTCTCGCCACCCCTAATTGCATTAGTAACAACGTCCTTCACACCGGAACATAGTAATGTTTGTACACAACTGTTTTTTGGCTGCAATAGGAGCTGAGGAACCTACCTAGACGGGCTCCGGCTTCAGAGGTAAGCTTCAAGGCGACAATCACAGTGTCGCGCTGTATATATCATCCTAACTAGCCTCACTATGTTATGAGCAGGTGTATAACTTACCATCAAGTGAACATCTCGTCGCTCTCCCGAAAATAAAAACTAGTTACAACTATGACCTGTTTTCATATCCTAAATAGCGCCTTACTATGAGGTAACACCTTTGTACCTTCTCGTATATTAGATGGTAACTAGTCAGCAGTAAAGTGGGCCAAATAGCAAGAAGAAGTCTAATGCTGTGAAATTTTATTACACACAAATACTGCCCAGTTTAATGTTACGCGCACTTCCGGGCTGTTAAATAAAAATAAGTACAATTGTAAACTCGCAGGGTTATTACGTTCGTTAAAAGCGATCTGGAGACGGAAGTCTCTGGTTTGATTCTGGAACCACTTGTTATCGAGTATAGTTGGTAGAAGGGTATTTCAAACCGGTGTATCTTACTGTCATTCTGCATCCATTAAATCATTCCTGTTACCGGAGAATAGTACTGTACATACATTACTATTGTCCGGTTTTAAGGGCGTCGCAGCTAATGAAATTACTGTGGTAACGGAAATTAACATCTTACGTCTCAAAGTGGAGAATACTATGTAGTGCTTTTCTTTATACTACGAAACTTGCAGGATACTCACCTGATGGTAAGTACAACCCTCGGCCACATAGCACCAGATTGCGCTCGTCGCCTTGAGACCTAAGATGTTGAGTCTCCTTACCCCAACAATTTCACTAACTCCAGCGCCCTTCAAACCGGAACACAGTAACGGTCTCCATCAATACAAATCTACCACAGTACTGTATATATCATACTAACTAGCGTCACGTTGTTGTGAGCAGGCGTTGTGACCATCAGGTCAAGAGGACTTTAAATGACCATGCTTCATCATCTTCAACTTCGTTGTGTTCAATGAAGTTGAGGTAGAGTTTGAAGCTCGTTGTAGACAAAATTATTAAGCAAGAGCCAGTAGATTTTTTTCACTACATTAGCTACAAATATTTCGCCGCAACCAGGTGACGATTATCAATGTTCGTATTATATTCAACAGATACTACTGTGCATACATTACTTAGTTCCGGTTTGAAAGGCGTTGTAACTGATGTGATTACTGTGATAACCACATTCAACATCTCATGTCTCTGAGCGTAATATGCTGTAATGTATAACATCCTAACTATCACCACGTTGTTATGGTCGCATCACTTATAATCAAGTGAACATCCTGCTAGACTCGCCAATTGTAAAAAAAACATTACATACAACATATTTTTTTTTTCGATCACCTGGCAGTAAGTGATACTCCTGCACATAACACGCCACGTGCTCCACATTGTGCTTACCCGAGACATAAGATATTGAATCTCGTTACCATATTAACTACACTATCTACAGCGCCCTTCAAACCGGAACACAGTAATGTTTGCACACTACTGTCGTCGATAGAAATAGGAGCTGCGGTGGTACCTAGAGCGATCCGGCAACAGGCTGACATTATCAATTCGCAAAGGGGAAATATAGCGCCAGCAATTCCCTTTATAAAGTGGATTTATAATGCGATAATAATGCGATTATCGCTAATTGCATTTAGCTTAATAACCCCGTCGGTCTAGACGAAATGGCTTACGATACGGCGGTCTGAATTGCAGTCGTTCCGCTCGCAGCATAGATAAATGTGTTAAGGGCATCACTAAACAGATAGTAGTATATATCGTCCGAGTCTAACTGCCCTGCAGTAAGCATAAATACTAATTTATCCTAGTAATTGACTGCAGGAAATGGCTGCACATATACAGACCCGTACCAAAGAGATTCTTACTATACTTCGAAAAATCGGCATCAAGTGGCGTTTATCACACCTTGGCTCTTCTCTCGTATCCTCTTCATCTTACTGGTCACGTATCCCGCCGAGGGTGTGCAGCAATTGAAGAAGATCGCCTATGAGGTGGACTGACCGACAGATACAAGCTGCAGTATATGGTTCCTCATCGGAGAGAGGAATGGCGGCGTGTTGTGAAGCTTTCCGCCAACTTTTGACGTGATGACCACGACGGCCCTGTCAAGAGTGATACTGATGAAGAAGACACAAGTTATCCTCTTTATAACTCTTTAAATATGAAGCCGTAGTGTGGTATGTTACTTATAATACCAGTCACTGCTTTCCCACCCGTTTTGCTGGCTGTAACACCCCAGCCACCCCTTTTGGGGATAATATTTCATAAAATCCGTTTTTAGCTGATCTATAATCGGTCTCCAGGTTTTATGGCTGCTGAGGTATCGTGATGAATCTCCACGTAGTCAAAAATGCCTGATAATAGTTATATCTTTTTGGTAATTGTTCACAGGGGTTGAATATAACAAAACTTTTCTCTTTAATCTTCATAATGAGAAAAGCGAAGGTCTAGGTATGATGTAGGAGTCTTGAAGAGAAGAATGATTAGGCTATTTCTAGGTTACTGCGCTTTACCGCTTTTAATATATTAATAAGAAAATTTTAACATTCCTAAAAAATAATTCTAGATCAAATAGAAATCTTCTATTCTTCAGAAGTCTTCAAGAAAGAAAGATGATAGTAAGTAATACGCTTACCCAAAAATGTGGTGCTAGATAAAATGTTATGCACTATATTGTGCTCATTGCTCTAAGTCTTAATTATTATGTTGTCTCGTTACACCAATAGTGTCATTAGTTCCAACGTCCTTAAAGCCGGAACACAGTAACGTTTGCACGCTACTGTTTGACGGCAGAATCAAGAGCTTCGGTGCTACTTAGACTGTCCCCGGCTATAGAGACCTACTAGCAATAAAAGCTCCACATGAATAAATTTGACTGATTGCTTCTTTTTACTTCCTCAGTCACAAGACTAGATTACTAATTATGGTTTCCTTAATTCTAGTTCATATCTGTGCTTCGATGGGTTTACAAGATGGAGTAACTGCTTCTGAACCAATAGTATACGGAAGTGACAACCAGATTTGGCTGGTCGAAGAGACAAGAAGAGTTGCCTATTACAACTGGTACTTGACAATGATCGCTCATCATTACTCGGTGGCAGTGGACGCAGTAACAAATACTACCAGACAATCCAGATCTTGTGCTCTTTGAATCCAGTGGTTCCTTCTCCAACTAGGGATGGGTCTGCAAACACTGCGGTTTCCGGTGCTGGGTCACCATTACACCATTCTAAGACCCCAACGTCCATCGGCAGTAAAATAGTATAGACATACAGATATGTACTCATTTATAAACTTTCACGAGATTATTACACGTAATTAAAAGCTATACTTAAGTTAGACGATGCTAACTTTTTCGCCGCGATAGCTTAGTTAGTAAAGCAGCATATACGGCTTGACAAGGACCAGGTTTGATTTGACCTGGAGCTTCAGGTGAAAGAAAACATCGTCAGGACATCAATTTTTTAGTATAGTAGCCTTCATATATAATTTATATCGTAGTAGATAGATCGCTTAGTTCCTCTTTTTTGTGAGAGTAAAGTAGGCTTTTTATTTCTTATTCGCTACTTAACTTTCTCATAAAATAGCGTAGTTATTCCTCTGCATAACACAATAGCTACAGAGAACTCCGACGCTAAGCCGCCGAATAACAAATCGTCCGACGCTACAAGCATTCGGAAGCCGAAACATAAGTTGTCTCCAAAAGCTGCGGCGCGGGCTAACTTAACATAGCGGCTTGTGTAACACAGCGGCGGAGTTAAATGAAAGCTCCTCTATTGTGCTAAAGTCATTTTGTATATTTAGTGTTGCCATGGGGTTGTTTGTTGCACACACACAGGAACGCGGCGTTTAACAAAAAGCCTCTTTATGCATCGTTATCCCTTTTTTAAACACTATCACACACTATCTGTCTATCTAGCTTTATTCGTATCCATATCAAATATAGATCTAAAAAAGTTCTAGATTTGTATCTCAGATACTGTAGACTGATCCGAATTAAAAGCACAATCGAAAGTTTAAAATACATCAATATCAACAATTATTGTAGTTATAATATAAAGATAAACTTTGAGAATGTACGTAAACAGTACGTACTAACTACGTTGGCAACTTGGCACTGCAGCGATCCCACCCTGGTCGAAGACCCACAGACAGGCCCAAAACAAAGTGGAAAATTGTATTGTGTAGGCATGGGAGAGCGCCAAGTGATTGACGATGATGTCGAAGACAGCGAAGTGGAGAGGAAAGCTGACCCCACTACTATATGGAATGATAGCTAAAAAGAGAAAGAGGGAGTATATACTTATACAGTAATTAGATCATCAAACAGTGGCTAAGAATATCGCGTTGTTCAACTGCGTTTTGGCTTTGTCTGATCTTTAAAACTTGTTTCCCTTAAGATATTTTTCTGTTTTCTTTTCATATAAATAATTGATGTGTTTAAAAAATATATACAATGTAGTAATAGAGATTTGAGGTGTTATAAATGTCACAGTCACACAGTTAACTCGCGTTAACTTCTTACGAGGGGGCGAAATAGAATGGAAACCTTTAAAACGGTGAAGTTTTACTTTATTGGCGCCATTCCGCTATCTTTTACGTAGCGAGGCAAGATTCACGGTGAGGCAATAAAACACAAAATATGTATACACGTATCGGGCAGAGCAAATAATAAACTCCGATACCGAATCGAGCGGCTTGAGTTATGTGGAAACTTGCCCCGCAACCCCGCGCCGGCGTGGGGTTGCGGGGCTGCGGGGCTGCGAACTATTCGGAGCTGTCTCAGCCCTAAATCAAGAAAATAACTGTAGTTCTCAACCCTACACTTTGTATGATAACTATACAATGCATAATAGTAACTTACAATGAACTCACCAACAGTTCAGACAGGTGTCTATTCATACTTCATTCATACTTTATTTAGCTAAGATTGTTTAAAGG
The DNA here is from genome assembly GCA_033220335.2 of Troides aeacus. Lineage (NCBI taxonomy): Eukaryota > Metazoa > Arthropoda > Insecta > Lepidoptera > Papilionidae > Troides > Troides aeacus. The sequence continues at coordinate 10,679,193 of CM067280.1, forward strand.
GCAAGCTACTAACGAGATGATAAGATACCTAGGAATTCAAAAGCTACAATGTTAATACTAAAAATATTATATTTTTTTAGGATGTGGGCTAACGGGCAAAAAGTACACCTGGTGGAAAGCGATCATTGACGCCCATGGACAGTCGCAACACCAGAAGGGTCGCAGCGACGTTTCCGATCTATATACATATATTTATATATTACAGAAACAATAGATATTATAAAGAAGAATAATTACAACATGGAATCATCTTTACATTCTGATTGCAGCCGCTTTCAGGCATAGGTATTTGTATATCACTGATATTTTAATTCCAAGTAGCTAGTGAAACTTCGAGCTTGAGACAGAAATTTCCATCATCGAGGCAACGCAATGTGATACCAGAAAAGACAGAGAGCAGCGGCATTATTACAGTCAGACGTACTCTGTCTTGATATACTCTGCACCAGGTATGGTCGTCGTTTTCAGATATATGGTGTTAAATCTTGTTGCTCAAGTATTTCACTAGCTGTAGTGCCCTTCACACTGAAAATACAGTAATGTTTAGCTGCTGAAATCGTCGCTACAGTTGGTATACGTATCTATCGGGTCGTAATAACACGAACAACGTGTTTCACATCATCTAGCCACTAGAAGTTCAAACTCCTCATAACATTGTCGATGATCAGTGAAATCGCCAGTTGAAATATTACCAAAGCCATCTTGAACTCTCCGCCATCGAATCCACACAAGTGGGTAACGCCATAAATAATAAGCAAGCGACCGGAGGCGCCTCGGTTCCGTACAAAAAGTAACAAACAGATCTCTTAAATAAAGAAAACACCGGCGGCGTATGCTCCCAACTGTCGGATGGAGACGCGCCCGGTACAGTCGCGCACGACCGACTAACAAACAAACAAATATTATTTCTTGATTTTTATATTATAAACTAAATAGAACAGGGGTCATCAACTTACAACTCACTGGTCATCGAATGATTTTTACATATAACCTACCCACTTTTGTGTTTATATCCATTCAAGTGTGATTTCAGCGTCTTCAAGAGAAAATTGAATAGGCTAGGGCTGATTGCTAGCTCTGTAGTCTCGGGCTAGTATGAATAGGGCTAAGTTAAGCCCAACCTGCTGGATATAGGCCTGGTGGTCTACCGGCTGATGATGATGAAGCCCTACCTGTCGTAGATAGCGACTACAAGAGTCTAAGAGTTTCGCAGGCTTTGAAAGTGGGGTATTTATCGCTTAACAAGCGAATTTGCATGAGACCGCGTATGGCTCAGCGATGGTGCCTAGGAGGGTTAGACTCCTCATCAGACACGTGTAACACAAAGTGTAGCGGGGCACCGGTGCGTTCTGTAGAGCCTCTCCGTATGTACTGATGCAAACCACCGAGGAGGTTTAAATCAGTGAGAATCTCACATAATTTTCCCCATGATTTCCCTCAGAAGCAGGGTCTTTCGAAGATTTCCTCCTTGAAACCAGAAAAAAGGGCTGATTGCTAGGTTCAACCATTTTAACATCACGAACCAGATCACCATTTAACACCAGATGATGCCGTAGTCAAGCACTAACCTTTCATTAATAAAAATCTCTACTTTACAAGGTATTAAGTAAAAATTTTGTCTCTATATGGTTCAGTGTCTCACATCCAACCAGAACACAGTAATGCAGTTAGGATGATAGCTTTACAGTATGAGGGTAGTAACTAGCCAGGTTCATTTGACCATGTGAACAAAACCCTACATCATATGGCCTTTTTATATACCAGGAATTTTTATATAATATACCTGATAATGATGATGATGATGATACCTTAAACATGGTTATAATGAAGAAATATCCCTGACCCGTACGATTCTTACTACTCACAAGCAGCTTGATTTTGATCCGTGGCCAAAAAAAGTTTGCCGACGTCTTTAATAGAAAGTAAGTTTGACCTTTCTTTTAAAAGTTTTTTTTTTTTTATTTCATTGCTAACTAATCTTTTGTATGGTGCTATACCAGCAAGAAGTCTCCTTGAAGCAGAAACCTTGTCTGCCCTTTGCTGTATCAACATTCTAAGTAGCATCACTTTGTTATCGTCAGTTATCACTTAGTATTAAGTGGACATCTCCACGCTTTGTTGAATTAAAAAAAAAAACACTTCGAACTGTTAACTATTTACTTTTTAACGTAGTTAAAACATTTAACTCTCGTTAACTACTGAACTTAAGAAATGGATATGAAGTTAGTTAGTTATTTCTCTTTCGCTTGTTTCACATATTTTTTGGATTGTAATAACAGATATCTATGTTATTATTATGCTTAGATCATGCTTGATATATATCAAGCATGATGTAAGCATATATTATCGTATGATTGTTTAACGTAATATATGTTTTTTTTTTAATTATGTATAGAAGTATGAGGATCTCTTTCAGAGTACTGTATCGAACGAACTTCAGACTTAAAGATCTCACAACTGGTCATATAAAATCATTTATGGTTAAGTACTTAACATATATACATATAAAAAAACTTATATAAAATATAGTATTTCTAGTATTTATAAATATAACACTAAACCTTTTCTATCCAACTGCATGCCGCGGTGCTGTCGTGTCTAATTATAAGTTCCTCCTAGCCTATCCAGTCGTTTTTCTTCGCGCATTCGCAATCCCCGCACGTGTACCTTATCACATGGCAATAAAGTACAGAATCCGTCGGCTTTATAACTTAAACGTTTATGTAGAAAACAAATCAAACGGCAATAAAGTCGGATTTTATACCTTCTATTCGGGATTTGTTTCCTTCAATAAATTGCGTTCTCGTTTACACTTCGCACGGCGCTCTGGTACCCTTTCCGAAGTCGCTTTATATTTTTAGGTACACGCGAGTGGTGGTGGTGAAATGGTTTTAAATTTAATATCTACCGTCGCTCGTGTGTATGGAAAGAAATATCGTATGCCTTAAATTGGTATATATCGGAGGGGAGTTCATATTTGTGAATGTATCAGTCAATACTACAGCTGTTTTTTTTCTCATTACTAATACTTAACCGATGTTTTTCTGATGGCGGTAGGTCTCTGTTGCCGGAGATTGTCTACGTATTACTGCAACACTAAACAGTAGTGTGCAAACATTACGATCCTCTGATTCGATGAGAGTTTTTACTAATATAATTACTGGAGAAACGAGAGATCTATATCAAGGCGAAAATCGCAATATAGTCCTATGTATATCATTCTAACTAGCGCCGTATTGGCAGGCGTATCGCTTACCATCAGATGAACATCTCATTTGTTTCGTCGCTTCATAGAGTAAAAAACCACTATAAACACTGAAACCAGTTGTTTTTTAAACATAAACAATTATTCTTTTCTTTTCAAGTAGGAGCAATCAATTGCATTTAGGTTCTTTAAAAAGTCTTCGATGATTTTGCACAATGCTTTGCAACGCTTCCCTAGATCTCCTTGATAACCCATCGATGTCCACCTGCAGTAAGCAAGTATGAAAATAAACTATTCTGCAGTAAATACCACTTTTTATTGTTTGCTGGGTTAATTTAGTGGGCGATGAGTGATCCGCTCTCAAAACTACCGTATTTGAATCCATTTTACACGCATTTTACGACCGACGAAGGTTACCTCTGTGACATCCTTAATATACCGACTACATTCCTTTTGATTATATAATTGGTGGATTATATAATTAATTAGCTGTTCCCCACCCTCTTTGTTGGACAATACCTCCTCAAATCCCTTTGGAGAAGGAATTTTATAAAACCTGTTCTTCGCTACCTACCTTGTAAAAGAAATATTACTACCAAATTTCAAGTCTTCAAGCCTTATAATTTCAGATATATAGTATTGAGTCGATACATAGAGATAAATCTTGTATGTATATATATTAATCTGAAACTATGTGGATAATGGGATGGCTATATTAAAATTGACGACGGTTTCACTGAAGGAGATCAGCGCTGAGAATTCTGCGGCACTGAAAGCCGATCGCGTCAGACCTCTAGCTCCTTCTAAAATGCTATCGTTATTTCCATAGTGTTATCCAACATTTAAAAGTATTAAGGGTAAATTTACCATTTCAATTATCATCTATTTATATCCCCACCACCTTTATAAACGACCGTCTTCCCACAGAACAAATTACTCCTAAAATAATTGGATGTGTGACACATTAAACCTTTCAAGCGATATTGTATAATATCTCTTAAAAAATATAAAGCCAGTCTGCGACTGAACGCCGGGACGGGAGGAATTATGGGGGTTGAGAGAGGATCACACGAAACTTTATAAAGGGTAAGGCAGTAAACTATGAGAAAGTACATAAACTCAAGCACCGGGCTATACTTGGAGGGTGGAAAATAAGAAGTAATTTTTTTTAAGTGAAACATTAACTCAACTTCACGTCGATGCAAATGAAACTCAACTTTTTTTTTTGAACGAAATGATCTTTTATCTCCATTGTAAAAGGAGGAGTGTTATCAAAATTGAGTAAATTATAGAGAGAGTAAGTTAACAACTTAAGAGACAACAGGTAAGGCAAACGAAATACGTGAGGTTTACTTCAGAACTTAATATTTGTTTTTTCTATTAGGATACTTGATAACATATCAATTGATGATAAATGGTGATGTAATCTGTGATGATAAAATGTTTTAGGTGCGAACTAACAGTATCCGAGTTTGTATTAACTTTTTTTTTCCCAATAGGGGTAGGCAGAGGCGAACAAACACTCATTTTTCGCCAGATGTGGTCAGATTAGGTCCCATGTAACAGGGGGCGAACCTGTTGCCTTTTTATTGGGACCACAACACGCACACACAAAGATGATTTCAGTGTGCGGTTTTCCTCACGATGTTTTCCTTCACCGTTTGTATCTTGCTGTTGTAACTAAAGTGACTAAACCCTGGCCCTTCGGAATTAAAGCCACACGCTCTAACCATTAGGCCAGCGAGCTACTACTAGAGTTTGTATTAACGTACTCATAAAAGTCTGAACCGATTTCAAGACTAAAATAAACGAATCTTTGAAAAGTATTATAGATTAGAGCTGACGTTAGTCCGATTGAAAATGTTCTCCATTTTATTGAAGACACGAAAATGGGTACCCTTTAAAAAAATACTGTATAATTACAATACAGAAATAAACTCTAATATATAAATTTTAATACCCTCCATTATTTGCGAGGGTTGGGAATACTTACTGTTCATTCTGACCGTGACGAATACAGCGCTTGTTATAAATAGAACGGTATCACTTTACGAAGACAAATTTTCGACTTAAGCTGGACTTCAAACAAGGGAACCAAAATAAACTCACTGAATCCGTAACGGTGTTGCATCGAGATGAAGATGTTTTTAAAAGTTCTCCCTCTCCTCTCACCCTTGCAGACCCGCCGGACGGAATAATTCGAGCCGAATGCGACACGCGGCCAGATATATGGCACTCCCGATACATTCAGAATTATTGAATACCTTTTTTTTTCACGTTCATCAAAGGCTAGAATGTTAATGAGCAATTCCGTTATAATTTAACTGTTTATATATAGAAACTGAAAGCAGCACCAATTTATTAAAAAAGAGTCATCTTCTTTGTCGTTAATCAGCCGTTGTATAAAGAGTTAACTAGTTCAGAATTTATTTTTGCTTACCTTCGACGTTGCCTTGCATCACTTATTTGCCATAGTTACGCCAATAATTTCACCAGCTACAACGCCCTTCAAATCAGAACAGTGGAATGAATGATGGGCTACCGTTCCGCGGAAAAAATAGGACATAGACGATCTCCTGTAATAAAGACCTACCGCCACAAAACATATCTAAAGCACTCATATTGAAAAATCATCTGCTATGACATTGTTAAGTTCCGGCTGTTATCATATCATAGAAAAGTATTTTAGGCGACTATCATCGGTACTACCACTTAATATCATCCGAATTCCGAGTCAGCTGAATTTGGTCAAATGTTGGTATACTTCTTATGCCAAGTAGGTAAAATTGCGAAAATGTGATGAGTCGGCTTAGACCATCTGCCTCTCCTCATCGTTCCGTTACATTGCTCCGTTGTCCAATTATTACATATCTCATAAATAAAATAAAGATAAAAATGGCCGCTTAATCAAATTTAGTACTCTTTGATGTCCATAAAATTAAAATTTAATTTCGCCAATAAAATCTGAACAGCGCGCCCGTCAAATCGTATCCATTAAAGCAACAAATCCTCATTAAAACACAATCCAGCTCAGCTAATAACCGCCGCGGCTATTAAGGAAATTTTATCTTTCAAAAGGCATCCGAATGCGACAGTTAATTTCTTGTGACATAAATAAAAACAGAACTAGAGGGGAGGGCCCTCCCTCGCGTGAGAGGGAAAAAAAAATAACAAACATATCTCTCAAAGTAAGAAAACAAACAACGTATGTTAACATCTGTCGCGGCGGGCACGAGCCCGTACAGTCCAGCGCTAAAGTTCTTACCTTATTTATTTGTGACAATTTTTTCTTAGCTATTTTTCGCTTTCTCATACTATTACTAATATTTGATAGGAAGGAGGTTATATATCTATACGATGAACTTCACTTACAGACACAGTTAAGACATTAATTTTAATATGTTCAGATGAGCTGGATATGCCGCGGAAAAAGTCTAGGTACTCGAGTATTCTATCTAGAATTCCTGAGGGTCTTGTGCCATGGTGTGAAGTGATGTCGAAGATCATGCTTTGATGGTTGGACATTTTAAATTGAGACGTTTTTGAAGTTGGCATATAAATCCAATTTGCTATGTCAACTATGACAGTGATATTGGACCAGTCTACGGCCACTGCCACGAATAGACCGAAGAAGAACAGGTGTCTGTTCAAGCTGAGGTTCTTAAAGGTATATAGAACAAGAGGATAAAGAAGAAGTCTATTTTGATACCTGTACTTCATCTGTGCAATTTTGTTATAACTATTTACTAGTGGTAGGTTTTATTTAGACTGTATAGGTAGGTACAACTGTAGTACCTATTTTTGTAGTTATACAGTTGTGTGTAAACATTACTGTGTTAAGGTTTGAAGGGCGCTGTAGCTAGTGAAATTACTGTCATTTATAATATGAATTATCTGTCAAGGTCACGTCTTAACTAGCGTCGCGTTGTTACTAACAGCATATCACTTACCATCAGGTGTTCACTACACTCGTTTCGTTGATTAGTCTAATAAAAAATTTATGTCTAGCCTTTCTTTTCTTTATCATTTCTTTGTTTGCTTGCGATTTTGTAGTTGAAACTTTTGTATTTTAGACCTTGGCGAATCGTCTGAACAAAACTTTATCCGTAGTTAATGTATTTTTTTTCTTTCGCAGCGCCGTTGCAGTGTAACAACAAATGTCAAGTTATGTCCGAAGACATTAACTTGTTTAATGCCGAATACAATATAAAATTGCCGAGGAAAGTTTAAAGGAAACTTGGCGGAGGCGGCTGCACGGTTTTTTCATATCAGTACAGATATTCAACTTTTCCATAGCTTTCGTAGTTCGCTTGAAAATATCAAAGTAAAACCAATTACCAGCAATATGGCGGCGGGAAACTTTATTTTGGATAACTCATGACTCTGGGGTGGATTTTTGTTAAATATAACTTTTTACTAATAATTCGCAGCCGACAGTAAAAACGTTTTTAATTCGAGTGATTTTTTAAGCTTTCTCTATTGTATGATTTATATATATATATATATGTATATTCTAATTGTTTTTCATTTAAGAGTCTAGTTACTCTAGTCTAATCCATCACTAGGGTTTCAAAAACTAGAGAACGGGTCCAGTCGCTTTGTTGGCCGTAATATAAAATTAGACCGCAAATGACTTTCTATAGCAACCGTTACTATAGCAACCGCATAAATAATACCAAAAGAAAATTTTTATAAAAGTTACTTGGAAATAAAATGGTGAAGTAGATACTTCACCATTTCATAGATATGAAATTCGAAAAATAAATAGCCTATAACAATCTACAAATCATTCCCATGGCGATACGTTCTCCAGTTTTCACGTGATTTGCGAAGAAAGAAAATCCTAAATGCCTAAATCTAGCAGTGGACGCCTATTGTATGATGATGATGATGATGAAATAATAAATAACTTTCATCTAAAATTATCATGATTATCATTCCATCTTATATACGATATACTTTATAACAATAAAAAATAAACCGTGAGGTGAACTAATAGAATACAATGATTTGGATAAGTTAATTTATTTAACTTTCATAACTAAGTAAAAAGTGTATTTTTCAGTTATCATTTCACATCATTTTTTTTTTTTTCTAAAACAAGTGTGTTGTGTCAAACACTTTAGTACACGGGTGTACAGCGCGCTCGAAATTCTATACGTCAGCGTTGATTGCAGTTAATTATAAATTCGTATCCCTCTCATTGTCTACGCTATTTTTAGTTTCAATTTACAGTTAAAATACTATTTTAACGTATCCCTTTTCACGGTGGTAATAAAGCCTCTTTTTCCATGTACTCATAACAGTATTAGAGTTGTTTAATCTTCAGCAATCTTCAAATCAAATCGGAATCAATGCATATCCGCACCCTCTTTGAGAGTACTGTTTCCGCCTTTTATAAAATTTCCTCTATAAAGAAGACGATTTTTGATATGAGATATAGCATGATGGTATATCTCATATCCTAAATCCTTCAAAGAGGATTCCTTTATGAGTTCCCAAGGTTGATAGGGAAGGGCAAAATTCCTGGATAACGTGCACCTGGTAGACGGCGGAAGAAATGGTTTGACGACATAATGAAATAGACTTATTAATTAAATACCATCAGATCCAAAGAATAGCTGAGGATCGAATTGATTTTTTAATCTGATCCTCAAACTTCAGTTCGAAGAGGGCTCCTAATGATGATGATGGTATGTTGTTCCTTTGATTTATGATGTAGTATCTCTTTCATCATAGATCATCATGGAAGCCGGCAGTGTGAATTTCTACAACCAAGTATTTGTATAAGTTACATTCATTATTTTATATGCTGTTGTTAGTAAAATAAATTAGTAATTAAGGATACGACGAGCGACGAGCTCGATCATCACTGGAGCAAGCTTTTTTTTCATTCAATTAAGCGACGACGAAAAACGAGCGGGACGTTCACCTGATGGTAAGTGATACGCCTGTATATAACGAGCTGCTAGTTGGGATGTTATTGCATATGCACCGTTGTGCTCGTTGCCTTGAGACATCCAGCGTTGTCTATAGACACTAGCTGCAGCGCCCTTCGAACCGAAACACAGTAATGTTTGCACAGTTCTGTTTGTCCGCTTCAATAGGAGCTGCGGTGGTACCTACCTAGACGGTCTCCGACAATAAGGACGTACTAAGAATATTAAATGTAATAGAATGTAAGTAATGAGAATTTAAAAGGAAAACAAGAGAAATGTACAGAAATAGAATGTAGAATAGAAATAAAGATATAGAATAAGAATGAAAAATAAATAAAGAAAGGCTGTCTCTCTCCTTTAAGCGTGATGTGATAGAAGGAAATGGAATGGAGAATGAATGAGAAACAAAAAAGGGAAAGAAACATGTACGGTAATAAACAGAAAGAAAACGAAAGAAGGTAATAAAGCAAAGATAAAATGTTGCTGAAAGAAAGAGTTGAAGCCTAGGCCGACTAATTCCCGGAGGAAGGAGTAAACGAAAAGGAAAAAAAGAGATAAAAACAGAGACGCACTTCCTGTTTGAATATACAGATTATAACTTCAATAATCTCATGTATACATTAACGATTTTACAAACGTAAATGATTTATTATTAAATCATTTACACTTTGTACGTTTGTTACAGGACCTGTATCAATATTATTAATGATGACCCTTCCAAGGGTTTCGTGTAAATATTTACATTTAATTTTAATAGGATCAAAGCAAGTGTTTAATTAATTTTATGCGAAGACAAGTTTCCTTTTAATATGATATTATATACACGTTTTCTCCTTATTTAGCTGTTTTAGATCAGCAATGAAAAATACTGTAGCTTCTAAAGTTTCTACTGACGTAGATATGTTATTTTTGGGGGTTATATTTATGCGGTGTAAGGGTGAACAACAACTCGAGGGACACAAGACAAACTTACCTGCTTGTGGTGTAACCTGCTGATGAGTAAAGGGAACTCTGGCTCCCACCAACCCGCGTAGGGTCATCTTGCCGTATGAAGCCGTATAAACAAGGAGATATTAGGGGGAGGCCTATGTCCAGCTGGTGACGTCTCTCAGATGACGATGATGAGATATATTATTTAACTACAGTAGCTTAAATGTTTATGTATTATATCTGTAACAGTAATTTATGTCATCTCTTTTAATAGGTATGTTCCTGATTCGATTTCATATTATGGAGTTTTTTTTACGACTAACTGACAAGTGATACGATCACCTGATTATAACGTAAACGTAGTTAAGATGGTATACACTGCACCGTACTGTACTCTTCGTTTTGAGATATAAGATGTTAAGTCTTGTTCTCCAGCAGTTTTACTAAGCACATTGCCCTTTAAACTGGAACAGATTAATGTTTGGATACTGCTGTTTGGGAGCAGAAATAGGGGGCTGCAGTGATACCTACCTAGATAGTCTCTACCACCATTTAAGAATAAGGGGTCTTGGAAAGTCTTTCGTTTACCGGTCTCTGTTGCCGGAGGCCGTTTAGATACCATCGAAACTATACATCTGCTTCTGACAGTAGCGTGAAAATATTATTTTGTTCCGGTTTAAAAGCTCGTAAAATTACTGCAATAATAATACTATAATATAATATACTGTCTTAAGGTGATGAGTAGGATGTGGTGCTGTAGATCATTCTAATTAGCGGCACGTTATGGGCGAGCGTATCAACTACCATCAGAACGTTTCGCTCGTATCGTCACTCGTAATTCTTGTGATTTTCATTAATACCATTAAAGGACTTATAAAATATATATTAGAACGATAATTTATATATTTATTACAATTGCGGTCAGAACTCGGCGAGATTTATTACGCCCGTTGTACATTTGAGCTCTAATGTTTACTTTGCATGGGTATCCCTTTCAGATTTATATTTATATTTTAATTGCTTCTTCGCACAAGATTTTAGCGGAGGATTTTGGGGCAGCTATTGGATGCGAAACGGTTCTCCGTCTCGCTCGCGCCGCCGGCGGCGACCTTTGCGATTTGTATCGGCCCTCTCGCTCGCACAGACACTTAGTTGGCACGGGACAGATCCCTTATGTAAGGCAGTGCTCTCCGCCGCAGCTCGCGAGACGGACGCGTGTGGCGGAGCGAGATCGTGAAAACAAACAACCGAAAGATGCCGACATCCGTATCCGCGTTAACTGTTAACGCTCACCGTGAGAATAACTCTATTTAAACAAGTGTATTAAAATTAAGTGCATCGAACTGTGAAACGAGAGGATATGAACAACAAAAGCGTAATCCATTCGAAAGTTTACCATCAGTATTCAAAGTAGCAAACATATTTCGAACTAGTTCCGTTATATTCGGATCTTTATTATCTACAAAGGGATGCTATTTAAATCGAATCTTGAACGGGACGTATAATGATCCCTTAAAATAAAAATAGTAGAGTGTAAGGATCCTTTTAATATATGAACCGGCGTTAATTTTAAAAGCCGAAAGTGTCATTCGGTTATTTGTCAACGGGTTAATTACGGACGGGGATAAATTCTGACAGATTTAGTGGTGAAAAGTATACTTGTTAAAGTAGATAAGTTGTGACATGATGCATTCGGCTCGTTTAGTTCATCCAGGCCGACGTCATAATATTTCCATGTAGATGCTAACGCGTTAAAGCTGTAAATGCTATTTTTTGTTAGTAAATTCGAGTGACAATGTAAACATTTGTGAGAAATCACACGCATGTTTTAGTGTTTTAATTGCTAAGGAATTGATTAGAACCCAAAATGGCTGATAAGAAAAGGATCATGCGGCATTCTTACGTACTGAATGCTATACTACTGTTCGTCTCAATGATATATGGTAAGTTTGTAATTACATATTCATATGAATATATATTCAAAGTATTAAAACTTATTTTTCAATATCAATCATATAAATCGTTATTTCACTACGTAAATTTTATATATGTTATAGCGATCATATGTATATAAGAGTTGTGATGTTTAAAGAAATTAAATAGCATTACTAATGAAGATATATGTTAGGTTAGTTGGTAGGCTGTAGACTAGATAGGCATAAACACAGTGCCATGTTATTATCTTTAGTTAGGAATGTATATTTTTATAAGTTTTAGGTTAAAAAGCGTTGTAGATAGTAGATTATGAGCAGACATATCTTTCATCTATATATATATATATAAGAGATTTCCACCTATGTGAGATTCATCATGATATCTCTAGAACATTAAGGCCTGGACAAATTTGGAATATTGTTATTACCAACCATAGCTTAGCTAAGAACGTATTTTAAAAACTGTTACCCTCCAAAAAGGGTATCGAGGTTGCACCAGCAAATCTGGCGGGGAATAGCTATTATCAATACACGAACGTTCAGCTCTTGTTAAACTGACCATACCAAATTTGCTTTCATTAAACATCTTTTATTACCAAAGGTTAAATCGAAAGCAACTAGTTTAAAATTTTCTACAAAGCGCTAACCTAATTTATTTTCGAAATTCCTTAACTGAACGATTTGAAATTTTCAACGAGCTGTACATTCCTTTTGCGAGTGAAACGGGAACCGGAAGAGGTGCTTTATTGAAATTTTGTAATGGGTTTATAAAATCTAATTATAGCTGTTAAGATTGTTACGGGTAACAGATATTGAAAACGGCGGAACAATAGCGTTGAAATTTAAAATGACGTTAAAAGTTAAAATGTCTCTGATTCCATAGACAAGGTAGGAGGAGGATCTGATGCGACAAGTATCTATAACAGTGGTGTGATAATTAGAATGCTTACAGCATCACATTGTCTTAAAGATTAAGTCTCAGTATCCGACTAATTCGACCATTACACATTTCAAACAGGTACATAGTAATATTTCCAATGTACTGTTAGTTGTTGGTGGTAATAACCGGAAATAGATACTTGTTATTAGAAAGCGACTATGATTCATTAAATTTATTATACTTTTACAGAATAAACTTTTGTTTTATTAAATATTAAAAAAAACGTACTTTATTTGCGATTTTGACGTAAGTTATTCGATACCTGTGTATGTTTACGAGAGGTACGTTTCATATATTTACACTGCGTTATTTAGATGTAGATTTAATGTTTTTTGGTATCATTGTGGTTGTTAACCCTGAGGGATGAGAACCCTAAAAAGCTATGATTAAGTTTCTTGTGTTAGACATGTCCAGTCTAAGCTATCTTTTAGCGGAGAGAGAGAGAGAGAGAGAGTCAACATAATTTCTGTTTACTTAAACAGCCAATTGATATGTACACAAATATTATTTAGTATTAGTAAAATATTCGTCAATGTAAGTAAATACAATAATATATATAAGTATTGATAGAAACTGAAAAAAAGAAAAACTCCAGCTCTTGCTACAATTTTTTTTTTGTTTCTATCTAATAAGACATATTTTCAAGAAAGATATAGGTTATTTTAGACATACTTCTGAACTTCGGAGAAACAACTACTGTAAAAGATTTATTTTACTCATAGACCTAAGTTGACTAAGTACTGGTGGTAGGTCTCTGTTGTCGGAGACTAAGTAGGTACCATAGCAGCTCCTATTGCAGTCGACAAACAATACTGTGCAAATGTTACCGTCTTCCGGTTTGAAAGATTGTGTTGATACTGAAAATACTTCGGTAATAAGGCTTAAAAGCTTATATCAAAGCGATAAGTATAATGTGGTGCTGTGTATACCATTCTAACAAACTTCACGTTCTTATGGGCGTATCACTTACCATCACGTGAACGTCGCACTCGCAGGATAATAAACATAAGTAGATACTTTAAAAAAATTACTATAGTAAACATACAGTGCTTAATAATTTTTATGATAATTTTCATATTGATAATGAATAGTAGTTACAAGCTACCACAGCGTGTTCCACTTCCCAAGTTGATTGAATAGCGATAGGCATTAAGTCCGCCTTTATAGGCTAATTTTAGGTCTTCATTAAAGTCATCTCCAGTTTTTTTTTATTCTTCCAGTTTATTTTAAATTTGTATTAAATGTTGTAGATCAAGACGCCGCGATTTCGTCACAAGGCTTCTCCTAATTTCTCTCCGCTTAACAAAGTCGCGTTGTGAAATTATTTCGCCTCCTTATCAATTAGTAAAGTTTTAAATAGAAGCTGAATTTTCAGGATCTCATAATCAAGCGGCTCGCGCGGTGCTAATTGTGTAAATGCGTTTAGCGGAATGTCTTCCGCTCAAAAACTGTCACTTGAGGTGCAAAGATATCTAACAATTTAAAACTACTTTAAGGAGAAAGCTTAAAAAAGAGTTAAGTCAAGCGATAAAATAACTTAAAGTATACGTCTGAACTGTTTTATCGTTATTTATTAGCATTAGTATTTCAAGGAGTTGAAGGAGTCCTACACAACAACTCACGGAACCCTTACCAACCTCACCTGCTCGTGGTGCACCCTGTTGATCAACAAACGAGGCTCTGGCTCCAACAAATCCTCAATAGGCCAGCATGGTGGGAATTACTACATCTTTGGGGATGGAATTTAATATATTCAGTACTTATTTGAAGAGCACTGTCTCTACAAAATTTGGAGTGTTGACCTCTAATAATTTCGGAGATCTCGTGATGAGTAGATGAATCTCTGAACATCGTGTACCATAGTGATTATATATATATATATAAGTACATAGATAAAATGTTAAGATTTGAAGTTGTGGTGAAATAAACCAGTTATGGGGGTAGGAAGGGGTCGCGCCCAACACGCGGTGCACCCTGCTAAACAATCGAGGAAGCTTTTACCACCTACCCACCCGCATAGAGTCCGCGTGTTGGGGCTAAGGTCGAATTCCCCTCGAACAAGGAACTTTGAATGAGACCTATGCCCAGCTGGGGGCGTCATTCGGTTGGTAACAAGAAGATGGTTCTTCTTCTTACCTCGTTATGCAACTCTGGTAACATTTAAATGTTTCTTCTGCTAAAGATATGTTTACTTTAGAACTAACTACAGTTATACGACAACAGATCTCTACTACCAGTAAATGCTTTACCATCAGTGTGTCATAGTTAATTAGCTGGTGGTAGGTCTCCTTTGCGGGAGACCGTCTAGGTGGGTATCACTGCAGCGCCTATTGCAGCTGACAAAGAGTAGTGTGCAAACATTACTGTGTTCCGGTTTTAAGAGCGTTGTACCTAGTGAAATTACTGGGGAAACGAGACTCGACATTATATGTCTCAAGGCGACGAGCGCACTGTGGTCCTGTGTATATCTTCCTAACTAGCGCCACATTGTTGTAGACAGGCGTATCACTTATCATCAGGTGAAGGTCTCGCTCGTCTCATTGCTTCGTCGGAATCGAACCGGGGAGCTCCGTGTTACAAGGCGTACCCGCTGCGCTGTTCACTAGTTGACATGTAACAAGTCTTCGAAATTAATTAAAATTCGCGTACGAACGAGCCGCCGCTTAATTAGACAGCTTTTGAAGTGCGCTGAAAACCGAACGCAGGCGCGTTTCAGTTGTTTTCAGATTTTATGAAAAAAAAAACTACCCCAGCTGAAACATACTCACTGCGAGGGTTTTTTTTCCATTACAAAAGTGCATCCGATTTATTTCTATCTCATTTATTAAAACTTTCATAACTAAGTTTCATGAAACCGTGTGAAAAAGGATTAATTTTTTTTTCGTATCTTCAGTTGTGAAAGTTAATAACTTAAGTAATAACATAAGTATGACGTATATAATGATATTAATCAATGATAAACGACAACCAAGTACCACGCCGATAGCCGCTCCAATCTTCACTAGTTGGAGAGGCGCTATAAAAAGAAGAAGAACCAATGATGTTTTAAATACTATATGTATATTATTTTATGATCACTGGTAGTAAGTATCATTATCATTATCAGCTGATAGACGCCCACAGCTGGACATAGACCTATCACAAAGATCTCCACATACAGTCAGCATGGCCTCCGGTACCGCTGGGCACTAGGGACTGTCGTATGTAGGGGTTTACATGGAGGAATTTCGGCTATATCCCACCACGCTGACCCAATGCGAGTTGGTGGGAGCTAGAGCCTCGTTTCCTGATTTCCAGGGTGCACCACGAGCAGGTGAGGTTGGCTTGGATTCCGTGGGTTGTTGTGTTAGAACCCTTACACCGCCCCTTCTTTTCATGGATCATCTTAAATAACTATTAGGTTCATCATCCTTATTAGCCAAAAGATCCCCCAAAGATCTCCTTGTTAGTGTTCATTGAGAGGAATTGGGCCTTAGCCAACCACGTTGGTCGAATGAGGGCTTGTGGGTGGTCAAAGCCTAGTCTGTTATTCTGCTGGGTTCACTGCGTGCAGTTGAGATCGACATGAGCTGCGTAGGATGTTGAGCAGAACCCCTTACACCTCTATTAGGATCAATCTATAATAATGTAATAATTGGTGAACATGTACGTAATGCGATATTACAATGTATTTCCGGTATATAAATTAAAAGCAAAAAGAAACGTAATCAAATAGATCCATTAATTCTAACGACATCCGTTTCATGATAGATCGTGGATCGGGGTCAAACACATTTGCCGTTTCGCTTTGTTTTCCCAATGATCAACAACTACGCTCTGGATCTTATATACGCGCTGCGATTTTCTTTTGAGCGGAAACCGGGTCATTCATTAGCACGCAGTTGCGAGTGTACCTATACAGAGAGAGAGAGAAAAAAGCCGTTCAGCTCCATCATGGTTCAATATGTACTTATTGGGTGTCGGAAGCGATTACATTGAGTGACAGTTCTGCTATATTGGAATCCGTCTTGTTAGACACACTTGCTGTATTTATTTTTTTGCAGAGATGTAGTTTATGCTGTAGCTATTGTAAAGTACTTTATCAATGGTTGCCAACTAGATCCTTGTTCCTATAAACCTAGGGCTCACCACGAGGTAATCCACTACCTGTCATGATGACATGTTGAAATAAAACGAAAATTGAAAGGCTGGCAACGCAGCTGGCGACTCCCCCAGTGTTGTGACTCTCTATAGACGTCAGTGATCATTTCCCATCGGATAAACTGTCCGCTAGTTTGCGCTTCCTTCCGATAAAAAAAAAAAACAATCATCGATACATGAATATGTTAGTCGCTGTAATCATTGATATTAGAAAGGTTTAACAATTTACAACTGAGATGATGATAAAGGATGTTAGTATCAATCCAATCTGATGAAGTTGATTGCTATGTGGTACTTTGTTAACATCCTTAAAACCGTCATGTTACTATCGTTGGAAATTCACCCCGCTACTTATCTAAGAACACAAATGTCTAATTAAAACGTAACCCCTTTCTAATGAAATCCTTTAAAAGATTGAATAAGTTAGGTACACTTAAGATTAAATCGCAGGAAAAAAATTATCCTTAAAGAAAATCAAAGGCTCATAATGAAATTTAAATTGGACATTAATTAAGCCATAATTAATTGGTACAACGGACCGAGTGCTTCGCCGATTTCAGCAAAAAATTCCATGTAAATAAACTAGAGCAAATTATTTCAAGACCTTTCAAACGAATAATCCCGGGGCACAACTTGATCTTGGTTCCTTCTTAGAATAATACGGGAGAGGAAGTTAGAAATGGATCTAATAAGAATGGCGCTGTTATTTCCTTTAGATTTTTATATTTCATAAAGGTCAATGATAGATCTCGTTTTAAATGTTACTTTATTCCAGGGGAGGGGATTCAAGGGGATACATTATTTGATGATAAACGACCCTTGAGATATAACGTGTTTATACCTCGTTATTTAAGTACCTTCATCAGATACACCGCTCTTCAGACTTGTGATATGAAGACGTTTCCACGATGGAAGATTACGTTCGTCGCGCGAAGAAATAAGTTGTCTCATTTCCGAAGTAATTTCATTAGGTACAACCTCCTTCAAACTGTATCTCATGCACTTACTTTTTGTTCCGCAGGTTAGAGAGATAGGGAAGCGTGTAATTATGCACCGAACGTACTCCGTGCAGATTCAACTTGGCGTCTTACAAAGTTGTACACCGGCTTAATATGTAAAGTGTCGCCGGGGAGCAGATTAGCGACGTTATTTGCTACAATGAAATTCTCGCTTAGTTAAGCCTCGAGCGCCGAAAGTTCGCCGACGAATGGGATCCCGGTCCGTCGACGGATACGGTATTGTTCAGCTGAACTTAATTATTATCAAGATTGCCTTTGTGATGGACGCTCTATTAGTAGCTTACGTAAGCGCAGTGTCATTCCATTCCTTAAATTGAATTAATTCACACAATCAGCAAGTATCGGTTTTAAGATTAATTCAAAATACAGCATAACCTGTAATGATATCGATCATTATATATTACCTTGATTTGATGTAAATGCTATTGAAAGATTTAAAGAAACATCTAAAAAAGTACAGTAAATGTAATCATTAATAGTCAATAATATTTGCAGACAATATTAGGTTTGGTTTCGCTTTATATGATCTCTAGCTACATAGACCTGTAAATTGTTAATCAATATTACAAATAATCAGAGATTCTCAAATATTTTTCAATATACGATCCTTCTTTTCCAATTCTACAGATCACTGATTAGAATAACCACATTTATGCTTAACTCTCTTAATATATAATAATAATTCATTTCCGATACTCTACCATAGATCATCAACTAATGTATAACGCTGTGTGCAATACATTTGTTTTCTTTGTTGTTCCAAGGTAATGCATCATAAATCATAACCTCATAGCATAAATTTACATATGATGTTAGTGCTCGATAAATATTTCATGTTTTATTCAAACACTTTTGGCTGGTCTTAAACTCTTCTCTTTCGTGTTCATGGGTTTTGCTCTATTTTAATTTTCAAACTATTTGCACATTATTCTATACTTACTCTTCGCTTAACAAGTTCTTCTTTCAACAGTTGTAAAGCTTATTTTTATCTACCTTGGTGGTTAAGTGTTAGTCCAACAAAGAGCCATAAATATTGCTATATAGATCTACACAGACAAGGACAACAGGAATAAATTCTATTCATTTTACCTGGATAATATTAATTTTGGTAATAAGCTTTTTGCCTTATCTCGTAATAAAAATAGATATTTCCTAAATAGATAGCAAATATAAGGAACTTTTAGAGAATTATGGGTTTTAAATAAATCTATACACACATGGGAAAGTTCAAGAGGATTCGCTTATACGGTAATGACAAAATAATTTCACTTAATAAGTAGTGTACACCAATGTTCACTTCATGGGCCGTTTTCAGAGCCAAGAACAGAGAAAGTTCTGCGGAGATACCTAATTATTTTGATACAATTTATGTTATTTGGAAAACTGTTTGTGTTGCGTTTAGTCCGGTGATGATTTGTTTCTCGCAAATTAAAAACTATGCTCCAGTTACTATTGTATCCACAGTGATAAATTCTCCTTTGTCTTTAGGCTTCGTCTGTAGGCGACAGTCCTTCTGTTTGTTTTTTGTCCCCAAAATGTATATTAAGTTCTCCGATATTTTGTCTGAACCGATATTTCGATTTCAGTTTCGAACCCAAGTAGTCTTTTTTATTTGAAATTTCTCTTTTTTGGGCATATATTCTTTGGAGAACAAAGGTATAATTTTTTCAGTATCATTAATTTTCTTTTGAAAACTATATAAGGTTTTGATGATAGATAAAAATCAGTTTTATCTGTAGTAGACAAAAAATGCACTTAGCATGCAACCATTTCTTCAATGATCATACTGAGATATAAATGTTAAGGTAATTCTATAAATTTAGCTTTCCTAAGAGTAAGCCTAAAAACAAGTGAATTTTTGTTAAAGTTGGGAATGGAATTAACGTTTGCTTTGAGATAGAAAACATTTTATACCCAAAGAACAAACAGATTTAACCACTTGCTGTTCGTATTTTTAGATGTTTGGTCATCAACGAGCAGACAAGTAATGGACGAACTTCCTACATTAAGATCCCTTCCTGACTCCATCTCACATGATGTTAATTGTTCGTCTTGTGATACAACATTACAGCTAGTTTCCGCCAAAGTTCCGTTTCCATTGTCCCCGTTCACATTATCCACCTCTTTCATACTCGCGTCGCACGAAATTCCTCTCCCGGCCGACATTTCTATTTTCAACTGCATATTCATTGAATTTAATTTATATCCTGGAACGTTTTACACTATACGTACTGTTACTTTTAATTAATGGTTAAAATTAGGATTACATGAATATCATATTATTCAAAGCCTTGAATTATCACTATTTCAAACTTATAATTCTTGTTCTATATCAAACTATGATTTTCTAGCTTGTGCTCCATCAGGGTGCTTTTAAAACCTATCTTGTATATTTATAACGAGTATATAAGTAGCTCGCTGGCCTAATGGTTAGAGCGTGCGGCTTTCATTCTGAAGGTCGCGGGTTCAAACCTCGGCATGTACCAATGACTTAATATTTAAGTTATGTACATTTGTGAACTTTAGTTACAACAGCGAGATACAAAAACGGTGAAGGAAAACATCGTGAGGAAACCCGCACACTGATATCATCTTTGTGTGTGTGTGTGTGGTGGTCCCAATAAAGTGGCAACAGGCTCGCCCCCTGTTACACTGGACCTAATCTGACCACATCTGGCGAAATGTGGGTGTTTATTCACCTCTGCCTACCCCTACTGGGTAAAAGGCGTGACTATATAAAAAAAAAAAAAAAAAAAAAAAATATAATCATGAGGAGTGTTAATTACTGTAATCTATCATCATGAGTTAAGACAACGATATCATGTGATTTGATAGTAAAGTTAAATGTTTATAAGAATAATCCTTCGTCTATAATATGAGGATGGTAGCCTGCCTGAATCGGGTTTGGAGAAATTCTACTACCAACCAAATATGTTACCACGACCTTGAAAAGGGAACCTGAGTGTGATTAGATAACTGAAGAATTATTTAGTTTGTATAAGATAAAGAATATTTTAGAATCGTTTATATGTTTTTTTTTTTTAATTTATAAAGAAAATAATCATCAAAAAATTTAACCCTTTATGTCAATCGATCAGGGTAAATATGGTTCCTTTTTAGTTGTCCATATTAAATAGCTGAATCGTTTGTGACGTGGTTTATTATCTTGAGCGAAATCATTAGTGAGATGAGACTGCGGCAAATTAGGGGACAGAATCTTAATTGCGCTCGTGATTTTTGACTGAATTCGTTAAATCACCTCTTATAAAGTGATCCGACACGCGTACCGCGATAATTAAAACGGTTTCCGTTGCTTTTTATTATAATAGATGATAAGAAGGTTGTTGAATAACTAAATTCTCTTTCACCATCATCAACTGATAGACGTCCACTACTAGACATAAGCTGGTTTCCAGTGGTTTTCCACAACCTTTGCTAGATCGTCGGGTCACATTGTCGAGTGCATTCCAGTAATAAGTCCACAGGTCTGCGGCTATCAGTCAGGGATCTTACTACCTTTTCAGCGAGCCAGTCGTTCGAATAATGATTAACGTGCGATTCTCTTCGCAAAATTTAAACCTAAAGTTCATAAAATCTAATCTACTTATTTGTTTCATCTTTACAAATGTTTCCGGTGTGTTTATTATGTAGAGTGGCTCCTATAAAGAGGACAATATCTTTTTCTTGAATACTTCTTATTTCATTCTTCCTGGATGTTGGGTCTTTATGACTTCTTCTGTATACTTGTGAACTTTATAATTGTGCCAATTCACTTACATAGCATATCAATCATTGTTTGTATATCTTTGGTTAGTTCGACTTTTCGATAGATTTTGTCATTTCTATGTGACTATTGATTGATATTATAATATACAGTAATAAATAATCTATTTTGTTAATTGACACTTTCAAAGTAACACCTTTTGTCTTCTTATTATTTTGTAAGAAATTCATAGAACGATCTCTAAATGTGTTAAAACGTTTCGTTTAGCTTTTTTATACATGTTAAATGTACTGTGAAAAAGCTAAAAGCATTGGAAAATGTGTGTTCTTAAATGTTGCATTCACAACGAATAATTTTTAACCCTTGCCGTAAAAAGAAGGATGATTAACTCGTGTTTCGAAAGCTCAGATCTTTTATCTGTTCTTAGTTATAGTTCGATTACTTAAAAACTATTATATCACAGTCATCATGAATATCAAGCCTATTTCGATTTATCATCATCATCAGTCGATTAACGTCCACTGTTGGTCATAGGCCTCCCTCATATCTATGGGGATCTCCCTACATCGATCGATCCTGCGCTGCCCGCATCGTCGGACGCCAGACGCTGTCGTTTGTAGGGGTTCATAAGGACGGGCTTGGACCATTTCCCACCACGCTGGCTCAATGCGGGTTGGTGGGAGCCAGAGCCTTGTTTGTTGATCAGCAGGGTGCTTCGCTAGCAGTTGAGATTGGCTTGGGTCCCGTTTGTTGTTTTGCGGGACCCCTAACACCCCATTTCTATCACCTATGTTAAAATACGATAATTAAGGTGGTTTATGTTTGATATGTTAATTAAAAATGTTTTCAACCAACAGGATGTCCGTTCGTTAGTGACCGCAGCTCCTAATTGCGCTATTGACCGTTTCATTCAAATCGACATTTACCACATTATATAATATATTGATCATCAATATCATCAGTCACCGTAATAATGTCCAATTAATACATTAACATACCAATGTGGGCGACGGGAAAGAATATATCCACCGAAATTACCACAGAAATGGCGAACAAGGACATTTCTTCTCATTGAATAGTATTATGTCATGCCGTGGACATCAATTACAAGCAATTAAATACGAAAAAAGTTTAGTTAATTAATAATCATTGTTGAAAACAAATATAAGACACGTGTTATTTAAGCTTGTAAAATTTTAATAGCTACTACTATCTTCAAACCAAATTGAGTAAAATTTGCAAACTGTCAAAATTTTGTGTGTGATATCCAGTTTCTAAAGAAAAGGGTTGTAAAATGTTTAAACTTACTAGAATCTCCGCGATGGTCTGCTTCAGTGTATTATGAAGGGATACGAGACTTCTATGATTTGGCTTAACACGTCTCATAGAAAGGCCAAGTTCTCCTTAGCACCATTGCTAAGCTGTGGCAAATGGGAAAACACTCCGCATCTGCCACTTGTACTCACGGGTGTTAGGGTACCGGCACAAGAGCTCACAGGATCCAAGCCAACCTCACCTGCTCGTGGTGCACCCTGCTAATCAACAAACGAGGCTCTGGCTCCCAGCAACTTGCATTGGAACAGCGTGGTGAGAAATGGCTCAAATACGCATATATGTATTCCTTACCCGATGGTGGGAGAATCTTTGAGGGGAGGCTTGTATCCAGCAGTGGACGTCTATCGGCTGATGATGATGTACCCATTTAGATGGTATCCGGCTACAAAGTTCTATCACCAGCAAAACTCTTATTAAATATTCATGCTATTATATGTATCTAAAGCTAATTAGATCTCCTGGAAGATAGACAACCTACAGTGGTACATAGACACGGCAAACCAGAGATAACACTTCAAGAACAAATATGGCGCATTATCGTCTAACATCAGTTTGTAGTTGTAATAAATTGCCGAAGCAAGTTAGCACAAGTCGCGTTATGTTCGCGCAGCGGTTTTTGATGTGAACTTAAAGCAAACTTTCAAGTTTAGACAACGTTACACTACGGCGGTGGGTTCACGACTGCTCCAACTTTAAAGTCATATTTGAATAGTTCATCTAACTTGATTTAAGTAGCAAACATTTCGCATTATCTATGGTTAATGTTACAAGCAGTGGGATTTATGGGCGTTCTATAGAAACGATCCCGTTTTAATGTTACCATCAGATAGGCGCTTGAGAGGACTATTATTTTTGGCAGGGATGGCTCAGTTCGTAAATGCAGTCGCAGTTATATACACTGAGTCGATTCCATCTGAAATTGAACAGGTGTAGGAAAGCATGGCGAAGACACCGATATGTTCCAAAGACAACAACTTATGTGGTAATGTGATATCTGCTAACCCGCATTTAGTCAGTGTGATAGACAAAAGGGTTTGACTCTTTCTGTGAGTATTGTAAGAGAAGAACCAGTTGTGGAATAAATAAATGGATTAACACATAATTTATGTGTTCGTAGTACACAAGTGGAAAATTTATTCTTCATCTTATCGGCCTTCCTCAAGGATCATTGAGGCGGAATTGGGTTTTAGTTCCACCACGCTGGCCCAGTGCGGTTTGGTGAGTGGTCCAAGCCTCATCTGTTGTTTAACAGAGTGTACTGCGTGGAGGTGAGGCTAACTTGATCTCCGTTGATGATAAACGGAACTCCTTACACCATGGTTAATTTACTAACACCATTTGGCTAGTCACACAATAAAAGTATAAATCTACAGAAGTCTTAAACTCTATCAGCACTTATTATCGATCTCGTAGGAAGCTCCACGAGTCGAGCAATTGACTAATAAATATCTATTTATCAAAGTTCCCTAAACCTCATTTATATTCATTGCCATCAATATCTGATCATTCGTGGATCAGTGTATCTATCTATACACAGCCCTTATTCAAATAGAGATATAATTTCGCCATTGTTTCCCTCTACGAATCCACACTATTAACCTATTTTTAGTCAACTATATAATCCGATGTTGACTATCAGATGAGGAATGAGATTTTGTGTCTAATGTTAATGTACAGTCGCGTAACAATGTTGCTACGTCACTAGGTACAATCGTGAACGTGATAAGGTTCAAAGTTTCACAAATGTGAGCGACTGTACAATTGTTTGTACGCATTACTTGACTATTGTGTAACTTCCGTGCTATGGTTTCATTTAAGGAATACCGGAAGTTACTTTCATCTAATTGGATGCTGTATTTACACAATTAAAGATATATTCACAAACTTAATTAACTACAAATTAAATTAATTATTTTTAAAGTACTTGTTCAAGCATGGAGTATGAGACTGATGAGGAGTGATCCTTGATTCGAGTCTTTTCTGAATCGGAATGAGCGAGATCCTAAAATCTGTGATTATAATACCATCAGTTATTTTTCTATCGAAAGAAATATTCTGTGCGAGTACATTTTACAATTTGCTGCCTCAAAAATGGAGTTTTAATCCATTTTAAATGGATTAGATCCTGGCGCCCCTCATAATGAACTGTAGCTGGCGACCGAGGTTTTAATATGCAGGAGCATAACCCTATCATTCCTTCAAAAGCCAAAACATGTTTAGAATATATAGAATTCAAATATATGAAATAACGGATTGTGTACGTGTGTCTACATCAGAATGATGTTGAAATATGGACCTCTAAGTTAAAAGGCCGTATTGTCAATAGCCATTCTTGCACCACAAAAGCATCTAGATAATCATGATTAATAAAGAGTTAAATTACCACATGATCTTTGATTTTATGATGTATCTTTATGAGTATTTAGGTGTCAGTGCTTGCTTTATAAGCACACCACTCACTGTAGTTAGAACACAAAATCTACGAACGGGGGGACTTATAAAGATTGACGTTGGGAACCGTTAGAGATTTATCAATTGCCGTCTATTTAGGTATCGCCCGTTCGGACTGACTTCGTGTTTGAGAATATATAAACTACGACACCATCTTTATCCGCCTAAAGTATCCATTTTAACTGTTGAGGATATGAAATACTAAAATTTATCAACAATTCCATCTTCAGCATCGTTTAAGAATCATTGTTCCCTTAGACACTAGTAAGTATTACTACTGAACAAGCTTTATACGTTTAAATAAGGTTTCTTAGCGTATATTATAAATGTAGATATGATTATTTAATTATTCTGTTTTTGTACATTCAATGTATTGTCACACAACAATGATCGTGCCGATCCGTATAAAATTAAATCTATCGTCATCTAACCTTGACTTTTGCTATCGAAGGTTCTTTGGTAATCATCGCATTCGTGGCCTATTCGGAGCTCGTCTAAGATCTTATCATAGAACCGTTCCACTCGATAAGGGTGAATAAAACACTTGAGAGAAAGGTTGACTTAACCTTTGACACAAAATCTTCACATATTAGTTTGGCAAATATCTCCCTTCCGCTTTTTTGCTCTTTATTCAATGCTTTATAAAAAGTGTTACAGTGATCGGATTTAGTTCAAATATGCGCCGTTTTGTTCGATAATCTGTATCCATCTAGACGGCAACTTCATAATACCTCCCTCGTAAAAGCCCCCCTCCTTATTTGCGAAGAACTCGGACAGCCACTTTTCACAAGCCTCTTTTGAGTTCAACTTTACACCACCAAGGGCGTTCACCATGGACAGGAACAGGTGGTAATCACTTGGCGCTATGTCCGGGCTATATGGTGGATGCGATAAAACCTCCCATCCGAGCTCCCGTAGCTTCTGACGAGTCATCAACGAAGTGTGTGGTCTGGCGTTGTCCTGGTGGAACACTACACCCTTCGTGTTGGCCAATTCTGGACGCTTCTGGTCGATCGCCTGCTTCAAGCGGTCCAGTTGTTCGCAGTAGATGGTAGAATTAAGCGTCTGGCCATATGGGAGCAGCTCATAGTGGATGATTCCCTTCCAATCCCACCAAACACAGCAAAACCTTCCTGGCCGTCAATCCCGGCTTGGCCCCTGTTTGGGACGATTCACCGGCCTTCGACCACGACCGTTTTCGCTTGATATTGTCGTATGTGATCCATTTTTGGTCGCCAGTCACCATCCGCTTCAAGAATGGGTCGAGTTCGTTCCGTTTCAGCAGCATATCGCAGGCGTTGATTCGGTCCAGAATTTTTTTGCGTCAAATCATGCGGCACCCAAACATCAAGCTTTTTTTTGTATCCAGCCTTCTGTGGATGGTTTAAAATGGTTTGGTGACTAACTCCCATCTCCTGGGCGATGTCACGAGATGCCACATGCCGGTCTAACTCGATGTAGTCCATGATTTGATCGGTATTTGTCGTCACAAGTCTTCCGCCGGCTGGCTTATCCATGGTGTCGTTTTCACCGGCTCTGAATCGTCGAAACTATTCCTCCGCGGTTCGAAGTGATAGAGTACCATCCTCCAAAACACCATTAATCTCACGGAACGTTTCTCTAGCGGATTTGCCTTTAACGAAGGAAAACTTTAAAATAGCGCGAATTTCGGCGTTAGTGAACTATATGTTTACACGTCTATAACTGTTGAACGCAATATCCAAACTAATTATGCATACCGTCGTTTTGTAGGTTATGTCAAGTACTTTCAAATTATGTATAGTATTGCCAGATACGAGCTCTGTAGCGCTTTGTACATAGCCGCGAAATTCAAAAAGACAAAAAGGCGGAAGGGAGATATTTGCTAAACTTTTATATATTTATGTGACAAAGGCTTTTTTTATAATTTACAAGATTATCAATAAAAGCGGTGATAGTTCAGTTTGTTAATAGCTATGCAACTTAAGAAAGCACAGGTTCGATCCTTATAAAACTTGAGCATCTGATAAAGGGAAAAGATTATAAGAAAATCAGTACGTTTTTAGAACATATTGTATGATATCTGCCAACTACCATTTAGCCAACATGGGAGATGAATGGCTGTCCTTGCCGGAGAAGAACCTCTGAGTGGGAACACTGCGGTTGTTTACGAATATATATCGCTCATTTTGATTGTGTACAATTAAAAAAAATAATTTCATTATGCAAGTTTTCAATAAAAAAAAGCTTCAGCTGGTAAACACGAAGGTTTGGGGTTGAAATAATTAAATATTCGAGTTAATTTGAGCATCGCCGCGGCGGAGTGTTGCCAGTTTTTACGCTCAGCCCGCAGCGGGCGCCGCTTTATGAATATTCATGTGAAATTTATTCACATATCAATGTTGGAACATCAAACGAACGCGCACATTACGTATTATGTTTTCGACTCCACATTCACTGTAACCACAAAGCCAGAAGCTCGCTGGGTTTTTGTTTTTTTTTTTAAAAAGCTACGAATCGAGCAGGGCATTTGCTTATCCTGCCAACAGAAGCGCTGGTTACGTTCAAAAACTCATCATCATATTCAACGTCCGAAGACAAAATGGCATCCCTTAACATATCATTTATTCAACTAGTCACAAAATACAAACCTTTTTCTTTAATTAAACCAAGCGACGAAACGAACTGTACGTTCACCTGATGGTAAGTGATACGCCTGCTCACAACAACGAGGTGCTAATTAGGACTGCACTACATTGTACTAGTCGCCTGGAACCAAGATTTTGAATCGTTACCCCAATAATTAGCTAGTGAGCTACAGCGCCCTTTATACCGGAACGCTGTAATGTTTGCACACGACTGTCTCCGGGAACAGAGACCTACCACCAGTAAACACACTACACAACTACTTGAATAAGACAACTACTTGAATAAACCTAGTTACGTGAAATTATTGAAGTTATAATAAAGTTTATACTTACAAAGACTAAGTTAAGTAAATCTTAAGAAAATATTACTTGTTATCTATATATTGAAGTTCTAGAATTGTTTGATTATTTTATCATACTTCGAAGGAAAAAAAAAGATCTTATTTAACATTGCTTTATCTTCTCAGGGTTATGTCGATTTCCTATTCTGTGAATTAACACTTGACCATAACATCACATGGTCTTGAGTAACAATGAGGTCGCAATTAGTGAAGTGTGCTCGTCTAGAATACTCAAACATTTATGTAGAGTCTGTAGAAATAAAACGATGCTGTTACACGTCTGATTTACAATGTATGGACCTCCGTCAGATTTACATATGAGGACCACCTTCCAAACGTAAATGTTGCCCCGGAAATTCATAGCCACAGAGGCAGTTTATTTGCAATTATAATATAAGCCTTAACTTAATCTGCCAATATAGTTATTACATTAATCGTACCGTTCGACCTAAACAATTAGATTGTGTTATATATATAGAAAAAGTTAGCTGGAGCGGTTAGCGAGTTATCTGAGTGAAAGTAAATGTAATTTAATAATTCGATATTACTTTATACAGAAATACGTCGAAGCTGAACCCCCAAAAGAATTCCGCTAAACAAGATTCAATCATGTAGACAAAAAGTGCCTCAGGCGTGCTACAGATATACCGACCTAAATATTTGCTGCGGCGGTGATGGGACACAAAGGGGGCACCCCCAAATCTCCGGGCTTATTTCTTACGACACTGTAATCCTATCGTGAAAGTTCATCGCGACCGTGTTTCCAAGTGATTCTGTATCCATTTTAACCTCAAAGGAAGAGGTTTATTATCTTAAATCGTTTTAAAATGCCAAAAGTAAGAGCACATTATTAAT
This sequence comes from Troides aeacus, assembly GCA_033220335.2. Classification (NCBI taxonomy): domain Eukaryota; kingdom Metazoa; phylum Arthropoda; class Insecta; order Lepidoptera; family Papilionidae; genus Troides; species Troides aeacus. The sequence goes on from CM067280.1 coordinate 10,708,633, forward strand.
TTAAAGTAATGTTAACATAATGTATGTATAGTAATGAATAATGGGTATGGCATAAGAAACATGAAAGTAGGATTCATGCTGTGGAGATGAGAGACAAAGTGAGGAACAGTGTGATAACGGAGCGGTGCGGCGTGGTTGAAGATGTAGTGACAAAGATAGAGAAAGGGATGCTTAGGTGGTTCGGCCAAGTTGAAAGAATGGATGAAAGAAAATTACATACATACATATATATCACGCCTCGTTCCCAGTGGTGTAGGCAGAGACCACCTCTCTCCACCTGCTACGATCCTGGCACACCTCTCTCGCTTCCTCCACTTTCATGAGCGTCTTCATGCACGCTCGTCTGTTGCGTGTGCTTTTGATCCGGCCTTTCTTTAGGACATCTCCGATTTGATTGAAAGAAAATTAACGAAAGAGGTATACAAGTTATTAATGATTGGCCAAATCGGTGCAGGTGGACTTAAGCGGACATATTCCGATCAAATCGAAGGTCTCTTAAAGGAAGATCGGGTCAAGAGTACTCGCAACCGACGAGCATGCATGAAGACGCTCATGAAAGTGGAGGAAGCGAGAGAGGTCTGCCAGGATCGTAGCAAGTAGTGAGAGCTGGTCTTTGCCTACCCCACTGGGAACGAGGCGTGATATATATGTACGTATGTATGTGTGTTTGCATAATTTTTTAATAAAAAAAAATTTGATAGCAATCTTTATATTATGTACTTATTTTAAACAATATATAAAACTAGTTTATTTCCAAGATAAGAAGAAAATGAAGCATCATATGTTCTTGTACAGTTGGGTCGTCGTCCTGATTTTCTTGGCTGATTTCTCACCTTAACAATTGACTTTAGAAAAGGATATTTTTAGTTGATAATATCTAAATTAAACAAGATTTCTTAAGTTATATATAATATTAACCCTCAATATTAGAAGTAAGATAAGTCGGCTACCGAATCGTAACTACCTACATATCTTAAGCTTCAGACTTGTTTAGTCACAATCGATTTAAAAAAATGTAAGGAAACTTATGGTTTCTAACAAAACGCCTGTACAAAACATTTTTGCATGCATATTAAAGTTAACTTAGTATAAATATCCTTTACTTAGAATTCAATGTAGTGAATATATATGAGCGATCATCTATAGCTCAACGTGTTGGCCTGCCTCATCCCTTACAAGAATTTCAGACCCGGAAGTAAAAAAATATATATATTTTTTAATGTTCTGCTCGTACTTTAACAAATTTTCGTTCATTAATGTCAATCTTGATTTTTCCTTAGGAAAAGTCCTATATATTAAATAATCAAATTTCTTTCACACATTATTGATCTGTTATGAAGCTGAGAGATAACTTGTTGGCGTTATGGGGAGATAAATAACTACACAGTGTCAATTAGACAGCAGTCAAATTATTAATTATTATGCCGATGTTGTTAGGCGAGAAAACTGTTGTGTGGGTATTCGTAAAACTTTTTACACGTACAATATCCCAGTGGTGCGGCGCGCAGAGCGGGAGTCGAGGAATTCTTGTGGGACTTATTAACGCATACCACACTACGACTGTGATTCACGGCTGAAATTCAAACGCTTCCTTTTATGTTCAACAGCAAGCGACGAGCGGAAGTGGAACATCTATACCAATGGCTAGACCAACCAAACATTACGAATATCACATTTGCGGAAGGTTTTGTAAACGTACTTTTACTGGTTTAATTAGTGGTAGGTCTCTGTTGCAGGATACCGTCTAAGTACTACAATCGCGCTTATTTCTTCCGCTAAACAGTAGTGTGCAAGCATAACTGTATTCATGTTTGAAGGGTGTTGTAACAAGTCGAATTAATACGGTAACTACACACCTTAAGTCTTAAGGCTGCGAGCACAATGTAATCAAGTCAATCATTAAGGCATGACGAACGTCTCGCTTTTCTCGTCTCTATATTGAATTAAACAAAACTTTCTTTACAATATCTTATCTATATCCTTTGGTATTTAAAATTACTTCACTTATATATAACTTTAAGTTATGAATATTTCCAATGTTATTACCGCCGAGTATATGATGTACGGTCAGTTCAAAATTTGCCGGCGCCCGAATCGGAGGGACTATAATACTTAATAAATATTCTTCACGAGAAAGATGGAGAATTTTCTTTTGCTTCATGTATACTTCTGTAGTTGTACCTTTTTTTTAATATATATAATTGCAGTAATAACTTTTTTTTTTATCAAAATGTGGCGGATATACAGGGTAACCTTTAGGCGGGTACGGCGCGCGACGGCGGGCGACGCGTGAGCTTGTACCACACATCAACGCCCTCATCTTTTTTCGGCTGCGTTTTGTAATGCTCTCAGGGCTTAAAAAGATTTCACATGATTTGTGGCGCTGAATATTCAGGGCGAACCAACTTAGCTACGAGATACGAGTACATTCAGCACTTTGTATACGATCCGACCATTGTTTATGTTCAGTTCATTCTTTTGTGTTTTCATTTAACCTATATTTCATAACGATACGTAAATAACAAGAGATTAACTTTGATTTATTTTATAATGGATTTACATTATGAGAGTGTTATAAAAACAATACATAATATGTGATAAATAATCTACCTAACTAGTGCAAGGTATGTCTTGTTAGGCGGTAGCTACATTACTTTTTCATGCCTCAGTAGCGTAGTGATTAAACAAGAAATTTCGGAAACTAGAAACTAAAAACCCTTACGTTACTTTTAACATGCTTGTATGTTTTGAGTAAATGTGAGAAATCACTGATAAATCATTAATTAGCTTAATGTCTAAGGAGTTTAGAAATGAAGAATTTGCTATAAGAAATTAAAAAATCAACATTAATTTCTTGCCGACGGATAGGAGAGATAAATAAAATATGGGATCCGTCACTTTTCAGCAGTTAATTTCTTACATGCTCAGAGCTTCGGCAGCGAAAGCAAACACATTAGCGGAGAGCTCTTTTGATGGTAAAGGTGCCTCCCATCACGCCGCATTGAACTAACAAACAAACATTGAGATATGTTGAGCGGTACGTTAGGAACGTCTGTATGTAAATAATAATAAAATCCGTTAAATGATTAGTTTAATGTTTAGATAACGAATTTGCTCTTCGATATCGAAGAGTTATGACGATATCTAAAGGAGATTTTCGACATTGCTCTTTAACACTATCACAGTGTTCATTATAGTGCATTTTACCACAGAATTTACAATTAAACAAACCTTATCTGGTGAGAATCGCTAGAATCCACTAGATAAGAACAACGTAGGATCGATCGATGTGGAGATCTTTGGAGGACGGCAAATGTCCAGCTGTGGATATCTATCGGCTGATGATGAATAAACAAATAGCCAGAGAAGGATCTAGACAAGATTTGTTAATATTCGTTGCGAAAAACTACTCGACTTTAAACAATTTCTAATCATGTAAACAATTCAAATCCTTCAAGTATTATTTATCTATCAACCTCATAAACTTACCATTGACTTGTATTCAAACACATATTAATTTTTAAATACACTACATACAAATTACAGTTGGAACATAAATTATCGTTCAGCGATAGTATGCCGCTGTAAATCAGCAGAACGATGCTGCTATAGAACAATAGGAGAATAAATCAATTGTACTATTTTAATTTCCAGATATCCATGGCAAAATTGTTATGCATATACCGATGATCTAATTAGCCAACAAAATGAAGACTAACCAGATGATAAGAGACCCTACAACAAAGAGACAGAAGTTAGAATAGTAAACTATAATTAAAACGAAAAGTTGACGTTTGGTAGTTGAAATGAAGATTATAATATTAAAGTACTTGTCCCACTAAAATCACTCTACTCTCACATTTCTCGAGACGGGAGTGAAATTCTTAACCTCGCTAAGAAGAAATCGCTTAAAGATTTCCAGCGCATTCCATTAGTCATATTATAAGCTTTTATGCATTCACGGAGCTTTGGGGCGATTCGACTTTCAGATCTACAAGTTTTAAACATTTGCGAGTTTCATTTCGTGACTCTATATAGATCATTTTATCATTGAAAGAGATGAAAGGAATATATTATAAGACAAAATACAGATCAAAGACACTATATATATCAATATATCTTTACTTAGTAGGATAAGAATAGAAGGCAGAAGAAAACTTTAGATGCCGTATCTAATGATGACTAAAACTGATCCTAAAAATGGAGTCAATTTAACAGTATAACTGTAAATAGGAGGATTTGCTTATTCATTGCCTTTTAACACAGAAGTGCCTAGTTCGATTCCAGTCTATTAGAGATGGTAGTCGAGATTTTTGAAATACCCCCAGTTTGCTATCAGCTATATGAATATAGTTTAATTAAGTTGTCGTAACATATGAAAGGCATACTCTACATGAGCACGATTAATTTGATATCGTATTATCTGTATAAAATTACCGAGGTAACGAAATTTAATATCTTATGTCTCAAGGTGACGAGTACAATATGGTGGGGTGTTTATAATGGTGACTTTCGCCACATTGTTATTACTGGGTGGTAACTATTACCTTCTTGATAGTTCATTCGCTTTGTCCTATACTTTAATATAGATAAAGGAAGTTGTCGCATATAACTGAACCTGTTTGATATTTGCTTCATAGTTCTCCAATGATTGAATCGAAATTGATTAATAAAAACTATAGTATATAATGTATATATATTAAAATTCTTACTGTGAATTCTTTCCAACATTACTGTCAAAGCGAGTCACAGTTAACAAAGGAAATAAATCAGCGCTATTAGTTAGATTCACAGTTTTTCTATTAATACCTTACAGTTCATGCGATCCGCGTCTGCAAACGAAAACTTATTTTATATGGGTTATAAATTTCAATAAATCTTCATATTGATAATGCTTTAAAAGAAGAATTATCAACATCATCAGCGAATAGACGTCCACTACTGTACATAAGCCTCCACCAAAAATTCCCACAACACGATTTGAGTCATATTCCGCCACGCTGGCTCAATATGGGTTGGCGGGAGTCAGAGCCTCGTTTGGTGATTATCAGGGTGCACCATGAGCAAGTGAGGTTGGCTTGGAACCCGTGAGTAGTCGTACGAGAAACCTTACACCCTAGAAGAAGAATTACATTTGAAATTTCTTTTTATTTATAACTATATTCAATTCGTTAGTTAGGTAAACTTAGGCTGCTTTGTAGATTTTGCTGATTGATCTGTTCAGTCTCCACGATTAGGATTGTCTTCTTTTGCGATGACAATGAAAGTAAAACTTCGGTGGACTTGTTAGATTCTCAGCAGATACTTCGATATTAATTATAGTCCTAGATTTAAATACTTAAATACTCAAAGTAATATATACACAATGTATCATCAATGTAGCCGATAACAAAAGACACGACAAGACGAATTATTTGGATCCGTGGATCCGTCTGTAACAGACAAAAGGCGAAATACAAGGAATCTTACGGACGATATAAACATAGACATCATAGGTATCCTAAAAATCAAAAACAGGATATGTAGACAACAAAATTACTATTTCGGTAATTAAAAAAATTTACTTTGTTTTTAGAAGCAACGAGACTATCGAAACGCTAATCATCATCAGCCGGCAGACGTCCACTGCTGAACATAGACCTCTCCCAAAGATTCCCACATCGATCGATTCTGCTCCACCAGCATCTAGTGATTATCCGCGACCTTACAGTCAACATAGCCTCCGGTACTATCGCGCACCAGGGACCTTCGTTTGTGCGGGTACATATGGGGAAACTTGGGTCAATTCCCACCACGCTGGCTCATTGCGAGTTGATTAGAGCCAGTGCATCGTTTTTGGATTAGCAGGGTGTACCACGAGCAGGCGAGGTTGGCTTGGGTCCCGTGAGTTGTAGTGCCGGAACCCTTACACCCCAAACGCGAAACACTTACCTGACGGTAAGTAATACGTAACACTATTTAGGATGATACTCACAGCAGCACACTGTGCTCGTCGTCTCGAGACCTAAGTTGTCTTATCTTTAATCTCAGTAATTTCACTAGCTATAGTGCCCTCCGAACTGGAACACAGTAATTTTGCCACAGAATTGCTAGGCGGCAGTAATAGGTAGTATCTAGACGGTCTTCGGCAATATAAACGTACCATCACCAAATATTAGACTGTCCTCCCGTCCCTCTCTCTCTTTGTAATTATCAAAATATTAACACTAGTGAAGGTAAGTAATGAATTTAATAGATACAAATTCAAACTTAGTTACTTGTTTATATTTACTACTTGTTTACGATTATGTTTTTATAAAAGTCTTCGATGTACCTATGCAATAGTTTGAAGACAAAGAAATCCAATTTCTAAAGGCTTCTTTTAACGTCTATAACCATACAAGTCAGACATTCGCCAGGATCATAGCCTTAAATAAATATCTATCCCATTTCCTCTGCTTTCGATAACTTTCAGTTAAGTTATATTTTCGTTTCGGGGCAAAGTGCCGTCTGTCAATAGCAGCTGGCTTAATTTCATAGATCTAAAGGAAAATACTTTGAGTAACCTCAACTTAGTTGTTTTTGAATTAAACATATTACATTTAGAAACGTTTGATATTTGTTTTGTTTTATACCATATTATATCTAACTATTGTTATAATAATATATCAAATTATTAAAATAGCCCATAAGGTTAGAAAGCTGATAGGTGAAGATTGTAAGGAATCGTCAGGCGACAGAGATAGGTTGAAATCATGATAATGATTATGACAATAATAAAGCCTTTGATAACGATTAGTATAATTTTTAAATTCTACATTCAGTAGTGTTAAACTTTATAAAATGTTATTTTAGTGTTTCTTTTACACTTACACGTTCGACATTTTGTGTCTACTACAGCTACAGCATCCAAGTCATCTAAGCGGAGTAATTTGATTCATATCTGCACTGTTAACAAAAATAGAGTTTACTATATTGCTTAATTGTAATATCATTGTAGGTCTATTGAAACAAAGTGAAACATAGTTTCAACCTTTAAAGTATATACTATATACGAAGCCAACTTTAAGTTTAAAATGATCATCATTATTTGTTAAAACGGGTTTCTATTAATAAGCATTCCGTTAAGTATTAAGTTAACTTTCTAAGGTTACATTTTCAATTCTTCGATTTAAACTTCATCTGGATAAAAAGAGCAAATCAAGCTAAGCTACAGTATAATGCACTAAGTAACCTAATAGGACGGCATTGGGAAAATTGTGTGCGTAGATCTCTTGTCTAGTTTATATATATATACTCTAAACTAAAAACAGTGGCACAGGATCTTTTACCATCAGGTTAACGTCCTTTTCATCTCGTTCCAAGATGCGATGCTTATTTTAAACGCAAATAAGTAACTCACGCTATTTCGCCCGCGCCATGTTACAGTGTCATCTTTTTAAGTCACGTCTTCTGATAATTTAAAGGGAAGTAACAAATGGGGGCACGCTTTGTACTCCGGGCTCGATAAAAATAAAGTAACGAGATCACTATATTTCCTCCGAACAACAAAAACAATTCGAGATTTACAACTTTATATTTAGACGAGACTTAGTGATGCTGCCGCGGGACCGGGCCGTTCGGACATCGTCTAATTTCATCGTCTTTTGGTTAGAAAATTTCATCATCATCATTATCAGCGGATAGACCTCCACGGCTGGATATAGACCTCTCCCGAATATCTCCACTTCTATCGATCCTGCGCTGTTCGCATCCAGCTGCTTACCGCAACCTTCACCAGATCGACAGACGATCTGGTGGGGGGCCTGCCAACACTACGTTTTCCGGTATGCAGTCGCCATTCGAAAATAGAAAATTAAGTTAACTGCATCATAAATCTGTCAGTATACTCTGGATTAGAGCATCGTTCTAGACAATCCATTTTTTGGGATGGTATGGTATTGCTCTAATCAGATTTACTGCCGACCACCAAGTAAGAATTGTATATTAAAATTTATTTTCGGGAAATAATTAAAATCTTCACACAAGCGCTAAAATCTGACAACTATCCATGTGTTTGCTTACCCATACATTTCTCGAATAGGTCCGTAGTGAATTTAATAACGGACGGAGCAATCCCAGTTGGCCTCATAGAAAATAAAATAAACAGACCCGAATAAATCCCTTACTAAACATCCTTAACTTGCCAACCAATAACACGACAATAACCGTAAGTTTATATCTGAACTCACCCCTGCACCCTCGCCCTTCTTATTGCCGCTGCCCGGCGCACCTGCTACTCGCACTGCAATATTTCCACCCTCCCTCTGGACTCTTTATTTTGTCTTGTTCAAAATATCTCAACGTAATTTCTACTGTAGTTTCGGACTGTCAAAAGATTTATTATAACGTAATCAGCTTTTACTGTTATGAAATTGTATACTTTAGATATAAACTAAAAGATAAAACTGCAAACGGTAAAATGGGAGAACTAATAAAAGCTAAAGATGGAATCCTTTAAATAATCCTCAAAGATGACAAAAAGGACAAAAGTTGTTATAAAGGATCATTTGAGCGATGAAATGAAAACCTAATAAGAATGATTGGAAAAATCTGAAGTAAATTTATTAGAAATATAGGAGAATGGAATCAGCTACAAAAGAATTTTTCTATTTTGGTTAGGCTTTACAAAATAAACTAAACTAACATCAAGTACTTACAATAATTAAAGTCTAGATTAAATGAATCATAGCATATAATTTCTAAAATTTGACGTAATGAATTACTATATATATATACTGAATATACGTATTATCATTTTTTTTTTATATTGTCACGCTTTTTTCCCAGTAGGGGTAGGCAGAGGTGAATAAACACCCACATTTCGCCAGATGTGGTCAGATTAGGTCCCATGTAACAGGGGGCGAGCTTGTTGCCACTTTATTGGGGCCACCACACACACACACACACAAAGATGATTTCGGAGTGCGGGTTTCCTCACGATGTTTTCCTTCACCGTTTGTATCTCGCTGTTGTAACTAAAGTTCACAAATGTACATAACTTAAATATTAAGTCATTGGTACATGCCGAGATTCGAACCCGCGAACTTCGGAATGAAAACCGCACGCTCTAACCATTAGACCAGCGAGCTATATTATCATTAGCATATTATCATTATAGCCTATTAACTGTTCCACGCCCGCTTTGGTGGCTATGACATCCGTCGCAACTTCTTATGGGGAAGGGATTTTATAAAATCCGTTCTCAGCTGACCTATACTCAGCAAAAGGAATATTCCTACCAAGTTTCAAGTCTCCAGGTCTTATGGTTCCAAACATATCGAGCTGAATCTCTACATAGGTGGAAATTTCGTATATATAGATAATGTCCAGAGATATAAGTGTAGAAGGGTTCCCATACTCACCAATTTGACGTGAACCTTTTTTTAATGTTGCCACATTTATTATTATTTTAAATATGGTTGTTCTTAAAGATTCTTGTAGAATAAAAAAAAAATGGGAAAACAGTAAAGATTGTACCTCAACTGTATATTGCTACTGCAACTTGATTGAGATGATTCTTTCCGTTTTTTTCTATTCAACAAAGCAACAAAATACATAGTTACTACTGCACACTAATGTATATTTTTTTAAACAATTAAGCGACGAGCTAAGCCACCATTCACCTGATGGTAAGTGATAATTAAATTATTAGCCGATAGACATCCACTGCTGAATATAGACCTCCTCCAAGCAATCTCCACTTCCATTGGTGCTATGGCCTCCAATACCTCCGGGGACTAGGGACTGTCGTTTTTAGAGGTTCATATTGGGGGATTTGGCCCATTTCTCACCATTCTGGCTCAATGCAGGTTGGTGGAAGCCACGAGCCTCGTTTGTTGTTTAGCAGGGTGCACCACGAGCTGGTGAGGTTGACTTACAACCTTCATGTGATAAGTGATACGCCCGCCCATAACAACGTCGCGCTAGTTAGGATGTTGAGTCCCAAGTTATTACAATAGCTACAATACCCTTCAAATCGAAACACGGTAATTTTTGCACAGCAGTGTTAATCAGCTGCAATAGGCGCTGCAGTGGTACCTACCTAGACTAGACTTTTTCTTGGATAAAAGACCCGGTTTATAAACCCAATATAAATTAGTTATGTAATTAACAATAAAGTTAAATTTTAAAGGAAAGAAATTGAAAGGATGACTTGTGAGCTTACTGATGCTGAACTTAGTTGATTTTTTTGCGTGTGTTTAAAACAGTGTTGTGTGCAGATGCTGAGATGATTCCGATGGGAACTGATGTCCAGATTCAAATTTAAATCAACAGCGGAAACTAAACTAGCGGAAACTCACACGCTCTGTGCGTTTCGTTACGAATTATAATCCATATTCAACGGTTTTTAAGCTCCGGCGCTCTCGCGGACGGCAGACGTCATTGTGATGCATGAGCTTCAGATATTATTTGGAGTAGTAGTATATTATTTAAGTTCTCTTCCCAGTGGCATGAAAATATCCTTAACAGGGTGTTCATCTGATGTTAAGCAGTACGCCTACCAATAACCATATCGCATTTGATATGATAATAAACTCTACAACACTAGGTAGGTCTATGTTGCCGGACACTATACGGTGTCCATTCTAAGTACCACCGCAACTCATTGCAGTCGACAAACAGTACTGTGGTAATATTACCGCGTTCCGGTTTGAAGGGACTGTAGCTAGTAAAATTACTGAAGTAACGAGACTGACCACCAGCCCCATCTCACGGCGACGAGCAAAACGTGGTGATGTGCATATCCTAACTAACGTCACGTTGTTATCATGAGACGTATCACTTACCATTAGGTGAACGTCTCCATCGCCTCATCGGTTCGTCGAATAAAAAAAAACATTATTCTCGTTTCTTGGAGACATAAAACATATTTGTTTTAAACTATATATTACGATTTAACTTATATTTCTAAATAATGTCAAAGAGAAAACTAATGACGAGAAAATAACTTAGCATTTTTTTTTATTACAATAGTCGAAGAGACTAACAGGACGTTCACCTGATGGTAAGTGACACTATACGTATACGATAGTGGCACGAGTTAGAATGATATACAATGCACCACATTGTACTCGTCACGTGATACATAAGATGTTGAGTCTCGTTACACTAGTAATTTACTAACTACATCGCCCTTCGGTCCGGAACACACTAATGTTTGCACAGTACTCTGTGGCGGCAGCAATAGGTGTTACTGTGATACCTACCTATACGGTCTCCGGGAACAGAAACTTAACACTAGTAAAACTTCCTAACGAACCGCGAGATTATTTGCGAATAAAGTAGCCAGATTAAAAAAAAAAAGGTATTTCATATGTCAATCATCAGCTGATAGACGTCCACTGATGGCCATTGGCCACGAGATCTCCACGTCCATCGGTCCCATAGTCAGCATGGCTCCCGGTATCGTCGGGAACTAGGGGCCGTTTGTTGGGGTTCATACGGTAGGATGTGAGCCTTTTCCGACCACGCTGGTGTAATGTGGCTCAGTGTGAGCCAGAGCCTCGTCTATTGATTAGTAGGGTGCACCGTTAGGGATGGTTCGGGCCCATACACTCCATTTCATATTTAAGGAGTTAATATTTCTTATATGATTGTCAACAGAGGCGGGTGGCTTCCGTACCATGGAACTGCGGGTCACGCCGCGCGTCGTCCAGCGCGGTAGGAACGTCACGATGGCGTGCCTACATCAAGTAAGCGACAGCGAAATATACTCAGTACAGTGGTACAAGGGTACGCAGGAGTTCTACAGATATACGCCGCTAGAATCACCCACGACCAGGGTTACGCCGGTTAATGGGATAAAGGTTGATGTAAGTATCACGAGCTCAATGTTTTTATTTCATTTAACATGAAGTCACAGATAAGTAGATGAAATATGCTCTCCTGGAGTACATTTCTTATCATTTTTATTACTTCAGTAACACTTGAACATATGGTTTCCAAAACACACTACTACCATTCAAATACTTTTTTCGGCACTCAGAATCGAACCAGGGATCCTGTTCATCAAAGCAAACTTTATGATATCTAGTTAAAGCATCTTTTTATCGCCTAGCAGTAGTATATAAACATAACTGTGCCCCGGTTCACTTCGGTAATGAGATATATCATCTGACGTCATAAAACTAGGAAGCTCATTGTGATTCAAAATCCTACTTGAGCGCATTACGAATATGAGATATGACATAGTTAAAGTTCACATGAATGTGAAGGCTTTTAACTTATTCGTAACATAAGTTACAAATGTATTATATATAATAAAGAATAGTATAGAAGTGTATAAAGCAGTGATAGGTTAGTTTGTGAGTGCGGTTGTATGCACTGTACAGAGACGCAGGTTTGATACCTACTGACCTTGAACTTTCCACAGTCTTCGAGAACGTATGGTATTAACCAAACTTCAATTAATGAGCTTCACATTCTTCGTGAGGGATTTTCCCTAGCCGTAATCTTTATAATCAACCGACAGACGTCCACTGCTGGACATAGGCCTCCAATAGCAATAGCAAAAGCAGTGTGACCCAAAAGATTACTGTTCATATATATCTAATTTCCTTGCTTATTAAGAGATGGTGTTACTACAACTCCGTGTCTTGTTTAATATTAATTTAAAGGTGTTACCTATTAATGATGGCTTCTTTTAACAGAGAATAAACTCAAATGAAACTCACGTGATCCTATTACGAGTAACGCAGAACCTCAGCGGGAACTATAGCTGCGAAGTTATACAGAACGCGCACACCTTCCCTCGGTACACCGCCGCCGCAAGGCTCGACGTCGTTGGTAAGTGAGACCTTTTTAACCATGCCATAATTCACACCCTGGTACTCCTTGCCCGACGATATTAGAAGAGCTCTAAATTGGAGCTTTTTTATTCTCATTCTTCTGAAAATGTCCTCAATAAATCATAGACAACAATTGATAGGAGCTAGATCAAACGGCAGCCTTACCAAAGCATATAAATTACGCGATCTTTACAATACCGAGACTTGTGAGGTCGAAATAAAAAGTTTCGCTTTGGGGACTGTATTTATGGGATTATTTTGCGTACGCATCCAATAACTTGGGGTATAACTGCTGAGTCTCCGCTAGATAAAGGTACAAACGGCTCGGGCACTGCTATTCCGGGTTTTATCTTCCTAGTAATGCCATTTTTACGGGACTTTGATTCAGATAAGAGTAACATTTGCAATTATATGATGTTTTGTCGGCAAAAATCCAAAGAGAAGCTGAATTTAGTCGGTTTACTTCTCAGTACTGGAGCTGGAGGTTTGATTTCTTTACCTAACTGCCTGTTTACTTTATATTCAAGAGCGGTATGCAAAAGTTTTATACTTCAGCTCCATGCCAATGCAAAATTGTTTTAGTTTTGACATATTTTAAAATCGACTTCGCTTTAAAAATAGGACACTGGCTTTACTAGATTTTCTGTGAACTAAGTTGTTAGTGTATTTAAATTTACTTAAACTTAAATTACTTAAAAAAAAACTTCTATAAAGTCTATTTCAATCATTTTATATCCGCAATCATATAATTATAAGAAGCCTTGCGAAATTTCATGTATAAGCATCAGTTAAACGGGATAATCATCATCAATCCGTGGTGGTTCTGCTGGACCGGTCTTTAGTCCGATTGAGACGAGACCATGACGTTCATAATTTCTCTAAGTACCTGAATACTTTAAAAAACTTTTTGCTTTACACTTCCGTACAGTCCGTTGTCCTTAAAACGTTCATTCTCACAAAATGAAGGGAGAAGAGAGAGGGTCGTGGGGGTGGTTAGAAACAAAGGGAAATTCTTACGAACTAAGTTTCAACGTGCGGAAATTTACCTTCCAGTTTCGGTATGCTCTTAGTTTAGAGAGCTTTGTCAGAAGTTCAGTCTCCGAAGTCAATTTGCGCCTTAAGTTGTCAATCCGAGAGAGAATTACGTACCTAATGAGTGGGACGTCCGACTACATTATTCAAAATGAAGCACACAGAGGATTTCTCGCAAATTTTTATTATCCAATCAATAACTAACCCACTGATATCTGTTCTAGAGAGTTTAGATAACTGTCTCTACAGCTTCCTTGTTCTACCTCCATCAGTGCGGTCCGGTGTGAACGAAGTTATAGCTGGTGAGATTGCTGGGAGAGCATAATATACAGTGTCCATTATTCTAACTACGTTTTGTGGAATAAAATATAAAAGTAGTTCACACTAGGTTGAAGTAAAACTTTGTGTTCTGGTTAATTAGTAAGAGAATAAATTTAATAAACTACGGATGGGAGGGAGAGCGATTTCGTAACAATTTTTTTATTGATTGAAGTAGAAACGAACGAAAGAAAGAGAAGTGTTATTGTATTTAAAGGAACAACTATATCTCCTTTATGTAATCAAAGTGTAGTTTACAACATGAAGACTAGACTCGTATGCAGAGCTCATGTGCTGATCCGTCCGGCGGCAGTAGTGAATATATTGGACACAAAAGGAGACGAAGGATAGAGAAGAAAGAATCTCATTCTCTTACAGCCTGGAATCTATAGAAATAGGTGTTTGCCTTTCGTTACACTTTTTCGTTTCATAAAACACAATTCACATCTTCCCAAAAGAGGTTTTAACGTGGTGACGGTATTTAGCTAGGTATGTTCAAGAAAATCCTGCTATCATCTTAACCTCATTACACGTGACCTAAAAGGCAAGCGGTTAACCTCTGCAGCTCGGAGGCAGTTAAAAAGCTGTTAATCTTCGAACGTCTGAATAAACTTTTCGCTCAAATAAGGTGTTAAATGTAATCAATCTATAGTATATTCATTCATGATATATTATTGACCATCTTTGAATACGGATTTTACTAGTTTTAGATATCTCCAGTATTCTTTCCGACCTCCAGTTTAAAGTTAGTTTAACAGTGAATCAAACTAACATTACAGTAAAAGAGATTAGCTCTCTGATACCAAGTGATGTATGGTCGCAGGGAAATGAAAATGTCATAAGTATCCGTCACACAGCGAGGAGTGGCGCTGTGAAAATTCCAGTAGCTACGTTCAAAAGTTCCAATATTTTATACACGTCACAGGTGCTTCTGCAGGATATGACGCTTCTGCGTACTTAATACTATTCGTTTCCTTTCCAAGAATTCTCATTCAGATATAATACTTTTCTTTAGTCCATAAACTAGCCGATAGACGTCCACTGCTGGACACAGGCGTCTTCCAAAGATCCCCCCATCGATCGGTCCTGTGTCGTCCTCATCGCCGATTACTAGATGCCGTCGTTTATAGAGTTTCATATGGGGGATTTGGGCCATTTCCCACCACCCTAACCTAATGCTGGTTGGTGGGAACCAGAGCCTCGGTTGATTAATAACACCGTGAGCAGGTCAGGTTGGCTTGGATTCCTTGAGTTGTGCGGTACCCCTTACACACCCGAAAACTCCATAACGTATTGCTTCAGAATCAAACCGGGTACTTCCGTGTTACAAAGGTAACGACTATCCCGCAAAGAAGGCTGTTAAACTAAAAAAAAATGTAGTCAGATTCCTTCTGACCATATGTTGGTAGGTATAAGACTGCAGAACCCATTTATCATTACTATACTAGCTAGTTAGTAATGACGATTTGTTGTATTAAGTAGATTTACTATTCTGTAATACTTTTCTCATATTGTAAAAAGTATAACTTACCGTATACCGTCAGGTCGCCTCAATTACTGATGGTAGATCTCTATTGCCATTGACCATTTAGATACCACCACAGCTCCTATTTCTGCCACCAAACATTACTGTGTTCGTGTTTCATTACTGAGGTGATGAGACGACTTAACTTAAGGCGACCGTACATCATTCTTGCCAGCACACTATTGTTACGGCCAGGCTTATCATTTACCACCAGGTGAAAACCTCGCTCGTGTTATTACTGTTTGATAGTAATATAGCAGTAAGCACTGTTGAATTTGTGAATTTCGTCGAGTTTGTTAGATACATTTCTCTGCACAGAAATACTCTTAATCTACTTCAGTATAACCTATAGATCTCTGAATTGAGGATGGGGTCAGTGGGTAGATATCATAAATAACCCTCACTGCTCCACAATGTATCTTTCGTGACTTCCCCTTCCGTTCGGACCTTAAAAAGGGCCTTTTTTCATTAAATTATTCATGTGTACTTTATAGTCATTAATTTGAACAGGCATCGGCGGTCTGCGGGCAACGGAGCTGAGGATATCCCCGCCGGTGGTGCAGCGCGGCGCGGATACTACCCTCGCCTGCTTGTACGAGCTGACCGACGCCCCGCTGTACTCCGTCAAGTGGTACAGGGGGCGGCACGAGTTCTACCGCTACTCGCCCACAGAACAGCCGACGACGAAAATTTTCCCATTCGCCGGTATCAACGTGGACGTAAGTAGAATTATATCACGCTGACAAAAAAATATATGGGTGTAAAGGATCCCACGCAACAACTCGCAGGACCCAAACCAACCTTACCTGCTCGTGGTATAACCAGCTCATCAACAACCGAGGCTGTGACTTCCAACAACCCACATTGAACCAGCGTAGTGGCCCAAATCTCTATTATGAATGAAGCGCAGGAGTGATCGATGTAGAAATCTTTGGGTTAGGTCTGTCCCGCAGTGGATGTCTATCAGCTGATGATGATGACAAAATAGGAAGTCCAACACTGGTTGAATGTAGTACTAGAACATTCGAGAGGGACGCGAAACGTGACGGGTATCCGGCAGCAGGTTCAGCCTTGTAGCCTCGGGCTAGTAAGAATAGGACTAAGGTAAGCCCTGCCTGTCGTAGAAGGCGACTAAAAGGGTCTAGGACGTTTACGGGCCTTGAGGGTAAGGGGCCCTTATTGCTCAACAAGTGAACCTGTGCGGGATATCCTAGGAGGGTTAAATCCTTCCTCAGAAACGCGTTCAAAGAAAGTTTAGAGAGGCACCGGTGCGTTCTATAAGAGATCCCGGAGCCTCGCCGAAAGCATTGATACAGACCACCGAGGGGTTTTAGTGAGTAGAAATCTCACATAACCCTGACGTTTCCCCAGAAGCTCGATATCTTTCGAAGATTTCCGGCCGAAACCAAAACAAAATGACGGCAGCTGGTTAGAGATAAACATTGAGTTATCCTTAATAATTATTCAGGAAAAGGAGTTGTCTGGAAATAAGCGTGCGGCGAGTTGATGATTCATTCTCGTTTTGAACTCTGTGGCGATACAGCGAGTGATCGATATACAACTTGGCAAGTGGTCGTAGCTTATGAAGAGCTTTTTCTATTTAAACTTTTGATGGCAGAATTAATAACATCTTATGTCTGCTTGATGAGGCAGAGGCGTTTAGAGGGATACATCGTCGCGTTCCGTTTTAAGCTTCATCTCTTTATCTCATTCCATGTTTTCTTGAACTTCGTCCGCTGCTTCAGTATATTCTAATCGAGCATATGCTTGACAATATGATCAGGATCTCTTCGAACTCTGGCCAAACTACTGCCATTTGTGCGTTAAGTTTAACTTATGTATTTCTCTGAAGAATTATTTCACCCCCGCTTGTTTTTATCGTATTTAATTTTTTTTTATATAACCATGCCTTTTTCCCAGTAGGGGTAGGCAGAGGTGAATAAACACCCACCTTTTGCCATATGTGGTCCGATTAGGTCCCATGTAACAGGGGGCGAGCCTGTTGCCACTTTATTGGGGCCACCACACGCACACAAAGATGATGTCAGTGTGCGGATTTCCTCGCGATGTTTTCGTTCACCGTTTGTATCTCGCTGTTGTAACTAAAGTTCACAAATGTACATAACTTAAATATTAAGTCATCGGTACATGCCGAGATTCGAACCAGCTACCTTCGGAATGAAAGCCGCACGCTCTAAACATTAGGCCAGCGAGCTACCTATAGCTACCTATCGTATTTCAAAACGTTTATTACCGTATATAAGAGATATTCAATGAAGCATCAGTAGTGACATTATGATAAGCTACATCGCCATTCACGACCTAGCAAGGTAACTAAGTGATAATAAACTTGTCTCTATTAACTTTAATATCTATACGTTTTACTACGACACTTAAGTAAATCAATACGAAATATATATCTATTTATATATTTCCTTGCTGTATAGATCATAATTGTAAATATAGTGTAACGTATATAATTCTTTAATATTGTACGAAACTACTACAAAGGAGTGAAGTTTACTCGATGGTAAGTGATACACCTGCGTACACAACACCATTTTAAGCTTGTCGTCTTGTGATATAAGAAGTCCAGTTATTTTAATAATTTCACTATATACGGCGCCGTTGAAATCGAAACAGATATGTTTCTAAAGTTTAGCGGCAGAAATAGGAGCAGCGGTAATATCTAGATTAGTAATCGATTAATATATTTCGTAGTAATTATGTTAAGTTATAACTTAACACTGCTTAAGTAGAACATATCGTAAATGTGATTGCTTGGGCTGAATGAGGCCGGCGCACGACGAAGTTCGCATCGCGCTCGCCGCATAATAAACATGAAAAGTTTGTCTACAGGGGATGTTTTAAGTATAACAACTATAACATATTTTTCTCAACACTAACTATGAAAACATATATATACTACAATAACAAATGGCTAACTATATTTTTTATATAACGAAGTTAAGTATTTACTTAACTATTACACGATAACTGGAATGTGGCTCTGTTGCCAGATGGTCTAAATATCAACGCAGCTCCTATAATAGTACTGGGACTGGGTGTAAGGGGTCTTCGATATCAACTCATAGGTTCCAGGCCAACCCCACCTGCTCGAGGTATGTCCTGGTAATCAACAGACGAGGCTCTGGCTTCCACCAACCCACATTGAGCCAGAGTGTTGAGAAATGGTCCAAATCGTCAATATGGATCTCTATAAAAATCAGCCCCTAGTGGCAGGCGGTATCGGCTATAAAGTCGCTGGATGCAGGCAGAGCAGAACCGAGATCTTTGGGGGAGGCCTGTCCATCAGTAGACGTCTATCAGCTGATGATGATGAACGAGACTTAACATGTCTCATGCAGTGTATACGATTCTATCATCACGTTATGTGCAGGCGTGTTTACCATCAAGTGATCGCCCCGTTCGTCGTTAATAAAAAAAGTATCGTTACCTCAGTAACTTGAAAAGCTATAACGCCATTCAAATTCGGCACGCAGAAATGAATGGGTACTAATCGGCGGCAGAAATAGCAGCTGCGTCAGTATATACCTGGACGGTTTCCTATAGCGTTTAATATTTAACTAATTATCAATTTACGCCGTTGAACGTTTAAACCGACGGTTAATTAATACAGCCTTATTTTATAATTTAACTGAGCCACTCGCGGAGCGCTCGCGCCTGAACGCCTCCGAACAATATTCTCTAGTACAATGTTATTGTGCCCGTTCGGGCCCTTTGTTGCAGTGACGTTTAGATTAAGCAATTAATGAATATCCCACCCCCCACCCTATCCCCTGCACTACCTTACACCCTTAGACATTTCTAACGAGCACATTTAATAACTAAGTTATAATTAATAATAAATCGTTAAATTATTCAAATAACTTTATATATAACGTTACTAACTTAAAACTAATTTATTTTTCTAACCAGCCCATAATAACGTAGCGTTAATTAGGATATACAGCACCACATTGCGCTCGTCGCTTTGAGACCTAAGATGTCAGGTCTCGTTACCGCAGTAATTTCACTATCAACAACACCCTTCAAACGGGAGCACAGTAATTTTGGACACTATTGTTCGATGGCAAAAATAGGCGCTGCGGTGATACTTATCTAGACGGTATCTGGCAACAGAGAAGTAAGAAGAGTAATTTACTAGCTACAGCGCCCTTCGGTCCGGAACACAGTAATGTTTGTACAGTACTCTATGGCGACAGCAAAAGGCGCTGCAGTGGTACTTACCTAGACGGTGTCCGCCAACAGTGACCTACCATCAGTAATACGTCCATCGTTTCCTAGCTAGCTTTGAAATATACACGACGATTAACTACGACGAACTTCAAACCCGATAACGGTTACGTTATCAAATTAACCAAGATACAGAAAAGTCATATTTTCGTCATTGGTGATAATTGATATCTGAAATCACCATAATTACTATTTCGTAAAACAGTAAAATGCAAACCATTCTGTGTTCTGGTTTGAAGGGCTTCACTAGTGAACATACTTGGGTAACGGTACATAATGGTTTTAAAGCGATGAGCATAATGTGGTGAGCAGGGGTATGATTTCCTGGGGGTAAAGTGTCTGTACCGGAGATCGTCTAGGTAGGTACCACCGCAGCTCCTATTGCAGCTGACAGTAGTATGTCTAGACAGTAGTACATCTAGTGTAATTACTAGATACTCTAAAATCAGGAGAACGTCCTGTTCGTCTTGTCGCTTCATAGAATACTAAAAAATAACAGGTACTTTTCTACCTCTTCTTCATGAGGGTTAATTGTTAATGCTATGAAGATCAGCTGGTTACTCCAAAAATAAACAGATCTTTACTCCAAGTTGAAAAAGTTCTACGGTGGAAGTAACTCACCCCTATATTTTTGTGTAAGAGACCACTTACCACAACTTAGGGGATCTAAATCAGCTTCATCTGCTCGTGGTGCATCCTGCTAATCATCAAACGAGGCTCTAGCTTCCACCAACCCGAATTGGGTCAGCATAGTTGACAATGGTCTAAATCCCCCCTGTGTACGACCGCTATCTTTGGGCGAGGCCTATGTCCAGCAGTGGACGTCAATCATCTCATGATGATGGCAAACCGTAAGTGTCTAAACTGTAACATAGACCTAAATAAACTTATCAAGTCCATTGTAGTATAAGTGGTTGACGCGTTAATTTAAACAACAAGCACTTCTAAGAGAGTTATTGGTCTTACTCCGGCCCTTTAAGGATAGAGGGTAAACGTAAATTATGATTAATGGTAATGGAGCAATAAAGCACTCGACTGACCCTGTCTCTTTAAATGTAATTTATGTTACGGGCACTCACTGAGGTCTCTCAAACTAAGTTATACTTAATACGCTCAAAAAAAGCTTCGAATAAAAAAAAATGCTTAAGTTATCAAGGAGTGATATTTGACGAACTATCCCTATAGTAAAATCTTATCTACTTATTAACTATATATATATATATATATATATATATATATATATATATATATGTATAAAGATTGCTAGACTTGTGGCAGTGGGCAGGACATAGCACAAAGGACCGATGATCGATGGGGCAGTAAGGTACCGGTAGATGTGGTGTTGGGAGGTCTTCCGGAAGATGGACCGACGATCTGGTGAGAATCATCGGAACCCTCGGGATGTGAGCAACACAGGACTGATCGATATGGAGATCTTTGGGGGAGGCCGAGACGTCTATCGGCTGATGATGATGACGATGAAGCCAAAATTGCAACTGCCTAAATTTGCTTCTACCACTTCCAGGGTTCATAGGATATATTGAAATACTACGCAGTTGTCTTTTAATATAGGATATCTCTTTGATTTGTTAAATTGGGATCTCTAAAGATACCTTGCTTTTGGAAGACACGGTTATGTGGGATTTGTACCTACTAAAACCATCAGTGGTAATCCTTACAGCGTTGCGTGGAGCACCAGGATCTACGGAACACACCGGTGTCTTCATGCATTCTTTAACGAGATCACTTCGTACTTGTTGTTCGCCTTGGGCTGGCTTAGTGAAAAATTAAGTCCTCACCTTCAAACCCCAGGAATACGAAAACCCTTTAAGTTGCCTTCTATGACAGGCAGGACTTACCCTAAGGTTGTCTACGGAAGAATAATAGGACTAATCCTATTCTTACTGGCCCGAGACTACGGGGTAGTTAATATTGGATATATAAATTCATAAATCAATTTAAACGAAAAGAGTAATAAAGTACTTACAACCCTTGTAAGGGTTGAAAACTATTTATTACATAGAGTTTTCAGTTATCTTGTGTCCTGATGAATTTTCGGTCAAACTTTAAGCTACTTTTTAGAGTTATAGCTTTCGAAGGTAGCTGAATGTGAAATTGAGATCAAGTGTCATTGTCATTAGCCGACAGATGTCCACTGCTGGACATAGGCTTCCCACAAATATCTCCACGTCGATCGATCCTGCATCAAATGTCAATCCATTGTAATTAAAAAAGCTGTTCTGTAGGAGCCACTGGATTCTGATGAATATTAAAAGCAGTTCTAACGTCATCTCTGTTATCATATATACGTTAAATTTTTTTTTCTTATGAATGTACGTAAAATACGATTAATTATATTATTACCCAAAATTTAATATGATTCATATAAAGCAGCTGAACGTTGTCTTCGACTATCATGTCATGTTCAATTCTATATATAATCCTGGATATATTTAAACGCTTGTTACTAGTAATTTAAAGCAAAAACTTATATATTATGTTAAGTTAAAATATACTATAGCAATTAGGCTGTCGTTTTATAAAAAAGAAAGAGTGAGAATAAGTAAAATTATAAAAAAAAACAACTTTGGTTCGATCGAGACCCAACGTTTTCTCACCAAGGTTAATCACAATTAGCAAGGTGGTTTTAGCGTGTTAACTCCTCACAAATAACCTCGAATTCCCATCAGATGATTGGATATGTTATCGAACATTTTCTCCCAAGTTAAAAAGTAAAATAACCTTTGAACTTAATTCCTGACAAATAACTGAAACTGTCTACAAACTCGTAACTTCGTCCGCCGCTACGCAGCGGTTCGCTCACGATTCCCTTCCACAACAGCGAAGCGATATTTCTTACGCAGCAGATGTTCATAAATCCAGCTTCCTTTATCACGAACTGTTGTACCTCCAGGCGCGTGATAATAACGTGATGGCTCATTCAGCCGCTGCCAGTTTCACTTTAGTTATTTTCTGTATTGTATCAGGGGCGGACTTGGCAGCCGTAAGCCGACATTAACAACAACGGTTGCCCCTAAAACGGTCCGTAATCTATCGCGCGCTGCCCTTCCGCCGTCCGATGTGATAAGCCTCGGTGGAATTCCTCGACGTTTAATACAAACTCAATTTCTCTAGATCCCTATTAAGCGAAAAGAGAACGAATTTTTTTTTTTTATTACTTTCATTTTTCAGTTCACATTAGAACGGATGACGAGGGTAGAGGGTAACTAAAGAAAACTGTTATTATTATATCTCATCCAATGTCTTTTATACTTTTCTATAGTACGAAGCGTCAAGACGGGCTAGACGTTCACCTGATGGTAAGTGATACGCCAATAACAACGTAGCTCTAGTTAGAATTGTACACACTGCACCACATTGCTCGACATCTAGAATCTAGAATCTAGAACAGCCAATTTACGTCCCAACTGTTGGGGCACAGGGCTACTCTCAATATGAGATCGAAATTGCTTGACGCATTAAGACTTAACATGTTAAGTCTCTTTACCCCAGTAATTTCACAAGCTACAACACCCTTCAAACCGGAACAATAAGGTGTACATACTACTGTGTATCGGCTGCAATAGGAGCTACCACCGCAGCTCCTATTGCAGTCTACAGTCTTCAGCAACAAAGACCTACCTCCAGTATAATATTGTACTTACAAACGAATATACCATATACTTGTTTTACTTATAGTATATTTATTTAATGTGAAGCAAATAGTTTATCTGATGATGAAGACATCGTGATGATAACTAGAACCGGTGGTAGGTCTCTGATGCGGGAGACCGTCTAGATAGAGACCGCAGTGCCTATTGCAGCCGACGAACAGGAGTGCAAACCTTACTGTACCAATTTGTAGGTGAGGAGCACAAAGTGGTGCTGTGTATATCATCCTAACTAGCTCCTCATGGGCAGTCGTTTCACTCATCATCAGGTGAACGTCTCTATCTCCATTTAATAAAATTGTGAAATGTACCGTACTGTTTATATTATATTTTATTTTTAGCCGATCTCTAATTTTAGACAGTTTGTATGGTTTCTGCAGTAAACCACGGAAACCGTACAAAGCTCCTTCTGAAGTTGGACCCCATTGAAATAAAAAAAAGAAAGAAAATAGGTAATAACGTTTACCAATACAACGGCGGAAATAGATGTGTATAGGAAATACAGTGATATCACCATCATCATTATCAGCCCTTGTTTGTCCACTGCTGGACATAGACCTTGCCCAATCCCTTCCACTAAATGCACTGGGCCAGCGTGGTAGGAAATGGCCCAAATCCACTCATACGGACCCCTTCAAACGAGGGTCTCTAGTGCCTGCTGGTACCGGAAGCCATGGTGACTGTGACGGACGGTAGCCGGAATTATGGCAACGCAGAACCAAACGATGTAAGGGTCTTGAGTGATGGTCTATGTCCAGCAGTGGAAGTCTATCGGCTGATGGTAATGATGATGATTGTAATAAATACGCTTCTTTTCTTAGGTCTCTTTTGCCGGAGACCATTTAGGTAGGTTACCACTGCAGTGCCTATTGCATCCGACAAACTGTGTTGACCAAACATTACTTTGTTCCGGTTTGAACGGCGCTGTAGCTAGTAAAATTACTGGGGTAACGAGACAACATCTTGTCTCAACAACGAGCGCAATCTGGTGTTGTCTATGACATCCTATCACTTACCAGAAATGTGATCTGTGATGGTATTTACTTCGACAGCCTTCGGCAAAGAAGACCTACCACCAGTAAAATAGTGCTTATTCCTACCAGTCTTCAGGCTTGAGGGGAATTGATGGATTCTTTGATTTAAAAAGTCCTTTACCAATTTTTTTTTATCTGAAATTAATTATTTACTGTTGTTACAGCTGGCGCGCTCGAATCAGAGCCAAGTGGTACTGACGAGGGTAAGTTTCGGCCTCTCCGGAAACTTCAGCTGCGAGGTTACGGCCGATGCTCCTTCTTTCGCCACGTCGATTGTCTCCAACAATATGGAGGTCGTTGGTAAGTTGATTTACAACCCCCACCGCCCATCCCTGAATTTATATATATCAACTATAATTACAAAAACCTTATGTTAAGTTATATGCTTGCCGATAACGATAAACTGTACCACATCCTACCCTTCGCCTTGAGATATAGGAATTTGGCTCGTTACCCCAGTAATTTCACTAGTTACAACTCCCTTCAATCCGGAACACAGTAATGTTTACAAAGTACTGTTTATCGGCTGCAATAGGAGATACGGTGGTACCTAGACAGACTTCAGCAACAGAGACCTACCACTAGTAAACATCAGCTCTTTGGGTTCATATTATAAACATATCCAAAAATTTTACTGATTTATCTACATAGATTACCACAGTAATACATCGTTACTGTATTATTGGTTGTATTTGGGATCCGTAAGTTGTGGTGCTCGCATCCAGTGGCTTCCCGCAACTCTCGTCAGATCAGTCCATCTTGGAGGTCTCCCAACGCCGGTACGCAGCCACTCTGGATATGAGAAACACAGGACTGATGGAGGCCTATATCCAGCTGTTGATGTTTATCGCCTGATGATGATGATGATGAAGTTGTGTTGTATAATCCCGTTGTATGTCCACTAACCTATCTGATACGGAGCAGCGATTTAATGTTATATGGTAAAACTCTAACCCGGATTAACCTACATATCGGTAATACGGTTAAGCCTTTACAACGTTTATTGTTAACGAATACTAATATACTCTACTGCAATGAGATACTAGGATATCGGACTAAGACCTAACGGTTAAAATAACGGCCATCTCATTTAGCAGGTTATCGTATATGGCATACTGATGGTCGTTTACTTAGGTACTAACCGAATCTCATATTTCCGCTACCAGAACATACCTATATCGCGATTAGAAGTATTCAATGAAATTACAAGAATATTTATATCGATATTATATTTACTGTTGTATAAATATCCTAACAACAGAGTGTTATATGGGTGGAAATATAATAGTCTTCTACATTACATCAGTTATTTAAACTTGCTATGGTTAGAGCTAGAGCAAGTCAGTGAAGAGTTGGTTAGAGCCATTTTAGAAATGAATAATACTTTACTAAAATTATCCCCCACATTGATATCCTGCCCTGCCGGCATCGCCGGGAACCAGGAGCTGTTGCTTGTAAGGGTTCATTTGGGAGATTGATCCATTTCCCACCACGCTGGCTAGTTTGTTAATTACCAGGGGGCACCACGAATAGGTGAGGTAGGCTTGGGTCCCGTGAGTCGTGCGGGACCCCTTATAAAAAGTATTATATTGTGAGGTTTGTTTCTTCTATAATCTACGTCACGTTCATACAAGCGTAAAGTTAAGTAAACCGAGCGGAAAATGTTAAAGAATCCTTTCATATAATTCGGTTTAATATGCATCAGCGAATGCTGCACAATTGCTGTGCAGCGAGCAAGCTGGAGGACCACTCCGCGGCAAGTGCTTTCTCCGCTACTTGTGCACTTTTACAGGGCTGACGTACAACGGTGAAAATTTTCGCTTCACTTTTCATCCGGTTTCGTTCGCGAACATTTGAAAGAGAATATATGAATTAGTTATGAACAACGGTTGCTTTGTTGTTGTGCACGGGATGAGCACGTGAATGCTCGTTGCCTATGATAAACTAGGCACAGTTGCATGCACTAATTAATTACTTAAGTATTCACCGCACAAAGTACTCGCAGATTTAAGTGAGGTTATAAAATTAATTATGTACTTACATAAGTTTGAAACACGACATAATTTTTTAAATTACCTTCAAGAGTTTGAAACAAATTCTATTAATTTTCTAATGGAGTAGGATGTATATTTCTATATGTCTTTATAGCCTAGGCCTCCAGGCTTAGAATTTCACATAGTTTACTACATTAACTACATCTTAGTAAGCTACAACACTGTTCAAACAAAAAGACAGAATAATGTCTACATTGTTTTAGTTCATTCAAACATAACAGCTCTCTCTCCTATTGAATGGTATTTATATGGTAATATATTTATAGAGTTTTTCAAGTTTCATATTCTTAAACGTCTAGGTT
Organism: Troides aeacus; assembly: GCA_033220335.2. Lineage (NCBI taxonomy): Eukaryota > Metazoa > Arthropoda > Insecta > Lepidoptera > Papilionidae > Troides > Troides aeacus. The sequence goes on from CM067280.1 coordinate 10,735,635, forward strand.
ATATTAAGTACTTGTTAAGTAAAGACATGTAGTGACATGACAGTATGAAATATATATTTTTTAAATATATCATACGTTAAAAAAAACTTTATTGATTAAGTAATATCTTTGATCATGGCTTAAATAACTAGTGGTGATACTTATGGTTATAGAACCTAAAATACTTGTAATCCTACCACCAAGTGAACATGTGAAACAATGGTGTGTTTAACTTCAGTAATAACTTATTCTCTGTGCCAAAACGGAAACGGAACTCGGAGTTTTTTTTTTCTATAGCCGTGACAAGGGCGGAGGAATTAAAAATACAGGCTCCGTGTCTAACCGGGTACCAACTCGCAGACGCTGAGCTCGCCTGGTGTCAAGTGGTGCAACGACCTCCCATTAGGCTGCGAGCCCTCCGCGCTTACAACACTCTGAAGCTCGTCAATGTTAATCATTAAACAGTTAAATAGGTTAACCCTTAAGGAGTCTTATCAAGGAATATTGCTACAGTATAATTCACTACAGAACCCATCAAAAATACGCAAAACGTTCATTTTAATAACTACACTGATTCCCATAACACGGCTCTCTATAATACGCTCTGTAACACGACATACATTGAGATAACTCGTCAAACCTCGTTAGACCAATAATTTCACTAGCTTCAACATCCTTCAAGCCGGAACATGATATTATTTACACACGTATGGTAGGAGAACGTGGAGCTGCATTGTGATGGTATAGAGATTTATCACCGTTTGTGAGATATGGCTCAGTTACAGCAGCGTGAACACAAAGAAGACTTTTTTGTACTATACGTAAATGTATGTCATTAGATTAGCAGCATAGCTCTTGAAGAGCCGCGGGTTCTGTTCTCATCAAGCTTGAAGATAAGACCAATAGGAAATCGACATGAACCAAGAACAGCGTTCGTGAATATTCATCAACTCGCATTTTTGTGGATTGTGGCCTTTGATTGTCATCTTTTGATAGACTCCCGAAAACGAATGTTTATTTATGTGTACATACCCCCAAACGGTTTTTTTTTAATTCTTCATTAAATCAACATCCCTTTGTCAACAGTTTTACCGCCATCATCGCCGGTAATTCACACGAGCCAGCACTACTACATGCCGGGGGATGTCCTGAGGGCGAACTGCTCTTCCGGCCCCAGCCGACCTCCGTCCGACCTGACGTTCTACATTAACGATATACCAGTGAGTATTCATCATTATCAGCTGATAGACGCCCACTGCTGGACACGCTACTTTACTATGAGTATTAAATTAGTATAGTTTACCTTATAGCTTAACTGTTTTCAAGGTTTTTCTTACATCAAGCATCTCACAGTCCAACAAATCATAGAACGTCAGTTTACTTTCTAATGCTTTTTTGTTTTGTTGACTTCAGAACAGTTAGTTTTCTTCGATAATATAACTGTGAAAATACTACTGAAGATAATATGACGAAGATCAGTTAACTACAAATGAATTAACTGTCTTGTTGTCAACCGTGGGGTTGGGTTAAACCTCAGTATAAATTTTAATTGTTAATCACGCCATGAATGGTCAAGGGTGCCTCATAGAACACTTCCAGCTCTTATATTGACAGCCAAAACGCTACGATGCTGTCATGGCAACAGGTTTACCATATGAAGATGGTGAATCAACAACTAAATTCTACGAAACCTTGGAAGCGAATCAGACAACCCTTATTATTAGGCAAGTGGAGGAGGTATTGTGTCAATGAATAGCCGTGAAATTACAACAATTATATATAGTTGTTGTTATCAACGATATCCAATGGTTGTCACTGCTCGGGAACCTACAATACTATGGTATTTCCTATGATTATTATTTACTGACGAATAACTCGTGTATCTATTTATACATAAGAGATTTCCATCTATGTAGAGGCTCGTTAAGATATCTCTAAAACCGTAAAGCCTGGAGCGTTGATATTTGGTAGGAATATTACTTTTGCCAAGCATAGCTTAGCTAAAAAGTGATTTTACGAAATTTCTTCTCCAAACGGAGTTGCGAGGGCGGGAAACAGCTAGTTATATCAATACACGAACGTTCAGCGGGGAACAGCTAGCTATACAATAAAAATATTAAACTACATACTTATAGTTTATAACAGTTTTTTTATAGTTTGTATTAATAGGTAATATGGAGAAGCTTTACTGTGATTAATAGATAATTTCTCTATATATATATATATATATATATATACACATATATATATATATATTGTTGTTATTTTTGAAAGGATTTTATTAACTGTTTCGAATACGGAATATGGAGATACAAAAGTATTTAATCCCACTCGCGTGTCTTATAATACCTCAATAACTGAAAATGTATACGTCCGGTATGAAATATCATACCCTACCGGAATAACCACAAACGTGGTCTTCATTTCAAGGTATAAGCAGATTTATAATAATAAATATCTTAGATCACTGTATGTTTTTTTTTATTTAATAAAGCAACGATACGAACGGGACGTTCAGCTGATTTTAAGCGAAACGCCTGTACATAATAAGGCGCTAGATAGAATGATATATACTGCACCATATTGCGCTCTTCGTCTGAGACATGTCTCGTTACCATAGCAATTTCACTTGCTACAGGGCTCTTCAAACGGGAACACGGTAATGTTTTCACAGTGCTGTTTGGCGGAAGATGTAAACGCTGCGGTGGTGCCTACCTAGGTAGTCTCCAGTAACATTGACCTGTCAGCAATATAGTGAAAGTTAAGTTGTTCCTCTTTGAACTTAAGGTGCATACACTGAAAGTTAAGTTTCCATACCTAATAAAATTACGACTTAACTATTGGTGTCTTAAGAAAATCGCGTTGTGGAAATATTCTAACTTTTATATGTTCAGCGTATTCACTTTCTGTAGCGTAATGTCCTGCTCGTCTTATCACTTCTTTGATTAACCTATGACTCTTTAAGTAACCTATGACTTCCTCTCTAGAGTTGTGAAAAAAGGCCATGAGTCCCAGTAGTGGGATTAAAAGAGTTATTTATTATATTATTGGTCAGTATGCTAACCATCCAGTAAATAACCGTTGTATCTTCCAAAACATTTTAAACATATTCCGTTTGTCGTGCAGATGGTATTGTGCTTTTAAAACAATATAAATGAACCGTGCAGTAAATTTCACCGTAACTTAACCGCCGCAATTTAAGCTTCCTTTAAACTTATTCGCTTACAACTTAACGTCAACATTTAATTAATATTTTATTCGAGCAGACCTGAATTCACAAACTACTCGCCGCTAAACCGAAATGCGGTTTAATTTCATAACTCTGAAACTAGCAATTTCTTACTTCGTGTTTAAGGTTTTAGTTATTTAACTTAATAAACTTAATTGTATTTTTTTAATTTGTAAATGTATATACACATCATCAGCATTAGCCCATAGATATCCACTGATGAACGTAGACCTCCACCAATGATCTCCTCGTCAATCGGTCCTGCGCTTCAGCTTCCCAGCGGCCTTCGTTTGTAGGGATTCATATGGGGGATTTTAACCATTTTCCACCACGCTGGCGCAATGAAGGTTGGTGGGAGCCCGAGCCTCGTTTAGTGATTAACATAGTGTACCATGAGCAGGCGAGGTTGACTTGGATCCTATGAGTTGTATATATTGGAAGAATTTTGCATCTACGCTCTTGTACATATACATACAAGGGTAAAAGAATATATATACAGGAAATATCCAGAAAGTCAAAGAGATCTCCGAAACTATCACCCATAAACACTCAAAATTTGGTATAGATATTTCTTCTGCCGTTTAGAAGTCAGCTAAGAATAGATTTCACAAAATTCATTCTCCAAAGGGAGTTGCGAGGGCGGAAAACAGAGAGTTATATCAATACACGAACGTTCAGCGGGGAACAGCTAGTTATTTCAATACACGAACGTTCAGCGGGGAACAGCTAGTTTGTTATACAATAAAAATATTAAAGTACATACTTATAGTTTATAACCGTTCTTTTAAAGTTTATATTAATAGGTAATATGGAGAAGCTTTACTGTGATTAATAGATCATTTCTCTATTTATAATAAGTTTGGCAAATATCTCCCTTCCGCTTTTTTGCTCTTTATTCAATGCTTTATAAAAAGTGTTACAGTGATCGGATTTAGTTCAAATATGCGCCGTTTTGTTCGATAATCTGTTTCCATCTAGACGGCAACTTCATAATACCTCCCTCGTAGAAGCCCCCCTCCTTATTTGCGAAGAACTCGGACAGCCACTTTTCACAAGCCTCTTTTGAGTTCAACTTTACACCACCAAGCGCGTTCACCATGGACAGGAACAGGTGGTAATCACTTGGCGCTATGTCCGGGCTATATGGTGGATGCGATAAAACCTCCCATCCGAGCTCCCGTAGCTTCTGACGAGTCATCAACGAAGTGTGTGGTCTGGCGTTGTCCTGGTGGAACACTACACCCTTCCTGTTGGCCAATTCTGGACGCTTCTGGTCGATCGCCTGCTTCAAGCGGTCCAGTTGTTCGCAGTAGATGGTAGAATTAAGCGTCTGGCCATATGGGAGCAGCTCATAGTGGATGATTCCCTTCCAATCCCACCAAACACACAGCAAAACCTTCCTGGCCGTCAATCCCGGCTTGGCCACTGTTTGGGACGATTCACCGGCCTTCGACCACGACCGTTTTCGCTTGATATTGTCGTATGTGATCCATTTTTGGTCGCCAGTCATCATCCGCTTCAAGAATGGGTCGAGTTCGTTCCGTTTCAGCAGCATATCGCAGGCGTTGATTCGGTCCTGAAGGTTTTTTTGCGTCAAATCATGCGGCACCCAAACATCAAGCTTTTTTTTGTATCCAGCCTTCTGCAGATGCTTTAAAATGGTTTGGTGACTAACTCCCATCTCCTGGGCGATGTCACGAGATGCCACATGCCGGTCTAACTCGATGTAGTCCATGATTTGATCGGTATTTGTCGTCACAGGTCTTCCGCCGGCTGGCTTATCCATGGTGTCGTTTTCACCGGCTCTGAATCGTCGAAACCATTCCTCCGCGGTTCGAAGTGATAGAGTACCATCCCCCAAAACACCATTAATCTCACGGAACGTTTCTCTAGCGGATTTGCCTTTAACGAAGGAAAACTTTAAAATAGCGCGAATTTCGGCGTTAGTGAACTATATGTTTACACGTCTATAACTGTTGAACGCAATATCCAAACTAATTATGCATAGCGTCGTTTTGTAGGTTATGTCAAGACCTTTCAAATTATGTATAGTATTGCCAGATACGAGCTCTGTAGCGCTTTGTACATAGCCGCGAAATTCAAAAGACAAAAAGGCGGAAGGGAGATATTTGCCAAACTATTATATAGAGTTGTTACGGCGGCCAGTACAGTTGGGGAACCGGTAGTAATTTAATGAGAGAATTATTCTGTTTAAAAATTATTTTAAGTTCCGTTTCGCATATCTACTGAAGAGAATTTCATGTATGGGGGTTAGTTTAATTATTCTAATGCCGTGTGTCCTTAAACCGCTGCGGACGGGCGGGCCATTATACAAGAGGGTAGCCGCAAAACGCTCCCCCATATATCTCGTGCGTAACAAACTGCTTGTGCAAACGGAGTAGCCACTTGCTAAAATACGTCGGGCCAACAAAATTATTCAGCTGAATTGTTGTTGATGTTTCAGCAGCCGAGTGTTGAGCTGGCAACATTTTCGTTTCAATGACAAAAGCGTATCCTTTCGGTCTGATGTTTGCAAAGAAATAACCTGTCACTGCAAACTTCACTTAGCACTTGGTCCAAGTGATGAGAATTGTACATCACTATGTCGGTGATATCTTACAGAAAATTGCGTTCATTGCGTTGAATTAAGCGACGAGACGAGCGGAACGTTCACCTGATGGTAAGTGATACGCCTGCCCATAATGACTTGGCGCTAATTAAGATGGTATGCAATGCATTTCATTGCGCTCGTCGTCTGAGACACACTAACTACAGCGCCCTTCACACAGGAACACAGTAAAGTTTGCGATGGTACCCACTTTGATGATCTCCGGTAACAGACACCTACCATCAGTAACTTATCAATATCCTCACGCTGTAAGAATCATAGATGATACTCATAGACAGTTGTCGGAGACCGTCTTGGCACCACTGCAGCTGACAAAGAGTAGTGTGCACACATTACTGCATTCCGGTTTGAAGGGCGTTGTAGCTAGTAAAATTACTAGGGTATCGAGACCTAACATCTAATGTCTAAGGCGATAAGCACAATCTGGTGCGGTGTATATAATCTTAACTACCACGTTATTATAAGCAGGCTTATCCACTTATTATCAAGTGAACATCTCGCTCGTCTGGTTACTTTTGAAAAAAATTTTAGTAACCCAGGGTCGGACTTAGGCATCTTCGAGAGCTTTGGTGGAGATCATAGACCCCATGCAGCACATTAAAGATCATCACCTGTTTAAGTGGATAGAAATACTTTACAATCCTAAATTAGCTTCAGAGAAGAAAGATATCATTTGATGCTTCTCGGTGGAGAAGGCTGAACTACTTTCAAGCCGAAATACTGTATTACTGCTCAGCAGTAAACTTACGAGGTGCTATCGTACTCGCTTAAACTGTCTTCAACAAAATGTAGATCTGCCAGTATATGATATAAACTGGACTATATTATTTAGGAATTAACTTAAGGATGGTTGGGGGTTGAAATAATTTATATTATATGTGGGAAACAGTTTTTTTTTTTATCATGAATTTTAAAAACCGCATCCGTTATTTTAATTAAGCAAATGAAATATAAACGCGAACCCTCGTTCATTTCATTGAGGTATAAAAACATACGGATTACGGTCGGCGTATGAAACTTAATTTCAACATATGATAACTTGGTCTCGCTCAACTTAAATATTACATTAATTAATTTTTTTTTCGACGTAAGGTTTTTTACGATTACAAAGAATTATCAAAGTTATCTAACTATTAAAAGATTTCCCACGAGCTTTACCTACGATCGGTTGAATGCCGCTGGGAACCGCTGGATGAAGATAGCATAAGACTGAATGGGGTCGAGATCTTTGGAAGAGACCTATACCCAGCGCGCGTCTATAGGTTGATGATGATGATCACTAAAAAAAACAGAGATTGTTCCTTTATATTACAGCCGAAAACCCTTTTAAATTTAGTTCTGGAAAGCGTTCCACATTCTTTATTTGCAAGTGTTTATAAGGGTGAGATCCTATATAAAAAATATACTTTTAAATTAGAAATATAAAAAAAAACATAATTTGTCTTCATCATGATCAGCTGTTTGCGTTTTGTGAACTAATTACTATTTTAAAATCAACTAATGACTCCTGCTGATTGCTCGATATTTGTATCGGTGGTAAACATATCACTGTCTAGTTAAGTTAAAAGTAATAGTTTATATGTTTTTAAGACAGTAAAGTATTATTTCTATATACAATGTTATCAGAAAGATAAATATATGTACGCACAGTGTTATTTAACTATGGAAATAAGAAGATAATATGAATTTGTTTTAATATATCACTCTAAAGTACTCCGTTGAATAAAGGGGTTGTTTTCTGTGGTTCGAGATGGGACGGAGCATGTTTGTTTACATGTAAAATCCAGCGGCATAACTTTAATCAATCAAGGATGTAACTTGGCAACATTAATTCGGCCGAAAAAGTGAAAGGGGGGAGCGTTGACAAGAAATATACCCGGGGCCGGCGCGAAATATTTCCAGCGAAACAATCTCATGCGCGGTGCGAGGAGGAAATTTCAATCATAATAAAACTTTCGCGAACATAAACCCGGCGGAGTGTGTAATGTTTACAAAAAAATACGTGTTACGCGGTACCGGTAGTAGCATCACTCCCACCCTACCCACCCCCCAGTTATTATATCACTGAATTGCTACTTGCGAGTCACAAGGATGGAGTGGATAAAGTTGCACGTACAGTATACCCTATTTGGACTGCATAAGTTAAATTTAACTATTTATTGCTCCGGGTTGTAAAAGGGTGCAAGGGTTCGCGTACAAAAACTCACGGGATCCAAGCTAACCTCACCTGATCATGGTGCACCCTCTAATCAACAAACGAGGCTCTGGCTTCCACTAACCTCTGGCCAGCGTGGTGGGAAACGACCAAAATCCCACCATATGAATCCCTACCCGATCGATGAGGAAACCTTTGGGGAGGTTTATGTTTAGCAGTGGACGTCTATCGGCTGATGATGGTGATGAAGTGCCTAATGCCAGCGTGGTAGGAAGTGGCAATAATCCACCCATATGAAACTCTACCTACCCAGTGATGCGGGCGGCACAGGACCAATCGATTTACGGATCTATGGGGGGGAGGCCTATGTCCAGCAGTGGACGTCTAACGGCTGTTAGTGGTTGCTCCAGAAGCTGTTTGTTTGATCTGCTAATACTCTATGAAAAGTTTGAGGATGTGCAGAATGAAATTAAATACTGTGGCTGGCCATGCTATTATTTGTTGTCGGCTGAGCAGACGCAGCCGCGTACTTACTTAACATCTCCCCCTTATATGAAGTTACATTTACAAGGGTATATAATCTACCCGAGGGATATTTCTTAAATCGCGTCTACGTAGGCGTCGCTGCACCAACTACTCGGTCTCACTTAACACTATATCTACAAAGAGACAACAGGTTCGAATATTCCCACCACCTCACGACCACTCACTGGTAGTAGGTATTGGTTGCCGTTGCCCTTTTTTTTGTTTCGGGGTGGCGGGGAGGTAATTTTTGATAGATACACTGCTTCTGGGGGAGTCAGAGTTATGTAAGAATCTTACTAATTAAAACCCCCTCGGTGGTGTGCATCAGTGCATTCGGAGAGGCTCCGGGATCTCTTACAGAACTCACCGGTGTCTCTACTCTTACACAGTAGTGTACAAACATTACTGTGTTACGGTTTGAAGGGCGATGTAGCTAGTGTAATTACTGGGTTTACGATACTCAATTCCCTTATGTCTCAGGCGACGAGCGTAATCTGTTCTGTTATGAGCGAACGTATCACTTACCATCAGGTGAACGTCCCGCTTGTGTCGACGCTTAATGCGAAAAAAAAAATAGGTAAAGAAAATGTAATTGTTGTAATATATTATATAAAACCTTCATATTATATATTTATGTAGTCTATCAGGAGTTATATTCTGTATTTTGTGTGTATCATCTTAACTAGCTCCACATTACAGGTAAAAGTATCAATGACCCTCAGGCGAACGTCTTCCTCCTCTCAGGACCTCGTCCAATAAAAAAAATTGTTTATTAACACTGAAGCCCGAGTAGTAAGCTTTAAAGTTAACATAATTTTTTTATTTGTCAGATATCCCCCGGGATGTTCACTGTGGTGCCGGCGCCCGAGGGTCTGTTCCGCTCGGAGCAGTACGTCCAGGTGCAGCTGTGGCCGGCTCATTACGAGCGCGGCGCCCCTATACTCCGCTGCGAGGCCAAAGTCTCCGAGCTGTATCGGGACAACTCAGCCGTCGCCCTCTACTCGGCCAACAACGATCCCAAAATTGAAAGAGGTAAATGAACCGAAGCTGAGAATGAACATTCTAAAAAACCTTCGAACTGAAGACTGAAGTAGGCTGGATGTGGAGGAATAAAGTCTTGGAGTGGAGGTCGTGGTGAGGACGCAGAAATACGATGCTCTCTCCTAATAGTCCAACGATATTGTAAGAATGGTTGGGAGTGGATGTAAAAATCTGAGGATAGGACTTGATGGAGTACATTGGCATAGGTCTTCACTGAGGAGTAATGATGGTGGACAACTGGTAACCAACGAAATAAAACTGTACTGAACATCATAACTAACGCCACGTTATCACATACCATACGAACGTCTCTCCCATCTCGTCGCTTCAAGTAAAAAAAAATTACAAATTCATACCATCATTGAATGCTCTGACCCTCGGTAACCAGCGGTCACATTGTATTCACGTATGATCTAAATTTATCTCCAATGAACAACCCCTCTGTTGGCTTCATAGGAAATCGTCTTCGCAAATGAGGCGGGGAGAAATAACTCACCGAGTCTCAATGGCCTCTTTGCTGGTGATCTCATTATCCTGACTTCCTCTCACACGTCCGTGCATTAACACTCTTTCAGGATTTGTTTTTTAACCAATAAATATCTCAAATGCTTTACCGCCTCTGTTATCAGTTAGTGTTTATTTGTTTGTGTACTTTTTACTTACATTCAACATCTACAGGTTTATAACTTATAAATAGGTCTTAAGTTTGCTCTAAGTTATAAACCAAGTCTTCTCTAATAATTGAGTTATTTGTAAATACACTAATATTATCTAATAATATAATATATATTAAACCTGAAAACTGAAATGAATGGGAGTAACATAAATTTTTTTTATACATTGAACGTATATATTATATTAAACTTTCATAATAGAGTGCAGCTTCATAAAGTCATGGTTAAGTATATACTTATGATATACCTGATAAAGGGATCAGCTTTTTCAGAAGGATCCAAAAATAAACGCAAATTTTTTTTTTCTTTGATTTTATAATATATATACATAAACAGATCATTGTATATATACGTTTATAATACGATAATGATATTGGAGCGTAGTTAAAGAACAATTTGGTCTATACATCTTGTTTACACTAATGATACTTTAATATATATAAATATATATATACATCCATATATATGTTGCATTGAATAATTAAATAGAAACCTAACAGAATTCTAAATTGGTAACTGGTGTAGTGTTAGATTCCTAGAACGGCTGCGGACGCGGTAAAGGGATTGCTCAGGACCATAAGGATGTTATAAATATTCCCGTCTCGTCATCATCAGCGTTAATGAGTCCTCAGACACGTGAACTGCTTTATATATGTATAACACGAGTTAATGTTTCAAAGTGAACATAATCCTTTAAGCGTTTCGACTGAAATACGAAAGGTACTTGATACAAAGTATTATGTTTCTAATACTAATGTTTCACTTGAAAATTCCTATATATATCTTTTATTTACACAAGATATATAAAATATATAAAAGAAAAGAAGGTGTTTTGTGTGATTCTTTCAAGTTGACAAGGAAAACGGTAGTTTTTCCATTAATCGTATCTCCTCAAAGCTATATTCGCGTATATCAAGATATGTGTAACCTTGTAGATTTAATTTATACAGGGCCTTTCAAACCTGAATATATACACGCTATTACTTGAAATTGGTAATAAGTGTCCACACCACCGCTCTTCGATTCCATAAAAGCAAATTTATATGAAAACCTCAAGGAAATCTATACCGCCGACGAGAGCATCCGATTGCGTCACTTATGAGCAATATGCGAGACCGTTACGTATACACTTATCCCGGAAACGGCCATCTCTAACGACAAAAGAAGCCGCGGAATGGATCCGGCCCACCCATTCGCCATTGTTACAAAACAATTTGCCGTAATATATTTTAAAATATTCTCACAATTGCTTCTCCTTTACAGTGACGTCGCCGGGCTCCGCCGCCAAGCTCGGGACGTGCCAAGTTCTGCTGCTGCTCCAAATCATTCTCTGGACATCATAAGCATACAGATGTAAAGAAAATACTAACGTAATAGATTATAACTATAGGTGTATTCAATTCCGGTCGGTGGTGAAGTGAAGTGAATTTGAATTTATAGTTAAATGTACCTAATCGAGCTGAATAATATACCAAAGAATGTAAGGGTTAAGAATACATTGTTGATTTAATACAAATTATACGTCGGAAATGTTTACTTTCATTTTAATAAACCCTAATATTTATAAAGGGGTGCATTGGGTCCCGCTCAACAACACAGAACCCAAGCCGACTTCACTAGCTCGTGGTGCATCCTACTAATCAACAAACGAGGCTCTAGCTTCCGCCAACCCGCATTATACCAGTGTAGTAGAAAATAGCCCAAACCCCTCCATATGAACCCTTACATACGACAGCCCCCAGCCCAACGGTACCGGAGTTTATACTGACTGTATGTGAAAATCTTTGGAAGAGGCCTATGTCCAGTAACGGAAGTCTATCGGCTGATGATGATCATAAGCAAAACCTATGTGATGCTAGTCAGGATGTTATACACTGCACGAAGACAAGACCTTAAGCTTTCTGTACCCTATAATTTCATTAGCGATAACGCACTTTAAATCGGAAGTCCGCCATATTTTAATATTAGGTGAAAAAGATTGAAACAACCTTTGTAGAAATTCTTCTAGACCTTCTGCATGAGAGATCTATCTTAAGTAAGACTACGTATAATATTAGTACATATTAAATAAGCTGGGTTTTCTAGAACTTGATTAGTGAGCAATTACTTCACTGGTGATAGGTCTCTATTGCTGGAGACCGTCTAGGTAGGTACGCGCCTACAGACAGACATAGATGTGTTCCGGTTTGGATGGCGCTGTAACTAGTGAAATTACTGGGGTTACTAAATTTAATCCTATTACCCCATGAACAGCGCAATGTGATACAGTATATATCATTCTAATTGGCGCCTCGTTATGGACAGGCGTATCTTTTAGCATCAGGTGAACGTCCCGCTGATCTCATTGCTTAATATTCTAGACTTGGAGACCAGGTATTGAATTAGAATGAAGCGGGAAAGTAAGCCAACGCAATAGACTAACATCTAGAAATCTAGATATCATTAGATGCAAGTAAATAAATCGACTAGAAACCAATTGGAGATGATGATTATAGCATACTCTGCTCTAATGATGCACAGTGCCGTATGATGTATGTATGTGTACAAGATGTTACTGCTCCATCGGCCGTCGTTCCTTCGAGCAATGTGCCCTGTGGCCAGCCTCTTATACAGATTATAAATTATATAATAGTAAGAAGTATTCCACAATCAATAAGAAGATCTGTTGATGATAAAAGATAAAGATGAAAGAGAACAGTCTAAAAAACTCCACTACTTCACTGGAACTATTTCCCTGTCTTCAGTTAAAAAGCTTGTCTATAGACATTACTATTGATTTAGTTGTCTATATGAAGGGTGTCACTTTGAAATTCGGGTGGCTTTGTTGATCAAAACAAAATGGAGGCTGTGCAGGCGGCGTACTATGAAATGTAATTAAAAACTCCATTCATGGACGCGGCCGGGCTTTATTGCGACCGCGTCAAGCGTCCGACTGTACCTACACATATCTACCACCACGTATACGCTTGAAAACTAAACCGGATGGATTTTTTTTAAAAAACTGAATTCCACATTTAACTTAAAAAACATTTCATAATTACTATGGTAACGATATCCAACATCTTATGTCTTAAGATGTGTATAGCATCCTAACTATCTCCGCGTTGTTATGGAAAGGGGTAACGTTTAACAATTGAAAGGTCCTGCTCATACATCGCGTTATTCAATAAAAAAAAACATAGTGTTCAAGTGACAATAAACTCGAATACAGTAAGAGTTTCCTACTAGTGTTTAAGCGGAAATATGATCTGTGGTAGTACTTAGTATCCGGTAATAGAGACCCGTCATCAGTAAGTTAATATATTTTCAATCGAGCTATCACTGTTGATAATCAAGCTTTCGAGTGAAATAGATTTAAAAAAATAAACTTTACTTAAAGTTAAAACTTCATCGGAATTCAACCGAAGTGAAACTGTGCTTACTTAAGCTAAGTTTTTAAGTTGAATTTTAAAGCAAGCAGCTGTTTTTAGCGGACATAACTATTCGAAACTTCGGCGGCCCGCGCAGCTCCCTCATTGGAAACACGTCAAACATTTTAAACCGACTTGTTCTCTGTTTTTCTTCTCTCCCCTTCCTAAAGAAGTTTGCAGCTTGAAATTCATACATTTACAACTTTCTATCGTAAAATCTGATCACTTCCGTTCAGTTCCGGGCGGTGATTAAATAAATCAATATTTTTTTTTATCAAAAAGAAAATGTTTCTATAACCGTTTAAACACCTGTCTTCTATAGTTACATATTTTTCATTGAACAAAATATATAGATATATATTATTAACTAAATATATATCAATACATATATTTAATTAGTTAATAATTAATGTTTTTATAGTTTTACTCTTAGGAAAAGAATACTAGAAACTTTCAAAGTAGCAGCTAACAAACTTAATAATGAAGTCAACGGAAAAAGGTGTATGTTATACAAACAACGTATATATAACTATGTAAAGTGTATATCACATGTATAAACATGTGTACTTTGTTCATCATCATCTTTGTTCCCACTTCATTAAAATAACATATTATCTATATGTATAGTTCATCATCATCATCCATCTATGTACGTTCGCTAAGTAGACGATGTACAGTCAAAACATAATAAAAATCTATTGTATAAAAATACTTTAATAGTTTAAGGGTAGTTATTTAAATTAAGTATTATACTTCAATCTGCTTCCATTAGCTTTTAGGAATTTGTGAGTTTATTTGTAATTCATTTCGCATTTTTCATTAAACTTCTATCCGAGGAGGTTTTATCAAAGCGTTACTTAAGATTTGCTTAAGGTTATTTTGAATTGGATAGACTCCGACGGATTAAATCTAATCCAATATCGGAACGGCTCCTATTTCGGGCTACCAAATGGGAAGTTTAGTCTTCTATAGTATACCGAAATTAAATCAATTCCTTAAAAAGAAATTAATTTTACAACACACGTACTACGACCACAGTATTAATTGTACTATATTAATTACAATAAAAACCGAAATAGGTTTCTATAAATGAATAAGTGATGAGAATGAACGTGGATGGTTATAAGGGGAGAGGAAAACTGAAGAAAGTGTGGGTAGTTTGTGAAAGATGACATGTGTAAGAAGAGTGTTAATTCAGATATGACGGCTGATAGAGGGATGTGGAAGAGAAGTATATACTGTGGCGACCCCACATAGCTGAGAAAACGGCAGGAGCAAGAAGGTTTCTGTATAAACAAACAGGAAGTATATGTTTGTTAGGTCAAAGCTGCTTTTCAATTCAATCTAATAATAAACAAGCGGTAGATGTAAAACTGTTCTCGTAAATTTTTACGAAAATTATATGAATATACTACAGAGGTAAACAGAGAGAGAAAGAGCGAATTTAGTAGGTAAGAATGGAAGAGAAAGACGTATATTTAATGCAGTCCCACACCCTGGGATAGAGTAGTGCGTGAGATGGGGACCATAGCACGGAGAAGAGACGAAGGATAGGAAGACTATATAAAAAAGCATTTTATATCATATTTAAACCTACTCCACACATGTACTCTCACCTGGTCATCACCCACACATCGTCACATTTTCGTGGTGCACCCTGCTAATCAACAAACGAGGCACTGGTTTCCGCCAATCCGCATTGAGATAGCGTCGTGGGGAATAGCCCAAATCCCTCCATATGAAGCCCTACATACGACAGCCCCTAGTGCCCAGCAGTACAGGAGGCCATGATGAATGTATGTGGAGATCTTTGGAGGAGGCTTATGTCCAGCAATGGATGTCTATCGACTAATGATGATGATAATGATACATTTATATAGTCGTCTCTTTTTCATTACACATTTTCGTTTCATAAAATCCAGTTCGACCCGTTCCAACTGTTTCACTTCAAAAAACTTCATTCAATTCATATTATTCGTTTCGCCTTCAGCCGCATTCGGGAAGTAACATTTGTCAAAACTTGGGAATTAGCTCCCTCTCTAATTACATTTGGGGTAGTTAACGTCTTACCTTCCGGTTCCTTTCACGTTTCAAATTCAGCGCAAACATTGTTAAACAAAAAAAACTTTTCGGTAATTATATTCCTACAGAATTTTCGTACCTCCTTTGATACTACTGATTCGAGGAATTTAATCTTTGGTTCTTCACGTAGTCGTAATAAACTGTACAAGTGGCAAAAAAAAAAAGTGTGAATTGGTTTGTTAATCTAGCTTCGTTGATTCAAATTCGTCATTGTACGCTTTTCAATGAAAGATCTCGTAAAATAAAGAAAGCCTAAGCGAAGAAGATAATACCATTTTTCTATATAGACTGTGAAAACTACTTTCGAGATAAAGATCTTTTAAATTGGATTAAAACAAATTGTCCAAGGGGGTGTAAGGGGTCTCGCACAAGAACTCACGAAACCCAAGCCCACCTCACCTGTTCGTGATGAACCTCTCAAATCAACAAACGAGGCTCTGACTTCTAACCATGGCCAGCGTGGTGAGAAATGACTCAAATGCCATATGAACTCCTACAAACGACAGGCCTTGATGCCTGGCTGTACTGGAGGTTTTGACTGCAGTACCGGTCGATGTGGAGATCTTAGGGAGACGCCTATGTCCCTGAGGCATCGGCATCTGCCCACTGGCATAAATAGGTGTCCAAAAGAATATCTAATAGGTGTGGATTTTAAGTCTATCGTAGTTTTACAGGAGTAAGGCGAGGCTTCAAAAATTCTCCATCATGAGTTCCGAATTCCCGACTACCAGTTCTTTATACATGTTTAATTAAATGAATGAAACAATTTTCATATTGCAAAAATGATCGAGGGATACCGATACCTTTGAATATTCATTCAACCCAAAAGGGTTCTTCAATTTCATTTCAAAATGGATCCGTTTCAAAAACCGAATTGAGACTTTTAAACGGATTGTATACATCATTATGAAAATTAAAGGATTTCCAGCTCTGACCTGGTACGGTTATCTTTTTAATATCCAGCGTTTTTACATGCTTATTATATATTTATTCATACAAAAATATTTTGTTTAGGTTTCTTTCCTTATATTACAACAGAGAAGATAACAGCTGTAAGAGAATAAGTACATCTAGAATTTATCTTACATTAATCAAAGTCATCCATTATTTGTATATAGTTGTAACGAGTTGGACAATGATCTGTTGGTATGTGACGTAGGAGGAAGATGTTTAGGATATTTACCATGTACTTGATTCCGATGATGATACAGACGCGAGAATGTAATTCTCGTAAATCCGATAAATCTATTTTACGCAGCTCAGTTTAAATAGGTAAAACAGTAGAGTACGATATTTAATAGAAATATTTTTTTTATTGTTCATGCATCAGTCGGAAACATGGAACAGATTGTAGGTTTCGATTTTAAGCGGATCTATAACAACAATGATTCCTACCTCATCTATCCATATCGATTCTAATGGTACTCATATTCCAAAAATACCACAGATTAATACAGAAATATGTTTATTAACAATTCTACATGAATTGGGCTGCCAACATTGGTTCCACTGTAATTTCCAACCAACTGGACTGGGTTGGACGGTAGGTTACCACACCTCACAATGGCGGAATTTGAATGGAAAAAAATTAACTTTTTCTGTTGATTGACCGAGTTCAGGTTTACTGCCACCGCTCGAACATATAACCGCAGCGAACGACCATTCATGAACTTAAATGGGTCGTAAAGTGCTTTTACTGCAGCAAGTTGAAAGTCGTTCGGTACATTAATTGGGCATTAAGAGATACAAGAATCTAAAAAATATATATAAAATAAAGATTAACAAGTTTTAAAGCACATATTGCTTATGTATTAACTATATTCCCAATTGGAGTAGATAATAGTCATCAAACATAAGCTTCTCCAAAGAGTAGAATTACAATATTTGCAATACTTGACATAGGATGGTGGTGGACATTTTTCAGATGGATATTCAGCGCAATACGTTGTCAACGATAATATGATAAGATGTACCTTTGAGTAGAAAGTAGATTATAGTTAAGAGACAACAGTAGTAAAAATCAACAATAGGGAACTAACTGTAGATGAATATGATTAATGGAGCCTATATAAAAGAATTAATTTAGAATAAGATGTAGAAATAAAGAATTTAGAATGAACTAAGCTAAAAGTAAAAGCAAATGGAAATAATCTAAGAACAAATGTATTTAAGGCATGAATATAATGTAATTCATAAAATAAGAAAAATAAAGCCTCCAACAATAAGGAAGGATCAGATACAAAACAAAAAGAAGCACTTTGTCGGGAATGTTTAATTTTTAGTCAACTTTTATGGCAAGGCAAAGGTAGTGGGGATTTTTTAAGTCAGTATTTAACGATATGATTTTTTATGTTCCAATTAAAACAGTCTGTAAGGTGAAATTACTAAGGTATCGGGGTCTAATCATGCGAGCTCGATGGAGTGCTGTATATAATAACTTTTAGCTTCAACCAGTTTGCTGTGTATAGATTATTATATACTTTCAGATGTTCATGCTGTACTTGTTATAGCTTCTTCATCATCATCATCAACAGACCGCGGCAGTCCACTGTTGGACATAGGCCTCTCACAAGGAACGGCACTTAGTCCGATCTTCGCCCATAAACTGCCATAGCTTCTTAGTAATATACAGCTTTTAAAATTTTAAAATACCCTTCAAACGAAATGGGGTAAATATTTTTGTTAAACTACGATTGTGTTTTAATTTTCAACAGAACGCAAATATCAAACTTTCGTTACTTTAGAAAACTTGATAGTAATTCTATGTATGTCCCTACAGGTAATCTCTGTTTGACTATGAACTAAGGTCATACACAGAAGTTTTAGGTATTATAAAATAACGAATATATAATATTAGGGTACCTTTTAGAATCCTTGGATGTGCGATTACTCCTCTACGGAGATCTGTGTTTGGTTTTAACTCTTGAGTTTTCAAGCTATGCAAGCTATAGAACTGCTGCAGTAAATTTGTTGACATCCATGCGGACTCATTGTATACATTTGGTAAAGTGTCGCGTACTTGCAGACGTGGCACTCTTACCGCTTTATGACTGGAATCACTTTTGTTGTTTGCTCTAACCTATCTTAACCATAAACAATGAGTATAATTAGTGAATGCTGTGTCAACTTATCAATCATGTACCAAGATTTTCTTGATTAAAGTATTTTTATATTTTAGTGAATGTAATAGTGTTTGATTGATTGTAGACCTAATAAATGAATAAGCGAAGCTCTCTTCATTTATTAGGGCTCTTGAGGGCTCTTGATCTATAAGAACATTCGTCTCTCATTTCTTAAATCTTTTCGTTTATAATTTACTTCTGTTAAACACACAGTAACGTATTTTTTCCGGTGGTGAAAGATCCATTTATATATTTATATACGTAAAGGTTTTTTTTTTTTTAAATCGGCAAATTATATCGAATCCTCTCGTTCCAGGCAGCGATACGGTATGTGTTTAGTATTCGGCGCTCGTCGCCGATCTATCTCTCAAAGAACAAAGTGCCGCGCCGGGATGAAGCGAGAATTGGATATGGTGCTGAAGTTATTGCTCCTTCCACCAACAGACCATTTCGCAATATCGGACGCTGAATAAAAGACGCCGTTCTTATATCGTCCCTCACATCGGCGCGATTTAATTTTTAAAATGATCTATACACTGTTCAATGAGTAAACATCTACTTCATACAGGTCTCTGTTGCCGGAGACCTTCTAAGTAGCTTCTACCGGAGCTCCTGTTTCGTTCTTACTCTTTTATCAGCCGATAGACGTCCACTGCTGGACATAGAACATTAATAGATCATTTGTTTATTTATCTTATTATTTATATTCCGAATTATATATGCCATTTGTACCCCTCAGCTATATTATTTTCCACGCTATCTGTCTCTCCTTATTCCTTTAATATTTCATCATTCTTTATGAAGAAATCCATTAATTCTGTTTCTGTTGCTAGAGACCGTCTAGGTACCAACTCAGCTGCTATTTCATTTTTCATATATTTATTTATCTATTTATTTAAATTCCGAGTTACATATTCTTCTTGTATCATTTCTTCATCAGTCTTATCTTACCCCTTTCATTTTTCATCTAATTTTAAGAAGAAATCTATAAGTAGGTTTCTGTCGCCGGATTCTGTCTAGGTAGGTATCATCGCAGCTTTTATTTCCATCTCGTATCATTTATCATATAATTATTTATCTTAATGTTCTCCTTGTACCTCTCAGCTTCTTCTATATTATTTTCCATTTCATCTTTCTTTCCTTTTATCTTACTTCTTTGATTTTTCTCATAAAGATTCACTGGTGGCAGGTCGTTGTTGTCGGAGACCGTCTAGGTATGTACTAACGCAGTTCCTATTTTTGCCGCACATCATTAGTGTGTTCCGATTTGAAGGATGTGCTAGTGAAATTACTGAGGTCCAATCCATATATGTATAATGCCAATCCATATAATATGAGTACGATGTATATATATCACGTTGTTATGGGCAGGCGTATCATTTACCACCAATAAAGGTCTCTTTTCATTTTTGTGTACTGTAAGTATTTCTGGTGGTTCTCCAATATAAACAACGCATTGGTTAAAAGGAATTTTACTGATGATATATTAATTAATTAATTAATGATAAATAAAATGATTGAAAATACTTATCTGATTTTATAAATATGAAAACGTTTTCATTTAAACTTAATTAATTTTAATGTAGTAATACTTTTAAGCCTTTACTCAATGAATTTAACTTTGTGTATATTTTTAATCACACCCGAGATGTTTACTTACCTGATGATCTCCACATAACGCTCATAAGTCAACACCATAACATTTTATGCGAGCAACTGGAGACTGATCGATGTGGAGATCTTTGTCCAGCAGTGGGCGTCCATCGACTGATGATGATGAAAATATTTATTGTTCCACAAAGCGACTCGTGCCCATAACAACGTGGCGCTAGTTAGAATGATAGACACAGTAACGCATTATGCCTGCCTTGTGAGATGTGGTATCAAGTCTTAATTTCTCTAACTACAGTGTCCTTCAAACAGGAACACAATTATGTTTACATAATACTGTTGGTGAAGATAATAGCGAGAGCGGAAGAGATGCGGTTTGCCTAGGAGTTGATATAACAAGGAAGCCGGAAATCATAGAGCATGTTGCTTGGTTTCTTGCCGGAGATCATCTACGTACCTACCACTGGAATCCCTATTTCTGCCGCCAAACAGCGTGCAAACATTACTGTATTCCGGATTGAAGGATGTAGCTGGTGTAATTACTGAAAACACGAGACATTTTGTCGCAAGGCGACGAGCGTGTGATACAGTGCATAACATCCTAAGTAGCGTCCACGTTTAAAGAGCAGACGTTTCACTTATCACCAGGTGAACTTTCAGCATTCCTCTTCGCTTCATTGACTAAAAAAAATCTAGATTAATCTGTTTTTTACTCTTTATAATCAAAACATTGCAATATTACTATGATGGAAGCTTGATAGAGCAGTAGCTAGGTTAGGATAGACTCTATCAACCAAACTATATGTGATTGTGGTATGAGACTTGGGGATAACCGGATAACCGCTGCCTTTTTTTAAGCTACTACGCTAGAGAGACTTTTACCTGATGGTAAATTATACGCCTGATCACAAAAATGTAGCTCTAGTTGAGATTGTATAGAGAGCACCAGATAAGCTACATAAGAGTAATTCCAAGTATTTCACTAGCCCTTCAAATCGGTACTCAGTAATGTTTGCATACTACTGTCTGTCGGCTGCAATAGGAGCTGCCAATACACACTGATGCTGTTAAGGGTTCATCTAGAATATAAAGTACCAGAGCCTTTGATCTGAAGTAAAGTAATTTTAACCGTCGCGAAATCAAAATGTTAACGAACTGAATTGATGCTAATTACACCGGAGTTGAAACTTTTTGCGTAAATCTCGCAGACTCAATGCAAATTAGCTCTTTGAGGACAAATGTAATCTGATTAACCTCGTCGCACCACCAGAACGTGTGGCGGCAGCGACAGAAGAGAATCAATGAACAGGCGGCTCTTATTAAACTGGATATGGAGTGGAACGGTCCCACTGCTTCTATGACTAACCGCTGGCATACTAACGTAAAGGTGGCTGGTTCGACTTCGTGGCTAGATGTGAAATTTAGTTAGTGGAAGAATATTTTTGACCACACCTGACCAGCTACCTCCATATTAGTGAACCATCGCCATCACAGCAATGCTGGTTTCCGACAGTGAATATGAAAGCTGGACTATTCTAATATCTCTACACTTCACGTGAAATAAAGACAGAGGAAAGTAAGAAAGAAAATTTATTATAGGATATATCAATATTTTATCTTTATAAGCAAGAAGTACCGAAATGGCGTCCAGCTCGGCTTCATGCTGCAGCTATAAAATGCTGTATTAATAGTCAGCAGGTAATGGTAGCGTTAGTTAGGATGATATACAAAACACCACACTTATCACTTATTATCAGGTGAACATCATGCTCTTTTTGTAGTGGAATATAAAAAACGTATAGACATTTACAGAATTCAACCAAAAGCCGCGGCCTTTTCCTACCGCGCAGACCAGTTGGTAACCCTGGGCCGTGCTCCATACAAATCGTTGAGCCTTTCAGCATTGTCTACACAGCATCGTATATTTCATCGCTCTGCGAGGCGGACATTTTTGAACGCCCTTTCAGCCGACTGAACAAACCTGAAAGCGGAACAGCCTGCAGCATCCTAATTACCGTAATAATTCCAAAATGGACCTCAGTCACGCAACAAACGCACGCGACTACAACGGAACAAATCCTATTTTATTCTCGCGCCTACACACTGTTTTATCTTGTTTAATACGTACAAGAGAAACTTTTTTTTTTAAAGAAGTGCGACGGACGGGACCTTCATTTGGTGGTAAGTAATACACATACTCATAAGAACGTTGCGATAATTAGGATGATATGCACAGCGCCAGCAGTATTAAATCGTCTTGAGACATAAAAGGCTAAGTTTCGTTACCATAGTAATTTTATTATCTACAGCGCCCTTCAATCCGGAACACGGTAATGTATGCACACTGTACTATTTGTCAGAAATAGGAGCTGCGGTGGTACCCAGGCGATCTCTGTCAAGATAAACCTAACACGATTATTAGTACTATACTATATATGCACTGATGATAGCACTTATTTTTTTTTTTTTTTTTTTTTTTTTTTTTTTTCTCATTCCCCTGCGTATGGCGGGTCAGGGCCTTTATTAATCTTTTCATTTACCATCGCATTTTTTATTTATCATCAGTCTCTTACATTTGTTGTTTATTACATTTATATATATGTTCTCTAGTTCTCAATTTATTAATTATCGTCAATCATTCTTTTCGTCTTTCGTTCTTATCCTATCTTTCATTCCGCATACTTTTTCTTTCTTTCATTCCTCTCTGCTTGGAGCGACGACCTCGTCGTACTCGTATCGGGACAACTGGATTGTAGGGGGAGAGCCTGTAAAAAATCATCCCTCTAGCATTTTTAGCATTTTTCTCTTCTTTATTTCTTTTTATTTCTTTTATTTTCCTAATTTAGTTTATTTTACTATACTTTGTTTTTATCTATCACCTTCGTTAATATTTTCCTGCTGTACCCCAGAAATACTTTCCGACCGTCGTCGTCACTCATCAGAGAGGCTACCGACTCCATATCTAGTTTTATACCCATTCTCATTTCAAATTCCACCCTCTCCCGCCCAAATAAGGGACAGGAGAGCAGGATGTGCACCACGGTCTGGTCCACCTCCGGATCACAGGGGCACGCGGGACTCTCCTTGAGTTTGAACCTGTGGAGGTACTCGGAGAATCCCCCGTGCCCGGTGAACATCTGGGCCAAGACCGTGTCGAGCTCGATCTGGCGAATTACGCGATACGCTGACTTGACGCTCGGGAAAAACATCCTCGTTGTTGAAGCCGTCGTACCTTGCACATACCTCCTGTTCCATTCGTCGAGCGTCTCCAGCCTTAGCTGACGCTTGACGAATGAAACGGGGCAATCCTCGTATTCAGGTCTTCTTTTGCTCTTCAGGGCCGCTTCCTTGGCCAGTTGGTCCGCCCTTTCATTCCCCTCCAGCCCCACATGCGCCTTCACCCAATACAACCTTACATTCGTCCCTTTCTCACGCGCTTTCGTTATATTCTCTTTTACTGCGATCGCCAGGGGATGGAGGGTGTCAGGTTTTGCGACGGTCTCCAGGGCGGACCTCGAATCGCTGAATACGGCGCACGAATGCGCCGACCCGCTGGCCGCGTACCCTGTCGCTTTCGCTAAAGCCAGCAGCTCTGCCTGGTATACGGTGCAGAAGTTGCCCAACTTGAGTTTTTTGTTGGAAACCTCTGCGGCGTCCCGCAGAACGCAGAACGCCGCACCCACCTTGTCGTCGATGCGGCTGCCGTCGGTGTAAATCACCGAGTCGGCAGCCGAGGTGGCAAGTTGGACCTCTTCCGCACTTTCGCCCAGACAGAA
Organism: Troides aeacus; assembly: GCA_033220335.2. NCBI lineage: Eukaryota > Metazoa > Arthropoda > Insecta > Lepidoptera > Papilionidae > Troides > Troides aeacus. The sequence continues at coordinate 10,759,868 of CM067280.1, forward strand.
GAATTCCACACCAAGCTGCACAGACGGGTGTGGGAGTCTCAAGTAGCTGACCGGAACCTCCAGCTCTCGGTCACCCAGTACTTGCCGGGTGTGGCCGCGCTTTACCTCAAATAAAGTGGCCGCTTCTTGGACCCGAAGGTCCAGAGGAAGCAGCCCGGCAAGTACTAGGGCCGAATGCAGCGACGCGGTTCGGTGAGTTCGCGCAATTTTCTGCGCGAAACCACGCTGAACCGCATCGAGCTGCCTTCGGACCAGCAGCTTCTTAGCCGCCGGCGCCCATGCACTCGCTGCATACAAAATGATCGGCTCCAACACCGCCAGATACATCGCTCTGATCACCTCCGAGTTCAACCCCCATGATACTTTCGCGGCCCTGCACAATTGACGATAGAGGCCTTGGGCCTTGCTGCTCACGTTCTTCACGTGCGTGTTGAACGTGAGCCTATCGTCAATTGTCAGGCCGAGTATCCGAACTTCACGAGTTCGACAAAGTGGCTCTCCGCCCATATTCAATATTGGGTTGTCGTACTTAAGTTTATTGGTGAGCACCATCACATTGGTTTTGTGTGGTGCAAACCTCAACTTATTTCGGACCCCCCAATCGTGAATATCGGCGAGCACGGCATTTGCCTTCCTCGTGATGTCCCCGGTCTCTTGCCCGGAGAAGATCAGCACGACGTCGTCGATAGCACTTATTGCAACTGACAAACAGTACTGTGCATATAATACCGTGTTCTAGTTTGAAGGACGTTGTAGCTAGTGTAATTACTGGGGTAAGGAGACAACATCTTATGTCTCAAGGCGATGAGTGCAATGTGTTGCTGTGTACATACAAAGTAGCGCCACATTGTTATGGGCGCAAATACGCCTGTATGAAAATTTACTTAAATATCAAGTTGAATATAAGTTATATGTACATTAAATTCCTGAAAAACATTTCAGTGAATACAAGGGCAGCATTTAAAACACCGTTTCAGGGGTAAATAAAGGGGAATCTATTAAAAGCCTCACCCACCTACCGGCTAAATAATTTGCATACAAATTCAAACCGAACAAAACTCTGCATAAACCAAGATTGTGAATCTGACTTTAAAGTTAAATTAAAAACTTTCGCTTAACTTCATCCGGGCCGCGACTGCAAACCGCATTGTTTTATACCATCAAGCGATAGGACGAGACGGAACGTATAACCTGGTGGTAAGTTATACGGCTGCAAGAATTTTATACTTATGAGGATGTTTTTGTTACAGCTACAGCGCCTTTCAAACTGGAACACCACTTTTCACATTTGATGATAACTAGCGAATCGTTCACGTGATGGTAATTAATACACTCATAATATAGCGCTACTAAGGATGATATACACAGAAGCAGACTGTGATTGTTGCCTCCAGATGTAATAGATTATCGAGACTTTACACCTTATGTCTCAAGGTTGTTATGAGCAGGCGTACAACTTATCATCAGGTGAACGTCTCACTCGTCTTTTTACCTAAGTGATTAAAAAAATAGAAACCACAATTGCATCCGCATACCTGCACCCTCGGGGAGTAAACTATGTCAGTTTTAGACTTACTAAAACCAAAACACTAATGGAACATTGGTGTTTTAGGTTTAGATAGGTTTACGCCTTCTTCAAAATACTAATAGAACATTGAAGAAGGCGTATGGCCTTTGTGATACTCCTTCAGTCCGGATTAATACGATGTCAGGTTTTTTTTAAACGAAGTGATCAGACGAGTAAGCAGCTCAACCAATGGTAAATCATACACCTACCCATAATAAGCGTTTTCAGAATGATATACACCGCACCCCTATTTTTCAATTTACTGACGAGACGAGGGGGATGTTCATTAGATGGTAAGTGATACGCCTGCTCATAACAACTTGGCTCTAGTCTGGATGACATAAACTGCATCGCATTGCGCTCGTCGCCTGAGACATTTTTATATTATCACGCCTTTTTCCCAGTAGGGGTAAGCAGAGGTGAATAACCACCCACTTTTCGCCAGGTGTGGTCAGATTAGGTCCCATGTAAGAGGGGGCGAGCCTGTTGCCACTTTATTGGGTCCACCACACACACACACAAAGATGATTTCAGTGTGCAGGTTTTCTCACCGTTTGTATCTCGCTGCTGTAACTAAAGTTCACAAATGTACATAACTTAAATATTAAGTCACCGCTACATGCCGAGATTCGAACCCGCGACCTTCGGAATGAAAGCCTCACGCTCTAACCATTAGGCCAGCGAGCTAGCGGCCTGAGACATAGGAGGTTGAATCTCGTTACGCCTGTAATTACAGTTGCTACAACGCCCTTTAAACCGGAACACTAATGTTATAGCAGAGGCCTAACTCAGCTCTTTAATTTCCTTTGAAACGCCAATATAATATGAGCTGCTGCGTGATGCAGTGGGAATGTTCATAAGCTGAATTTCACCAGCATTCGTATTACAAACAGTTCCGCAAAATGCTTTTGACCATGTCCACGGGCGCATTCTGGAAATGCTTAGGTTGCATTATTCAAGAGTTCCACTTCCAACTTAAATTCTGAACTCACATGCGGTTTTATAATTTGAGCCGTTTCCTACATTGTTACCATCACGGATCTTATATAAATTTACATTCACCATAGATAGTATTACATTTACTGTAGATAGTACGCTGATGGTAACTACCACAGCAGCGCCTGTATTTGCCAATAAACAGTACTGTGCAAACATTACTGCATCTCGACTTGAATGATGCTGTAGGCGTTGGCGACGAACTTAACGTGGTGTAGTGTATCACTTACCATCAGGTGAACGTCTTGCTAGCCTCGTCGGGGCGACGAATAAAAATTAAACAGATTTGCCTTTACTTGCACAGGAGCAGAACATGTGAAGTTCATTGGAAATTTATTGATTAAAGACTATCATGACTTAATAAAGCAAGAGAACAGTTGAAAGCAACAGCACATTGTAACTTCTTCAACTGCCTAGTTAGGATGGTGAACACAACCCCAAATTGCGCTCGTTATCTTGAGACATAATGTGCAGTCTCGTTACTCCAGTAAATATCCTACAGCGCCTTTCAAACTGGACACAGCAATGTTTTCACACCGCTGTATGGCGATAGAAATAAGCGCTGCGGTAGTACCCACCAAGACGATGCTACATCAAAGACTTTTTTATTAGCGCGTTTATATGGGGCTTCTACCCACTAAAACCCCCTCGATGGTCTTCGTCAGCGTATTAAATGCGGCTCCAGGATCTCCTACGGAGCGCCCCGTTGCCCCCTGTACTCTAAATCCTCCCACGGGAGGGCAAAGCCTTCAGCACCCACGCTGTGTTACGGCAAATATAACACCACCATGCATTTGCCGTACTCCTAAAGCTCGCTTATTGAGCTCTGATTGTCCCCACCCACGAGGTTCACGAAACCGAGTACTCTTTTAGTCTCCTTGTACGACAGGCAGGGAATACCATAGTGCTACTCTTAATAATCCAAGACCACAGGGCTGAATCAGATACCTATTACCAGTAAGTTTATTTATAATAGATAACATAAACTAAGTTAATTAGAAAAGTATTCTTAACAACACTTGAAAAATGAATGCAACTATTAAACATTTCAAGCCCCGAGCGCGCTCATGAACTCTAACAGCTTTTGAGTGGCTATATTTCTATTACAACCCTTGTTTAAAAGCTTTTTTTTATTTTATTCATATAAAATACACACAAATGTAATAAGTTAAATAAATAATTAACCAGTCGTAAGAGAAGCCGTATGTAAAGGCTCCTGCAAAGCAACTCGCGGGACCCAAGCCAACGTCATCTGCTCGTGGTGCAGGTGGTACTCAACTTACGAGGCTCTGACTCCCACCAACACACATTGGGTCAGCATGAGAGGAAATGGCCCAAATCCCTTCCATATGAATTCCTATCTAATTGATGTCGGTATTTTTGGGAGGGGCCGACGTCTATCGGCTGATGATGATGATGAATAGTAGTCTAAGATAGATTAACCTTGCCGGTTAAGTACTTACTGGTGGTGGGCCTCTGTTGCTTGAGACCGTCTATGTAGATACCATACCAGCGCCTATTTCAGCCGACAAACAGTAGTGCGCAAATATGTGTTCTAGTTTGAAGGGTGCTGTAGCTAATGAAATTATTGAAGTAACGAGATCATCTTGTCTCTAACTGATGATTGCAATGTAGTACTTTGTAAATATTCTAACTAGCCTCATGTTGTTATGGGCAGGCGTATCATTTACTTTTATTTATTTTATTTATTTATACACACAGAAATTACGATACAGTTACAAAAAAAAAAGCAGAAAAATAAGTGTAAAGGCGCTACTTATTCCAATATGGAATTTCTTCCAGTAGACCTGCGGTATGAAAATTTTCCAAGTTACAGTAAGTTCGGTGCACTCAGATAAAACTAAAGCTTATGTACTAAATTTAGACTATTATTGCCTATAAATTGCAGAGCGAAACAGAAAAATGAAATATATATATATAAAATCAAAAATAATAAAATAATTATAGTAATAAAACAAAAAAAAATTTATTAAACTATTAATAAAAAAAATTTATGGACATTAAGATAACTCAAAATAATGATCTTTGACGCGCTTTTTAAACCACACAACCACACCAACGCTTTTTTACCATCTGCCCAACGTCTTGCATGTCTCACCGAATAAAAAAAATATATCAGAGAAAGAACTGTCTTTTACCACACGTATTCTTATAACACGCATTGAAAGACATTTCTACCTAATCAGCCTAATTTATTTATTATTCAAATAAGCGAGGAGACGAGCGGGACGTTCACCCGATGGTAAGTGATACACTTACCCATAACAACGTGGCGCTTATTATGATTGATATATACTACACTAACCTAAAAATGTGTCTCGTTACTTCAGTTTACTCTAGGTACAGCCCTCTCGTGTAGACATCGGATTCCCCTTGAATAAAGTCAACCATCAGCCGATAGACGTCCACTGATGGGCCTCGGTCTGACCCCAAGATTTCCCACATCAATCGATCCTAAACTGCCCGAATGCAGTTAGCATGGCTCCGGTACCGCCGAGCATCAGGGGCCGTCGTATGTAGAAATTCAGAAGGAGGGATCTGGGCCATTTACCTTCACTAGCGCAATAAGGGTTGGTGAAAGTCAGACCCTCGTTTGTTGACTTATTGTGCGGGATCTTTTTAATCTTGAATGTATGTCAAATAAAATACCTTTCCAAATTTTGGGCCAGGATCAATTTTGACAGAAGAGGCTTTGCGTATTGGCACCTGTTCTCCAAAATGATACCTAGGGGAAGTGATCAGTTTAAGGGTTCAGCAGAAAATATTACACATTACACGGAATTCAATTTCTGCTCGAACCGAATGGAACTCATTATACAAAAATGCGGAAACCTCAGGCTGAAATAATTCGACAAGAGATATGGGAGCGTTCTCACTGCACCCTTATTTAAATTTAAATGTCCCATTGCGTGGATTTGGTGTCCGCATCCTTTTTTTTTCCAAGAAGCGAAGAAGACGAACAAGACGTAAGTTATACGCTTGGTCATAATATTGTGGCGCTAGACAAGATGATACGCATCACATTACGCTAGTCATATTGAGAACAGTCAACATTACCCCAGTAACTTCACTAGCTATAGCGCCCTTTAAACCATAAGACAGTAATATTTGTTGACTGTAATAGGCGCTGTGGACCCTAATCTACCTGGATGATCTCCGACAGCAGGACCTAAGACCAGTAAAGCATTTGATGACCACATATGCAAATTATCTATGTACTACTTTCCAATAATAAATCTTTGGAGAACGTCTAGAAGTCTGTGTTGCCGGATACTATTTAGATTGGTACCATTGCAACGCCTATTGCAACCGACAAATATTACTATGTTCCGGTTTGAAGGACGCTGTAGCTAGTGAAATTACTGGGATAATTAAATTTAACATCTTGTCTTAAAGCGACGAGCGCAATGTGATGCTGTGTCTACCATCCTAACTAGCGCCATGTTATGGGTAGGCGAATCACTTACCATCAGGTGAATGTGCCGCTCATCTCGTTGAATAAAAAAAAATATTTTTAATAGTCGCAAAGAAGAGTTTTCATGTATTTAAAAATTTTATATTGAATACTGTAGTGAGGTTTTTTTAATCTGTCTACCTACTTAGAATTAATCTATTACGATAACATTGGTGTTCAGGAGTTAAGGATATTGGAGCATTCTGAGTTACCAGTCTCTTCACTGGTCTTTTAATATCATGTTAGACCAAGGTCCATTATTTGAACAGTAGTATGCAAACTGTTTTCCGATTTGAAGGGCGCTCATCTTCCACAGCTGATTATAATGGGCAAAGTTTCTGGACAATGAAAGGTAATGGTTGAGGAATATCAGGGAATAGACTGGCATATATGGAGCGTCCGAATTGTTCCGCCAAACCGGATACAGAAAGGACAGTATCACGTTAATCGCCAACCTTCACAAGTTGGAGAGGCAGTTCAAGAAGAAGAAGTAGCTAATGAAATTATTGAGGTAATGAGGGCTAGCATATATATTAAATTAAGAAGCTTAATCATTCTATCTAGCGCCACATACTCGTGGAGAGGAGTATTTACTATCAGATGGTCTTCCTCTACTCCTCGGTCCATAGTAAAAATGTGTCCAATGAAGTGATAAATACTTTAACCCCGCGTACAATGGAAACGCGCAACGGTATACGTGAATGCTTCAAAGTGTTATTAGCACGTAGAAAAATCTTGCAAGAATTCATCCTCATCCCAAATACGGGCCCCCTCTTTTTTTATTCTCTCGTGTCTTCGCCCCCCTTTTTTTTTTTAATTTGTTTCCTAACATCTCTTCGCCCCGCCTTTCGTCTTTGAGAGCCGATAAAACGATGACAGACACGTCTTTTTCAGCTTCTGAAAATTTTAGATGGGCTTCGATGGTTTTTATTTTCATAAATCACTCGTGATGTTCTAATCATCAGCTCATATTTGTTTTTTTTTTAAAGCAGCCTTTTCCCCAGTTCTGTGAGGCTGAGTCACTAAACCTCATCATTTCATTTCTTAATTAATTATTTTCGCAATCTCTACCCTATTCCTCATACTCTTCTTTCTTTTCTCTTTTCTTTTATACCTATCCTCTTACACACTTCAGTTCTCTTCTCTCATTCTCCATCCCTTTTCCTTCTTTCATCTCTCATAAATAAGAACAACCCCTACTGTCTTTATTTATTTAAATTTCAGTTCACAATTTTCTTAATTCTTGTATAGTTCTTATTCTATTTTACTTTTAATTCTTCTCTTTGGCTTACAGGTTTTTTTTAGCTATATTACATTCTTTCTTTCTTATATCCATTGTTTACATCACAGGTTCTTTATTATTACTTTTTTACAATTTTCCAGCTCCTATTTTATCTGTCCAAGAGTAGTGTGATAACATTGCTCTGCTCCTGTTTAAAGGGTAACGAGACTCAACTCCTTACGTCTCAGGGCGACGAGCGCAATGTGGTGCAGGGTATCCTAACCAGCTCCACGTTGTTATGAGCTGACGTATAATTTATCAAATCTCGTTCAGACAAGTGCAGTGTATTTGTGATGAAAGGAAGCTTTTCCAAGAGTCTTTGTCTCTCACTTTTTAGAACATTACTCCATAGAGAGGACAATGAGGATATCTTAAACCCTCTCTCACACGAGCATTTGAGTAAGAAATAAGGTGTTTAGTTTAGTAATACTAAATTAGGAAGGACACTAGTTATGTCTATATATAAAGTTGTCTGATGTTGTCTAATAATGTTTTCTTTTATGCTTCCTCTCCTCCCTTCCCGTTTCTTCATCTCTCTTGTTCTCGCTTTACATTATGTAACTATCTTACGAGCACCTCAACGAACATAATACAAGGAGTTGGAAAGTTGCTATAAGTAAAATTCACTTTAAGTATTCATTACCGGTAATACGTCTTCGTTGCGTAACACCGCAGTCTCTAATTCTGTCACCAAGTAGTTTATGACCATCATTGTTTTTCCTATTTGGAGGTACTGTAGCTAGTATAATTTACTGGAGTATCAAAACGTAATATTATATCTCAAACATGTTTAATGTACTTAAACATACTCTCTATCTAAATTGTTACGTGTAGGCGTATAGTTCACTAAATATTACGTGATCATCACATGATATAAAATAATTATAGCATTATGCGGTGATAGATATTAATACAATCTCATAACCCTTTCGTTACGATCACGCAAGAATCTTAGACATGAACTTAAGTATTAACTTACCTCTAAAAAATTCCAAAAATAGTGACATTTAAAAAGCATAGGTCAGTTCGTTGTTGGTAGTAAATAAATGATATAAATAAAAAAAAATTACGAGACATTCTTGGAAAGTTCAAGTTTAAAACTCTCTCCGACATCGCGATGCCGATCTCCAAATACCGTTGTACAGAGCGGCCCCGATCTGAGAACCGACAGTGCACCACTTTATCTTACTGCACACTTGGAAGTTTTTAAAAGACTTTTTTTTTAAAAAAAAGCTCAAGATAGATGGCACTGCGGAAGAAAAGCTCCAAATGACGATACAGATTTATCTGCTGTTATTTATTGCCTTCAAACGGTGACTCGGTACAGATCTGATAGCAATATGAGTTAGGCCACTCTCGTCTTTGAAATATTATAGCATATTATAGTTTTGAACTTTGAAATTATACAAAAAGAAAACAATTAAAAAAAACTTCATTAATTATACGTAAATAATTAATTTCCAATTATACATATAAGAATATATTTGTATTTTCAAAAGCATTGAGCAAAATTGTATTCAAAAGATTCACATGCACTATGTAGATTTTTATCGCTAAGTAGTAATATATAAAATTTACTACGTTAAATGGCGCAGTAGCTGGTGAAATTACTGCTCTGTTGAGACGAAGAATTTCTCTATTTCACTGTTGATGTCCTCCGTCACGACATACCGGAAACAAGTTTACTAGAGCACATGTCTATGTAAAAGCAATTATACATAGAGACAGATATTACTATATATATATATATATATATATATATATATATGTATGAGATTTCCACCTATGAAGAAACTCATCACGATATTTCTGGAACCATAAGACTTAGGGACTTGGAATTTAGTAGGAATGTTCTTGTCCTCGAGTATAGAGCAGCTCAGAACGGTTTTTACAAAATATTACCCCTGAGAGAGTGTTAGTAACGGGAAGGGGGCGATAATATTTCTGAAAAATTCACCTCTAAATTTCAAGTATAGTTACAGAAAAGCGGGCGGGGAATATGGGGAACGGCAATGCTCGGGGTTTCCCTGCGTAATCAAATCAGAATTGAAGAGATCCGCAGGAGAACTAAGGTCAAATAATTGATAACCTCAGGTGACAATGGGCAGGAGACATCGAAGGACTGACAGCCGATGGGGCACCAATGTCCTCGAATGGAGATCGCGTACCAGAAGACGCAGTGTTGCCAGGCCCCCTACTAAGTGGGCCGATATTCTGGTGAAGGTTGGGAGAAACTCCTGGAAGCGGGCAACACAGGATGACTGGATGGGGAGAGCTTTGAGAGAGGCCTATGTCCAACTGCGGACGTCTGCCAGCTGATGATGATGAGAGGGGAACATCTAGCATTAAACTGCAAAGGAACATTAACGGATCAATTGAAAGTAAACTACAAATCTAAGCTATTGACATGTTTGCTGTAGAACTACGAGTACCCTGAGATAATAGCTAAGGAAATAGTCTCCGGAAGTGAGTACATAAGGTTTATGTTTAGTATACCAATTAACGTTTATTTCCGGGTAAACGTTTCAAAATTCAGTTTTGTTTGTGGTTAGCGTTCGTTCGGGTGAGGACTGTCTGCGAAATCGCATTCATCAAAACTTTGGAAAGTGCTTCCCCTCCTAATTAAACCCGACGGCTGTTAACTTCAGTCTGACCTTACCCCAGGAGTTAGGATCTTAAGTAAATACCTATTAATATTAAGTGAAACTTTTAAATAAGCCTACTTATTGCTCTGATGAGACACGGGGTTCAGAATATTTTATCAATATCTGTATTTTTTATGTAACTAAGCGACGAAACGAGCGGGACTTCCCCTGATTATAAACATAACAACTTGCGCTAGTTAAGATGGTATGGACTGCACTACATTGCGCTCTTCACCCGAGATATAAGATTTTGAGTCTCGTTACCCCAATAATTAAACTAGCTACAGCACCCTACAAACCGGAACACGGTAATGTTCATATACTAGTCTTTGTCGGCTGCAACAAGCGCTGTGTTTGTACACAGTTAGACGATCTCCGCCAACAGAGACCTACCACCCCTATACTGAAAGGATTAACAAGTGAAGCAAGTACAAGTTAACACATAACTTTTAAGTTATATTTTTTTAATGAAAATAGTCTGTTTGTATTATAAATATATAAAAAAAGTTTTTTTTTTAATATCAAAGTATATTATTATCACTAACGAAAGAATTATGAAAATCGTACACGATTTCAATGATAGACGTCCACAGCTGGACATAGGCCACCCCCAAATATTACCACACACTCGGGTAGGGATTAGTATAGGGGGGATTTAGGTCGTTTCCCGCCATGCTGGTCCAATGCGTTTGTTGATTAGCAGACTCCACCTCAAGCAGTCGAACTTTGCTTGGAGTGTGTTGTATGAGAACACTTACACCCCTAGTTCGAACGATTTCAATAGTAACATACAGACAAAATGGCGTCTATCTAGTATCTAGATATGTCTTTGGATGATGGGCTAGCAGTTGACCTAAATTCCAAGTGATGTTAAGTTACAATTAGACCATAAAAAGAGTAAAGGATTTGATCTAGAACATTCAGCGCCTTTCACTGACAGCTTGAACGTAGTATTGATGTAGAGATGGCAGATCTATAATGTGGTGATTTAGGCGGGTTGGAAAAATTCTTAGAACTATCTGTGGCACAGATTAGAACCTGTGCATCATCAGGCAAGTTAACCGCTGCGTTATGGAGGCAGTTAAGTAATATATAATTGAAAAATCGGTCCGAGCCCGCAGCACCGTCCGGCCCGGCGCCATATGAATAATAAAAGGCTGTAATGTGAAAAGTTTAAAACAGCGTTTTGTTTATTATTTTTCCGTGACGCGAATACTTTGTCGACTTCCTGCGGGACCGAGGGTTGTTTATTTTTTAAACCGCTGCAGCTTAATACCGGTTTTAGTCCTCGGTTTGTATCACCCGTACGGTACAACCAATATGATATATATCATATCCGTTTGAATAAGAATTTGTACTTAGCCTTGACTGCAATTTAAAATATAGATCCAATAGCTTGATATTTATTAGTTTTTATCTTCATATACTTTTTATCATTACCAACGATTCTCCATAAAGGATTGTCTTCAGAGCCAGGGACTTATCAAGTAATTTAATTCGATGGTTAAGTGATAACAGAATACAAGATTATGTAGGATGTTTCATCACTACAATCCCCACGGTGGTCACAGTCAGTGCCTTGGGGGAGGCCCCGAGATCTCCTGTGAAACACACCAGTGCCTCCATGCACTTCACCTAAAGCACTTCTCACTCTCCTTGGCTACCTGAGTGGTAACTCTCTTTGGCACCCAGCTTTGGTACAAGCATGAGACTTGTCTTTCACATCACCTTCAAAGCCCTCAAACCCGAAAACAGTTTAAGTCGCCCTACTACGACAGGCAGGGCTTACTTTAGTCCTGTTCTATCTAACTAGAGACTTGAGTTTATCAAATAACCTACATCCTTGAATGTGGTAACATTTCCGTGCTGCTGTTTAGTGGTTTCCGGTGATGGAGATGTTCCATCATTGTAACAAATGCTGCTATATTTAAACGCCCAACAATTTCCCAGTTTGTAAAATAGCTCCGAGGGCTCGCTGGAAATTGTTTCGTCTATTCCGTTTATTGTTCGAATGAATAGGTGTTGCCCGACAATGAAGCAAACTTCGACAAATTTCCGACATTTTCAACGATATTTCGGACGAGAGAATAATCTTTTGTAATTAAAAGTTATCAGTGAATTTGATAACGTAACTTTTTTTTAAACTCTCATCTTAGGTAAAGTTACAATATTGTTGTAACTATCCTAAGTTTATAGCAATGTTTTATATATATACATCAATACATATACTGGTGTTGGATGAATCTCCCACATGAACTCTTACAGACGAAGGTCGCGGGAAGCCGCTAGGATACAGGATGTGAAGAGGCCTATGACTATTGCTATGCCATTGATTGGTGGAAGGTCTCAGTTGCCGGAGACCATCTAGGTAGGTACGAGACTTTACATCTTTTGTGTTAAGCCGTCGGACAATGTGATGCTGTGTATCATCCTAAATAGTACCACGTAGTTATGGGCAGGCGTATCACTTACAATCAGGTGCAGACGCATTCGTCTCGTGGCTTCATTATATATATAAATATATATAAAAGTGTTTCATGAACAATTGTGGGAACTGTACGTACAGCGGCGTGCAGCCGGGGCCGAGTAATTGCTCCGTTTGGATGCCCGCTGTAGCGTGTCGTTAATATTGCACGCGAGTGTTGTGCATGCGCTTTCACCGTACCGACCAATTACAGCGGCCCGCTTGAATCGCGCTATCGATGTTCCGTTCGTACGTTAGTATATAAGACACCGCTCGCTGTTGTAAGGTGGGAAGTCCGTTGTTACCTAGAAGACCGGTTGTGGCGAGGGCCGGACTCAAGACTCGCTTAAAATCTATATAATTAATTAGTTTAGTAGTAGAGTGGTTGTGTTTATAGTTGTCCCCGGCAGTTGAGAGACTAAGAAAGCCCTCTTCTTCGTTAGGTAGCAAGTTTGACTTCTTTTTGTATTATTCAACTTTAACTGAAACATACATGATTCTACACGAGCTGTCTTATTTGTTCTACAAAGTTAGTAATATATTTGCTTATAATATCGTAGCATTAGTAAAGATGATGTATATAGCACTATATTGTGACATAAGTTAAGTCTCGTTACCACAGTAATTTTTTAGTTACAGCGTCTTTCAATCCGGAATATATTAATATTTGCACAGTAATGTTCATCGGCTGAAATAGGAGCTGCGGTGGTACCTATACGGTCTTCAACAAAAAAGACCTACTACCATTAAGTTTATAATTAAGTAACCATTAAAAACTTAGAATAATACTTAACGCATATATCTAAGATATTTTCTTCTGAGAAACTGTTAAAAAAAGCATTTAAAGGTCATTAACTATAGAACTAACTTAAGTTGCTCTTCTTTCTTTTTTTATTCAATTAAGCTAGGAGACGAGCACGACGTCCACTTGATGGTAAGTCTTGCTCATAACAATGTTGCGCTACTTAGGATGATATACTGCTATCCTGCACCACATTGAGCTCATCACAGGGATAAGATGATCTCGTTACTCCAGTAATATCACTAACTACAGCGCCTTTCAAAAGAAACATAGCAATGTTTGTATAGTACTGTTTGTCGGCTGCAACAGGCGCTGCTGTGGTACCTAGACAGTCTCCGGCAACAGAGACCTACCAGTATATAAAGTCATTAACAATAGATCTAACTTAGCTCTTGTGTTAGAAAAACACTAACTTTATCTAACGTTCACTTCGAAAACTAATTTCGATCAAGTAATTTACGGCTTGAACCATTTGAAGCATCTGCGCCGAGCCACGCACGGAACCACCCCCGCACGGAGCACACACTATTTTTCAAAGTCTAATATTAAATTAAGTTTATCTAAGTTTTCAGTGTGAAATACTTCAAGGAATGAAAATATATTACATTCATGTGTAGTACCGCACCAGCTGAAGACATTTGTCTTCAGCTGGTGTCAGGGTTGACGTACGGAACCGAGACGTGGCCCCTTACTGTCGGCCTTATAGAAAGGCTCAATGTCTCCCGAAGGACAATGGAGAGGCCTATGCTCGGAGTTTCTGTGCGTGATCCAATCAGAAATGTGGAGATCCGCAGAACTAAGGTCACCGACATAGCCTAAAAGATTGCTAGACTTAAATGGCAGTGGGCAAGCACATTGCTCGAAGGATCAACGGCCGATGGGGCAGTAAGGTCCTTGAGTGGCGCCCGTGTACCGGTAGACGTGGTGTTGGGAGGCCTCACACAAGGTGGACCGACGATCTGGTGAGAATCGCGCGAACCCACTGGATGTGAGCAACGCGAGACCTATCGATATGGAGATTGTTGGCGGAGGCCTATGTCCAGCAGTGGACGTCTATCGGCTGATGATGAAGTAAAATATTCGACGATACGAGCGATGCGCTCGCTTACAACAATGTGGCGCTAGTACGTTATACACTCCAACACATTCCGCTCGTCGCATTGAGACATAAGATGTTGAGTCTCATTACTCTGGTAATTTCACTAGTTACAACACCCTTTAAGCCAGAACACAGTAATGTTTGTCAGTAAAAGACTATATCTCTTTAGATGTTTTTTATGTATAATTAATTATTTTCAAGATTATATATATATTTATTAGCATATAACAGTTAAACGCATTTCTTCCTGTAACAATTAAATAGTTTAAAAAGAAAATTAAAAAAAAAAAATCTTCTTTGAATCTCTATTATGTAGATAATGTTTGCACAGTACTGTCAAAACAATGGTGTTGCGGTAGTACCAAGAGGACCAGATAAAGCAGTGACCGAAAAGCTCTGGTGGAAGGTCTCTGTTGCCGGACGACGTCTAGGTACCACCGCAGCGCCTATTGCAGCCGACAGAAAATACTTTCAAACATTACTGTGTTCCGGTTTGAAGGGCCCTATAGCTAGTGACGTTACTGGGATAAAGAGGCTTTAAGCGAAGAGTACATATTACAGTGTATATCGACGCATGCAATTAGAGAAGATTATTTTCGCATACATCTCAGCTAATAATGTGTTTAATGACGTATGATGTTGTAATCCAGTGGTCGGCAACCGGCGGCCTATTGTGCCTAAAAAGTTATTTTTTCATTCAATTAGGTGACGAGACGAGCGGGACATTCCTCTGATGGTAAGTGTTCATTAAAATGCGACCCTAGCATAAATTATACACACAGTTGAGATATAAGATGTTGAGTATCGTTACCTTATTGACTTTACTAGCTACAGCGACCTTCAAACTGGAACACGGTAATGTTTGCACACTGATGCCTAGATGGTTTCCCTCAATAGGGACCTACGACCAGTAAATAAAAAGACGGTAATCTTACGTCTCAGGTGACAAGCGCAATGTAGTGCTGTATATATCATCCTAATTACCGCCATGTTTTAGGCAGGCGTATCACGTAGAATCAAGTGCTTGTCTCGTCGTTTGTCTGAATAAAAAAAAATGCAAAGCCAAAGAGAGATAGAGCTTTCATACAAAAATTACTCTTTGAATAATTTCGATTGTGATTAGTCTATGTTTGGATGACAAGGTTGCCGACCACTGTCATAGACGTAACTAACAGTTAAATCATTTAAACGTAACGTGTTTAAGCTAATGAATGCTGTTAACGGTGATTAATGGTCCGGTCGGAACTGACTGATTCCGCTAATTAATTAACCAGGCGACGCGTAACAATCCCCTAGTTATAGACTAGGTATTGACTGGTGGTAGGAGTCCGTCGCTGGTGACCATCTACCAACCAACCACCGGCGAACAGCGGTGTGCAAACATTACTGTGATCCGTTTTGAAAGGCGTTGTCACTGGTGAAATTTTTTTAGGTGACCAGACTTAACATACATGAAAACGATGAAGACAATCGTTTGTAGTGTATACCATCTTTTATCGCGGAGGAAATCACAAAATATACCTTGCTTTTGGGGGGAAGACGAGGGTATGTGGAGATTCTACCCACTAAAACCCTTCGAGTGAGCTTCGAGATCTTTGAATCGCACCGGTTCCTCCCTACACTCTGGCTAAAACCTCCCACGGAAGGGCAAAAGGGCAAATACAACATCACCATACGTTTGCCGTACTCCTAAGGGTCGCTTATTGAGCTCTGACAGCCCCCACTCTCAAAGCCCTTTTTTTTTTTTTTTTTTTTTTATTTTTTTTATTTTTTTTTTTTTCTCATTCCCCTGCGTATGGCGGGTCAGGGCCTTTTATTTCAAATCACTTAACATCTAAATAATTATAGCAAGTTTTCTCTTTCCTTTCTTTCATACTTCTATCTTTCGCTCGAAACTTATCTTTCTTCCTTTTTTTATTCTCCTCCTCTTTTCTTTCGCTCTCCATTCCATTCCTTCTTCCATACCTCTCGCAGGATGTGTGTGGATTTTGGTCGCCGCGTCATTTTCAGATCTTCGCATGCCAATAGCCTGTAATAAAGTCCTTCCTTTCTACTTTACATTTTTTCTACATCTGTTTTAATTTTGCTATTTTTATTGTTACTTTTCTATTTACAATTTAACTTATTTTACAATTTTTTAAGTTCTAAATTTTGGCTATTACAATTTTAACTTATATTTGTACTTAGTACCTTTTGGACTACTGCTTTGCAGTAGTCCAAGAACTTTTGGCGACTTTCGTCCTCACTCATCAGAGAGGCTACCGATACCATATCCAATTTAACACCCATTCTTATTTCCAGGTCCGCTCTCTCCCGCCCGAATAAGGGACAGGAGAGCAGGATGTGCGCCACGGTCTGGTCCACCTCCGGGTCACAGGGGCACGCGGGACTCTCCTTGAGTTTGAACCTGTGGAGGTACTCGGAGAATCCCCCGTGCCCGGTGAACATCTGGACCAAGACCGTGTCGAGCTCGATCTGGCGAGTCACGCGATACGCTGACTTGACGCTCGGGAAGAACATCCTCGTTGTTGAAGCCGTCGTACCTTGCACATACCTCCTGTTCCATTCGTCGAGCGTCCCCAGCCTTAGCTGACGCTTGACGAATGAAACGGGGCAATCCTCGTACTCAGGTCTTCTTTTGCTCTTCAGGGCCGCTTCCTTGGCCAGGTGGTCCGCCCTTTCGTTCCCCTCCAACCCCACATGCGCCTTCACCCAATACAACCTTATATTCGTCCCTTTCTCACGCGCTTTCATAATATTCTCTTTCGCTGCGATCGCCAGGGGATGGAGGGTATCAGGTTTTGCGATCGTCTCCAGGGCGGACCTCGAGTCGCTGAGTACGGCGCACGAATGCGCCGACCCGCTGGCCGCGTACCCTGTCGCTTTCGCCAAAGCCAGCAGCTCTGCCTGGTATACGGTGCAGAAGTTGCCCAACTTGAGTTTTTTGTTGGAAACCTCTGCGGCGTCCCGCAGAACGCAAAACGCCGCACCCACCTTGTCGTCGATGCGGCTGCCGTCGGTGTAAATCACCGAATCGGCAGCCGAGGTGGCAAGTTGGACTTCTTCCGCACTTTCGCCCAGACAGGAGAATTCCACACCAAGCTGCACAGACGGGTGTGGGAGTCTCAAGTAGCTGACCGGAACCTCCAGCTCTCGGTCACCCAGTACTTGCCGGGTGTGGCCGCGCTTTACCTCAAATAAAGTGGCTGCTTCTTGGACCCGAAGGTCCAGAGGAAGCAGCCCGGCAAGTACTAGGGCCGAATGCAACGACGCGGTGCGGTGAGTTCGCGCAATTTTCTGCGCGAAGCCACGCTGAACCGCATCGAGCTGCCTTCGGACCAGCAGCTTCTTAGCCGCCGGCGCCCACGCACTCGCTGCATACAAAATGATCGGCTCCAACACCGCCAGATACATCGTTCTGATCACCTCCGAGTTCAACCCCCATGATACTTTCGCGGCCCTGCACAATTGACCATAGAGGCCTTGGGCCTTGCTGCTCACGCTCTTCACGTGCGTGTTGAACGTGAGCCTATCGTCAATTGTCAGGCCGAGTATCCGAACTTCACGAGTTCGACAAAGGGGCTCTCCGCCCATATTCAATATTGGGTTGTCGTACTTGAGTTTGTTGGTGAGCACCATCACATTGGTTTTGTGTGGTGCAAACCTCAACTTGTTTCGGACCCCCCAATCGTGAAAACCCCTCAAAGCCCTTTAAACCCCCCTTTTAATCGACTTCTACGAGAGGCAGGGAATACCTTAGTCCTATTCACAGTAGCCCGAGAGTACAAGGCTAAATGTATAACATCCTAACTAGCGCCATTTTGTTATGTCGGTGTTACTTGCTAGAAAAAAAGCCTTAGGAAGATTTTTTGTAACGAAGCCACGGAACAAGCGAGACCTTCACCTGATGGTAAACTGTACGCCTGTCTATAACGTAGCGCTAGTAGATGATATACACTTCAACATATTCCACTCATCGCCTTGAGGCATAAAATATTAAGTTCCGTTACTCTAATAATTTCACTAGCTACAGCGCCCTTTTAAACCGGAACACAGTAACAATTGCAAACTAGTGTTTGTCAGCTGCAATTAACGCTGCGTCGGTAACGACCACACCATCCGCAAAATATATACACAACACTGAAACCGACGTCTTGGTATATAATATTTTAGGTCTTGTGTGTTACCGACAATAGACACTTGTGTAAAAGAGATAGAGAGAGATATGAAGATGTGAGTTAACAATACATACGTTCACCATGTAATCAACTTAATGGTACTAAGTTACGATGAAAGAGTAACTTAAAGTAAAGACACGAGGAAGACGCTTATCAGGTAAGTGATACGTACTACTCGTGGAGATTGTTGCTTAGAAATTGTTTAAAAGACGCCATAATGTGTAAGTTACACCATTACATAACAATGTGATGCTAATTAAGATAATAAGTCTTGTTACCGCGGTAAATTTATTAGTTACAGCACCTTCAAAACCGATAGAATCTGCAGCTAATGAGAATTATATACTGCAGCACATTGTAATCGTCGTCGTAATACATAAGTTGTTACGTCTCGTTACCGCAGTAATTTTACTAGCTACAGCACCTTTTAAGTCGATTGAATTAGAAGATGGATGGAGTTGGAATGATGCATGCTGCAGTACGTAGTTATCGTTGTCTTAAAACATAAAATGATAAGTCTCGTTACCGCAGTAATTACACTAGCTGTAACACCGTTCAAACCTTATACAATGTGAAGCTAATTAAGATGATATATATTCGCCGAATACGTATGATCTTACCAGCGCGTATCACCGCCTACCACTCTAGAAATTTCTAGATTATCATTTAATTATTAGCGATGACTCATTGTCTATGTCCAGCTGTGGACGTCTATGGGCTGATAATGATGATGACTCATTGTTTACTCTAAACTCGTCGCCGGATACACGACCGTCGGCGCGTCGCTCTCGAACGTTCTAGTACGATATTCGATCATTTTTGTAACATTGTTATATATTCAAAACTAGTGGTAGGTCTCTGTTGCCGGAAACCGTTTAGGTGACCACCGCAGCGCCTATTGCAGCCGACAAACAGTACCGTGCAAATATTGCCTTGATCCAGTTTGAAGGGCGCTGTTGATAGTGTAATTACGGGGGTAACGAGGCTTACGATTTTATGTCTCAAGGCGATGAGCGCAATAAAAATAATAAGTAGCGTCACGTTTTTATGGACAGGATTATCACTTACTTTCACGTGAACGTTTTGTTCGTCTCATCACTTAATTCGATAAAAAAAAAAGTCGTCGCCGGATACCTGACTCATGTCGCATCGCTCTCGAATGTTCTAGAGCTACATGCGTTCATGTAAAAATTTTTGTATACACCGTATTATGTATTCTGTAACCGTCGAGAATACGGTGATCGAAGAAGTAAAAGAAAACGTCTACTTGGCCGAGGTAACTTCGACGAGGAGATCTAAAGTCAGCGTTTGGAAACTCCTCCACATCTTCACCTCGCAAATACCTCAATATCCTGGATGAAAGTCAATAACCAGCTTATATTCTCCTCTTTCACCTACGGAAATATAGAAGCTTACCATCGAGCTGGTCCACCGATTCAGTCACACAGCGAGAGATGGAGAGAGCTATACACATACACATTTCTTCAAGGATCCAAATCAGGTACCATGAAATTTGACGGAGAACTTCAGTTGCCGACATAGAGCAAGATGAAGTGGCAATGGGCCAGCCACGTCTGTTGTATTAATGAAATCCAGTAGGGGAGGAAAGAAAGGAGGAGTACTGGATGTAGAAGTGTAGGATGCACTTCCTCCAGATGGACCGACGATATCATCAGAGCGGTCGGAAGTAAATGGTTGCGAAAAGCTGATGATCGCATTTGGTGGAGGACATTGGAGTAAATCTATATGCAGCAGTGGATTAACAAAGGCTTATGATGATGATGGTGATGATGACGACGATTATGATGATGACGATTATAATGATGATGATTATGTATTTATAATGAATTTAAGGAAACAAATAGACGCAAAACGTACAGGTATAGTTGTATGTACCCAGTACAGAGGGATGTCCACCCTTTGTGGTTCTAGTTAAGTAATAAACTTTACAACGGAAACCGCAAACAAATGGTGCGAACACAATGGCTATGTGTGGTCAGTGTTTATCAAGGCAATTAGCGGGGACCGACCGGGTTTCCCTGCATCACTTTAATTACGGTGAATACATTGAAAATCCATGCGAAACTTCATTTGGACATAAAAGAAATACTGAAAGGAATTGATTCCAAAGCACATTTCCACCTAGACAACCTAGTGTTGCTAGTATACTGGATGCGAGCAGCGCAGGATCGATCGATGTGAGATCTTTGGGGGAGAATTATGTCTGGGCGTCTGTCGATTGATAATGATGATGATGAACCTAGTGTTGGTAGGTGATACCAAAGACCATATCGTAGTAGGTTTCTGTTGACTGAGACTGTATAGGCAGGTATCACTGCCATTCTTGTTATGCCGTCAAACAGTACTTCAAACTTCAGTTTAAACAGGGCATATAATGATAATGAAACAGTGGTATACAAATACTATATTCCGGTTTGAAGGGCGCTGTAATAATAATAATATAATAATAATAACAGCCCATTTACGTCCCCACTGCTGGGGCACAGGCCTACCCTCAATACGAAGGCGATTGGGCCATAGTCACCACGCTGGCCCAATGCGGATTGGTGACTTCACACATACCTTAGAATAAATTCTAAGTCATGTGCAGGTTTCCTCACGATGTTTTCCTTCACCGTTTGTATTTCGCTGCTGTAACTAAAGTCTACAAATGTACATAACTTAAATATTAAGTCATTGGTACATGCCGAGGTTCGAACCCGCGACCTTCGGAATGAAAGCCGCACGCTCTAACCATTAGGCCAGCGAGCTACTTAGGGAAAGAAGGGCGCTGTAGCAAATGAAATTACTATGGTGATGAGTATTAAGATCTTATGTCTTAAGGCGAAAGGCACAATATGTTGCTGTTTATACCAATCTAGTGTCACGTTGTTATGAGTTGGCGTATCACTTACCATCATTCTCCCTCGTCACGCTTCGTAGAACAGAAGAGAACAGGTATACATATAATTTAGAATGGAAATAAATAGATTGTGATCAGCTGCTTAAGACCTATAATGCTTAGATACTGAGACTAAACCTGTCAAGTCTGTGTTTGTACCAGTGAATGCTCAGAAAATGGAGAATGTTGATGATTTAAAAGAAAATGCAAAAGGGTGCCGCATTTGTTCAACAACAGGCGTCAAACGGACCCTTCGTCCCTTAATCCTCATAACAACAATAAAAATGAACGCGAGCAGAAGGGGATGTAGCGGAAAAATCGTCGGCCGCCGCAGATGCGTGGAACGGTCGCTGCGACAAATTGTTTTATCGGAAATTACCTTCAGCAGAGGCCGAGGGGTACGTTCGCATGTTTCTAACGGAAACAACCAAATTATATCGCATACCACCCCGGGGTAAGTAGCGGATATACAATGCACCACTATCGAGACGAGTGGGACCTTCACCTGGTGCTAAGTGATCCGCCCGCCTATATCGAGGCGCTAGTTAGAATGACATATACTAAACAATACCCTCATCGCCTGAGCCATAACATGTTGGACTCGTTACCATAGTAATTCTACTAGCTACAACGCCCTTCAATCCGGAACACAGTGTTAGAATTTCTGTTATTCGGCTGCAATAGATGTTGCGTACGTACCTACCTCGACAGTCTCCAGCAGCAATGTATAGTTAGGTCTCCGTTGCCGGAGACTGTCTTGGTACCACCGCAGCACCTATATCCTCAGCCAAATAGTAGTGTGCAAACACTACTATGATCCGGTTCGAAGGGCGTTCTATCTAGGGTACGTGGGTATTGAGATAACATCTAATATCTCAGACGATGAGCGCAATGTGGTGCAATAAATATCATTCTATCTAGCGTCATGTTGTTATGGGTTGGCAGATCACCTAAAATCAGGTGAAGGTCCCACTCGTATTGTTGCTAAATTGAATATTTTTTTTTTTTTATGTACTTAACTCAAAAAAGTTGTGTCAGTTAAAAATTTGGTTTCCTAACAAAACAATGATAAGATTTAACCATAACATTAACCGTTAAATTTGTAGCAGTAGTTAGTTCGTTAGATTAGTTAAAAGGTAATAAACCTATAGATGTAAAGTTCAACTCTAAAATTATTAATCTAGAATTTAACCATAAAATTTAACTGTAATGTTCCTTCCCAGGGCAGTTAGGCTAGCTATCGAACTGCGTAAATACTAAGACGTTAGTTACTGCGTTTACGTATCGGTTACTTTATCCCTTAAACTTAATTGAAAGTCCGGCCATGCCGTGAATATTTAAGTTCAATATGGGTAACTTTGTTCAACCCTAAACAAGCACGGAAGTAATCTTAAGTTATTCAAATCAATTGAAGAGTAATTTTCCGGTCAATTGTTCTCCATCACAGCTTATGCGATATTAAGTTTTGGATCACTTATAAACTGTAATACCCCTTAGATCAGTTATAGTACGGTTTATTTTTGGGTTTAATGTGCAGGAAATGCCTGCGCATACCCGTCCTCGCGGAGGCAAGGACAGGTTACGTCGGATTTGCACCGACTAAAACCCCCACGATGTTCCACCCCGTCGCTTTATGTCAGCGACCCCGCCAGCGCCGGCTGCAACATGCAGCCCCACCTCGAGAGAGAAGAACCCCTCCTTTTCACCTCTGTAAGGGCACGACGAAATACACAACGCGCTTTTCTCTCGGGCTCTTACAGTCACCTGGGCAACGGATCCCTCCGAATCCGTCATCCAGAAGCCATGGGAGCCTCAATCGCAGAGAGTAAGGAGAGCGACGCATTACCAATACTCCTCTCCATCCGCGACTCCACCTCGGTTGCAAAGGGCTGTATAAACCTGCCATTGCAGCCCACCGGCACAAATCCGAGGTGGAGCAGATGAGGATGGCTTATACCCCTAAACTATTTATTAATAATTAATAAAAACATAACTTAGTTATTACACAAGTGTTACCGCCTCCGATGAACATCGGAACCTCTTTGCAGTACAGAGGTCTCTTTGGGCCGTATACCTTAAGGTATAGTTATTGCTAAGGTCCTTGTAATAGCCCAGGTAGAGGACCAGTTTCTGACCTTTGTACCCTACTGTCAATATAATGTATTAAATAGTATTTTCCTACTGTGACAATGAAAACAATAAACAAATAAATTCATAGGTTCGTTTGCGAACAAACTGGTACAACTAAGCGGTTCATCAGAGATGCAGTGTGATTTCACCCCCAATTAAGTTCGTTATTTATGCATTCGGTTAAATTTAGTAACCGAAATCTGTCGGGCATATTCTGATTAAATAAATCCGATACTGTGGCGATAGTAGTCGATTAAAAATATTCAATTGTACTGAAGCAACATATATGAATCCCTGTATCGCTAACATCTTTATAAAAATTGGATCCAGCAGGCGTTGTCTTGCAGCAGGTCCAAAGGCGTTGTGAGGGGCAGTGTACAATTTTAACCCCTAAGCATCTGGTGTAACTCTGCAGCTGCTTCCGAAGCTTTTTTTTATTCAATGAAGCGATGAGACAAGCGGGACGTAGTGGTAAATGACAGGTCCGCCGATGACAACGTGGCGTAAGTTAGGATGGTATACACAGCACCACATTGCAATCGTCTTGGAATATACAATATCAAGACTTGTCGTCGTCGTTACCCCAGTAATTTTACTTGCTACAACGTCTTTCAAACCGAAACAGTAATGTCTACTCACTACTAGACGCTCTCCGGCAAAAGAGACCTACTACCAGTACAAATTTCAGCTGATTAACATCCCTTTAAGGTTTTCTGTAATGAATTGAAAATGTGCTTTATCATCTATATAGATCTTTATGCCCACTGTTGGGACTCTTTCGAACACCCTGGCGAAGTAAAAATTGAAGATGATACTTAAAGCATTAAACTACGAGATCTCTATACGGATTCAAGCCTGGGCGTTTGTCTTTATTAGTGGATTGGTTGTTTTTAAGTTATGACGCCCCATCATCAACCGATAGACGTCCACTGCTGGACAAAGGCCTTCTCCATCCGCGTTGCTCACATCCAGTGGGTTTCCGCGATTCTCACCAGATCGTCGGTCCACCTTGGGAAGCCTCCCAACACTACGTCTACCGGTATCAGGGCATCACTCGAGGACCTTACTGTCCCATCGGCCGTCCGTCCTTCGAGCAATGTGCCTGCCCACTGCCACTTAACTCCAGCAATCTTTTGGGCTATATGGATGACCTTAGTACTTCTGCGGATCTCCACATTTCTGATTGTATCGCGCAGAGAAACTCCGAGTATAGCTTTCTCCATTGCCATTTGGGTGACTTTGAGCCTTTCTTTAAGTCCGACAGTAAGGCTCCAAGTCTCGGTTCCGTATGTCAATTCTGGTAACACTCGTGGGTTGAAGACTTGTGTTCGGACACTTATGACGCTTACCATATCTAAAATCATAATCACTTTACACCAGGTGGTGTTGTGGTCAAGCACGAATCTATATTAAAAAAGAAATATGCTACGCAGTCACCACGCGGGCCCAAAGCGGATTGGTGACTTCACACATGCCTTAGAATAAATTCTAATTCATGTGCAGGTTTCGATGTTTTCCTTCACCGTTTGTATTTCGCTGTTGGAACTAAAGTACGCCAATGTATATAATTTAAATATTAAAGTCATCGGTACATATCAGGATTCGAACCCGTGACCTTCGGAATGAAAGCCGCACGCTCTAACCATTAGGCCAGCGGGCTACCTATTCACTTTCATATTTGGTAGGAAATAAATAATACGAGTGCCGCAATAATAAGGCTGCGCGTAGCCCCCGCTCGGAACACGAGTATTTGGCAAGCGCGACGAAAGCCTTGCATCATATTCAATGAGCTGGGCAATCGCCATGGTGGCTGGTCTTTAAAACCGTCGCTTATGGAACAGATTCCCCATTAAATCCGCCGGATGTACAGCTCGCTACATTTTAAAAATGTTTTCGACCATTTCAGTTTCATTGTATTTCGTACGGCGCGAACGTTGCGGTTTACTGACATAAACTTCGTTGTGTATTCATTTTTTTTTTTTTTGTATAAAATCAAACACATTTTGTAACTTCGACAGGTGTAGCAGGTTTTTGGCATAAATAAAACGGATGCTGTTAAGGTATTTTTATTCCTCCCTCCTTATTTTCCTGTCTATAATACCAAAAAAGCATGTTCAACTTTGTTTACCTTCCTCCTTTACTTCGCTTTCTGAGAGTTGAAATCGATAAACAGTAATTATTATTGTATTCCGGATTAAAGGGCGTTGTTTGTGAGTAACGAGACTTACCATCTTATATCACAATGCATTGCATATATCGGCGGGTGGCTCTGATTATCCTCGAAGTATGGAGGTAATTTGTATATTACAAAATATCAAGTGTATAGACCAGGAGGCAGAATAACAGTGAGTCATTCATCATTATTACCATCATCAGTCGGGAGACGTCCACTGCTGGGCATAGGCCTTCCCTAAAGATCTACACATCATTTGTTAAAGTTCATTGAGACGGGTAAGTGGAAATCTTCTCATTATCATCCTGAGAAGAAATCGATCTTTTTTAAGGTTTGTTTCTATCAAATCTGGTGCAAAGGTTATTCATATGCAGCGTGTGTGTCAGTTTGTCGCTGATATCTTATAGGTTTCTTGTGTACCAGGGCCAGCCAATGGCGTGAAGTCAAATGGTCCACATACACTGATACCGTGCACGCAATTATCATTAAATTAAATTTCCATAACAATTAAACATTGATTATTATTAGAAGATTTTAATGTAACTAGAACAGCAGTCAATTCTATCAACTGCCGAGCTTTTAGTAGTTGTATAATATTTACGCAAATATCATAAAACAAAATGAACCACTATAACTAGAGCCGCAGAGTTCGTATCTGATACCGTGATCGGACTCAACAAAATGTAAGAATTTAATTAAAATTTCGCTTAAGGCTTAAAAACAAAATCGCTTGAAGCGATGGATTTGTATTCATATCGTGGAGATATACTTTATTACTGTCATCTGTCCTCTGAATTTTGATAAGCTACAGCTTTCAGCTCAATAAGAGGGCTTCAGTCAATTTCACTCAAAGATTTGACGTCTGGAGGAACGTGATTTCGTTTGTTTAGCGACTGCTCAGAGTTTATGTACGACTTTTGAAATTACTTGAAATATAACTTTCATTGTTTATTACTTTGCCTTAGTATTCATTCGATTATTTAACTAACCGATGGTAAAATGTAAGTAGTTTAACCCGGTGTGTAGATTTCATAGTTTTTTTATTCAAAAAAATCTAATAATCATCAATCAATCGCTTCACTGAAAGGCTGCCATCAGAGAAGAGTGGCGACGTTGTGTGAAGCTTGCCACCGACATCTGAAGTGATGACCACGACCACTCTGTCAATAGTGATACCGACAAAGAAGAAGAAGAAGAACAAGAAGAAACACAACTTAATAAATAGTCAATTAACTTTATATCGATCTCTGAAATCATAGCATTAGTAACAAATTTTTACTTAATGGTTATGTTAGTAATAAGTATTTCATGCTATTTAAAATTAACTTATTTTAGATACTATTGTAATAATCTATCGAATATTAGTAAGTTACTTTTAATTTAATACTTGGATCCTTTTTTTGTACCTAAAAATGACTAGCGCCGCAATAGTATAGAACTTGACTAGAAAACAGTAGGTTAGTTATATTTTAAATTAAACAGCACATAAGAGAGTCGTTTTTTTTTATATTAGAATATTTTCAAAATATAGTAGTTTTAATATCATTTCATTTGTGTAGAGTAGATGTAGATTGTCTGCTTGTCTATTAGTCTTTAAATGAAAAATGAAGCTTCGTCCTCCACAGTCATTCAATGAAACAGAACTTGAACGGCATCGGATCTGCATTCGCCGTCCAGACAATAATATCGATGATTTTCAACGATAACGATCCACTTGTCTTGAGGGTGCATTGTCACCAAGTTAAAGAATAATATGGACCTCTTTTTAATAGCCTAACACTCACAATTTTATATACAGTTAAGTAACACCGAGGCTGGGAACGGTAAAGAATGCTCGATGTTACGGTGAACAATATGAGGGTGATAGTTACTCAGATTGATTAGATAACTCTACAATCAACCTAAGTCTTCAATGAACCATAGACTTTTGTGTTACAAGACTACCACTTAGCTACTGAGCCATAGAGACAGTTAAACTTATTCGTATCAGAGTCAATTTAACGGACTTCTACTGTATTTGGAGTTAATCGTACATTGAAAACGATCTTCAAGTTATTATAGTATTGAATACTACATTTAAATAAAAGATGCTAGTAACTGTGATCCTTTCGATCCTGGCAGGAATCCTTACACGTTATTTTACTTGTATACATATATATTTATTTATTGATACACCAACAGCATAACATATTATATACTATCTTACGTTCTAGGTATAGTTTATAATATTAAATATGTATGCCTATTATAGGTGTACACAGCTTTGACCATAGTTACACATATATAGTATATGCTATTAAAATATATATTAGTTTATTTGACCATACAATTGATACAGTAGTGTTAAACATAGTATTTATTAAAAAAAACATTTATATTTTGTTTATTTATTCTAATTTGTTAACATCAAACAAACTTCGATGAGAACTAGGAAATCTACATCAACATACGAAGTGGAGGCTGAATAAGTTGAGGAAACTGAAACGTAAATATAACATATACGTACATGTCTAATATCGAAATAAATATTGCTATAACATAGTATAAATATTAATATATGAGCTACATATCCATGTTATTATTACATTTTTATTCAGCGATCGGCGAGCATTAGTGATGCGATGCGTATCTAAGAGGAGCGATTGCAAAGCGAGCGATCTTCACAGCATCCTTTCGAACGTGTCTAAGGCGTTAATGGCGTTATAAATACATCTATTGTTTAATATAAATATATTGTTTATTTCATAGTTATATTAGTACTTAATTGATAAATTGCTTTACTTGTATCACATAAGTCCTAGGCTTGTTTCCGGCACTACAGTTAGTAGCATTTAATTGTCCGTTTGGTCTACTCCATTTCTCTAAATATGTTACGTCATGGGGTTTCTCAAAAATTTGACTAATTACCATTACTTTTTACCTTACCATATAGTTACCATTGTTGCCAACATTGTTGTTACCAACATGTTAATCTGCTGCCATAATAGCATTGCTATATTTCGGCTGTCAACATATGATAGTTTTGCGAACACGCTTCTTCATCTACGACCTTATTTTCAGTTAGCATCATGTAAAGTCAAGCTTATTGTATAAAAAGCCATTTCATTTGATATAGTGTTACTATATTTTCAATTGTATATCATAACACAGCACACTGTTCCATAACCCGCATGCCAAGCGAGGCAGTATGTCCTCATTCAGCAGTGGACATCAAAAGGCTTGAAGGAAGATAAAAATAAGTTTATTCTTTCACTACTTTATACAATAACCTAATATATTCATATTGCTATAAGTAAAAAATAACAAAGATCGAAAACTCCCGCATTAAAGGTACGATATAAGCGTTAATATAATACTGTATTTGTAAGGGAAAAATGTTAAAACCACCCCCGAAAAGGTCTGCGGAGCCAATATGTTGCATTGAAAGTCACTTAGTGTAATGCGTGAGGAAAATTTGAAGAATCACTATTCCGGCCTTGGAAAAATAATTTTTTTTGACACACCGTATAACATTCACGTGAATTGACGTGTCATATTCAATTCATAGGGTATACGAGACGACCTTACATAAAACAATAATACAACTTTTACTTTTTATTCACGAGATAGATATTTCCAATTTGCATGGTAACTACTCGTATGTTTGTTCCTTTAATATGATCACGAATAATATGAATCGAGGGTCTAGTTTTTGTGTGAATGTTTTTGTTGGCAATATTATACCTCAAAGTTTCTTCACATCATTTTTGATCAAAGTATTATTTTTGGTTTCATTTCATCACTTACTAACTCGTATAATACCAGATATAAAGTATAAACTTGTACGTTTGAAAATGTCTTAATACTGACTACGAGATGAATGCCTTCGCGTGCGTTCGTGTATCGGGAAGAACAAAGTAATTTAATTCAAGGAACAATGTACATAGGAATCCGTCGGCTGAAGCAGCGACGTCGCTCCTAACGTACAAAGGTGTCGCTGATATAATTTTCACATACAATAAAGCATTTACTAAAATGTGAGGACTTTTCGGAAATTCAAACATTCTCCTGGGGGAGCCCGCGGGGTAAGCGTGTCGCTGTGGGGTGGATTTTCTTTAATAAAAATATATCCGCCTACCCTCGCCCGCAGAGATCCGTCGGACTGACAGATTGTGTAATAGAAAAGTTCGTTCGATATTTCGAAACTTGTAACTTAGAATAACATCGTTGCTTACACGTTATTCTGAAGCGTATATAGCAGTGCTGTTTGTTAACTCTGTTACATCTCAGCGGCATTCGGCTGAACCGTTTTTATCTGGTGATAGGTGGTAGGTCTCTGTTGCCGGGGACCGTCTAGGTACCACCGCAGCTCCCATTGCAGCTAACAAACAGTACTGTGCAAACATTACTTTATTAAGCTATTGAAAATAGTGTTGTAATGGGAATGAACACTTTAAGTTTTAAAGGCTCATCATTCTAACGTCTCGATCGTCACATGGTCGAATAAAAATAACTAGGAACATTAAACTCCTTACATTCAATATCCTTTCTATCAACCTACTTTCGAAATTAAGACGGTATCTTAAACGCTTTCATCATCATCAGCCGACAGACGTCCACTGTTGGATAAAGGCCTCCCCCAAACATCACATCGATAGGTCGAACACGTGATGATATGTTCAGTGGCGTGTATAGCTTCTTTGATTTTCGAAACGGAATCGCTTGTGCCCTAATCACGCAGAATTACGTGTAGAGGTAACGTCGGCAAGGAGCTGAGGTTAATAAGGATAAACGTATGATAATGTGACGGAGACGAGGTGACGGTATCTAATAATCCTTATCAAGTGAAACGGCCCATAAATGTACACCAAGAGCTGTTTTAATTACGCATGGGGTCTTAAAGATTTTACTTTATATATAAAGGAGGAGGAGGAGGAGGAGGAACACATCGCGGTAAACGCGTCGTAAAGTCGTACGTTTACGACTATTAGAAAAGATTTACTACTTCGCAGGCAGCTTTATTAGGCTCCTGTTTTGGATGAATATACTGTTTACTTTAATGTATTCTATGTTATCATTTGTAAGTTATTTATTAGTTAAGTTACCTGCTTGTCGTTCTCTTACATGGATCCTCTAATTAGATGACTATTCTGTCTCCAGTGAGGAGTTATCCGACTCATCTATGATCATTTTACACTCAGTGACGTCCGCTGCAGTGGCTTGCTCAAATACTAAAACATCATGATCATCATCATTAAGTGCCTCTTCAAACTGAAGTGTGGCGATCAGATTGAGAAAACCAATTGGATCCTCAGCTATTCTTTCAACTGATGGTATTTAAACCGGTATACTCATTTATGTCATCAAACCATTTCTTGCGCTGTCTACCAGGTGCACGTTTTCAAGAATTTTGCCCTGCAGGATCTCATCAAGGGATCCTCTTTAAACATTAAAACAAACCTTCCCTACTAAAGCTTACTTCAATTGACACCATACCTTTGATTATTATGTTCCCATCTGATAGTCATCGGGCTATGAATGAAGTTCAATAAGCTGGAGAGATAATGATGAAAATGACGCATGACACAATGACGGTGATAGGTCTGTTATAGGAGACCGTCAAGGTAACACCGCAGTTCCTATTCTCGCCGCCAAACAGCTGTTTGTAAACGTTTATGATTTCCGGTTTGAAGGGTGAGGTAGCTAGTGAAATTGATATGGTAAAGAGACTTAACATGTATAAAGGCGATTTTATGGGCAAGAGTATTGATAGATATTAGAAGAGCGTCTTGCTATTTCGTAGAATAAAAACTTTAAGTGATGCTGCCATTAATTCTTAATAATGGATAAAGATTCTGGAAAACGAAAGGTGGGGAGGAATATCAGGGAAAGGATTGGCATATCTGGGGCGACCGAATCGGAGACAGACAGGACTGTACCACGCTGATCGCCAACCTTCACTAGTTGGAGAGGCACTTTTAGAAGAAGAAGAAGAACATTGATTCTTTAAGGCTGTTGACGGCGAAGAATGGTTCTCTAGAATATTTAAGCTGTCACATATTAATACCTAGATCACAGCAATGCTGTTACGGCAGCAGATCTACAATATGAAAATATAATAGTAACTATCCAGTCGGCTATGACAAACACTATCGTCGATCTTATTCCGTATCATGTGGCCCAGGAATTGAATTGGGAACTGCTGTTATAAAACAAGCAGTTAACCACTGAACCACGGAGACAGTTGATCTATCCAATGCTTATTATAAACTACATAAACATTAAATGATTATTTTTATCCGTACAGTTTATCCGTAGAGAGGCGGGCGGTACGTTATACTCACGTACCCATTGTTCTGCTCGCAACTGCAGCGCTAATCCACTTGCGTTCGACTGAACAAATGGTATTGTTCGCGATTTTTTTTTTAATTTTTTTTTGTACGCATGTCGCGATATAAGCCACCTGTGGTCCAATAGTTCACTATTAATTCATAAAATCTGTACAAATTCAGTGGGATGTACAACAGAACAGAAGTAACAAAATGGAATTCGCTTTAATAGTTATCGTTGCGTTTTGTGTTTACATAGAAATTTGTTTAGCTGGTAAGTTTATACCTACAATTGTTATTAATTAACCCTAAAGTTAGATTGTCTGGTTCCTATTTAGTTGATAAAGCGATCTTCATTTATTCCATTTTATTAGATATAAGATCATAAATCTTGTTTCTAAATATTAGACAAGCGTATTTTTCTTTAGACTTGTTTATCATCATCAACCAAAAGAAATATTTACTTTTCAAGATTACAATAATAACAATTCTTTTGAACTTTGCTTCAAAAAAATTTAATATATATGAAGAAAAATGTAGAAAATTTATATTTTTTGTGTAAACTCTATGCACGTATTTTGGCTCAACCTTAGTTCAATAAATTATAAGTAGACTCTGATCTAAGTATTATTCATAAGTATTTATCAATGTTGAATATCTTATTTTAGCACATCAGAACAATGAATACAGACATCACACAACACGTCTAAATGAAATACCGAAAAGATTCGAGATAAAAGATGTAAATGCTCGCGCTGAATTCAGAAAGTACATAAACGAAATAAACGAGTTAGCGAAGAAAGCAAACGTAACGGTTAAATACAAAGTGAAAGTGGAAGTATCGAAACCAGAAAAGAAGCACTTGTGGAGAAATAAGAAGATGAGTAAAGGTAAATCGAAAAAGTACAACGTACCATTGAAAAAGAAGAGCATGAAGCTGTCTAATTTCGAAATGATAATGAGAAAGCACGTCGAAACGATGGCGAAGACAATGGTGGAGGAAGATCAGAACCCGGTGACTACGGAGAAGCAGCTTCAAATTCCTATAACCAGGTCGATGTTTAACGGAAAGTATAAACCTATAATAGGCCATGTACGGACCAACTATAGTAAAATCATAAGACCCGTGAGGAACAAAATTATAACATTAACAGTTTAAAAATCTCTGTATTTTGTAATTTTTTTACCAACGTTTAGTACATTTTATAGAAAAAAAATATACACTGTCATAAAGGTATTGAGTTTGATTTATATAGATTATGTATAGATTTGTCTGGAACAAGTGCAATTGTTTCAGATGGAGATACATTCATGAGCTGGACTTTACCAGCGAACCCGGATTTTTCCCACCGAGATCGAAGGTGATTTTCCTAAAACCACACTCTTCGTGTTATTTCAACTATAATGACGATTTCATCACCACTATTACTGATGCTGTGGTCATGGTCGACTATTGGATCAATATCATCTAGTTTGATATCATACGCTATTTTGAAGAACTTAAGCAATATTTGTAACTTTGGTTTTAAACTTTAAATTTTTTAAATTTGTTCTTCAGGAATATTTGATGTACTAAAGCAATCAATGTTATCATTTCTACTAATTGGTTAGCTGTTCTAGCTGGTGGTCCCAATTGCCATTCTTATCATCTTTTCCCTAGATTTGATATATATCCTGATCTTTTCTAAGAGTTCTTTGTAAAAGTTGCCCTGGAGATTTTCTAACCAGTCTCCTACTCCTGTATAAGTATAAAAAAATTTCTTGAAATATATTCACAATCATTTATGACGAAGTTAATATAAAGATGTGGAACAGTATTTAAAGCTTTTTTTTCGGTTGGATAGATGATCTATTTAATCCTTGGTATTATCGAGAAAAAATCAGAGTAGAATAATCTTAGATTTATATCGACAATTTGAGGAAATTTATTCAATGTAATGAGGTTATCACATCGAGTTTTATACTCATGTAAAGATGAGTAATATTGAGTTTCCTTTCATGTAATCTGATCAGGCTTACGAGCGGTAAATGTTGTGCTCTGGTACAACTTAGCTGAAGATGCATCGCGCGATAGCCGCCGGCACTTACCTTGTTCGCGCCGGATGAGGTAGTGGAGAGAATCACATATCGATAAGCGTTTCATTTTCAAATTTATCATGAATATAATAAAAGTAGCAAAAGTAGTAAAGGCGTGTGAGGGGTCGCTCACAACAACTCACGGGATCCAAATCAGCCTTTCCTGCTCGTGGTGCACTCTGCTAATTAACAAACTGCCGTGGCTCCCACCAACCCGAATTAGTCCAGCGTGGTAGGAAATGTCCCTAACCCCCTATATGAACCCCTACAAACGTGGAGATCTTTGGGGGAAGCGTATGTCAAGCAGTGGACGTCTATCGGCTGATGATGATGAACAAAATTACAAGTAAAAACAACAACACGTATACGGATAAGAATAAGGATAAGGTAAGTCAACCTTATTATTGATGATAGATTTAGATAATAGTCGGTGATAGATTTTAGGAAGGTAAGATAAAAAATGTTATAGCAGAACGAATTAGACTATTTATCAATGTTGAATTGGTGGTGAATAACATTTTTGCTCGTAACAATGTGGTGCTTACTACATTTACACAAGTAGTTGCATCACTAGTTACAGCGTTCTTTGATTTGAATCCTCTGTTATATTTACGGATGACTACTTACTTCTCTGGCGTATCCACCAAAGTGAGTCTTAGTCTTCAACACAAGAGACCGCCAGCGTTATGTCTTGACTTGCCAGTCCATTGCTCAAGCAATGGACTGGCAAGAGGCTCGCGTAGGTCCTTCTCTTATATCTCAGCGATATCTGACAGGTTGGCGTCCAATTGAGGTTCCAAGGAATGGTTTTTTGACGTTACGATCGTCTCCTATCCTTAACAAGTAGCCCATCCAGCGAAGTCTGTAGCCTTTTGCTTTTCGTATGATGTTCAATTCGCCAACCAGCCTCTCGATTTCCACATCGATCGGTCCTACTCTACTCTGATTCCGGTGCCTTGCTAACGTCCGTCACGGTCAGCACAGCCTCCAGAACCGAAAGGCACCAGAAGTCGTTGTTTGTAGGGGCTCATAAGGGGGGATTAAGCCATTCCACCACGTTGGTCCAATGCAGGTTTGTAGGGCCGAGAGCCTCGTTTGTTGATTAGTAAGGTGCACCACGAGAAGGTGAGGTGGGCTTGGGTCCTGTGAGTTGTTACGCTGGACCCCTTAAACCCCCATGCATTACGTATCACAATGTATAATATGTTCATTGCATTGACGACACATTAAGCCAAGGAATTTCATTAAATTTAATTAGATATTATTATTAAAATGTAGTAAGGGTACAAAAAAAACTTATTATCTCCAATTTAAAACTAAAGTACGTTACAATTTCAAACGCACGTCACTAAAGTAGAAGGCGGTACATATGGAAGTGTTGATGTTATCGTTGTCGCTTTACTTCCAGTCGAGTATCGGATGAAACTGACTTGCGCGACTGATGTCACCAACTTTCAATATATTTATGTACATTCTTGTTTTGGTTAGACATCACAAACTGGACACCAGATTTAGACTCTAGAGATTGTATGTCTTTCGCTAAATAGGCTAATTTTTTAACCATAATCTTCTTCTTGATAGACCTTGTCCCATCTTTACTTAGTGTTGGTCCTCCTGGTCATTATTCTAAATCTATCTGTATTTTGTGTCAGCTTCTGTCAATTTGTTATTATTTAGACCTTTATTGATCATCGTGAACCAAGTAGTTGAGGGTCTCCCAGTGCCTTTCGCGTTGTTGGTCTTCACGTAACATGATCGTACCAGAGCAGCCGCCTCTACCATTTATTCTTGACCATAATGTCATATAAATTTAAGTGATATTTTGATCGAAGTGTGGACGCTAAAGACAATATGGCTCTTATATGTATAGCTGATGGAGAACAGCTGTGCTATTATGCTGTAGATTGAAGCTATCGAAATTACACTATCTATTTGGCACTGGAATCGAACCATTGACCTTCGCATCATGAGATTATGTAACAGCTGTCACGAGCCACGGTATCACAATTTTCATCAGTATCTTTTTTAACAACAAAAAAGTTAAAGATACAAAAAAGTTATTACTTCTATACTGAAAACAAATTAAACGAGAAGAGTCACGTTTTTTGGATAAGTTTTAAGCGGAAGTCAATTAATTAGGAGTTAGGCAAGGGTCTGGACCTTTGAAACCTTTTCCTTCCGTTTAAACACATTAAAGGTCGATAGATTAATGAGCTTAAGGGTATATATAACATGAATATTTAGGTCGGACATTTAATGTTTATAGAGGAGAAAGCGTACTGTGTACACGACGAGCGGGACGTGCATCTGATGGTGGACCTGCCCATATAACTGTAGTTAAGATATTTACATTGCACCGATAGATATATCAAGTTTCTTCCTTCAAACCGTAACGCGGTACTGTTTCTCAGATATGAACCTTGCCTACGGTACTTAACAAAACAACAGGGAAGTATCTTCATAGTTATATAAATATGCTAATGTTTAGGGGTAGAAATTTCCGCTGTGGTACTTAACAGACCTCCTCCAGGCGTACCACAGTTATATCGTCTAATGAAAACAGATTCAATCCTGCAAATAGACAAACGGAAACGTTTATAAAGCTCGGGCGGCTGAAACCACTTACAAACCGACTCTGCGGGTTGGGTTTTTGCAATTAGTAATTCGAAACTAAAGACAACCCCCTGGGAAATAATTCATTACGAGCTTCGGTCAAACTTCCCCCATTCTGTTGTTTCAGTTTTGTATTGAAGTTGAAAATCTAAATCCCTTAAGCCCTCATTCGAAATCATCCGGTTCTATATGTTCATTACATTATTGTAGTCTATTCAATTCACTGTCGATGATCAGGGTTTTTTTTTATCTTCTTATCAATCCAGTGATTAGTTTTTCTATTCCGAGTAGCTTTTCCGATTTGAAGGGCGTTGTAACTGGTGAAATTATTGGTGTAATAAGATTTGACGTCTTATGCCTAATGCGACGAGTTTGTATTTGGGTTTTGTGTATAACTTAAGCAGTGCCACGTTATTATTGGCCGGTGTATCAGTAATCATCAGGTGAGGGTCTCGCTCGTCGCTTCGTCGGTAAAAGAGATTATAACAATAAAAAAAAATGATGTCAAAGGTATCCGCGGTCTCGCTGCGGTCCCTTTGATGTTCAATCAGAGCCGATTCAAATTTATGAGCGCGAGGTGAAAGAAAATGTTAATTTAGTAACAGAGTAACTCCGAAATTCGATTTGGGAACTTTTCGCCTCTCCTCCGCAAAATATTAAAATTTCACCCCCAAGTCGGCCATTTTTCTTTTTCGGTTTGTTTAAAGCGATATCGCGGTGGAGGATGTTTAATATCGAAAATATTTCCTCACAGCTACTAACATTCAAATCTATGATGTATCGTATCAAGTTTTTATCAATACATAGACTCACACTTGTCTATCCATCACAACCCTTTTTTTATTCTATGAAGTGACGAGGAATTTCACTAGTTATAGCGCCTTTCAAACCGGAACATAGTAATGTTTGTATACTACTGTTGATAAGCAAAACTAAGAGCTGCGATGGTACTTACCTAAACAGTTTCCAGCAAGTCGCCTAATATATGACGATTGAATTTTAAGATGATATATAGATCTATAAATACAGGATGTTGTAATATAAATATATATAGGAAAAATAAAAAAATAAGAGGGGTTTCATTGCAGTATTTGCTTTTACAGTTGGCTTAATATACCATTTCACCCCCACGCTGCTGTGAAATGCGAGTTCCTGTGTGAATGGAATATAAAATGCTCGTTAAAATTCTTACAATAAAGGCTATTTGTAAGTTAGTTTATAAAGTACATCCCACACTTAGATTTAAGATGACGTAACTTAAAATACCTACAAGCTGTAACTTAAACGTGGACCTCGCAGACAGCGGAAGAAATGACGATGTAAAGGAGTGGGCCAGACTTTAATACCATCAGGTAAAAAGAATAACTGAGGATCGAATTAGTCTCAATCTGATTGCTAAACTTTGAAGAAGGCATCTATTGATGATAACTTTACCATCACCATCATCAGTCCATAGATGTCCACTGCTGGGCATAGGCCTCCCCCAAATATCGCCATGTTAGCAGGGATACCTATGGGTGAATTTGGGCCAATTCCCACCACGCTGGCCCAATGCGGGTTGATGGGAATGTGGTGGTTACCATAAAGTTTATTCAAAAAGCTTAGTCTCAAACCTGTTGTAAAAAAGAATTAAGAAGGTTCATAGAAGAATTGTTTTAACTTTTATTCATTTCCTTTAAATGGCTACATTTCAGTTAGATCACTTCCGGTCTAATGAATAAATTAAAAATATTCTGCAAACTGTGTAGTCACAGTTTTACTGGTGGTCTCTGTTGCCGGAGACCGTCTAGGTAGGTACCGCTGCAGCTTCTATTTCTGCAGACAAACTACTATAAAAACATCTGCTGTGTTCCGGTTTGAAGGACGCTGTAGCTAGTGAAATTACTGCGGTGACGACACTGAATATCATATGAGTTCAAAGTGACGAGCTCAATGTGGTGCTGTGTTTATCATCCTAACTAGCGCTACGTTGATATTTAGTTATCCGGCATCAGAGAGCAGCCACCAGTAAATGCCTTCTGAAGCGTTTTATTAATACAAGTCGGTTCCCGGAGACCTTTTTCTAGAAACTTCGTCGCGTACTTTTTTCCCAACAAGTGAGAGTATAATTTCGCGCGCCTTCCCCGACTCCTCGCCGTGAGAGTGCAAGCGGTGGAATTAAATCAAAAAGTTACTGTGCTGCCGAATCAGGAGACCCTTGTTCGTGGATACGGGTATCGGAATGAAACGTTTTAGGGTACCGCCGCCGGGGGCTTTGTAATTTATAATTTAATAGGGGTGTGATTTGAGTTTAGCGTAGCATGTACTCTACTTGTATACATGTGTTTAAAATCACAGACATTGTTCTCAAACTTACACCCACCCATCAAATCAAAGCAAACCCTTTTTTAATGGACGAAGCAACGAGACGAGCAAGACTTTCAGCAGCTCTTAAGGTGGCGCTAGTTATGCTGTTATACACAGCATCACATTCTGCTCATCGCCTTGAGATATAAGGTCTAGCTAGAGCGCCCTTCAAACTGAAACACCTGTCTACACCTTACTGCTTATCGACTGTTAGAGACGCTGTAGTTGTACTTAAGTGGTCTCCGGCTACAGACGACTACCTTACTTTTTCTAAACTTTACTAACCAGATTTTTTTTTTAATCTTCTATAGTATGTTCATATGTATTAGTTATAATAAATAGCCTATATCGCCCCTTTAAAAAACCCCTCCCAACGACCGGCGACCCCGACAAACCCCTGGAGCCCGGCAGTACCGGAGGCCAAGCTGACTGTAGCGCAGGTCCGATCGATGTGGACATATTTGTGGGAGGCCTATGTCCAGCAGTGGACGTCTATCGGCTATGACTGATATATATAAAAGATTTCTACCTATATAGATGCTCATCATGAAATCTCTGGAACCAGAGGGCTTTGAAACTTAGTATTCCTTTTGGCGAGTATGTGTCATCAATATGGTTACCACCAAAAGATGTTTCGAGAGTGTTGTTCTCAGCAGAGCAGGCGAGGAGTAGGAGGAGTACTTGTGACGATTCTGGCTTCGATTCAATCAAACCATATATCACACCTTAGTCTAGAGACTTGAATATAGATCAGCTCAGAACGGATTCTACAAAATGTTACCCCCAAAAGGGGTTGCAGGGTATTGCGCCTAGCGAAGCGAGACAGAAAAAACTAGTTATAAAAATAACTAAGTAACGTCTTAACTTGACCAGTTACAGTCATCATCAACTCCAAAAATCCCTTTTTTTTACACACGTATCAGTTAATTTGAATTTAGATTTATAATCTTAATCTGTACGGAACCCGCCGCTTGAATCCGTGTCGCGTTTGAACCAATCGTCAATTTACACAATCAACGCATATTCACCACCACGTCCCGGAGCTGGAAGTTGCAAATCCAGTTGGCTGCGAGCTCCGCGCGGGGAACTTTGTTCAGGAGTTAGAGCTCCATTTGACACTGTTTGATCCGAATGAAAGTCAACTCAGTTTCGAGTGTTGTTACTGAACAATCTAGATATGTTATATATTTTCTAGGGACTAAAATATAATCGTGAATTTAAATACTATCAGTTAAAAGCTGAGAATCGAATAGATTATCTCATTTGATAGCCAAACTTCAGTTTGAAGAGGACCACCACCAATGATGATGAGAGGAAGACTACTAAAAAATGTCTGAAAAAACGTATTGAAATCTATTAGGTAGAGTAATGTACTGAACGATGGCTTTTTGTATTATTGAAGTACATACCGCCACCATCACCACCACTTTCACCACTACCACCAGTATCTACGTTATTACAGTAACATACGAATATGTATGAAAAATTTCAATTTAGTTACGATATACCCTTTATCCCGCCAACCCGCATTGGGCCAGCGTGGTAGGAAATGGCCCAAATCCTTCCAGGTGAGTATCTTTGAGAGAGGCCTATATAGAAATACATCGTGACAGGTTTTTTGATAGCGAAGGTGGTGTGGGAGTGGAGGAGGAGTATCTTCGAAAAGGTATCCTGGAGTTGGAAATTATTGTTATTATCCTGGTCGAGAGATTTATAAGTAATACCACTGCTGGTAGGTCTCAGAGGCTGTCTGAGTAGATAGCGCAGCCGGCAAACAGTACTGTGATCCGGTTCGAAGGGCGCTGTAGCTAATGTAATCATTGGGGTAAGGAGAGTTAATACCTCATGTCTCACGGCGAAAAGCGCAATATGCTGATTCGCTTCTTTGAATTA
This sequence comes from Troides aeacus, assembly GCA_033220335.2. Classification (NCBI taxonomy): domain Eukaryota; kingdom Metazoa; phylum Arthropoda; class Insecta; order Lepidoptera; family Papilionidae; genus Troides; species Troides aeacus. The sequence continues at coordinate 10,800,817 of CM067280.1, forward strand.
AAATTAAATATCCTGTAACTCTTATTCCGTAGTTATTCTGTTGTAGACAAATTGAAGTAATTTGTGTAGATTTTAGAAAAATATGTTCCACTCTAAAGCGAGTGATCCGAAAGTGTTGTATAAATATTTTAAGTGAAACGCTTAAAATGAAAGGCGACACGAGGCCTGACGACGCGGCCGGGGAACTGGGGCGTTGTGCTGAAAACGGATTTGTGCCTAAGGCGTTTTGTTATTTAAACTCGCTGAAACTGTATCGTTACGCTTAAACGTTCTTTTTTTTATTCATTGTCGCGGCTATAAGAGTGGGACGTTCACCTGATAATGAGTGACACTCTCGCCGATAACCAAGTGACACTAGCTATGATATTATACACTGCCGCATATTGTGATCGACGATTTAGAACGTAGAATGTTGTATCTCGTTACACTAGTAAATTAGATAGAACGCCCTTCAAACCGGACCACAGTACAATTTATTGACTGTACTATACTCTAGGCGCTGCGGTGGTACCTAGACGGTCTCCGGCAACAGAGACCTGCCACCAGTTACGATGGTAATTGAAAATAAAAACTAGTTAGTAACACAATGAAGTAGGTTTCATAAGGATGCAATAACTTAGAAGTAAAATTATGCACATAACTTAAAGTTAAGGCTATGCTTGGAAAGCTACATTGAGAAGGAAGCCTTCATAAGTCTTCACAAACGTTCACATACATGCAAAGATTCACTTTGAAGAACTCTTTTCATTTTGGACGCCGTGATTAATGTTCCAGGTGTCTAACTTAAGCTTAATAAACTTAATATGTTATGTTCTAGACTTCCGGCCATAGTTAATAAGTTTCGTTACTTTGAATCTTTATTTAATGGGTGTGAGGATTCTCGCACAACCACTTATAGGATCTATGCCAACCTCACCAGCTCATGATGCACCCTGCTAATTAACCAACGAAGTTCTGGCTCCCACCAACCCGCATTCGGCCAGCGTGGTGGAAAATGGCCCAAATTCACCCATATGAACCCTTACATACGACATCCCCTACTGCTCACAGTACCGGAAGTCATGATGACTGTATGTGGAGATCTTTGAGGGTGGTCTATGACCAGCAGTGAACGTCTATCAGCTGATCATGATACCAAAGAGTAACATTCAAAAAATAAATACTATAAACTTAAAATATGTTTTAAAAAAAACAACAGTGGTAAAACCTTTACTTCACATTCACCAAAAGTTGCTTACTTCAGGGGTGAGTTGTGCATTTTAATTTAATAAGGGTTGAAGTTAGAAGACACTAAGAGGTGACGTTTTAAGAAAGTTTAACCCGACGGTTCACAATTAGCTTACAGGAGATGACTACCAGCTCATATGAAGACTAAAGTTTATAAGTATATTAAGTACTCGTGGGGAGCTCGGACCATGAGGATATTTTTTTTATAGATGGTGTTCAAATTATGAAGAGCAGCGCTGAACCATAGACGCTTGCAGTGGGCCTGGTTTAAAGGCTTCAAATCGCACAGAGAGCAATACAAAGGGCTTAGGGTTTCTCTGCGTGATTGAATCAGAAATGAGGAGATCCGCAGAAACTAAGTTCACCGACATAGTCCAAAAGATTGCTGGTCCAAGTACCAATGGACAGGATACATCGCTAGATGCACTGTCAGCCGATGGCACCAAGGTCCTCGAATGGCGACCATGTACCGGAAGACGTGGTGTTGGCAGGCCCTACCAGGTGGTCCGACGACCTGGTGAAGTCTGCGGGTAGCAGCTGAATGCGGGCAGCGCAGGATCAATCGATGTGGACATCTTTGGGTGAAGCCTATGTCCAGCAGTGGACGTCTATCGGCTGATGATGATAATGCCACGTTAATTCTTTCTTTAGATTTTTTTTCTCTAACTTAAAATATCATCACGACGAAATTCTATGTACTTGTTTATTTGTTTCTTTTATAAATTTTCAACCCCTTCTCAACTAAACACAATTTAAAAAAAAACAAATTAACTTGAACTTAAATTAGTTCATCAGTTCAACTGAGAATGCTTAACAGACTGTTACTGGTGGTAGGTCTCTGCTACAGGAGACTGTTCAGGTAGTCACCACTGCAGCTCCTATTGCCGTCAACAAGCAGTACTATACAAACGACTATGTTCCGGATTAAAGGGAGTTGTAGATATTGAAACTACTGTGATAATGAGACAACATATTTTAGGCGATGAGCGTAATGTGGTGCTATTCCTATTCTAAAGAGCGCTACGCTGTTATGAACAAGCGTATAACTTACCATCAGATGAACACTGCTTGTCTCGTATCGTTGAATGCAACAGAGCACCTATACAAGTATGTAGTGATGTATTGACGTTACTGTTCGGTAGTAAAATTGGATGCTGCAGTTATATCATTCGAGCAATTGGCACACACGACTACTTGTAAATAACCTACTAATTGCTACAGTAGTAATATTCTCTGAAACATATTACCACGGATGCAGAGTTAGATGGCTGCGTATGTAATAAACTGTACACGAGGAATCAAATTAAGATGTGTCAAATGAAGTTAAGAGTCGGCAACTCGCCGGAGACGCGCAGAGTTCACAGTTAACGGTTAAGTTAATTTGTAATCCCGCGGTGAACGACGTTCAGAAGTGAACACGTACTTAAATATCTAAATCGAAATTTACATATAAGAATAACCACTTACAAAAGTACCTTAAAACATCTGAAATCACAACATTAATTGACAACATCACCTGTCTGGTTTTCGAACCTTTTTGGGGACGAAATATTCGAAAGATACAGTACTACTGGGGGAAAGTCAGGTTTACGTGAGATTCTTACTCACTAAACCTGTTGAAAGAAGATTAACGAAAGAGGTATACAAGGTAAGAATGATTGGATAAATCGGTGCAGGTCGACCTAGGCGGACATATTCCGATCAAATCGAAGGTCCCCTAAAGAAAGGTCAGGTCAAGAGTACTCGCAACCGACGAGCATGCATGAAAACGCTCATGAAAGTGCAGGAAGCGAGAGAGGTGTGCCAGGATCGTAGCAAATGGAGGGAGGTAATCTCTGCCTACCCCACTGGGAACGAGGCGTGATATATGCCTGTATGTATAAAGTCTGTTTATTGGTCTGCATCAGTGCATTCGGAGAGGCTTCGGGATCTCTTATAGAACACATCGGTGCCCATCTACACTTTGTGTTACTCGTCTCTGAGGAGAGCCTCAACCTATAAGGCCCGCGAAACTTCTAGACCCTCTTATTTGTCTTCTACGACAGGTGGGGCTTACCTTAGGCGTATTCTAAGCTGTGGTTTTCGGAACTGCAGGAGGAAGAAAAACATGTAAGTGGGTAACATACATGGGGGTCTGAAGTCCATATGAAGTACAGCAAGTGTAAAGGAGATAGGTAATTAATACGTACCTGATTTCAATGGAAGACTATTAGCTATTCTAATACATAACTAACGAGACAATGCGATCATTCAGGAAACGGAACAGCTTCTTTATAGTTAGTATAGTTGCAGCAACCTTCAGGTCAAATAGCTTCTAAAAGTACCGGAACAAAAGGCAGTGGAATATCTCTGTTACTATTTATTCCAAGGAGAGATAATGGAAAAGAATTACATGTCGTGGATCCGGGTCCAAGAGCCCAGTATCAGAAGAGCTGTAAGAGCCACAATGGCTTGCAGCCCGATCATCATCTAGAATCTAGGAAAAGAATAGCACCAGGTAATATAAGTCCTTCACCACTCCGTCAGGAGTATACCGAGAACAAGAAGAATGTAAAGAATAATCCTATTACATTTTTTTTATATCCTTTCATTATCAGCCGATAGACGTCCACTGCTGGTCATAGACCTCCCACAAGGATCTTTACTTACAGTCTGCATGGCTCCCGGTACCACTGGGCACTTGGGACTGTTGTATGTATATGTTCATATGGGGGGATTTGGACCATTTCCTTCCACGCTGGTCTATAAAGGTTGGCGGGAGCCAGAGCTTCGTTTGTTGATTAGCAGAGTGCACGACCAGCAGGTGAGATTGGCTTGAGTCCCTTGAGTTCTTGTGCGGGACCTCTTACACCCCTTTATATTCGCTACCCCCTAAATAACCATTGTATGAAGTAAATGTAAGCATAGTAACCATTATGCAAACAATAACATTAACACAACCGTTCTGATGCTTTCATTTTGTGAAATTTCGGGTTAAATAAATATATTTACGCAAAGGCGAAAATTCATTTGTTCAATTACATGCCCAATGCAAAGTTTGAACAATACTTGAAAGTGTTATTATATAACAACAACATTGAAAAAAACCACAGCAATTCCTCAAGTGTCGAGATTATAAAGAAAGTCGAGGTATAGGATAAGACGAAGATTTTCTTAATCATCCTCCACCTTCAGTGTCATTGTATTGGTTTAATAGGAGAGATATTTCACAGTGAATCTGGAAGACGTTACAAATTTCCTTCACATCGAGGACGAGGACATTACGCTCCCAGGATTTAGCTCTCAGCTGATTAAAATTTCAAATGAGATTTTCAGCGGAACACAATGTTGCTTATAGCGTTTGCGAAGTGTATTTTATTCCGTTCAATTTAAATCTAACCTCAGTTTATGTACCGCTTTAATTTAGGTAGTAAATATTGCAAAAGTTACAAAAGCATAAGTAAAAAAAAAGTAATAGTAAATTATTATAAAAACTACGTCTATTTTAGTTTTGATCTTAGTCCATCGATAATATTCTCTAGAACTCTCTTCCTTAATTATAAAGAGGAATTCTTCGAAAAGACTCTTAAGTTTTATATGGAAGTCAGGACTATCTGGAGATTTTTCCTTACCAAAGCCACTTGGTGATCTTTCTAGACGTTGGGAAAGATCAATGAAAATTGCCCTTCTAATTTAAACTTGCAAATATTCTGTGATATTTCCTACTACATACCTTCATCTGATCACATGGGTAATTTGTTTTATAGTTTATTAAGCAAAGTATTTTTGTAAATTAGAGTTATAAAGTTATTTTCCTCACATTCTATGTTTATATTATTAGTGGAAATAAAGAATTTTGAATCTCATTTCTATTAGAAGCATTGATCCTACAATTTTCTATTAGTAAAGTAGTCTTAATGGTTATTGCTATTAAATTTTAACAGGCGCCAAAACTTAAAGTTGATACATTTCTAAATTATTTGCTTTTGTTTATTTAGTAAAACAAAAACACGAGTAAACAGGAGACTATTGCTTTCCTTTTTGAACCAATGTAGGATATTTACACAACTATAACATGACAAGTGTATGCTTAACAAGCATCATTCTTGGCTTATTGGATTGAGTAGGATACGAAAAGGTGTATATCGTGCTCGTAACAATTAAACGTATACTTTTCATATCTTATTCTTATTGTTATAAAGTTATACACATACGTTAGCATGATATTACCTTAACAAAAATAACCTTAAATAAATATTTAGTTTGATATGTGGAGACAGTAAACTTTTTATTTATTTTTCACACTCCAATACAATGTCGTAGAGTATATAAATGTTGCAAAAAAAACCCGATTCAAAAGGGTTTTATGTTTGGTTTAATATTTAATTTCTGTGCCAGTAGTAACCGTTAAACTACATATAAACGCTATGATTACTGTAAGTTAAATGTTTTACTAAAACAATAAATCAGAATTGTATAAAAATGTCATGAGGGATGACCCACGTAACCGGAAGTACAGAAATAGTAATAAATTAACTGCCACCACCGTGCAGTTCGTATTGGCAGATGTAAATGTAGTTTTTATTAATCCATTTAATACTGCAGATATTTGTAGTCTAAACATCTATATACATGTGTATGTATATATATATATATCTGCTTTAAAATATTTTTACCCAGTGGTGGTAAGTCTCTGTTGCCGGAGATCGTCTAGGTAAAAACCACTGGAGGCGCCTATTTCTGCTGCCAAACAGTAGTGTAAAAATATTATTGTGATCCAGTTTGAAGGGTGATGTAGCTAGTCAAATTACTGGAGTAATGACACTGAATTTGTTAACAGACATTCTAACTAGCGCGTTGTTGTTATGTTATGATCCCGATCGTTATATCGTTTCCTTGAATAAAAGAAAATAACTCCGTCTCCTCTGAAAAGGATATATTCAAACTCATCAAACCATTACGCTTATTAATACATATTTGTCCTCATATGAAGCTGAATGTCAGTGGGAATAGAACCCGCACCTCCTGGAGTCGTACTACAAACTAATTAAGAGGATATACATAGCAGTTCGTTGTATTGAGACATAACTCTCGTTATCTTTGTGATTTCACTAGGTACAACACCATTCAAACCGGAACACAGTAACGTTGGCACAGTACTGTTCGTCGACAGTAATAGGAGCTGTGGTACTTAAACGGTCTGACAATGAAAGTCTTTTTTTTCTTTAACCTTGGAGAAATGCCTTCGCATACCTGCCCTCGTGGAGAAAAAGACAGGTTATGTCGGACTTGCACCGACTAAAGCTCTACGATGTTCCACCGTCGTCGCTTCACAGCGGGGCCATGGGAACCCTTTAGCACACTTCTGCGATCCTGCTGAAACCCACAGCTCAGGAGAGAATACCTCTCCTCCCCTACTTTTCACTTATTTAAGGCGCGTCGGAACATACACCGCGCTCTCCTCTCGGCTTCTTATCGTCATCCGGGCTTCGGATCCCCTCGAACTCGATTCCCTGCTGCAGATCTGGGTACGGAGACATACCAACAACAAAGCATATACAGTATGTGCCCAATTTGAATAGATCACCAAATGTGAACATTTTAAAAGCACTAATTTCACATTTAGGGGATAGAAATGAACGCGTTCCGACATCAAAGGGGGCTGGGCTTTCATGATAATTAAAAACCTTTTAACTCTATACGCAAAAATAAACTATTCGGGTTAAAAATTTTCATAATGAAATAACTGTAAGTGATGGTTAAATGAATTATTAGTTTAAAACACAATCGAAAATTGGTTTAAATTTAACCATCTGAAAACATAGTTAAATATACTGCATATACTTTTACGCTGAGGTTAAGAACCTAACTTGTATCGGATCTGGTTTTGAATATTTCTTTAGAAGAAATTGTTTATAGTTAATAGATAAATGATCTCTGTGGTACAGTGGTTAAGCTTACCTTTAAATACGGAGATCCATGGTTCAATTTCAAGAGGAAATGTTGGTGGAATATTTTTCCTACCATAATAGGATTGCTTTAGTTATCAACATATAAGAACTAGAGTATTCTTCTCAATAAATATCTGATCCACGCTTATGAAGACTTAGAAAGCATGCGACAGATTTACAGACAGTTGAAGCTAAAGTTGTAATAAGGTGTAACAATAGTGTCGAAATTTACTTATTTTATAGAAGAAAGAGAGAGAGAGAGAGATAGAGAGGAATAAAAACAACCCTCACTAACGTACACTCGCCAACTCAGTGGTAATTAAGACTGAAATGTTAATGACGATGTCCCCTAACAAAGCTCCTGTTAACACTAAATTCAGCATTCTTTTTGTTAAGCAAAATGTAGGACGAGTCCTGCAGCGCTTAAATTATAATTTTACAGCGCCGGAAGCGCACAACCCGGATATAAGTCAGGCGACTGAAGCGTCCGCTGTAATCTTTACGAGCGAGCCGGTAACGTGTTGAATTAACTCGGAATTTATTATAACGGAATGACACTTCCGCAACTTTAATTTGTTCCCGCAGCGACTGCACCCTGTAAAGTGACAGGAAATATAGTTTTAATATATAATGACAAAGGAAAATATGTAATAAAGGATACGGGGAATGCAGCTTCTAGATTTGTTGCTTCCTTAATCGCATTTTACTACAGAGTAGCAGCACGGATGTACTAATACATCTATCACAACTATGACCTAGATAAGTAACTATGAAAAAAACTAAATATTATTTCAATTTATAAGTATTATTGAAAAGGCTTTAAAATGATTAATTTCCATTGAAATATATAACTTTTTCAATCTTTTTTTAGATATATTTGATTGACTTCAGGTTTCGCCTACATATTTGAAGTACCTTGAGTGAGAACACTTAAATATCGTTGTCACTTTCCACGTGTCTAAATAAAGACTTACGAAACACTTGAGAAGATCACTATATATTGAGTGATTTACTGAAGTAATGAAACTATATAAATTAAACAGTAGAAAAAATAAACTACCTATAGTTTGACTTCCGGTTAGTTTCTTTTGCGCTATTAATCTATTTTAATATCGCATAAACAATACTAGTGATACTTTACTGGTATATTACTGTACTTGATGTGACAATGAGTACTTCAAGTTTGTGATGAACTCAATAGTGGTTGTTACTTTCCATAATCGTGACTTCTGTATATGTTTTCTTCTTCTATTGCTTGTGTTCAAGGCTGTATAATATAATGCTGGGAGCTGCTCATCCGTTAGTAATCTTCGACTATAGAAAACCTGTACTTATAAGTTGTTGCTCTCTTTGTTCACCGTTATGTAATGCATGAAGTTTTCTTCAAAAGATATGCAAAACGGAAGTTATAATATTTTTAACTAACTTATAACATTAAAGATCTCTCACATAAATTACTAGCTGTCTCCCGCCCTCTTTGCTGACTAACACCCCTGCAATCTCTTCATCATCTCTTTGGGGAAGGAATGGTGTAAAATCCATTCTCAGATGACCTCTAAACGACAAACAATTCTTCACCAAATTTTCAATGTTTACGTTTAATAGTTTCGGTCTGGTGTTGAGTAAAGAAACCCTGGATATCTCCTATATATATATATATGTGTTTATACTAGAATAAAAAAAAATATTTCGTTATATCTAACGCGAAACATTTCATCAGTTGAAATGTTCGGTCCGTACTTTTTTAATTAAACGCTTCGTGTCCATTAAAACAATTCGCCGACCGGATATGACGCGACCTAAGCAAACAAAAAACTGGCCGAAGGTCCGTACGTTTCGCTGGCCATGTGTGTTAGTAAACTATACATACATATATATTTGTAAATGTAAATATTTACTAACTATATCACACAAACTTTCTTTAAACAGTAACATTTACCATGATATAACCTTTACTAGTGATGACCAAAGGTTCGGATGAAAGATTACTTGTGGCCGAGATGCGAATGTTGAGATGGATGAGTGGTGTGACAAGGCTGGATAAAATTAAGAATGAGTATATTAGAGGAAGCTTGAAAGTTGCTCCGGTGACAGAGAAATTGGGGAGCAAGAGGTTAGCGTGGTACGGGCAAATTGTGCGGAGAGATGAAGGAACAACAAAGAAAGTGATGATAATAAGCGTGGATGGTTATAAGGGTAGAGGAAGACCTAAGAAAGTGCGGATGGATTGGGTGAAAGATATATGTAAGAAGAATGTGAATTCAGATATGACGGCTGATAGAAGGATATGGAAGAGAAGTACATACTGTGCCGATCTTATATAGCTGGGAAATAGGCAGGAAGAAGATTTAGTAGTGGCAGGTCTCTGTTCTCTGGCAGGCCGGAGGCTGTCTGAGTAGGTACACCCCAGCGCCTACAGCAGCCGACAAACGTATCACTTATGTACAGATGATCGTCTCATCGATTAAATTAATAAAAAAAAACATTATATTATACAATTAAACAACTAGAAGAGTAGAAAGTTCTAACTGTAAGAGATACAGCGATATATTATATGTGGCGCTAGCTTATTGATATACATTGTAACACATTGCAAACGTCTCGAGACATAAGATATTACGTCTCGTTACCGCAGTAATTTCACTAGCTACAGCACCCTTTAAACCGGTTGACTGTCATATTCACACACAATCGTTTGGCGACGGAACTAGGTGATGCGATAGTACCTAGACAGATCCACCTTTATTAAAAGCTATGCATCCACAGGGAACCCTAAAAATAGAAATTCCATATTGAAAGCTATTTCAAATCGGAAAAGCTGTTGTCACTGAAAATGAAAAGCTCAAACGGTTTCACGTTCGCAGAGTAAGCGGGAAATGTGGAATATGAAAATTCTGAAGAAGGTTCTTATTAAGTTAACGTGAAGAAATCATGATTGTGACCTAAGTAAACACTTGTAAGGGCAGAAAGTTTGATATACCCTATAAAAGCAAGAAAAAATATTAATTCAATACTTCCCTCTAAGCTTAACACATTTTTGTAAGAAGGGTGTACCCTGCTGATCAACAAAGTAGGCACTGGCTTCCGCCTACCCGCATTGGGCCAGCGTGGTGGGAAATCACCCAGAAACCCCCATATGAACCCGTACATACGACAGCCCCTAGTGTCCAGCGAAATCGGAGGCCATGAAGACTGTATGTGGAGATCTTTGGTGGAGATGTATGTCCAGCAGTGGACGTATATCGGCTAATGATGATATTTATATATATATCAGTATATTTAAGAAGCGGATCGCATCATCTCCTCTATTTGGATGTGCCCTCATGATGACTTTCTTTGGAATCTGTTATGCCGTGGTTTCCTTTTACTTTCCGCATTAAAGCCTTTTAGGGCTTTAAATCCCAAGGCCATTTTAGCCTCTCCCAAACGGTTGCTCAGAGCAACAGGTCGCCAGAGCCTCGTCTGTTGTCTAGCAGGAAGCACCATGGTTCAGTAATACGCCACCCCGTCGCCATTATGGCGTGCAGGTGAGGTTGACAATAGGGTGGGACAAGATCATCAGAGAAAAATGGCGACTTGTTGTTAAGCTTGCGATCAATGCCTGAAGTGATGATCACGATGAAATATAAAAAACTGGAAGGAATTCTTGAAGGACCTTACTAGCATTGTAGCTAACCTCTTATGTTACACAGAGGTCCATCCATTACACGAGGTCCAGTTTGATTCTAAGAGTACAAAGCTCGTAACCCTAAGTGGTGACTTATCTTCAAGTACTGCTATAACAGCGTCACTGTGTAGTCTACTATATATGAAAGCTTTTAGAGTTATAAAGCTTCTTATTCTTTTCAAACGATGCTGTAGCCCTTAATGACTTTCCAGCTTCATTGAACTCAGGGCTTTATATGAAGTTCACCTGATGGTAAGTGGTACACGTAACCATAACAACGAGGCGCTACTTAGGGTGATATCTACCGCCCCGTATTATACTCGCATTAGAGGTTAAATCAATAATATGATTAGCTGTAGCGAACTTTGAACCGGAACACATTGATATTAGCACAGTTATGTTTGGGGGATGAAATAGGGGTTGCATTGGTGCCTACCTAGACATTCTCCGGCAATGGACTTCAGTTTATAACGGGAATCGATTTATATATATAATATCCCAATATGGAGAGAGATGAGAAGAGTACGGAAGATGCTATATACGACAACTTTACACATATATAAGAAAAAAATATATGTATGTTACCTATTTGACATTCCAAAGGCGAATGTAGTACACGTAGCATATTTTTGTGTATAACATGAAAAAAAAACTTGGTTTGCTTTTACGGTTTGCAAAGTAAAGCGGTATTTGGTACGTGTACCGATAACTGGATATAACGTATAGCAACAAGGCTTTCATATTTACATTTTATCCCTGACTCGTACGGAAGTAAGTTATACTTCCGTCCTACCATACCATACCAAATTGGTGAAAGCTACGTCTGATGAGTCTACCACCACCACTATGTAACTACCCCTAATGATAGGTAACGACTTGACAATGAAACTACAGTTAAAGGCAACAGTCCTTGTCTATAGATTTGAACTGGAAGACAGTAATGTTTGCATTACTGTAGGTTAGTAATATATGCTGGTGTAGTCTCTACGTAACGCAGAGATCTACTCTATCTAAAAAAGCTTTAGAAGATACCCAGCTTCTGTGAGAAGGAAAAGTTAGGATGGATTTACAACCTCTTCAGCATTATCGCTATTATAGATCAGATCTATGACCATCTCATACTTGACGTTCATCCCGGGTTTTCTAAGCAGTTCCCACCTTGAAAGCTCACGGAACTTTAGACCCTTTCAGCCTCCTTCTATCGTTATCATGATCATCCTATTCGTAATACCCTTGAGACAACAGGTGAGACCAACAATCACTAATATATAAGCTAGCTGTTCCCCGGCCGCTTTGCTGGCCCTGATATAGAAATAGACCGCAAATAACTTTCTATAGCGACCGCATAAATGAACGATCTATAAAATTAAAACAAAATAGCCTATGTACTACCTATAAATCATTCCGCGTTGAATGATCATGTTTATATGTCGATACGTTCACTTGTTTTTACGTGATTGGTGAACAAAGAAAACCTCCACCAGGTGGTCCCTCGATCGGGTGAAGGTTGCGGAAAGCAGTTGTGTGCGGGTAGCGCTGGATCGATAGATGTGGAGATCTATGGGAATGTCTAGCAGTGGATGTCTATCGACTGATGATGATGATGAGAACGGATTTTATGATACCTACTCCCCTCTCCCTTAGCTTTCTCAATAAGGGGGAAAATTAGTGACAAACTTTATATCAAAATTTCAACTCTAACTCTATACAAAGCGGGCGAGTAAATAATATATGTAATGATATATTGTAACCTTTATAAAGAATAACAGGCGAATCTCTCCGCTATATAAATGGTTAATATAAATACGTTAAGTTATACTGAAATGTTTAAACTTAAAGTAAATTTAACCGCTGTTAACATACTGCTGTGTTTTTGAACTTTCTTTTGATGTTTAATAACTTAAGCCAACTCACAGCGACTCCATTGTGATGAACGCGAACTGTAACGCCGTGCAGTAATCTCCTTTGCGAGCGGCGACGGCTGTGTTAAAACAATTATAACTTAGCGTACAACGTTCTTACTTAATTATTAAATAATTAAACATACGCTTGAAAAACACCTTCATTAATGAAAGCATTAAATTAACCTTAAAAATAGAACTTTATTATGATCAATGGATCTTATTGCTGGTCTCTCTTGTTAGGCATCGTCTACATCACAAAGCTAATATTTCTCCCGCCTAGTTTTCCTGTTTGAAAGGCGCTGTAGCTAGTAAAATTATTATAGTAATGAGACTTAAAATCTTATGTCTCAAATGGACAAGTATATTGTGAAAAAAGAGCATAAGGTCATCAAGAGTTCATCTCCTACAAGAAGAAGGTAAAAGCAGGTTAAGTTCAAACGAGATGTGGGTTGGGCTGTTTGCAGCGCCACCGTCGTTATTAAACAAATTTATCTACTTGTACTACTTTATTCAACTTTTATAATAATAAAAATAATAGTCCACTTTATCATCCCACTGCTGGAATAGAAAATTCAGAGAGACTAAGCAATTTATCGAATATACTGAATCCTCAAAAATTGTCATTAGAACAACGGTTTGATCACAATGTTTATATTCATAGGAAGTTCAAGCTCAGTGGAGGTCAATCCGATGCCATTTTGAATCCAAAAGCTATCACCAATTGAAACTAAAATGATTGATAGTCAATATGATATAGTAACATACTAATAATACATAACTTCGTAAAAATAATATAATGTACTTACTCTCGCGCTGTTTATTTGCCGAAGTAACGATTCAATGTTGCCTGTTGGCGAATTCTTGGCAAATAAAAAGTTTATCACTTATAAATGTTGCAAATCGAATCGTATTTTTACCATATTTTATGGGAACAGCTCTGAAAGATCAGTAAATAATGTGGCTTCAGCGATTTAATGGAGTATGCCGTTACACCGCATATATCTATAATGTTAGGATATTAATGTCACTGGCTACTCTCTTCTGCGGTTCATTATTGAAAGCCGTGTTTACCCTTAAGTGACTGCTGTAATCTTCAAATTATACTCCTGACTCCTCAACCTTTCTTCCTTCAGCTTGTGCCGTGGTAATTGGAATATTAAATCTTGCTTTAGCTATACTACTTCAAACCGAAGAATTGTAAACTTGCTTACTCTTTAAAGGATCTAATGGTACAGCGGCCTTATTATTTGAAAGTTAATAACTTTAAATGTATACTATTATATATATAATATTCATTAATGATAGTTATCATGATTATAGTAAGGAATATGAAGCAGTAAGAAAAGTCGTATCTTCGTATGATACAATTTTAATAACAAATTTCTTAAACATACCTTAGAGCTGGTCGTGTTTATTAATGTACTCTTTCATCAGTCGGATTTTGTATTCATAATCATCATCATCAGTTGATAGACCCCAAAGATCTGCACATCTATTGGTCCCGCGTTGCTCGCATCCAGTGGGTTCCTGCGATTCCCACCAGATCGTCGGTCCACCTTGTGAGAGGCCTACCAAAGCTACGTCTACGGCCATGTGTTCATTATCATCTGATTTTGTATTCAGTTAGTATTATTTTCTCACGGTGAGAGTTCATGCATCGTTTACGGTGTCGACAGCGATGGAGCAATATCAAGTGATCTCCCAGGACAGCCGGTGTCAAATAAACTTGAGATTTGTTTGAACTGGATCTCTCGGGAAATGCAACTGCAGTTTCCCGGCGAAGCGTTTCGCATTCTCCGCTCTCACAAATGAAAATTAGATATTCATGCGAAGTATTATCAATTAAGCGGGTACGAAAACGGTTTTAACTAGGCGCTAGTTAGGACCCAATATATACACTGCACCACATTGCGCTTGTCGCCCATAACAACGAGGCTCTAGTTAGAAAGGTATACTCTACCCCGCATTGCCCTCGTCGCCTTGAGACATCAACAACAACCGCTCATTAAATTTGGTTATCTCAATAATTTCCCTAGCTACAACTACCTTCAAACCGGACCAGAGCAATGTTTGCACAGCACTGTTTGTCGGCTGCAATAGGCGCTGCGATGGTACCTACCTAGACGGTCTGTAGCTATAGAGACCTATCACCAGTATACTTTTGCTTGTTTGAAACTGTACTTGATAGTGAGACTTGTCCTTTGTGTGCGATTTGTGGCAACTGATGGCACGCTCCTATATCTGATGGCAAACAGTAATCATCATCATCATCATCATTGCAACCGATGGACGTCCACTGCTGGACATAGGTTTTTTGTAATGTGTTCCACAAACCGCGGTCTTACCCTGCTTGAATTCAGTGGATCCCAGCGATTTTTTTTTGGTAAACAGTAATTTGAAAACATTCCTCTGTTCTTGCTTGAAGGGCGTTCCCTGACGAGGAAAATGGCTGTACGTGGTCTCCGGTCATTGAAGTAGTTTGCATAAAGCAGACCCAGGGATGGGCTATCCCAGCATAGCGAGGCTGTGGTTCCAACCGGAGATTCCGTGTTCTCTACAAAACGACGAAGATGACCATCGAGGGTGTTTTAGTGGGTAAAAATCTCCACATAATTCTGATTTCCTCCCAGAAAGCAGAGTACCTTTTCGAAGATTTCCCCCCCGAAAGAAAAAAAAAAAACTAGTCCCGTTGTTATGCGGGACCCCTTACCTAACTTTACTTATCACAAACTTTAGTATAATCCTATCTTAATTCTAGAAGATAAGCTTAAAACTAGGTATAATTGATTTTGTTCTACATCTCTATTAAATAACTTACTCATACCTTTCGGTACTTTAAAATTAGGGAAGCTTTTGTCCAGCAGTGGGCATCGACAAGCTGATGGATACAAGATAGTTTTTTGTTTTACAACTAAGCTTAGCTTATATCGTAATGATCGGTTTGATAAATGGAAACTCCTTTTATTGTAGTTGCTTACACTTAACTTGATCTCTAAGTAAATAGGAGCGATTACTTAGGGACTACTTATTGTGAAACGGGAAAAAAATTGTGTTCCTCCTTTACATTTTTATCAGATGAAAGCTCGAGACTTTTGTAGGAATCCTTTGATGTAGTAATGTAAGCAACTTGTACTCTTCAAGTGGGATGAACATAAAAAGACTTTTCTCTCTCAGATTTCTATTTCTCTTAGTTCATTTTCGAATATTTATTGTGGGAAATGTTTTTCGTGGGTACCCTCCCTTTTAGTCGGCTTTTACGACAAGCTGTGTGTGCAATGGTAAGCAATGACAGTGAGGATATCCTTGTCGTTCAGGATACCGTCCGCTGTTACCTTTATATTATTGCTGTTGTCGAAATAAGGTCTAAGTTTAAACCAATTTTATGATGACATCCTTAAACTGTTCCCCTTTTTCTACCAACTTTCTTTGTAAGAAAATCTTTTTATTATCGATTGTGAACAAAATATAATATAAAGTCGTAAAATTATAAAAGGCTCCTACATTTTCTTGAGAAACAACCCCGTGTAAGGGATATCTTAGAACGGATAGTAAACATCGGGAGTGCAGGCCATTAAAGACATCCAGTTAGGTTAGGTTACACAACAATTAGAAATTACTTTCAGGTCTCTGCCGTCTGAAGAATAATGAGAAGGAATAATGCTAATTGATGACTAGGTCTAAACCTGATGATAGATATCTTGAGTTCTAAAATTCTGAATCCAGTTCCTCCCATTCATTTCAATCGCTTCATCGCTTTCTTATTACACAGTTATGTTTGTAACCTACTCTTTTTAGGGTTAGACTTTAGTAGAAATATAGCATTCTCCATCCTCCACCATTGCTTCGAAACGATGGACAGAGTAAAGATACCTTTGCAGAAGTAGTTTTGATACACCGTAGACTGGAAGAAAAAAGAATATCTCAATATTAGAACAGTTGCACATTAGCATCTAGGTCTCGACTATTTGCTACCAGAGATTTCTTAGCTACTTTGGTCACTTTTTCCGCCGTGCTCCCGATAGCCTAGATAAAATGATAGGTTATAGAACCACCATGGGGCCACCTAGCCAGGTAATGTCGCTCAATGGGTTTCTTCTAACATTTGTTAGAAAAAGAGTGGACTGGAAGACTGTAAAGAAATAGTAACGCTATGCAGGCACAGCACTGAGGTGATGACCTTCAGAAATGGAAAATACAACGAAGAAGACTTTGTAGGGGTTAAAACCTCTCAGCTGAGTTCACTAGGACATCATCCCTCATCGTACATCATCAGCTGATAAAGGTCCACTGCTGGACATAGACATCTTTCAAAGATCTCTACCGCGATCGATCCAGTTAGAATGGTCTCCGGTACCGCTAAGCCCTAGAAGCCGTTGTTTGTTGAGGTTCATATGGTGGGAGAGTTTGGGCCACTTCCCACCACGCTGGCCCAATGCGGATCGGCAGGAGTCGCTAATACAGTCTCCTGTCATAGAATCCTAATACTTCTGCGTTTCATTCCCCGATTACTTCTCTTATAGAAAAAAAAAAACTTATCCAATTTAATAGTTATCAAATGCTTGAAACGTTAAATAGGCTATTTAATGATCCCACTGCTGGGATTCGGAGACAGCTATTATATAGATCATTTATCTATCAAGCTGTAAGTGTAAGAAGGCCCGCACAACAACTCACGGGACCCAAGCCAACTTCACCTGCTCGTGATGCACCGTTCTAATCAACAAACGAGGCTCTGGCTCCCACCAACCCGCTTAAGGCCAGTGTGGTGGGAAATGGCCTAAGACCATGCCGACCGTAAGGGTCACAAGAAGCTGCTGGCTGCAGGCAGCGCCAGACCGATCAATGTGGATATCTTTGGGGGAGGTCTACGTGCAGCAGTGATCTATCGGCTGATGATGATGATCCACCACGCTAACAAATTGGTTACTTGAACATGTAGTATTTTCGTCGGCGGAAACTAAAAATTAATCTTGGGTCCTTTTGTGTCCTATTTTCGATCCCTTCATTAAGGCTAAGTATCATTACTTTACAATTTTCACTGGCTACAGCGTCCTTCAAACCGGTACACAGTAATGTTTATGCAACTGTATGTATGTAAGACAAAAAATATAGTACTTTAAATACCTGATATATATACATAACTTTAACATATGTATCTGTGTATCTGTGATACATATCTAATAAAGGTATCATCATCATATATATATTTATATACATGATGATGATGATGATATATATATGTATATATAACTAGGGTAAAGGATCGGGCTGGTTCTGGGGAAGTAGGACTGAGGCCGGAAGACCACAGATTTGGAGAAGCACGCTAGTAGTACATATTTGTGCCATTGAACAATTGTCAACATCAGCTGCGACCGTCGCTCCACCACCACCCCCCATCCAGTAATCCCCCGCCGTATCATTAACGTTATTATCTCTCACAAATCTGGAACAGAGTAATTACTTTACAGTATCTCCGAGTATTTTATAACAGCTATAAAATACTAATAAAATCCATCCTACAATTTAATGCGGCAGATTACAGTCGGAAATGCGAAAACCTATTCCCCGGCCGCCATTAATAAATATAATACATTTGTTGTGTTAACGCGAATAGAGGTGTGTCTACACTGTCTGAACCACGCGGTTATCCTAGTGGATGTATAACGTTTACCATCTCACGAATTCGTTCACCTGATGGTAAGTGAAACCCTTGCCCATAGCAATAGATTTTTTATGATGAAGATTTCGCCACTATTTATATTGACAACTATTGTAGCTTAATTTGACTCAGGGCCCGCGGACTTGGTATCCGCTAACTAAATAAAAAGAGAAGAGAAGAGAAGAGAGGAGAAGAGAAGGGAGGAGAAGAAAATAGAAGAGAAGAGAAGAGAAGAGAAGAGAAGAGAAGAGAAGAGAAGAGAAGAGAAGAGAAGAGAAGAGAAGAGAAGAGAAGAGAAGAGAAGAGAAGAGAAGAGAAGAGAAGAGAAGAGAAGAGAAGAGAAGAGAAGAGAAGAGAAGAGAAGAGAAGAGATAGGAGAAGAGAAGAGAAGAGATAGGAGAAGAGAGGAGAAGAGAAGAGAAGAGATAGGAGAAGAGAGGAGAAGAGGGGAGAAGAGAGGAGAAGAGAGGAGAAGAGAGGAGAAGAGAAGAGAAGCGAAGAGAAGAGAGGAGAAGAGAAGAGAAGAGAAGAGAAGATAAGAGAAGAGAAGAGAAGAGAAGAGAAGAGAAGAGAAGAGAAGAGAAGAGAAGAGAAGAGAAGAGAAGAGAAGAGAAGAGAAGAGAAGAGAAGAGAAGAGAAGAGAAGAGAAGAGGAGAGAAATTTCTCTTCTCTTCTCTAATTATACATATATAGATATATTTTAATACGAACGAGAAAGGAGACTAGTGAGAAAATATTGTATAGAAAAGGGTTGAAGAGGTGGATATTGAGGGTGTACGTGTATAGGTGTAGTAGTGATATGTAGCAGCGTGGCGCTAGTTGGGTTGGTATACATAGCACCATATTGCGCTCGTAGTCCTGAGATAGGACGTTGTGTCTCGTTGCCTCAGTAATTTCACTAACAACAACTCCCTTCGAATTGGAACACGGCGGTGATATTACGAAAGGTTAACCCCCTTCCCACCCTGATTAGTTTGTTAGTTTAATATAAAAATATTGAGATGAAACACCACCGATGCTGTTTAAATTCGAATTGGACGAGTCGTGTAATTATATTAATTTCACTGCTCCGCTTGTATCAAAGGGGATTATTAAGGGATGTTACGGGCGGCGTTCATTACTACAGCAAAGAGATTACTACACGGGCTGGCTTGAGCTCTCAACTGATTAAAAATTCATAGAGGGTGTCCAACAGAACAGTCTTTCGCCCGCTCCATAGCAAATAGCTTCTTACTTATCCACCCTACTTACGAAAATATATTAATTAATAGTTTCACCCTCGCCGCTTTCTTAACATAAACCTCCCTCTAAAAGACGAGAAATATATTTTTCTCCTTTGCAAGACTAATAAGTATTTATAGTTATATCTAAATCTTAAAGTTTACTGGTGGCAGATCTATGCCTAAAGTACCACCGCAGCCCCTAATCCAGCCGACAAATAATAGTGTGCAGACATTACTGTGTTCCAGTTTGATGAAAGCTGGTGTAATTACTGAGGTAACGAGACAACATATGTCTCAGGGGATGATCGCAGTGTGATGTGTATCATCCTATAACGCCACGTTACTATGGTAAAAAAATACCTACCCTACCGGTGAAAACGGGTGTAAACGGTTCCAAACAACTCACTGGGTCCAAGCCAACCTCACCTGCTCGTGGTGCACCCTGTTAATCAACACACGAGGCTCTGGCTTCCACCAACCCTCATTGGGCTAGTGGTGAGAAATAGCTCAAATCCTTTCCATATGAATCCCTTCAAATGTGAAGATTATTGGGTGAGGCCTATTTCCAGCAGTGGACATCTAGCGGCTGATGATTATTAGTGAATCACATCACGCAGATATAACACGACTTACTATCATTTCGCTAGCCCTTCGAACTGGAACACAGTAATGTTTGCATACTACAGTATGATAAAGAGTAGGAGAACATTTTTAGGTTTCCATCTTGGAAATGTAAACACATCAAAAAATGTAAAGTCATACATTTCGTGTTGCGCATCGGGAAATGAAAAAGAGATAGAAGACAGTGAGGACTCGACTGTGGCTCATGATGTGGGGCTCGTACATGCCACGAATAGTAAGTGAATAACTTAACATTCACCAGAACTTATACATACATAAATAAGCTGAATATTTTAAACTTAATCTTCATATATTAGGGGGACCGGAAAGTAATGTCGTTTTCTTACGCTAAATACAAACACACATTTTTAACGAGTCTTTATTTTTAATCAATGATGTATTCCCCATCATTGTCAATAACCTTTTGCCATCTAGTGAGTAAATTTTCAATCCCTGATCGATAAAAATTAATTGGTTTTTCGGCAAAATATCTAGAGATGGCATTTTGGATATCATCCAAATTTGCAAATGTTTTGCCACTTAAAAAGTGTTGCAGCGCTCGGAATAAGTGGAAATCCGATGGTGCAACATCGGGCGAATATGGTGGATGAGGCAGCACCTCCCACCCCAATTCATTAATTTTTTCTAGAGTTCGCCTTGCGCAGTGCGGTCTTGCATTGTCATGTTGGAGAATGACGCCTTTTCGGTTGACAATCGCTGGCCACTTTTCAATTAAAGATTGATTGACTCGCTGCAATTGTTCGCTGTAGAGGTCTGCAGTAACAGTTTCTCCAGGTTTCAGTAATTCAAAATGAACAATGCCGCGAATACTCCACCAAACACACAAAAGCGCTTTTTTGGGGTGTAAACCTGGCTTAGCAGTACTCCGAGGGATTTCATTTGGAGAGAGCCACTGCCTTTTGCGTTTTGGGTTATCATACAGGACCCATTTCTCATCTCCTGTGATCAAGCGATCAAAAAACGCTTCTGTGTTGTGTCGTTGAAGCAATAAGTTGCATGTGATTGATCGGTTAGCCTTATTCTGTTCGGACAGATTATGCGGGACCCAAACACCTGCTCTGCTTACTTTTCCAATCTGCTTCAAATGTTCTTGGATGGTCGACCAAGGTTTGTTGAGACTGTTTGACAATTCCTCGATCGTCTGACACGGATTTGCTTCCACTTCCGCCCTTAACACGTCGTTGTCTAACGCTGATGGTCTTCCTGATCGATACGAGTCGGAAAGATCAAAATTACCCGATTTGAACTTGGAAAACCACCTTTGGCATTTACGAATGTCCAGTGCATTTGGATAAACATCGCAAATGTTTTTGGTAGCAACTGTTGCGTTATTTCCCTTGCGAAACTCAAAGAGCATGCAATGCCGGATGTGTACCTCTTCTGGTATTTGGCTGGCCATTTTACCCAAAATTACAAAAAAAAATTGTAATTCAATTGTCTATAAGTAAAGAAATCACTATAACCTCACAATGTCTTTGGTACGCCTCTGAACAAAACAATGAGCTGACAAATGACAATCAAGTATTGGCATGCGCAGAAACGACATTACTTTCCGGTCCCTCTAATATATATATTTATATATAAGCTGTTCTCCGCCCGCTTGGCTAGTCGTAAACTAAAATTACACTTGAAATATTCCTCAAGAGCAACCGCGACCGCAAATGACTTTCCATACCAACCGTTACCATAGCAACTGCAAAAAGAAGTAAATAGCCTATAACCATCTACAAATCATTCTTCGTCAATAGCTTAAGAACCCATGCCATCACGTTCACTAGATTTCGTGTGATCGGTGAACAAACAAATCATTATCATTATGTATATGTAGATATCATCATCAGCCGATAGATATCCGTTGCTGGACACGGGTCACCCCCAAGGAGCTCCAGATCGATCGATCTTATGCTGCCCGCAAATTTACAGTTAGTGTAGTCTCGATACGGTCGCTTACTAGGAGCCGTCGTTTTTGAGGGTTCATATGAGGTGATTTGGGCCATTTCGCACCACGCTGGCCCAATGGGGGTTGGTGAGAGCCAAAGCTTCGTTTATTAATTAACAGCGTGCTCGACGGAGCAGGGGTCCAACCAAGCCTACCTCATCTGTTCGTAGTGCACCCTGCTAATCAACAAACGAGACCCTGGCTGCCGCTAACCCTTATTAGGCCAGCGTGGGGGAAATGGCCCAAATTCCCCTACAGACGACGGGCCTTAATGTCCGGCGGTGGTGGAGGCGACCCATTGATGTGAAGATGTTTGTGGGAAGCCAATGTCCAGCAGTGGAAGTCTATCGGTACATGATGATGACCACGAGCAGCTGTTGGCTTCGGTGCCGTAAGCTGTTGTGCAGAACCCTTTACACCCCTTATGCAGATATTATGTTATATTAATTTAGATTTGTTCAAAGTATATCCAGGCTTACTCGAAGTCTATCTCATCACCATCAGTATATCTCAAAGTCAATTGGGCAATTAGATAACTTTATCACTGTCTACTGAAGATGGAGTTGATGGCAGGATGGAAAAATAAGGATCCTTATTCTCTTGGAACAAAACTTTGCGATTCCTCTCGTATAACTTACTTAGACCAAAATTTGCGGGTACTTTGAAAATATGTACGTGATGGCAACTTTTGTGTTTCGCGCAAACATTGACCGTTGATGTTGTTATTAATAAGGGTAAACTTCTTATTTAACCACGATTGTTAGTTTTCATACATGATTACGAATAAGATTATCACTTATAATTAGGTGAACGTCCTTTTCGTATTATATAAATTAAAAAAAAAAAAGTTAAGATTGAATTTCATTTCATTTAAAATTCATTGGAAGTATGAAAGCATTAAGATGAAATATATATGAATAATAGTTTATTAACAACATATAAATTAAAAAAAAATGTATTTACTAGATTACTACATATTTATATGTATGTATATACAGTAGCTTTAATATTTAGCATTTTTACTAAATTTTTTTTATTCTACATAGCGAAGGGAGGAGCGGGACGTAATACACATGCCCATTATAACAATGATACATACTGCACCACATCGCCTGAGATATATGTCAAGTCTCGTTACCCCAGTTATTACACTAGCTACAACGCCCTTAAAACCGGAACACAGTAATGTTTGGACACTACTGTTAACTACTTAGTCTCTGGCAAGAATGCCTTACCATCAGACTAGTAATATAGATAACTGGGTTAAATAATGTCATTAATCTGGGCTTCTGAAAGTAATTACTAGTAATACATTAGTTAAATATAATATATATATATCCACTTGATCATAGTATTCCATATACCAGATAAGTATTGGGGTGGTAGAGTGAGGACAACGGGCCCCTTATACGCCGCTTGAAGTGTAAGAGGACCCGCAGAACAGCTCACGTTACCCAAGCCAACCTCACCAGCTCGTGGTGCAGCCTGCTAATCAACAAACGAAGTTATTGCTCGAACGAACGCGCATTGAGCCAGCGTGATGGGAGAGGTCGGATATCCCCTCCATATGAGCCTTAAAGAATGAGACCTTGCTGATTACTGACGGGAGCAGGAAGCCGCCGAATGCCAGCAAAGCAGGACCGATCAATATGGAGATGTTTGGAGGAGGCCTATGTCCAGCAGTGGAAGTCTACAGGCTGATGATGACATATCCTCTTATCGGTACTTCAAAAATGGTACTAAACTAGTTTTACAGAAATAGGTATTAGTAATAAAATCTAGGATATAAGTTCTATTATAAAACTAGTTAGTGGTAACACCCCAGCATATCCCATTTGGGGTAGGAATTTTGTAAAATCCATTGTAAGCTATCTCCTAAAGGGCAGAAGCAATGTCTCTACTAAATTTTGAGTGTTGATATCTAATAGTTTAGGAGACGTGGTGATGAGGCGACAAATCTCAGGGTATCTCCATTATAGATCACAGATAACCTAGATTTATTTAACACCCGGAAACGAACCGCAGTTAAATTTATAACGGACTATTAACCGACTGCAATGAAAGATTAAACGGGGTTATACAATATGGTGGAATTGGCACGTTACCTTGGCATCAGATACAGATGAATAAGGAGCTTTCTTAAGAGACTGTTCAAGTTTCCGCTTTATGAAAATGAGACCGAGTTGAACCCCATCCAAAATTACTTAACAGTTGCAAGCGCCAAATCATTTTAACTGCTTAACGGCTGTTTAAAACCATATTCTTACTTAACTCACTATCACATAAGTGAGTATCATTTTTAGATCATACAGACATATATATCACGCCTCGTTTCCAGTGGAGTAGCCAGAGACCACCTCTCTCCATTTGCTACAATCCTGGCACACCTCTCTCAATTCCTCCACTTCCATGAGCGTCTGACGGGAGTACTCTTGACCCGGCCTTCCTTTAGGACATCCTCGATGATATCTTCTTAATACTCCTAACTCATCATCATCAGCCGATAGACGTCCACAGCTGGACATAGGCCTCACCCAAATATCTCCACATCGATTAGTTCTGCGCTGCAGTCAGCAAGGCCTCCGGGACCGGCGGGAATTAAGGCTCGTTGTCTGTTCATATGGAGGGATGTGGGTCATTTACCACCACGCTGGCCCAATGCTGGTCGGTGGGAGCTAGAACCTCGTTTGTTGATTAGCAGGGTACACCACGAGCAGGTGAGGTCGGCTTTCCGTGAGTTTGTTATATGGGACTCCTTACACCCTATCCTTTCTAAAGGAAATCGTGGTGAGGAAACCAATGCCATAAAAACAAACAAATATTTTATTGATGATATACAAAACCGCAGCCATTTTCAGTCGACATATAACGTGCAATCATGACTAATAATCTGATGACGATGATAACTATGTTACGATTTGAATGGCGCTGTAGCTGATGAAATTATATAGGAAGAGTTTAACATCTTATATCTCAAGGCAACGAGCACAATGAGTGGTATATCATCAACTATCGATATTTTGTTATAAAGTGGTATATCAAATACCATCAGATAAACGTATTGCTCATCTAAAAATCCGTAGTTGTTCAGGAGGACTTTGACTCTCCTTATGAGAGACGGCCTCCAGGCCCAGTAGTGTCAATGAGTATCTTTACCATAAGTTATCAATTTCAGTCTGCAGGTAACTGTTACATGGAAAACTGCTGCAGCTTCCTTGGAATTATTACTTCCTCGGTAGATTTCTATAACACACCAGGGTTAGTGATGATGGAGGTTCTAACTCTTTCTTGCAAATGGGATGGCTTAATATTTGATCAAATTTTACTTGAACGGAATTTCTTCTTTTTTCACTCAATGAAGCGATAACGAACGACGACACATGGTAGTCACCTGATCGTAAGGATACTGATGCCCATACCAACGTGGCTATAGTTACGACAATATATTTAACACCACATTGCGCTCGTCGTCTTGAGACATTAATATTTAGTCTCGTTACCCCAGTAATTTTTTAACACCAGCGCTCATTAAACGGGAACATGGTAATATTTGTATAGTACTGTTTGTCGGCTGCAATAGACGCTCGGACCCACCTAGACGGTTTCCGGTAACAAAGACCTACCATCAGCAAAATCATTCATCGTTCGAGTAAGCCAGCTGTGACCCGCTCATTGTGGTGTCTGTATAGAGACCCTAAGGTCTATTCATATAATATTGTTTATATTTTTGTTAATAGTAACCGTCAAATATTACTGTTATTCTCGTCTCTATTGTTGTGGGATAATCATGTCGTATATTACGAGTTTATTATAAAGGTGACGTCGTATATGTTCCTCCAAATGGAGCTCTATATAAAAGCACTTGACACCGGATTACACCTTCCCCATTTCCTATTATGATATTGAAATTCCCGCGCGCACTCGGAGCCGCGATCGGTATTTCCAACATCCAACGCCGCTTTGATACTTATAGCTCACACTGCAACTTGATTGTCACCGGCAACATTTTAAGCTGTTCGAGTTGCTTTATAAAATACTTCTTTTTTATTAAATATTTAAAAGCTACCTTCGCTTTATCAGAAGTACTGTCTCTGTTTTTTTTAACATCGTCCGCAAGGGAACCTTTATTACATTTCATTACTTGATAGGAATTTGATTATAATTTCAAAGAGTTTTAACATTATTTAAAAAGACTCTCACACTTTTAATAGTAAGCTATATAATTCTTTATTTCTTCAGCTATTTGTCAGTGGAGGTATCATCAAAATCGGTTAAGCCGTTCCAAAGAATATCCAAAACAGACAGAAAGATATATAAATTTCCGTCTCAAAAGCACGTCTTTCTTTTATCGTCGCGCAGTTGAACAAAAACATCTAATTGTTTAATTTTAAGTATTTTTTGCACAACTGCAATAAAGTAGTAGTAGGAAAGCACGTTTCTTATTTCCTCTCTGAGTAATGGCTAAATTGAGTTACCCATCTTCCCGTTCCGGTAGTGAACGTATAAAAAGATGTAGCCCTCTCAAGTAACGCCGTGCCGATTTCCAACGAAGTATTTCTTTTATGTTGAAAATATGAAATAACGCCGTTCTTGTAACGATCGTGTGAAAGGTTCTTCGGAAAACCCCTTCGGTGTTTCAATATATACACATAAATGTATATATATATATATCGGCGCTAATATTTTAATAAAAAAAACTCGATTCACTGTACAAATGTTACGCTACCCCCACTACCGAAACTACATCACTAGATTATATAATCGAATATACATGATTTATACTTTTATATATATGTTGTAGTGTATACCATTTCAACTGTGACACCTTGAAAAAACTATAGAAGCCAACTCTGACTGGAATAATATTGTTATGAGTATGAGAAATCACTTGAAAATCAAAGTTGCAATTCGGCCGTAAATTCCATATGTTATAAGGTTTCCATAAATGGTACGCATTTAGGGGGTGAAAAGGTACCCATCTTGTATTTTAATCCATCCCCATAAATGCGCGCTTATGTTTTCACCCGGGACATGTTCAGAGTGAAATGACTTTTTCATGTTGTTAACTCTACCATAAAATTCAAACAAAAAGGCCCGCCGTTTTAAAAGGTATTCACAGTAGTGAACGAATTGATCGGACCAACAGAATTTACGGCTTTGTCCGATTTTAATCATAAAGTATGCTGCTTTCAACAATTAACGTCGGTAGTTTGATAAATAATTAATGAGGGTAGTACAACGAAACGGGTACGTCAGTAAGACAGTTGCAATCCAACGATCGCAGCGTGCGGACGTGCTTGTTCGCTTTATGGAATATTCGAACAGGAACACCGCCGTTCTTACTTCTGTAGCTAAACAGCAGTGTGCAAACGTTTCGTTCCGGTTCGAAGGGTGTTGTAGATAGTGCAATTACTAGTAACGTTACTCTGCGGTAACGAGACCTAAAATCTTACGAGAATCAGACGACGAGTGCAACATGGTGGAGCATATCCTAAATACCGTCACGTTATAGGCAAGCTTATCACTCGTAATCAAGTGAACGTACCATTTATCTCGATATTTTAATAAAGAAAGGTTTAACTAATCTGAAACTTAAGCTTCGGAATCGAACTTTAGATCTTTGTATTGATAAAGTAACTACCACTGCATCTAAAATACAATAGACGGTAACTTTAGTAAGTATATTAAGCATAAGTTGCAACTTAAGTAAATTAAGTAAATAAATACGATATAGTTAGGAGACGCACATAACAAAGTTTTTTATAAAGGTACGCGTCCTATTTAGTAGGTTGATTGACAAGTCTAATTTAATTGTACTGTTGTGGTTTCTACCCTTCGGACTTTGTATGTGGGGGAGGAAGCTTTCGAAGTGCTTAAGTAATCGATTGGTTTGGTTTTACTGCCCTTGGAGAGCTTTCATTGTGTATAAATAATGGATTGAGTAACTAGAATTCATTGGAAAATACGGAAGTTGATATCTAAGTTACGTAATGGTGTAGATGATTCAAATTCATTTCGGAGGTGGAGAAGTGGAGCTCATCTTTTTCTGTATACGATTGATTGTAATTTCACTTGGTTTTAAGTGATAATAAAGCCGAAAATAATGGAGTACTTTTGCTTCTGACAAATTTTTTACAGCATCGGATTTACAACGGCTAGTCAAAGGGTTTGAAAAAATCTTACGTGCAATCGAGGACCTCGAAGATATTGGCAATAGGTGAACCCGTGTGTGTGACCTTGTGGATGGTAAACCTGCAGCCGTGATTACTGTATACTGATTGTGAACGTGAAGGGGGAAAGAGTATTCTGGACTGTCACTTCACGAGCCCTGGTCCATACGAAATTGATCGACGAGACCTTTACCTGATAAGCCATACCCTTGCCTATATACGTGAAGCTAGTTGAGATCTTTTTAATTTTCGTTATACCAGTATTTTCATTAGCTACTACGCCCTTAGAACTGGAACATGTTAATATTTATACACTGCTGTCTGTCTCCCGCAACTGAGAACAACACAGTAAAGGTACACTGGAAAGTAGTCGACTAAATTATTAAGCAATATTGTAAAAACGCTCAGTAGACTTCAAATGGATATTCGCAAAACACTATATTTACTTTATGAGGTTTAAGTGGTCCCGTACAACAAATCGCAGAACCCAAGCAAAGCTCATCAGCCACCACCACCACAACACCACCCAATAAACTACAAACTAATCTCTGACTCCCACCGACCCCCACATTGGACCCCTACAAACGATGGCCTCTAGTGCAGGGCATGCTGACTAGGATGTGGGCAGCGCAGAACCCTTCGAAATGGATATCTTTGGGCAGGATTATGCCCAGCAGTGGACATCTATAGTCTGATGATGATACACTTTTATCTCTCTATCTACAGAAGCAATCAATTCTTCGCCGAGCCTGTGCAGTGGTGATGCGACAGTGTTGTACCGACATTACTCTATCGACTAGTGATGTGACAATGAGTGAACGTAACAATATATATAGAACGAATAATATTTATATATGCTCTATACAGTATCGTTTGACATACAGTATTTACATTCACGTGTGGACCCTCCAGATCAGGTTGCTGTCACATTCACAATACAGCCGCGTCAATGGCTGCTGATTGTCATTCCATGCTGCGGTTGTGTTGTATAAACGATCTATTATGTCATTTCATTCTGTACTCGGCTCCGATCTGAATCGTCTAATTTATGTTCAATTTGAGTACGTTTTACCACCAGTAAATATATTTAACATTTACTCGTGGTAGGGTAGGTCTCTGTTGCCGGAGACCGTTTAATCAGGTACCACCGCAACTCCTATTGCAGTCATGGGTTGCGAACATTACTGTGTTTCGGATTGTAAGGTGTTGTAGCTACCTAGTTAAATTACTGGGGTAACGATACTAAATATCTTAAGTCTCAGACGTCGAGCACAATGTGGTGCAGTATCATCCTGACCAGCGCTACGTTATGTGCAAGTTTATCACTTACCATCAGTTGAATGTGAGGCTTAAATGTTGATAATGATGTATGGTTTATTTTCAGTCGACAGACGTCCACTGCTAGACAGTGGTCTCCCTTAAAGAGGTCCACATCGATCGATCTTCATCAGATTGTCGGTTCACCAGGTGGGAGGTCTGCCAACACTACGACTTTCGGTACGCGGTCGCCATTCGAGGACCTTGGGGCCCTACGGCTGTCGCGTCCTTCGAGCGATGTGTCCTGATGAATGCTTTGTCGATGATATCATATCAAGATGAAAGAGGAACTCCAAAGCTTCAATTCAAGTCATATCAGTCCAGAAGTACGAATAGCCCAAAAATATATATCATAGTGCTGATAAGGAGTAACATTTAAAACTACATGTTGATGATAGACAATCATTAAGATGATTGAATTTAATATCCGGTACAAGGTAGTGAAATACTCGAGGTGTCAACATCACGTCCAATGCTGGACAGAGGCCTCCCTCAAAGATTTCTACATACAGTTAGTATGGCCTTCGATACTACTGGAAACTAGGGCTGTCGTATATAAGGGTTCATTTGAGGGGATTTGGGCCATTACCCAATGGCCCAATGCGGTTTAGTGAGAGACAGCATCGTTTGTTCATTAGGGGGTAGGGTGCACTACGACCAGGTATAGTTGGTTTGGGCCCATAAGTTGGGCGAAACAACCCCATCGAGGTATACTATTGATAAATCACAGAGGTGTATAAATAATTTTGTTATATATAAATATGTATTACTCGTTCAGAGGGCTGTACACCCTCTTCACACAGAAACAGCAGTATTTTTAAACACCGACAGCTGCCCGACATAACTCTATAAACACGGCGGTACGTAGCAAAAAATATGTTTTAATTAATTTTTTTCGCCTACCGTACAGTATCCGCCCTCATGTGTACTTTATGAATCCGCAAAAAAAAACCACCGCCGACGGGGATGCTGTTGCGTTTGAAGAACCAAACTGGATTGTTCATTGTGAATATTGTTGCTCTTTCATAACGCTTTAGAGGTGAAGGATTTATTATTCCTATAACAAATCGATCGGATTTCAAATGTCTCGGTTGCACAGCGGTTAGCTGACTCGTCTGTAAGGTCTCTGGTTCATTTTACATAATATACCAGAGGCGAAAGGATTCTCGCATAACAACTCACGGGATCCAAGCCAACCGCAACCGCTCCTGGTGCACCCTGCTGTAGCTCCCACCAACACGGTTGGGCCATCATGGTGGGAAATGGCCTAAATCTCCTCGTGTGAATCCCTGCCCCATCGATGTGGGATTCATTGAGGGAGCTCTATGTCCAGCAGTGAATGTTTATCGACTGATACTGATGAGCCTAATATTAGATTACGATCCTATCTGAATGAGATTTAGTCATTCTTAGAGTCCTGATTTTCAAGAAATCTATTTGTTGTTCTTTGAAGTTAAATTGTGGTCTTACTTACTCCGGTTTGAAGGCTAATTTATCCATTAAAATGGGTAGAGTATCTAGAACATGTTCATCTAACAAAACTATTTTTGCTCTTTATTTGCTATACAGAGCAAAAATGGTTTTGGAATAATTCCCAAACACACATCTAGAAAAACCACCACAGCTTCTATTTCTGTGGTCAAAGGATAATGTGTTAATACTACTATGTTCCGGTTTAAAAGACGTTGTGGCTAGTAATAATACGGAGGTAACAAGACTTAACACATTTCTTAGGATGATCAGCATAATATGGTGCAGTGTATATAAATTTAACTAGGGGGAACTTCTCGTAACATTTCGCTGAATAAATGATTGGAATGACTAATTATATTAATTTTTTTTTTAATCATCGACGCAATGAGAAGAACGATACACTCACCTGATTTTAAGTGATACGCCTGGCTATAACAACGTGACGCTAGTTAAGATCATATATATACTGCACCACATTACGCTCGTCGCTTCGAGACATTAGATGTCGACTATCATTACTCTAGTAAATATATTGGCTACAGTGCCTTTCAAACCGGAATACAGTTATCTCTGCACAGTATTACTTGTCGGCTGCAATAGGAGCTGCGCTGTTACCTACCAGCAGTATGGTACTAGATTTCTAATATTGGATCAAACATTAACTTTTGCATTTAGTAACTAATATAATAAAGATACTTGAGAAAGCTTTTTGCGTTAAAACCGGAACTCTGTCCTCCTTCATGAAAGGCCGTAGCCTCTAATGATATTAAAAAAAAAATTATTACCTTTCAGAACTTACGCTCGGTACGACCAGCTATACCTTGGTACTTTCAGGTTTTGGCATTTTAAAAAAAAAAAATATTTACAGATTATACAAGTAAAGTTTCAGTGTAATAAAAGTTCACAATTAACGAAGTAGTAGGTCTGTTTCTGCCTGTCGTAGAAGGCGACTAAAAGGGTCTAGGTGTTTTGCGGGCCTTTAGAGTTAGGGTCTAGGTCAACGAGCGAATTTGTGTGGGACAGCTATGGCTCGGCGATGGTGCCTAGGGTTAAGTTTCTCAGAGACGCGTAACACAAAGTGTAGAGGGGCACCGGTGCGTTCCATAAGAGATTCGAGAGCTTCTCCGAATGTACCGATACAGGCCACTGATGAGGTTTTAGTGAGTAAAAATCTCACATACCCCTGACTTTCTCCAGAAGCAGGGTATCTTTCGAAGATTTCCAGCCTGTTTCAGATGACTATCTAAGAAAGTTACCCTGCTGGTACTGTTTCCTCAAAATGACGCTGCAGGGTGCAGTCGGAGCTGGCGGGATAGCGGTGGTGTCCAAAACCTTTCACATGGCGAAGGTGGAACCGCGTGGGGGTTCTAATCGGTGCAAGTCCGACATAACATCTTTTCCACCGCTGAATCGAATGTCTTCCACGTAGTACAAAAAAAAGGTAGGTAACCACCGCATCCCCTATTTCTTCCGCTAAACAATACTGTGCGAACATTACTGCGTTCCGGTTTCAAAGGCGTTATAGCCACCGACACTACTTCGTCAATGACACTTAACATATGTCTCAAAGCGAGTAGCACAATAGCACACAATGTGGTGCTGTGTATATCATCTTCGCCCCTCTCACACCGGAAACAGCGACGTCTATTCCTGATGTCGACTATTGTGAATATGTAGTTCCGAATCGAATGGCGCTGTAGTGAGTGAAATTATTGTAAAGCACGTTTACATACGTTTACACACGTCTTTATAATAGGGGGACCGGAAAGTAATGTCGTTTCTGCGCATGCCAATACTTGATTGTCATTTGTCAGCTCATTGTTTTGTTCAGAGGCGTACCAAAGACATTGTGAGGTTATAGTGATTTCTTTACTTATAGACAATTGAATTACAATTTTTTTTTGTAATTTTGGGTAAAATGGCCAGCCAAATACCAGAAGAGGTACACATCCGGCATTGCATGCTCTTTGAGTTTCGCAAGGGAAATAACGCAACAGTTGCTACCAAAAACATTTGCGATGTTTATCCAAATGCACTGGACATTCGTAAATGCCAAAGGTGGTTTTCCAAGTTCAAATCGGGTAATTTTGATCTTTCCGACTCGTATCGATCAGGAAGACCATCAGCGTTAGACAACGACGTGTTAAGGGCGGAAGTGGAAGCAAATCCGTGTCAGACGATCGAGGAATTGTCAAACAGTCTCAACAAACCTTGGTCGACCATCCAAGAACATTTGAAGCAGATTGGAAAAGTAAGCAGAGCAGGTGTTTGGGTCCCGCATAATCTGTCCGAACAGAATAAGGCTAACCGATCAATCACATGCAACTTATTGCTTCAACGACACAACACAGAAGCGTTTTTTGATCGCTTGATCACAGGAGATGAGAAATGGGTCCTGTATGATAACCCAAAACGCAAAAGGCAGTGGCTCTCTCCAAATGAAATCCCTCGGAATACTGCTAAGCCAGGTTTACACCCCAAAAAAGCGCTTTTGTGTGTTTGGTGGAGTATTCGCGGCATTGTTCATTTTGAATTACTGAAACCTGGAGAAACTGTTACTGCAGACCTCTACAGCGAACAATTGCAGCGAGTCAATCAATCTTTAATTGAAAAGTGGCCAGCGATTGTCAACCGAAAAGGCGTCATTCTCCAACATGACAATGCAAGACCGCACTGCGCAAGGCGAACTCTAGAAAAAATTAATGAATTGGGGTGGGAGGTGCTGCCTCATCCACCATATTCGCCCGATGTTGCACCATCGGATTTCCACTTATTCCGAGCGCTGCAACACTTTTTAAGTGGCAAAACATTTGCAAATTTGGATGATATCCAAAATGCCATCTCTAGATATTTTGCCGAAAAACCAATTAATTTTTATCGATCAGGGATTGAAAATTTACTCACTAGATGGCAAAAGGTTATTGACAATGATGGGGAATACATCATTGATTAAAAATAAAGACTCGTTAAAAATGTGTGTTTGTATTTAGCGTAAGAAAACGACATTACTTTCCGGTCCCCCTAATATTACAGTCCATATTTTTTATTCGGTGAAACGATGTCATGAGCAAATTGTTCATCATCATCATCGTCATCAGCCGACAGGCCTTCACTGCTGGACATAGGCCTCCCCCAAAGGTTTATACATCGACTGATACTGCGCTGCCCGCATCCAGCTACGTCCCGCAAACTTCACCAGATCGTCGGCACCTAGTGGGGTGCCTACCAACACTGCGACTTCCGGTACGCGAGGACCTTGATGCCCATCAACTGTCAACCCTTCGAACGATGTGTCTGAATTGTTCACTATATGATAAACACGTTTGCATATAATAACGGCGCTAATTAGAATTGATACACACAGCATCACATTGTTCTCGTCGCTTTAAGAAATTAGATGTTCAAACCTGTTACCTCGGTAATGTCACTAGCTGCAACGCCCTTCAAATCGGAACACAGTACTGCATAGAACTGATCGTGGGAAACAGAATAAACATCAGTGAATCTCATCTCATATTCTATATCTTAGAATGAGTAGTACTTAAGTAGGTTCCAGGAAATCTTATGATCAAATTTCATCTCGTACGATTTCGGAATCGAAACTTGGACCTGAGAACTGGGATTTCGGAGAGCGTTTAGTCGCTGCGCTATTTGGGATGTAACAGTAGGGTTTAGTATTAAAGTTTTGTATACGTTTTTCCTTTAATCGCTTTGCTTAATCCCCATAAGTCCGCCAACAATGGGCGTACTTCTCGTAATCCGGTAATTCTCTGGGTCACCGCCGCATGTGTGGACGGTGAAGATAAGCCCACCTCATTATAGAAGGTCGTGTAACTTCCATTTTAAGTTAACTCGGCCAACTTAACTGCTAACGCAGCCTATACTTAATTTGGTAATCTCATTAACTAATATAACTAAAAAACACATTCATTATTAGTTATAAAAAGCAATCACAATTTGCTTCATCCAAATATAAATATAAATGGGCTTCGGTTAGGATGATATACACAGCAACACATTCTTATAGCTTTGAGAATTTAGATGTTAGATCCCGTTACCTTGGTAGTTCACTAACTGCATCGCCTTTCAAACCGGAGCACAGTAATGTTTGCACACTAATGTTTAGCGGCAGATATAGAAGTTGCGGTGGTACCTACTTAGACGGTCTCCGGCAACAGAAATCTACCACCAGAACATTTAAATATCTACAAATGGTCTTGGTCATGACTGGTCATGTACTCCATTGTTGAGGAGCTTCCTGCAATGATCATCAGGACGGCGATCCGCTCCGGTCTGCCAATATAGCTATCTATGAATACATGTCTGTTACACAAGGACCTTATCGCTCCATTGGTCCTTCAAACAATGAGCTCTACCCAAAGTCTCTTAAGTTCAACGATCCTTTAGGTTGTACCTGCTGCTTCAATTCTTCAACGAAACTCTTCAATTTTTATTAGATCATCGAGAGAAACTCTGGTCATATGAGATACATTCATTTTCATCTACTGCTAGGTAAAGGTCTTAAATATTTTCTCTCAAATATAGTCTTTTCATCTATTTCCGGACATTTTGATGAGGTCTTCGATCCATCTGGTAAATGTTCTCCAACTCCCGTTCACTCCACTCCTGGACTATCTGCGCCAACATTAAATATCGATACTTTAAAATATTTCTTGAGCTCCGATGTTTATAACTAATTCAAAGATGATGCTAGAACGTTCGATTCGCTCGGAGCAAAACGCCGTGAATATTTAAACATCAAAGAGATTCTCGTTTGAAACCTTTTTATCATCGTACCATAAATCAATATTGGTACA
The DNA here is from genome assembly GCA_033220335.2 of Troides aeacus. Taxonomy (NCBI): domain Eukaryota; kingdom Metazoa; phylum Arthropoda; class Insecta; order Lepidoptera; family Papilionidae; genus Troides; species Troides aeacus. Next base: position 10,836,785 of record CM067280.1, read on the forward strand.
CATTTATTATTTTTAAACAAGGACTGCGTAACTAATGTTTTTTGTGCTACTTTATAAAAGAAAATAACTATATATCTATTTGTTACTTTATCAAAACAACACACAGGGCTTGGGGCGAATGTTTACTAAAGGATTTGGGTTTTTAATAACAACCCATAGCGAAGTTAAATACTTGACAAATCTAGATAATCATTATCATTATTAGCTGCTAGACGTCCACTGCTAGGCCTCCTACACATCTACCGCCTGATAGTGATGATGAACATAAGCATTGTACGGCTTGTGCTAAGACTGCGGGGTTGAAGAATTGTCAGAAACTATATGAAGAGAGATATTGAAGAGGACGATCAAAAGACAGAGCGAAACGGAGGCAGAAAATCAGGAGAGTAGAGCCCTGTCATAAGACGGGACCAATCCTAAAAAGGAAGAAGGATACTTGTTGAAATCGATGTTTAAACAGTGAACATTTTAAAATGATTTTCAGGTTGTTATTTTCACCGTAAAATGGAAGCGAAAAGGTTTCCTGTTTGAATAGATATATTTCAATGGCGAATAGATTTGAAATGGATGATTGATTTTTCAAGTTGAATATAGTTACATCAATTTTGTGGACAAAATTATGGCTCATTCAGGTATCTTATCATTCAATACTTTGTCTTCTTATTGTATACTTTCATTTTATATAAAGTTGTGTATAGTTTTAAAACGGAAATAACATATTAAGTCCTTAAACGAATGTAACTTAAATCCAAACTGCTTTTCGGCTTCTAAGTTCACTTGCATCCGCGTTCACCTATTTGCTGTAACATATTCATCGAACAAATCGCCTCGTACCCGACCACACTTAAATATATATGTGTTACTAAACACACGGTCACACGAAACGAAAATTTGAATTGAAAAAAAAAAGCCTGACCCGTTTCCCCTGTCACGCTGACGGCTCGCAACTTGATTGTAGTTTCAGGTCGAATTTACAAACCGTTCAGTTCAGTTTTTTAAATCAAAACACAATCACAATGGACGTTGATTGTCACCGCGCTAAATTTTGCACAAAATATTTACTAACGCGAAACTTAACAAATAGATTGAATAGTAAAAAAATATGTCCAATGCTGTGTGTATATTGAAATCTAAAATTACAACCGTCAAATGTATATCATGATTAATAATACACATTGATACAATGCTCCAGGTAATAAACTCCGTAAGAAACTGCAACGAAGGTGAATTCTCTACCATTTTTTTATTTTTGTTATATTATCACGCCTTTTTCCCAGTAGGGGTAGGCAGAGGTGAACAAACACCCACTTTTCGCCAGATGTGGTCAGATTAGGTCCCATGTAACAGGGGGCGAGCCTGTTGCCACTTTATTGGGGTCACCACACGCACACACAAAGATGATGTCAGTGTGCGGGTTTCCTCGCGATGTTTTCCTTCACCGTTTGTATCTCGCTGTTGTAACTAAAGTTCACAAATGTACATAACTTAAAGTCATCGTTACATGCCGACAATCGAACCCGCTACCTTCGCAATGAAAGCCGCACTCTCTAACCATTAGGCCAGCGAGCTACTCTCTCTACTTACTCCTACTCTACCATTTAAATCTATGAAAATAATTCATTGAACAGTTTAAAGATCATCATACCTACCAGTTTATATTTTTATATTGTGTTTTATATTTTTTATTTAATACCATAAAACTTCTAAAGCTTAGAAAATATAAAGTATTCCTTTCTATCAAACTGGAAGGTAGGATCTCCTGTTGCCTCAGCTGCCCACCCCGTGAAACGGATAGAGGCATTACCTAGATAAATGCATTGCAATTTAGATGCAATGCATTGCAAATATACGGCGCCGCACAACCTGCCGCTGCACACAGGCAGACGCAAACGCAAATTAAAATATTTCAATGAGTCCTATTATATCAATAGATCATTCGATTCAGAGATGGTTTCAGCTATTGCTTTGCAATCAGATCATAAAAGCTTATTTATAAAAACTAGTGGTGTAGCAAATAATAAATAAAACATTGAAATATATGTGACTGGATTAAGCTTAGCAATTGTAGATCGATTAAGGATTCAAGTTATTATGTATACTTCATATATAATTATACACCATCAGTTTAAGCTAAAGACTATATACTACTTTATAAACTTCAATTAGAAGAGGGCACTTTAAATCGGTGATGATACAATGGGTTTTATAAAAAACCTGAATCACTCAAAGGCCAATAGGCTACTCTTGAATTTCTTTACGTCTTCGATTCAGAAAATTAGAAGGTATATAGGAATTAAGGTCAGCGATATAGCTCAAAGAATTTAGGCAAATGTAGTAATGAATGAACATTACTCAAAGAACTCATGAAAAATAGTCAGGTCTTCGAATGAGGGCCACAGGCCGGTAGATGTAATGCTAGGTGTGATGAGAAGGATAAAAGGCTGGACAAGGATCTGATGAATGCCTCAGAAAATCGCTTAATGCGCGTAATAATCGATGTAGAAATCATTGGGTTAAGCTAAAAGGAAAATAAAAAAGATGAAATAATTACTTTTCAATCATCCATATCTGATCATAAGGCACGAGGGTAGTAAGAGTTTAAATCTTTCCAATATTTATAAATCAGGTCGCTGTTGGTCTAGTTAATATATACTATAGTTATATAGTCAAGTTAATATATAAATATAATGTACTTAAACACTAATTCATGTACGTTAGCCGAACGATTCTGAACAAAGCGAGAAATTCTTGTCGATAATAGGATCATTCGTCTCCATGTAACGAACTTGTCTCGAATATTTACCCATCCATCGCGAAGAAAAACGAAACGATGATAACAACCTGATGTTGTTGTTAACAACAGAATCGTACTTAATTAATATTATTACAAAATATGATTATGATCAAATGTCGAAGTAGAATATTCGAGAGTCACACCGACAGTCTGGTGTCCGGCGACGAGCTCAGAATAAACAGTGAATCATCGCTAATAATAATCCATCATCATCAGTCGATAGGCCTCCACTGCTGGACATAGGTGTAATTCATATTGAGTCAGTAAAAATGAAGTCTCTAGAAATTTCTAGAATGCTGTTTTACATTTATTATCTCTGTGACACAATGGCTGATGTCTTATCTTCTAACACGGAAGGACACAATTCCGAGGCGAATTGAGTTTCAACGGCACATTCGTCTGCCTAGATATATTCCTATTGTAAAACATCTGCCATAACAAAACTACCTAAAAAGTATAGTAACTAAAGTAAACTATGCTAATGATTTCACTTAGAAAATTTATCTTAAAATAATGTTTTAGTTTAGATCAAGCAAATATTTTATTCTATAGTTTAAAAGAATTTTATATCGATTTGTTTCAACAAAGGCTTGCTAAGTGATTCTGTTCGATTTTAAATATTTACAGCATTTTCCTACGAAAGGATTCTGCATTGTTCATGAATTAATAATGAGTGGCGAAGCGAAGAAAAATTCTATAATATACACTACAGTAATTTTATGTAGAATAGATTTGTTTTTAGCTTAGTTAAAACTAGTTGCTATAGAGAATATAACATCATCATCAGCCGAACGACCACAGCTGAACATAGGTTTTCTTTAAGAATCTCTACTTCAATAAACCTTGTGGTATCTGTATTTTGGGTGCTTCTCGTTCCTCATCATCAGATTGCCGATCTTCTATTTCTTGTGATGATTCTCGTGATGATCTATGCCGCTGATCGTTTGACCAACTGAACTCTTGTGACTAGAAGATCGCATTTGAAATTATCGTGTCCTAAATTTAGATGTTTATTTGGTACTAAGATATTTGTACATATACGTTATGTTACTCCTTAAACATATCAAGTAATGCTTTAACTGACTGTATCCTTTGTAATCCTGCGGAGCTCGCCAACGTGCGGCGTGGACTGCGCTGATAAGCTCGAACTCATTACAGCACAACACGTTGGATTACGTGAAATTTTCAATTCAAAAATATATTCGTTCATTCTGTAACAAATCTAATTATTCTGTAACATAATTATAACTTAATCTGACGGATTATTTCATTCATTTCGTTGTCGAATGTAATAAAGTCCAAATTGAATGTATATGAAAGAATTATTAATTGGAGATATAATGATCTCTCATATTTACGTATTTAATTAAACAGATAGTAAGAGATTAGAGAAATCTGCCCATAAAAGCTCTCGTTAAGATAGACTTTCACCAGATCTTCGATCTACCTGATAGAGGGCTTGCTAGCACTGCGTCTACTAGTACCTGGTCGCCATTCAAGGACGTTGCTGCCACATTGACTAACAGTTCTTCGAACGATGTGTCCTGCCTATTCCCAATTAGGGGCGCAATCCTTAAGGTTATGTCTGTGGCCTTTGTTCTACTGTTGACTTCTTCATTTCTGATTGAGCTTACAGGAAAATGGCGATCATTGTCTTTTCCGACTTTAAGCTTCTCATCATGATTTATTTAAACTATTACAAAAGGTCTATACAAAGTATATCAGGGTATTTCTAGTTGTGAAAATCAGATAAGGTATTTATTATAAGCAAGTTTAGAATGGATCCTTTTTTAGAGAGGATGTAAATTGATTCGTGTCCCGGAGCAGTGAAACTGATGATCCAATTACCGAGACAAATTTGCAGCGATCTGCAGAAGACAAATCGTACGTTTCTGCATCGTTCACGAATTAACATTGATGACTGTAGTCCGCCGCTTGATTTACGTTGTGCCATTTTGTTGACAGCCTAACAACTCTTCGATGTATCGCAATTATCGCGAGTGTTCACTGCAGTTATATAGACAACAAGCTTGATATTCTCCTGGTGGTAGTTTAATTAATTTTAGTAGTCGCTTATTAATAGTAACAGTCTCGATTCCGTTAGAAAATGTCGTACATATTTGATAACTCAGTGCTGGAAACGTGTCCTCGTTTGCTGATAGTGTCAATCATAGAAAATTAAGTATTATTTTGAGCGAGAGACAGAGTTAAACATAGAGATAGTTTAGTAACTCTAAGTAATAATAAATAATAAGGTAACAGAGATAAATGCATAGATATTAGTAATGTAAGAACGGATGTAAATAGTTTAAATTAATAATAAGTATGTAAAGGGTTTAAATAAATGAATAAGCAAAATAAAGCTCTAACTAATATCAGGATGAAGATGGAAAAAGAAACGGTTTTGACAGAGTGAACGTTTTGATCAAAAGGAAGTCTACTGCTGCCTTGGCCTAGACCTTTTACGTGCTGTATTTCATCTCTTATTTAAGGATATGACATAGGGACCTTCAAGAAAAGAGCGTATCATTCCCTTAAAAGACAGCAACTCAGCTGCAAATCTTCTGGTGTTGCGACTGTCCATGGAAATCGGTGATTACTTTTCACCAGGTGAGCTGTTCGCTCGTTTACCCATCCTTCCTACAATAAAAAAGCGTTAAAAATTTCACTGTCACTGAGTACGGTTCGTTATTATTTTGCCTTTTAAACCAAACAAATTATCTTCGTATTCTAGGTTTGATTCTATTATGAGTTCTAGTGGTAGCTGCGTCCAGCCGTCGACACATACTTATCAAGCACAAGGGACTCCTATCAAGCTCCTACCGTCACTAACAACACCTAAGTCACCACACACACTTCGGACAGGACTAACATACTCCGAATTACAACATCACACCGTCCTCGATTCACAACGCATCGCTACAGCTACACACACAGCACGTTCACGTGGTTCTGCAGAGTTTCCGATACAGGCGAAGATGGCCTCAGATCGGACCCGAGTCCGTCATCAACGACCGAGTAGGTTTACCAGAAAGCAAAAAATCCACACTTTTTTTTTATATTGTAAAGCCTTTTTCCCAGTAGGGGTAGGCAGAGGTGAATAAACACCCACATTTCGCCAGATGTGGTCAGATTAGGTCCCATGTAACAGGGGGCGAGCCTGTTGCCACTTTATTGGGACCACCACACAGACGAACACAAAGATGATTTCAGTGTGCGGGTTTCCTCACGATGTTTTCCTTCACCTTTTGTATCTCGCTGTTGTAACTAAAGTTCACAAATGTACATAACTTAAATGTTAAATCATTGGTACATGCTGAGGTTCGAACCCGCGACCTTCAGAATGAAAGCTCTAACCATTAGGCCAGCGAGCTACTAACAATCACAAAAATCCACACACAACATAGAAATCCGCCACAGCATACATATCAAATAGTACACTCTTTTTAAATAGGGACTTTAAATGGGACCCGGGTCTACGGACCCAGTATCAGATGAGTTGTAAGAATCAGTATGACTACCAAGCGCTCAACATCATCAGTGAACAGAGTGATATGATCATCAGTAGGTCTCCCATCACAGGCGCGAGACCTAACCTCACGTAAAACGACATTCAACGCGCCGGTCACTGTTTATTACTTTCGATCGTTAATTTTTCACAATAAAAACTTTCGCAGGAGCCCTCAATAAAAATCTTTATCGCCGACTAGACAAACTTCATCCTCACGGTTTCATAAAGTTTTCGCATCAAGTCGTAAAGAGTTTATATGCAGCATCGCCATGTCGGAGATCGTGAGCTACTGCTCGTCATCTTGGGAAATTGTCCTGTGAGTTTAGCTTTTCATTGGCTGCATGGTCAATAACTACCAGATTAGATATCAATAGTGATCATTTTAGTCTTCATCAACTAAAAGTGTTTGATATCATCATCATCATTATCAGCCGATAGTCGTCCACTGCTGAACATAGCGTAACTTTTGATATATGTAAACATAATTATAAAGACTTTTTGGTACATAAATAACTAGACAGATATTAATAAAAACTTCTAACGATATCTACCTTACGACTGGTAACAGGTACTCTTTTAAAATATACTCACTTGGTAGAGAGTATACAAAAAAAAATTACAAAATGGTAAGATAACTGCGATATTTAACAGTTTGAATCTATTTGCAAAACACACTTTGTACACAACGTAAAGACTAGTGATTTTTACAATAAACTAGATATGCTACCCTCAAAATACAAATCTCTAATGAAACCTACCACGAATTGGATACATCACCATATTAGAAAATTCTTCTTCCTCCTGCCCTTATCCCAGCTGTGTGGGGTCGGCACAGCATGCATTTCTCTTACACATCCCTCTATCAGCCGTCATATCTGAATTCACTCTTCTTACATATGTTATCTTTCACACAATCCATCCCCACTTTCTTCGGTTTTCCTCTACCCTTATAACCATCCACGTTCATTCTCATTACTTTCTTTATGTCCTTCATCCTTTGACACAACATGCCCGTACCACGTTCAACCTCTTGCTCCTCAATTTCTCTGTCACTGGATAATTATACCATATTAGAAAATTACTTCTACAAAATGATTTACAGTATTTTTTACGAATTACCATTATTATTTGCAACAGAACTTTGACCTACATATAGTATTCTAGCACAGATTGAATCAGGCTTCCTGTATCAGTCATTTTACGTACATTACGTATTTCCTGAATCTATTCCCCGAAAACGCTGTCTTCAATTTGCTATTTTTTGTCATTCTACAAAGCGATTAAATAAATTTACTTTCTCATCTGATAAGATGCTGTTGTCTCGTTACTCCAGTAATTTCACTAGCTACAATACCTCTCAAACACAATGCTCCATTATTGTTTGGCGGCAGGAATAGGCTGAAATATGTACCTGGTCGGTCTCTGGCAATAGACACCTACCATCCAGTAGTTATATCTACAGTATTTAAGTTGTAGTTTATATTGTCGTATTTATAAAGCAACAACAATGAAGCCTGATTGAAATTTACCTATTGTGTTTCGGTATACAGAGGTTTGAAATGAGGTTAGAATCAATTTAAATGTACAATGGCGGTTGGGACGGGTGTACCGGATGGCTGATGTCAACAAGTTTCATTTACATGTTCGTTAAAAACTTAATTACTGTATATTTTAATAATGTATGAAATAATCAGCAAAGCCTCCATGATCCTTTAGTTGACTAGAAAATATGCTGGCAGAGATAATTTCATGAAATACTTGTTCAAATAAACTGCTTATAAAAATCACTGCGGTTCTAACTTTTTTTTTATTTTTATATTCCATCAACTAAGTAACATCATATATTGCTTAAAATTAAGTGATTACAGAGTTTTATTTAAATGCAACTTATACATTTACAGATGCAAATTGTACTTCATTATTATGTAAAAATCCGCGAGTAAACTGAAAGTGTACCATACTAATTACTACTAGTAGCGTAATCAGCGCAAAGTTAAAGGATATAACGAAAATTGGAAAGAGATGTTTAAAATAAGGAATCAAATGTAGTTAAAAATAAAAACTCTTTAATTAATTTACATCATAATTTGTGTATATTATCTTTCTTGTATTATTTTTGAGCAAAATCTGCTGACTTTAGCGAGGGTGTTCGTGTATCGATAATAAACTATACAATTGTTTATATATATGTATGTGATGACACAACTGTCTGGCTTTTTTTTAGGTTTTTTTATTGAAATATCGTTGATTTTGTTATTAAATTTAAATTAACAATATATTACCCCCCATTTAAAGATTATAAAGTTTAATATATTTATGATTCTTATTTCTCTATCTGGTATGAAGAAAGAGTACTTTTATTTGATTGTACATTTTTCAACTTTCACTTTAAAGTTTAAGTTTTTCGAATTTAAATTAACCTGAAGTTATATCGCGAAGGCTGCTTGCAATCTCGTTACAGCTACAAAGAGTTACTTTGCGGGAATGTTTGCTTAAGCCATACGCTTATTCCGGGAACCTGCTGGAGTGAGCTGCAAATATTATGCTACTGAAATTCAGCCTTAATTAAATTATATTACAACATTATAAACATTTTTCATATGGAAATATAATATTTAGACCAATGAGCAAAAACGCCTTCCACATTGACAAGGAATTAGATTAAGATTACATGTAGAGGTATAGTGATAGAGTGCAGAGTCTCTGGTGAATGACAACGCTCGAGGTAATATCATCATTATATTGATGACGAGCAGAGTAAGTTACTAAGTACAACAACGAAGATCTTGAGAAATCCAGTTGTATACTTCGTGATAGGCTACTGTCTCCAGTCTTGGTACTACGAAGATCCAGAGTAATCTTGCTGATGAATACAATTGTATACTCCGTAATGAAATGTAGGCTGAAGGCAATGTACATAAAGGTGTACGATCCTTATAAGGATTTGCGCTACGATAAACGATAACGTGATCTATTTTCCATGGTGGCGCCATCTGTTGGTTTGTTTCAAAACTTCTTATTACAAATAATAAGTATAACTTAAACTACGTAATAGATTTGCGTTAAATGTTAAACTGATTCTTAAGATATTTACTCATTTTAGACTACAGTGCGATACTGGATGCAAGAGATAGATCGATGTAGAGATCTTTGGCGAAGGCCTATTATGTCCAGCAGTGGATGTCTGTCGGCTGATGATGATGATAATAGACTACACGAGAATCGAACGGATAAATAAAATAATAATGTCTGGATGTTCTTTTTTTATTTAACGACGCCACAAAACGACCAGACAAGTGATACGCCTGCTTATAATAAATTAGTACTATTTCAAATGATAGATGTATCACTAGGTTGTGCTCATCGCCTTAAGGCATAAGACCTTATCAGGCTACTCCAGTAATTATATTAACTACAACATCGTTTTAACCGGAACATTGTAATATTTACGCATTATAAGCATTTTAGTGGAAAAAAGGAACTTCGATAGTACCTACTTGGTCTCCGGAAACTGAGATCTATAAGCAGTGATACGCGATCTGGTGGTTTCTTCTAAAACTATTTCTATCTAGCACTAAGACAATCGCCGCTTGTATCCGTCGCTTTGAATCTATTCAAACAATAGCAAAAAAATATTGATATAGGCCATCAGACGTCCCCCATCGCGCAAAACTAATGCCGCTATTACTGAGACAAATTCCGCCACGATCTGGCAGCGGCAAATCGTATGTTTCTATGTCGTTCGCCGGATTAATGTTAACGACTCTCTGAGGATGTGAATTATATTCGTCATTTGTAGTCGGAAGTAAAAACGCGTCGCCATGCTGTTACGTATGTAGTAAGTAGCATTAGCGGGCGGTGAAGTGTTCGCAGCGCGAACCGGCCGTTCCGTCGCGGCGCTGATCGCCAGCCTTTTGATAGAAGCCACAGATTCGATTCTAGTGCCACGTGTTAGAAGTTTGTGTCAGATATTGGAATTTATTGCACTAAATTAGAAGTTAGTTGTACACAGAAGTTAACGCCATATATTAGAATTTGCCCCACATAGAAGTTAACTCCACATGTTAGAAGTTAGTGCAACAAATTAGAAGATAGTTCTACGTATTATAATTAAGGGCCACATATGTTACCGCTACATATAAGAAGTTATCGTTAATATTACAATCTTGTGCCACATATAAGAAATTAGCACTACATATAAGTTAGCGTTACATATAAGAAGTTATCTTTAATATTACAATATTGTGCCACATAAGAAGTTATCGCTACATATAAGAAATTAGCGCTACATGTAAGGAGTTATCTTTAATATTACAATATTGTGCCACATAAGAAGTTATCGCTACATATAAGAAATTAGCGCTACATGTAAGGAGTTATCTTTAATATTACAATATTGTGCCACATAAGAAGTTATCGCTACATATAAGAAATTAGCGCTACATATAAGAAGTTATCTTTAATATTACAATATTGTGCCACATAAGAAGTTATCGCTACATATAAGAAATTAGCGCTACATGTAAGGAGTTATCTTTAATATTACAATATTGTGCCACATAAGAAGTTATCGCTACATATAAGAAATTAGCGCTACATATAAGAAGTTATCTTTAATATTACAATATTGTGCCACATAAGAAGTTATCGCTACATATAAGAAATTAGCGCTACATGTAAGGAGTTATCTTTAATATTACAATATTGTGCCACATAAGAAGTTATCGCTACATATAAGAAGTTATCTTTAATATTACAATATTGTGCCACATATAAGAAATTAGCGCTACATATAAGTTAGCGTTACATATAAGAAGTTATCTTTAATACTACAATATTGTGCCACATAAGAAGTTATCGCTACATATAAGAAATTAGCGCTACATATAAGAAGTTATCTTTAATATTACAATATTGTGCCACATAAGAAGTTATCGCTACATATAAGAAATTAGCGCTACATGTAAGGAGTTATCTTTAATATTACAATATTGTGCCACATAAGAAGTTATCGCTACATATAAGAAATTAGCGCTACATATAAGAAGTTATCTTTAATATTACAATATTGTGCCACATAAGAAGTTATCGCTACATATAAGAAATTAGCGCTACATATAAGAAGTTATCTTTAATATTACAATATTGTGCCACATAAGAAGTTATCGCTACATATAAGAAGTTATCTTTAATATTACAATATTGTGCCACATATAAGAAATTAGCGCTACATATAAGTTAGCGTTACATATAAGAAGTTATCTTTAATATTACAATATTGTGCCACATAAGAAGTTATCGCTACATATTATATAAGAAATTAGCGCTACATGTAAGGAGTTATCTTTAATATTACAATATTGTGCCACATAAGAAGTTATCGCTACATATAAGAAATTAGCGCTACATGTAAGGAGTTATCTTTAATATTACAATATTGTGCCACATAAGAAGTTATCGCTACATATAAGAAATTAGCGCTACATATAAGAAGTTATCTTTAATATTACAATATTGTGCCACATAAGAAGTTATCGCTACATATAAGAAATTAGCGCTACATGTAAGGAGTTATCTTTAATATTACAATATTGTGCCACATAAGAAGTTATCGCTACATATAAGAAATTAGCGCTACATATAAGAAGTTATCTTTAATATTACAATATTGTGCCACATAAGAAGTTATCGCTACATATAAGAAATTAGCGCTACATGTAAGGAGTTATCTTTAATATTACAATATTGTGCCACATAAGAAGTTATCGCTACATATAAGAAGTTATCTTTAATATTACAATATTGTGCCACATATAAGAAATTAGCGCTACATATAAGAAGTTATCTTTAATATTACAATATTGTGCCACATAAGAAGTTATCGCTACATATAAGAAATTAGCGCTACATGTAAGGAGTTATCTTTAATATTACAATATTGTGCCACATAAGAAGTTATCGCTACATATAAGAAATTAGCGCTACATGTAAGGAGTTATCTTTAATATTACAATATTGTGCCACATAAGAAGTTATCGCTACATATAAGAAATTAGCGCTACATATAAGAAGTTATCTTTAATATTACAATATTGTGCCACATAAGAAGTTATCGCTACATATAAGAAATTAGCGCTACATGTAAGGAGTTATCTTTAATATTACAATATTGTGCCACATAAGAAGTTATCGCTACATATAAGAAATTAGCGCTACATATAAGAAGTTATCTTTAATATTACAATATTGTGCCACATAAGAAGTTATCGCTACATATAAGAAGTTATCTTTAATATTACAATATTGTGCTACATAAGAAGTTATCGCTACATATAAGAAGTTATCTTTAATATTATAATATTGTGCCACATAAGAAGTTATCGCTACATATAAGAAATTAGCGTTACATATAAGAAGTTATCTTTAATATTACAATATTGTGCCACATAAGAAGTTATCGCTACATATAAGAAATTAGCGCTACATGTAAGGAGTTATCTTTAATATTACAATATTGTGCCACATAAGAAGTTATCGCTACATATAAGAAATTAGCGCTACATGTAAGGAGTTATCTTTAATATTACAATATTGTGCCACATAAGAAGTTATCGCTACATATAAGAAATTAGCGCTACATATAAGAAGTTATCTTTAATATTACAATATTGTGCCACATAAGAAGTTATCGCTACATATAAGAAATTAGCGCTACATATAAGAAGTTATCTTTAATATTACAATATTGTGCCACATAAGAAGTTATCGCTACATATAAGAAATTAGCGCTACATGTAAGGAGTTATCTTTAATATTACAATATTGTGCCACATAAGAAGTTATCGCTACATATAAGAAATTAGCGCTACATGTAATGAGTTATCTTTAATATTACAATATTGTGCCACATAAGAAGTTATCGCTACATATAAGAAATTAGCGCTACATATAAGAAATTAGCGCTACATGTAAGGAGTTATCTTTAATATTACAATATTGTGCCACATAAGAAGTTATCGCTACATATAAGAAATTAGCGCTACATATAAGAAGTTATCTTTAATATTACAATATTGTGCCACATAAGAAGTTATCGCTACATATAAGAAATTAGCGCTACATGTAAGGAGTTATCTTTAATATTACAATATTGTGCCACATAAGAAGTTATCGCTACATATAAGAAATTAGCGCTACATGTAAGGAGTTATCTTTAATATTACAATATTGTGCCACATAAGAAGTTATCGCTACATATAAGAAATTAGCGCTACATATAAGAAGTTATCTTTAATATTACAATATTGTGCCACATAAGAAGTTATCGCTACATATAAGAAATTAGCGCTACATGTAAGGAGTTATCTTTAATATTACAATATTGTGCCACATAAGAAGTTATCGCTACATATAAGAAGTTATCTTTAATATTACAATATTGTGCCACATATAAGAAATTAGCGCTACATATAAGAAGTTATCTTTAATATTACAATATTGTGCCACATAAGAAGTTATCGCTACATATAAGAAATTAGCGCTACATATAAGAAGTTATCTTTAATATTACAATATTGTGCCACATAAGAAGTTATCGCTACATATAAGAAATTAGCGCTACATGTAAGGAGTTATCTTTAATATTACAATATTGTGCCACATAAGAAGTTATCGCTACATATAAGAAATTAGCGCTACATATAAGAAGTTATCTTTAATATTACAATATTGTGCCACATAAGAAGTTATCGCTACATATAAGAAATTAGCGCTACATGTAAGGAGTTATCTTTAATATTACAATATTGTGCCACATAAGAAGTTATCGCTACATATAAGAAGTTATCTTTAATATTACAATATTGTGCCACATATAAGAAATTAGCGCTACATATAAGAAGTTATCTTTAATATTACAATATTGTGCCACATAAGAAGTTATCGCTACATATAAGAAATTAGCGCTACATGTAAGGAGTTATCTTTAATATTACAATATTGTGCCACATAAGAAGTTATCGCTACATATAAGAAATTAGCGCTACATATAAGAAGTTATCTTTAATATTACAATATTGTGCCACATAAGAAGTTATCGCTACATATAAGAAATTAGCGCTACATGTAAGGAGTTATCTTTAATATTACAATATTGTGCCACATAAGAAGTTATCGCTACATATAAGAAGTTATCTTTAATATTACAATATTGTGCCACATATAAGAAATTAGCGCTACATATAAGAAGTTATCTTTAATAATAGGTGGACCGGAAAGTAATGTCGTTCCTGCGCATGCCAATACTTGATTGTCATTTGTCAGCTCATTGTTTTGTTCAGAGGCGTACCAAAGACATTGTGAGGTTATAGTGATTTCTTTACTTATAGACAATTGAATTACAATTTTTTTTTGTAATTTTGGGTAAAATGGCCAGCCAAATACCAGAAGAGGTACACATCCGGCATTGCATGCTCTTTGAGTTTCGCAAGGGAAATAACGCAACAGTTGCTACCAAAAACATTTGCGATGTTTATCCAAATGCACTGGACATTCGTAAATGCCAAAGGTGGTTTTCCAAGTTCAAATCGGGTAATTTTGATCTTTCCGACTCGTATCGATCAGGAAGACCATCAGCGTTAGACAACGACGTGTTAAGGGCGGAAGTGGAAGCAAATCCGTGTCAGACGATCGAGGAATTGTCAAACAGTCTCAACAAACCTTGGTCGACCATCCAAGAACATTTGAAGCAGATTGGAAAAGTAAGCAGAGCAGGTGTTTGGGTCCCGCATAATCTGTCCGAACAGAATAAGGCTAACCGATCAATCACATGCAACTTATTGCTTCAACGACACAACACAGAAGCGTTTTTTGATCGCTTGATCACAGGAGATGAGAAATGGGTCCTGTATGATAACCCAAAACGCAAAAGGCAGTGGCTCTCTCCAAATGAAATCCCTCGGAGTACTGCTAAGCCAGGTTTACACCCCAAAAAAGCGCTTTTGTGTGTTTGGTGGAGTATTCGCGGCATTGTTCATTTTGAATTACTGAAACCTGGAGAAACTGTTACTGCAGACCTCTACAGCGAACAATTGCAGCGAGTCAATCAATCTTTAATTGAAAAGTGGCCAGCGATTGTCAACCGAAAAGGCGTCATTCTCCAACATGACAATGCAAGACCGCACTGCGCAAGGCGAACTCTAGAAAAAATTAATGAATTGGGGTGGGAGGTGCTGCCTCATCCACCATATTCGCCCGATGTTGCACCATCGGATTTCCACTTATTCCGAGCGCTGCAACACTTTTTAAGTGGCAAAACATTTGCAAATTTGGATGATATCCAAAATGCCATCTCTAGATATTTTGCCGAAAAACCAATTAATTTTTATCGATCAGGGATTGAAAATTTACTCACTAGATGGCAAAAGGTTATTGACAATGATGGGGAATACATCATTGATTAAAAATAAAGACTCGTTAAAAATGTATGTGTTTGTATTTAGCGTAAGAAAACGACATTACTTTCCGGTCCTCCTAATATTACAATATTGTGCCACATAAGAAGTTATCGCTACATATAAGAAATTAGCGCTACATGTAAGGAGTTATCTTTAATATTACAATATTGTGCCACATAAGAAGTTATCGCTACATATAAGAAGTTATCTTTAATATTACAATATTGTGCCACATATAAGAAATTAGCGCTACATATAAGTTAGCGTTACATATAAGAAGTTATCTTTAATACTACAATATTGTGCCACATAAGAAGTTATCGCTACATATAAGTTAGCGTTACATATAAGAAGTTATCTTTAATACTACAATATTGTGCCACATAAGAAGTTATCGCTACATATAAGAAATTAGCGCTTCATATAAGAAGTTATCTTTAATATTACAATATTGTGCCACATAAGAAGTTATCGCTACATATAAGAAATTAGCGCTACATATAAGAAGTTATCTTTAATATTACAATATTGTGCCACATAAGAAGTTATCGCTACATATAAGAAGTTATCTTTAATATTACAATATTGTGCCACATATAAGAAATTAGCGCTACATATTATATAAGAAATTAGCGCTACATGTAAGGAGTTATCTTTAATATTACAATATTGTGCCACATAAGAAGTTATCGCTACATATAAGAAATTAGCGCTACATGTAAGGAGTTATCTTTAATATTACAATATTGTGCCACATAAGAAGTTATCGCTACATATAAGAAATTAGCGCTACATATAAGAAGTTATCTTTAATATTACAATATTGTGCCACATAAGAAGTTATCGCTACATATAAGAAATTAGCGCTACATATAAGAAGTTATCTTTAATATTACAATATTGTGCCACATAAGAAGTTATCGCTACATATAAGAAATTAGCGCTACATGTAAGGAGTTATCTTTAATATTACAATATTGTGCCACATAAGAAGTTATCGCTACATATAAGAAATTAGCGCTACATATAAGAAGTTATCTTTAATATTACAATATTGTGCCACATAAGAAGTTATCGCTACATATAAGAAATTAGCGCTACATGTAAGGAGTTATCTTTAATATTACAATATTGTGCCACATAAGAAGTTATCGCTACATATAAGAAGTTATCTTTAATATTACAATATTGTGCCACATATAAGAAATTAGCGCTACATATAAGTTAGCGTTACATATAAGAAGTTATCTTTAATACTACAATATTGTGCCACATAAGAAGTTATCGCTACATATAAGAAATTAGCGCTACATATAAGAAGTTATCTTTAATATTACAATATTGTGCCACATAAGAAGTTATCGCTACATATAAGAAATTAGCGCTTCATATAAGAAGTTATCTTTAATATTACAATATTGTGCCACATAAGAAGTTATCGCTACATATAAGAAATTAGCGCTACATGTAAGGAGTTATCGCTACATACATACATACATATACATATATATCACGCCTCGTTCCCAGTGGGGTAGGCAGAGACCACCTCTCTCCACCTGCTACGATCCTGGCACACCTCCCTCGCTTCCTCCACTTTCATAAGCGTCTTCATGCACGCTCGTCGGTTGCGTGTGCTTTTGATCCGGCCTTTCTTTAGGACATCTCCGATTTGATCGGAGTATGTCCGTCTAGGTCGGCCTGCACCGATTTTTCCAATCATTCTTACCTTGTATATTTCTTTCGTTAATCTTCTTTCATCCATTCTTTCGACATGGCCGAACCATCTAAGCATCCCTTTCTCTATCCTTGTCACTACATCTTCAACCACGCCGCACCGCTTCCTTATCACACTGTTCCTCACTTTGTCCATCCGTTTCACTCCAGTTATACTTCTCAGGCTTCTCATCTCCACAGCATTAATCCTACTTTCATGTTTCTTCTGCCATACCCAACATTCACTACCATACATCAGTGTGGGGACCAACACGCCTCTATGCACAGCCAGTCGTGCACTTTGTGAAACGTTCCGGCTACTCATAAAGTTATGAAGTGCCCCATTGACTTGATTCCCTTTTAAAACTCTTCTTTCAATATCACCATCACACTTGCCATCTCTCGTAAACTGTGAACCCAGATATACAAATTCTTTCACTTGTTCCACTTTTTGTCCCTCAATCATAATGTCACAGTTTGTCATACATTCTTCTCTTTCAAAAACCATTACTTTCGTCTTGCTTACATTCACTTTCATTCCTTTGCTTGTTAAAGCTCCATGCACCATGTCGACCATCGCTTGCAACTCCCTCTCCGATGATGACAATAAAACTTGATCATCCGCGTATAGGAGGCACTTGACGGTCAACTCATTAATTCTTAGTCCATACTCACTATCTTTCAAATCTTTCAAGCAATTGTCTAAAAATAGGTTAAACAGCCACGGCGAGGCCACACATCCCTGTCTAACACCCTTCTGGATGCTAAACCAGTCTGAGTAAGCTCCGTTTATCCTGACACAAGCACTAGAACCCTCATAAAGTGATTTCAATGCTCGTATCAGCGTGCTGTTCACCCCATAAGCAGACAATATGGACCACAATTCATTCCTCACCACTCTGTCATAGGCTTTTTCCAAATCTACGAAAGCGCAATAGACCTTTTGGCTATGTGCCAAACATTTTTCGGTTATGCTACGTAAGGAAAAGACCTGGTCCATGCATCCAATTCCACTTCTAAATCCTGCTTGTACATCCCAAATTTTCTCTTCAGTTTCATTCATCACTCTTTTAATCAGTATCTTTGCATACAGTTTGCCGACGACGCTCAGTAAGCTAATGCCACGATAGTTTTTACAGTCTTGCTGTGACCCTTTTCCTTTATATACCGGAACGATTACGGCTTTGCACCAGTCATCTGGCACTTTGCCGCTCTTCCAACAAAGATTGAAAAGGTAGTACAGCTGACTAGCTACCACGCCCTGTCCAGCTCTCAGCATCTCGACCGTAATCCTATCATATCCTGCAGCCTTACCCAACTTCATACTATTCATTGCATCTAAGATCTCTTTCATACTAATATTACTTTCATCCCCACTCTCAGTTTGACCCCTACCGGGGTTTGGCACATGTATATCCTCTTTCTCGAATAAACTTTCAAAATATTTCCTCCACCTCTTTAGGATACATTCTTCACCTGTCACAAAGCTTCCATTCTGGTTCCTGATTTCGCCATGTGAGCTTGTTTTATTAGCTCTGGCTGTTCTTATGGCCTTCCAGAAAAACTTAATGTTCGTCCGGAAGTCCTCAGATAACCTTCTTTCAAATTCATCTCTATCATTCATTTTCTTTCTTTCCACCACTTCCTTTGTTACGGTCTTACGTCTTTTATACTCATTCTTCGCATTTTGTACATCCTCTATCGTTGCCTTGTCCATTCTATGATTGGCTTTTGCTGCCAACCAATCCTGCCATGCTTTCCTCTTTTCAGATACCGCCTTCCGAAGTTTTGCACTTACAGTCTTCAACATACTTCCTTTTCTTCTCTTGCTCACACCACATACATCAGTGGCCACATTCACAACTCCATCCTTGAGCGACTTCCATAACTCTTCAACCTCACACATTCCTTCTAATCTGTCAAACTTATCAGTCAATTTACTCTTATACTTCTCTCTCATTTCATCATTTTGCAAAACCTCGACTTTCACTCTTTCTAGGACACTAATGGGTTCTCGAACATAATGCCGCCATCGCCTAAGGATCGCTACATATAAGAAATTATCGCTACATATAAGAAGTTATCTTTAATATTACAATATTGTGCCACATAAGAAGTTATCGCTACATATAAGAAATTAGCGCTACATATAAGAAGTTATCTTTAATGTTATAATATTGTGCCACATAAGAAGTTATCGCTACATGTAAGGAGTTATCGCTACATATAAGAAATTAGCGCTACATATAAGAAATTATCGCTACATATAAGAAGTTATCTTTAATATTATAATATTATGCCACATAAGAAGTTATCGCTACATATAAGAAATTAGCGCTACATGTAAGAAGTTATCTTTAATATTATAATATTGTGCCACATAAGAAGTTATCGCTACATATAAGAAATTAGCGCTACATGTAAGGAGTTATCGCTACATATAAGAAATTATCGCTACATATAAGAAGTTATCTTTAATTTTACAATATTGTGCCACATAAGAAGTTATCGCTACATATAAGAAATTAGCGCTACATGTAAGGAGTTATCGCTACATATAAGAAATTAGCGGTACATATAAGAATTTATCGCTACATATAAGAAGTTATCTTTAATATTATAATATTGTGCCACATAAGAAGTTATCGCTACATATAAGAAGTTATCTTTAATATTATAATATTGTGCCACATAAGAAGTTATCGCTACATATAAGAAATTAGCGTTACATATAAGAAGTTATCTTTAATATTACAATATTGTGCCACATAAGAAGTTATCGCTACATATAAGAAATTAGCGCTACATGTAAGGAGTTATCTTTAATATTACAATATTGTGCCACATAAGAAGTTATCGCTACATATAAGAAATTAGCGCTACATGTAAGGAGTTATCTTTAATATTACAATATTGTGCCACATAAGAAGTTATCGCTACATATAAGAAATTAGCGCTACATATAAGAAGTTATCTTTAATATTACAATATTGTGCCACATAAGAAGTTATCGCTACATATAAGAAATTAGCGCTACATGTAAGGAGTTATCTTTAATATTACAATATTGTGCCACATAAGAAGTTATCGCTACATATAAGAAATTAGCGCTACATATAAGAAGTTATCTTTAATATTACAATATTGTGCCACATAAGAAGTTATCGCTACATATAAGAAGTTATCTTTAATATTACAATATTGTGCCACATAAGAAGTTATCGCTACATATAAGAAGTTATCTTTAATATTATAATATTGTGCCACATAAGAAGTTATCGCTACATATAAGAAATTAGCGTTACATATAAGAAGTTATCTTTAATATTACAATATTGTGCCACATAAGAAGTTATCGCTACATATAAGAAATTAGCGCTACATGTAAGGAGTTATCTTTAATATTACAATATTGTGCCACATAAGAAGTTATCGCTACATATAAGAAATTAGCGCTACATGTAAGGAGTTATCTTTAATATTACAATATTGTGCCACATAAGAAGTTATCGCTACATATAAGAAATTAGCGCTACATATAAGAAGTTATCTTTAATATTACAATATTGTGCCACATAAGAAGTTATCGCTACATATAAGAAATTAGCGCTACATATAAGAAGTTATCTTTAATATTACAATATTGTGCCACATAAGAAGTTATCGCTACATATAAGAAATTAGCGCTACATGTAAGGAGTTATCTTTAATATTACAATATTGTGCCACATAAGAAGTTATCGCTACATATAAGAAATTAGCGCTACATATAAGAAGTTATCTTTAATATTACAATATTGTGCCACATAAGAAGTTATCGCTACATATAAGAAATTAGCGCTACATATAAGAAGTTATCTTTAATATTACAATATTGTGCCACATAAGAAGTTATCGCTACATATAAGAAATTAGCGCTACATGTAAGGAGTTATCTTTAATATTACAATATTGTGCCACATAAGAAGTTATCGCTACATATAAGAAATTAGCGCTACATGTAATGAGTTATCTTTAATATTACAATATTGTGCCACATAAGAAGTTATCGCTACATATAAGAAATTAGCGCTACATATAAGAAGTTATCTTTAATATTACAATATTGTGCCACATAAGAAGTTATCGCTACATATAAGAAATTAGCGCTACATGTAAGGAGTTATCTTTAATATTACAATATTGTGCCACATAAGAAGTTATCGCTACATATAAGAAATTAGCGCTACATATAAGAAGTTATCTTTAATATTACAATATTGTGCCACATAAGAAGTTATCGCTACATATAAGAAATTAGCGCTACATGTAAGGAGTTATCTTTAATATTACAATATTGTGCCACATAAGAAGTTATCGCTACATATAAGAAATTAGCGCTACATGTAAGGAGTTATCTTTAATATTACAATATTGTGCCACATAAGAAGTTATCGCTACATATAAGAAATTAGCGCTACATATAAGAAGTTATCTTTAATATTACAATATTGTGCCACATAAGAAGTTATCGCTACATATAAGAAATTAGCGCTACATGTAAGGAGTTATCTTTAATATTACAATATTGTGCCACATAAGAAGTTATCGCTACATATAAGAAATTAGCGCTACATATAAGAAGTTATCTTTAATATTACAATATTGTGCCACATAAGAAGTTATCGCTACATATAAGAAATTAGCGCTACATGTAAGGAGTTATCTTTAATATTACAATATTGTGCCACATAAGAAGTTATCGCTACATATAAGAAATTAGCGCTACATGTAAGGAGTTAGCGCTAAATATATAAGAAATTAACGCTACATATTCCAATTTAGTGCCATTTATAAGAAGTTAGCGCTACGTATTAAACTTAAGTGCCACATATAACAAATTATTAGTCCATTTTAGAAGTTAGTGCCACTGTCTAGTTCCCTGTTGCGCCACATCTTATATGGTTGCTTGAATATTTAGATTGTGGGGAGCACGATACCTGTAAATAAAATTCGCACTTACCTTTACACTTAGCACTTACCTTCGGGAAGTGCAGCTGACGAGATAAACAATTGTTTATATATTACCCGCGAATTTTATTTATAGGTATCGTGCTCCCCACAAGATCATCTCATCCCAATGTGTTATTATAAAATTTTTTGAAAGATTTTTTTTTTTTTCATAAAATGTTACACGTCGCCCCTATTTCATTTTCATTTTAATATAATGCAAGTTCCTCCAGTAACTACAGAGATGAAGCGTTTCTAACAAAAGATATGCTTATCCGGACAAATTTATTTCAGCTGCAAATATACTTTCCCGTCGCGCGATTCTCCAGCGCTGGAATTTTTTTTCTTTAAACCGTCGTTTGTAAAGAACACGATGTCACATTAAATGGAGTGATTTGATAATTGGTCCTCCTCTCATGATGTATCGTTTGAAAATCATGTGTAAGTGTCCCGCGAAACAACTGAAGAGACCCAAACCAAACCTGCTCGTCATTCATGAATAAACAAGGCTTTGGCGTCCACCAACCCAACATTGGGCCAGCATGGTGGAAATCTTAAGAAGAGGCCCATGTCTAACAGTGGATGTCTATCGGTTGATGATGATGATGAAAATTGCGTGTATATTGTTTTCTTATTAAATCTTTGACTGTCCCCAATTGTTAAAACGGACACTTCAATCCCATCCTTTGTTTTTTTTACATTTTAAATTCAACGCAACTTATATTTACTTAGAAATATTACTCAAGATTTTACAAAGTATGCAGTAAGGACGACGAGATCAAGAATATATCAGTGAAGTATTTACTATATATATACTATTTTCTGTAATAGTGTTGTCTATAATAATAGTTCAATTGTGCAAATAGATATCCTTACTTATGTTTCTTATTAGTAACTAAGTGTGAAAACTTGATTTGACCGCTTTTTTTTATTTAATTAAGCGGTAATACGAGCAGGACATTCACCTGATGATAGGTGATAGGCCTGCCCATAACAACGCGACGAAAGTAAGGAAGATTGCGCTTGTTGTTTGAGACATATGATGTTGAATCTCGTTATACAAGTAATTATACTAGCTACAACGCCTTTCAAACCGTACCACAGTAATGTTTGCACACTACTCTTTACCGGCTGCTGCTGGCGCTACAGTGATAACTATATAAATGGTCTCCAGCTAGAAAGACCTACCACCAGTAGTTGTTATTATGTTTTATTACACATACCCCAATTCAAATTTGCTGTTTCTCATGAGTTTGCTTAGTGCGGTATTAGGTCTCTTTCTATCAAAACCTATAATCCTGATGAACCATTTATGATCTACATGCAGGGTTTACCTTACTTAGTTCTTAATATCCTGATTACAAGGTGTGATATATCTCTCACGCTGTTGATTCTTATAGTAAATTTTCTTTATATGAATGGACAGTTAAATCTAAGGTTATATCTGACAGCAATCTGAGTAGTATTGATAACTTAACGTCTTTTTTTATGGGTCAACGGTAGATAATAGACCTGGTCACCTGTTCTGTTATGTAGAAATAATATTATAACAAGGATTATATCTCTCCGTGATAACAATTCGCAGATAACAAATGTAAACTTTCTAAATAACATTCAAATTACTGAATCAGATCTCATTTCCAACGCGAAATGTTATTTTAGTATTCTTAATAGAGACGTTAAGGTTAAGATGACGCCGGAGGCTGACAAGATTGTTATCCCCTTTGACACTTGCTTGAACGGGACTTGGAGGAGTGTATAAACTTAATTGTGTACGGTTTTGTTTATCTGTTTTCCTGTAAATATTTCTAATATAAGGCTAATTTAGAAATTAAACACTGTCGGAAGTTAATGTGGAAATGATCATGTATAAAATTAAGTTTATCATAGAGATGTCTAATAGATTCCTTAGTATACGTAATCATTAAGTGATTACTTCGGGCGATTTAAACAGTCGACTCATGATCATCAACATCAGCCGATAGAAGTCCACAGCTGGACATAGGTCTTCCCTAAAGATTTCCACCACGCTGGCCCAATGTAAATTGGCGGGAGTCAGAGCCTCGTTTGGTAATTAGCAGGGTGCACCACGAGCAGGTGAGATTGACTTGGATCCTGTGAGTTATTGTGCGGGAACTCATAGTCGACTATTATCGACTATTTTTACTGATGCTGTATATCCCGCAGGAAATTCACAGGTCTGCTTTATTCGATGTATAGTGACAAGGATGCTAGTCGTTTAGTTTGCAAAGTATACTAAGTATCTTTTTCTTCGTAACGAGCTTCTCCAACTAGTGAAGGTTGGCGATCAGCGTGATACAGTCCTCTCTGTATCCGGTTCGGCGGAACAATTTGGACAACCCAGATATGCCAGTCTATTCCCTGATATTCTACGATCATGACTCCATCCTTCTCTAGATACACTAGATATCTACTGCATAATAATTTCAGGAATAACTTGAGTTCAAAAAAATCCTCAGCGAGTGTGCAATAAGACACACTAAAATGGCGATTCCATATCGTTTATATACTTCGCATATATGAGAGCTATATGTTGTTAAGAGAAGCCGTGATCTCAGTTTGTAAGGAGGTACGCATCAAGAGGAGGGGAGAAGAGGCTCCATTCCCTCTCAGATTAACCTTCAAGCTTTACAAAGAAAAAATAGCTTTCTTAGACTATTGAGATCGAGCAGATATGTCGATAATTTTGACATTCACCTTGCATGTGAAGGCTCCTAATCCCAGCATTGGGATCGTCACTATTATATTATATTTCTTACTGGTGGTAGGTCTTTGTTACCTGTTTGAAGGGCGCTGTAGCCAATGTAATAACTGGGGTAACGAGACTCAACATCTTAGGCTCGTAGGAGTCGAGCGTAATGTGGTGCGCTGCATACTATCTTAATTAGCACCACGTTGTTATAGGCGGGCGTATCACTTACCATCAGGTGAACGTGCCGCTCGTCTCGTCATTTAATTACTCTTCTTCTTTAATTAGATTTAATTACAAAAAAAAATATATTGTATAATATTTATATTATAGTTCGGTAAGTTCACACACACATCCATACAAATATAGATAGACGATTGACTGGAATTACATATTTACTGGTGTTAGGTTAGGTACCGCAGCAATTCTACAGCCAAACAGTAATGAAAAAACATTACTGTGTTCCGAATCGAAGGACGCTGTAGCTAGTGTAATGTCTCAAGCGACGAACGGAATGTGGTGCAGTATATACCATCCTAACTAGCGCCATGTATATAAACGTACCTGCCGTCTCGTAGCTTAACCCACTCTCCCCTTACACCCCTATATAAAAAATTAATTATTTTTAGTAATAATGAGAAAAGATCTATCTAGATCACTTTATTTGATTAATCTCGATATTCTGAATCCATTTCTCCATTACACCGGCGGTGATCACGAATTCGGGAACAGCTCGCCGCACGAACGAGTGTGAACTTTTCATTTGGAAATTGCAATTTCCGAAGGTTTGATCAGGTGATAGATGAATGAAAGTTTAATAGGGTTATCGTGGAAGGAAATCAGTTCGGATATTTACATTAGCAACTGCGGCTACGTGGTTTAAGTTAAGAGAGAAGAGCGTTAACTTTCATCAGCCGTTAGACGTCGTTTGCTGGACATGGCCTCCCACAAAGATCTCAGAGTTCACTGGTGCGGATAGGTGAGTGGTCTAATCCTCGTCTTTTCAGCAGGTGGGGTAGACTTGGGCTCCGTCAGATGTTGGGCTGAACCCCTTACAACCCTGGTCAACTATAGCAGATATTACTTTCACCTGATGGTAAGTGATACACCAATTATAAAGCGGTGTTAGTTTGGTAAATACTACGACATATGATGATCTATAATTTGAATGAAGAAGTTTTCTGATGGGAGACCTCTGTAGTGAGACACCGACTAGTTACCACCGCGGCTGCTGTTTCTTGCGCCGAACATTGTCATGTTCCGGTTTGAAAGGCGCTATAACTAGTGAAATTACTGGGGTAATGAGACTTAAAATATTATGTCAAGTCTTCGAGTACTATTAGTATTAGCATCAAGTTGTTCATCAGGTGAATGTTCCGCTAGTCTGGTCGCGCCCTAGAATAAAAAAAATCAAAGTAAAGTATTTTTTCTGACAATAAAAGGAATAAAAACTCAAAACGGACTACTCCATAAATTATGCCATACTTCTCTTCTCCTATGTCATATTCTTTTTTTTTTGTATGGATAAGGTCAGCGTAGCGACCACGATCCCAGCTGATGTTAAGTGGTAATTTGATTTGTGGTGGTAAGGTGCACAAACCTAGTGACTCTTCAATCATTTCTTGAAGTTACCTACGTCACCTAAGTCACCTACGTATTTGGACGGGCAGGTCGACGCCGCTGCAAGTCGCTCCACTCCATCGCTGTTCTCACGAGGAACGAGGTACTAGTTCTGTAACTACATATTCGTTTACCAAGTGAACGAGGATCACGAAACTAATACCGTTCGGTTAAATTAAAATTCTGAACGTAACCCCACTGATCCGCTGAGCCTCAAAAGCCTCGAAGCGGCTGATGCGGCATTTCTTTTCTCCATTTGGGGGCGAAACCCCATTTACCCATTCAATTAAGATGTATTGAAAGGTCGCTTTCAAATCGCAATTCGACTATTCACACCACCACCCCGTCGGTCTATCATCATGTCGACTCCTGCACGGTGATCCTTTTACCACATGGTCTACTGTATTAAATAATAAAGGATTCATCCAGGATCAATGCAATTTAGATTTTATCCGGTTACAAGGAAGCAGGGATGCGACCGGGGAAAAATAATTCAGTAAGCATGTTAATTATGCCCCCAGTATTAGCTGACCCCTGATTAGATTGCGTAAGTTATGAGACCCGCATTTCCTTCTCGCCCTTATGTACCGGACGTATTGAGGTCCCTTCGGCGAGCTTTCATTATTTTGCTTTATAGCTTTTATTTGTGCGAGCTTTATTACTTCGTTTAGATTTATCGCTGCTTCACAATTCGTGTTTAAGTAAAATATCTGGAAGTCAATTTTAACATCATCATCATCAGCCATGGAATCCCACTGGGTCTCCATATTTAGTAAGAAACTTTTGAGAAATATCTTCTGACTCCAGAAGTAGTTAAAAGCTTTTGATAGTTCTACATCTACTCGATGGACGATGTTATAGATCAAGTTAATTTGTTTGTAAATAACTAACATAATTACTTAGTTAGAACTTGTAATTTCGTGTACTTTTTGTAGTTGATAGAGTGTCATATCCAAGACCACAAAATATACTTTTCCATCCCTTAGATAAAAGCGATGAAATAAACGAGATGCTCATCTAGTGGCGACGATTTATACAACGCACCCTCTTCCGCTCGCAGCCTAGTAACCTTTAGATTTAATTCTCGTTATAATAATAACTACACTAGCTGCATTACCCTTTACGTCTTAACACAGTAATGAACACTAATCTCTCTCTTTAGATCTCTATAAGCGGTTAACATATTTATCATCATCCCAACCCTTCACTGTCCGCTGCTAGATATAGACCCTCTAAGCAATTTCCAATGCGACCATTCCGACGCCACCTACATCAGACGGTTCCATGCGATCATCACTATCATTCCTCACATCCACGAACAACTAAATTGTATGAGAGTTACCGTCTTACATATTTTTTTTTTTGTCGTGCGATAAATATTGCGTAATAAATAAAACCTACCCTTAATCTCCTCTTGTTTATTCACTAGGTTAACTTAATTGGGTAATATCGTTACAATGGCACGAGCTCCGCTTTATTGGATCTGACGAAGGAAAATTATTTGTTCTTTTACCTTTTATTTCTATATCGTTGCTTATGTTTATATGATTTATTTATTAGTATATACTATCGCGAACGAGACGGGCGAGACGTAAACCTGATGGTAAATGATACGTCTCCTCATAACAATGCGGCTCCGGTTAGGATGATAAACATTACACTGTGACATCATCTCAATGTGACATCTTGCGACACGAAGATTAATGAGATGTGATGAAACCTCTTCTCTGGTATTAGGTGTCTAGGTAGGTAACACCGCAATGCCTAATTCTGCTTACGAACAAGGGAATTCTAGCTAGTGAAATTACTGGGGTAACGAGATTCGACCTCTTACGTCTCAGGACGACGAGCGCAATGCGATGCTGTACATAACATTTTCACTGGAGCGTATCACTTACCATCATATCACCGTATGCCTAGTCACGACGCTTAATTCAATAAAAAAAACTTAGGTATTTCTGGTGGAGGTGTAAGGGATCCCGAACAACAACTCACGGGACCCAAGCCAACCTCACCTGCTTGTGGTGCATCCTGCTAATCAACAGACAAGGCTCTGGCTCCCACCATCCCACTTTTAGACGGCGTAGTGGGAACTGGCCTTAATTC
Source organism: Troides aeacus (assembly GCA_033220335.2). Lineage (NCBI taxonomy): Eukaryota > Metazoa > Arthropoda > Insecta > Lepidoptera > Papilionidae > Troides > Troides aeacus. The sequence continues at coordinate 10,865,683 of CM067280.1, forward strand.
CAATATGAATACCTATTCGAACGATGTGGGAATCTTTAGGGAAGGTCTATGTCCAGCTGTGGACGTATATCGGCTGATGATAATGTAATCTAGTTTGTAGAAATTGTCTACTTAAAATTTCCTTGGTTTACTACTATATGTCACTTGAAGAGTTTTAAGGACAAAGACCCAAATACCCCGTATGCGAGCAATGCAGGACTGATTAACGTGGGGATCTTTCGAAGAGGCCCATGATCAGCAATGGACATCTATCAGCTGATGGTAAATATTACTAGTTACAACACCCTTTAAACTGGATCACTGTGATGTTTGCTTATTATTATAGAGTGATAGGACTAGTACATAGTTTTGATAACTAATCTATTCTTCATCTTCTCTATAAACATCTAGATTATTAGATTCGATCTTGAAACTTTGACATTGTTGTGGCATCCAGTCCTCTTGTAAGAGACAGTATTTATATCTAAATGAAACAACAAAGTATTTGTGACCGAAGTTCCCGTTGAATTGTTCAGGATCGAGTCGAAATTGAAACAGTTCGACTTGCAAACTTAATTTGTGTTACAATTGTTATCTGACTGCTCGGTGATAATCTATATGAACCATGTTATTGGCTTCAGGATATCGCTGAACACAAACTGAACAAGTTTCCTTTAAATTAACCATCATGCAAAGGATGGTTCCACTATTTGGATCCGACAAGTTCACAAAATAGACCTTGGAGGGAAAAATTCCTGGAATTCGTACACTTGGGAGACAGCGGATGAAATGGTCTGACGACTTACAAGAGTGGACCCGAAAATACCATCAGTTAAAAAGAATAACTGAGGATCGAAGTCGCTTGACATGTATAAGGTCATGTTTACATTAGAACATTCTTAAAATTTCTTTCTCTTATTGTTATATTACTTTTGCTATGATATAGTGAAAAGGTCTATTAAGAAGAAAATGAGAATCAGTGCCTTTCCTTTCTGGAAGCCACTGAATTCCGCCAAACATTAGTGTGCAATATTATGTCCCAGTTTGAAAGGCGTCATATCCAGTCAAATTACTGCAGCAAGGGCTCTTGCTTGACCTCTCATGTGTCAACACGGTAATGTTATCCACACGAGGAGTACAATGTAGTGCTGTGAATAGTAATCTAAGAAGCGAAGGGTTGTTATGTTTTCGATGATGAAATACAGTTACAAAAGATAGCTACAGAAATATTTAAGGGTAGTAAACGGTTACAAAATAAAACAAAACAATCATAGGAGCTAAAGCGTGGAAACATTCTGCATATGTTACATATCCGGCAAAGTACACTGGCTCGGCTTACTGCGTAATGGTTGCTGGAAAGAAATCCCCTTCAAAGAGTGCCGCTGCAGTGTGCAGAGTGTATAATGAGCCGCGAAAGCCTTAAGGCGTTGGCCGTGCACAAAAGGTTCCACATTAGCAACTACCCGTTTGTTCTAATTTAAATGTTTGCTTTGAAAGGAAACTTTTCTTTTACGCCCGCTTTAGAAGACAATCTATTGCTTGCATTGTGTTTCTTTGATTAAAAAGAGAATGTTTAAAAAAAAGGCAAAGTTACACTCTGTATTACGTACGTTCATTAAAAACCTTATTTACTTTACAAAGATTTATTTATATTAATTAATCGTTTTATATTGTTTATATCTGTATGAATATTTAATCATGTGATTGATCACTACTGTCGGACATCGGCCTCTTAAACTTGGAATTATTCGTTACGAAGGTCTGCTAGCGCACTATTCTGGTTGTCATGGGATACACTGCTTTTGACAGGTGTAAGGTGTTCCGCATAACAACTCATGGGACCCAAACCTACGACACCTGCTCGTGGTGCTCCCTACTAATCAACAAACAAGGCTCTGGCTCCCAACAACCCGCATTGGGGTAGCATGGTGGGAAATGGCCAAAATCTCCTCGTATGAATACCTACAAATGAGAGATCATTGGCTGAGGCTTATGTCCAGAAATGGATGTCTATTCTAAAATGCAGTATCATCATCACCCGATAAACTACCTTACCCAGCTAGTAAACTACCTTATAGAGGGGACAGTAAAACGTCTCAAAAACTTCACTGTCTCTGATGTCATTTCTCTCATCAATATCCTGTGGCCCCAAGATGGATTAAAGGGCGTCCACAGTGATTCTGTATCGCGTTCTTCTTCACCTCCTCTGCTACTCTGCGGCGGCTGTCTGTGATGTAACAATATTTTAAAAATATCTGAGAAGATATTATAATCATTTATATCTATAAATAAATCAATGTAATCAATACAGTTGAATTAATCAAGAACCTCGAAGGTCGTAAAACTTTGAATCCATAAGGACATTGGAGCTTTCACGAATTAGCACTGACAACTTTTTCAAATGAACTGTGAAACGTAACTTAATTGACTGGAAACCGATTGTCTGAAATAATCGAGGTTCTGTTCCAAACACGCTATGGCATAATAAATAATAGATCATATATTCATTTTACTACACTGTCATAGATTCTACATAAGGTATACTTTAATTAAGAAAGTTAAATGTACAGTAGTAATATTTAACGAAACACGGCGAAAAATTTACTATGTAGGTAAGTACTTTAATAAATAAAATCTGGGGATCAGTGGAAAAAGAAATCTCAGGATCTAGAAAAGCAATCTAAAATAAGTCTTCAGTTCCGCCATGTTTAAATTATCTGATATATTTAATATCCGTTTCCGGAGACCGTCCAGGTAGGTACCACCGCAGCTCCTATTGCAGCCGAGAAACAGTACTGTGTGGACATTACTGTCATTCAGTTAGAAAGGCATTGTAGCTAGTATAATTATTGAAGTAATGAGACTCAACGTCTCAGGTGACGAGCACAATGTGGTGCAGTATATAGCATCCTAACTAGCGATGCGGTGATATCGGCAGGTGTATCACTTACCATCAGTTCAACGTCCCGCTAGTGTATTTGCTTAGTTGAATAAAAAAAATGTCTACTTTTAGATCAGGTTATATATAAGGCTTCTTTGGATGTTCTGTAAACCCAGGGTCCACGACTTAATTTTTCTCACTCATATGCCTTTAACAGTGTATGTAAACTTAATACACTATATTTATCTAAACATAGGCACGTTAGTCGTCAAATCCAGTCGGTCGATGGTCTAGTGAGAATGGCGATCACAATATGGACCAATGATCTGGTGAAGGTCGTGAGAAGCCAGTGGGAAGTGGCAATTTTCAAAAAGTCCAATGTCGGGCAATACGCATCCATCGACTGATGATGATGACGATTTCACTAACAAAATTATTAAAATCTTAAATGTTTTGCCAACTAAGAAGAAGTACTGGAGTTGTAGTAAATATTTGACTAGATTCTGACCAAAGAATCATTGTCAATGATATTTTTTTAGGATTTTTCATCTTAAGCAGTAAAATTTACAGATATTTGGATCTTTGTTTCATTTCCAAGTATACCGATTGGATCATCATCATCAGCTGATAGACGTTCACAGTTAGACATAGACCTCCATCAAAGATGTCCACGTTGATTGTTCGAGCATTGTTCGTATCAAGTGGGTTCTCGCGATTTTTACCAGATCCTCGGTCCATCTTAGATCGTATCTGATTAATCATAAAACGACTAGAACCAGCCAAGAAAACGAGCTTTTGTAACGGTGCTCTTCATGAAGCTTTCGAAATGTAATCAATTGAATCAACAAAATCCGGTTGAATGGTAGGTGTAGTTGTGATCAACTCCTGGCTGGAACTATTTACCGTTCAGAGTTAAATTGAAACAGTTAGCCAGACTAACTTTGTTAGCTACGGAACAGTTACATCCGAGCATCGTATTGTCGTCCAACGGACTCCCAAAATTGGCTTATTGATAACGGATTTGCGAGATATTTACATAATTCCGATTGAATTTTAACATAGGCTACCCTTCTCCTACAACATGATACAACAACGGAACAGTTTCTTTATCAGTAAACTTTATTGATAAAGAAACTGTTCCGTTAACTGCTTACTTTGAAAACAAGGATGTCTAGTTCGATTTAGGGTTTTAAAGAATTTTCATAGTTGACTTCCGTCAAAAATTCCATTACTGTTTTTAGGTGCCAAAGTTTGAACAGTCAAAGTATTAATGAGAACAAAGTTGTCCAATGCCTTATTATAACTATATATAAGGTTGCCAAATATCTCCCTTCCGCTTTTTTGCTCTTTCGTCAATGCTTTATAAAAAGTGTTACAGTGATCGGATTTAGTTCAAATATGCGCCGTTTTGTTTGATAATCTGTTTCCATCTAGACGGCAACTTCATAATACCTCCCTCGTAGAAGCCCCCCTCCTTATTTGCGAAGAACTCGGACAGCCACTTTTCACAAGTCTCTTTTGAGTTCAACTTTACACCACCAAGGGCGTTCACCATGGACAGGAACAGGTGGTAATCACTTGGCGCTATGTCCGGGCTATATGGTGGATGCGATAAAACCTCCCATCCGAGCTCCCGTAGCTTCTGACGAGTCATCAACGAAGTGTGTGGTCTGGCGTTGTCCTGGTGGAACACTACACCCTTCCTGTTGGCCAATTCTGGACGCTTCTGGTCGATCGCCTGCTTCAAGCGGTCCAGTTGTTCGCAGTAGATGGTAGAATTAAGCGTCTGGCCATATGGGAGCAGCTCATAGTGGATGATTCCCTTCCAATCCCACCAAACACACAGCAAAACCTTCCTGGCCGTCAATCCCGGCTTGGCCACTGTTTGGGACGATTCACCGGCCTTCGACCACGACCGTTTTCGCTTGATATTGTCGTATGTGATCCATTTTTCGTCGCCAGTCACCATCCGCTTCAAGAATGGGTCGAATTCGTTCCGTTTCAGCAGCATATCGCAGGCGTTGATTCGGTCCAGAAGGTTTTTTTGCGTCAAATCATGCGGCACCCAAACATCAAGCTTTTTTTTGTATCCAGCCTTCTGCAGATGGTTTAAAATGGTTTGGTGACTAACTCCCATCTCCTGGGCGATGTCACAAGATGCCACATGCCGGTCTAACTCGATGTAGTCCATGATTTGATCGGTATTTGTCGTCACAGGTCTTCCGCCGGCTGGCTTATCCATGGTGTCGTTTTCACCGGCTCTGAATCGTCGAAACCATTCCTCCGCGGTTCGAAGTGATAGAGTACCATCCCCCAAAACACCATTAATCTCACGGAACGTTTCTCTAGCGGATTTGCCTTTAACGAAGGAAAACTTTAAAATAGCGCAAATTCGGCGTTAGTGAACTCGCATGTTTACACGTCTATAACTGTTGAACGCAATATCCAAACTAATTATGCATAGCGTCGTTTTGTAGGTTATGTCAAGACCTTTCAAATTATGTATAGTATTGCCAGATACGAGCTCTGTAGCGCTTTGTACATAGCCGCGAAATTCAAAAGACAAAAAGGCGGAAGGGAGATATTTGCTAACCTATTATAAACAAAAATTGTTTATTTTCTTATTATCCCATATTTTCACACCTTTCTCCTCCCCTTTTTATATACAACTTTATCTACATATATACGTGTATATTAAATTTTTGTGTTTTGGTTTTAGGGTTTCTGTACTATTCTGTTCTTTTAAAGTTTTAGTTTAATTTTAATTTCTTCTATTTTTTTTCTTTTCCATTATTTTATCTGAGACCGATGAAGCTGCAATAGTTGTTAATAAAATTTGCGGAGCAAACTTCATCAGCAAAGAAAAAAAATTAAAATATTTTCCTTTAAAAACTTAGATGTAAGAAATAATTAAGTAGCAATATAATCGTTGACAAAGTGATTTTTTAAACATCATTGTTACTTTGCGACTGTTTTACAGTGTAGTCTAGTCTAGACTAGTTTTACAGTCTAAAATAGACTGCAGTTAACAAAGGTTTAGTCACAGCGTGTAAATATATAATAACATACCAGTTACTGTACCGTTTCTTACTGCGGAAAGTCAACCTAATTACAATTAAAATAGTAGAATCGATAGAAACAATAAACAATGTAGAAGCGGTAACAGGATAGTATGATACTCGCGCTCTAAGAGTAGATGATATCTAGTATTATAAATAAAAGTATTGGTAAGAGGTCGAAGACAAAAGTCTTCAACTCGTGTTGGTTGCCATTGTTGACCTTCGGAACTGAAAAGTAGTCCCTTACTATCCTTATGAGTGCTTTACGATAGCTATGGTCAGAGTTTCTCTGCGATCCGCAGAAAAACTAAGGTCACCGACATAGCCTTAAAGATAGCTAGACTTAAATGGCAGTGGGTAGGGCACATTCCTCGAAGGATCGGCCGCAGGGGCAGTAAGGTCCTCGAGTTGCACCCGCGTACCGGTAGATGTAGTGTTGGGAGGTCTCCGATAACGAGGACCGACGATCTGGTGAGAATCGCTTGAACCCACTGGATGCGAGCAACGCGGGACCGATCGATGTGGGGATCTTTGAAAGAGACCTATGCCCAGCTGTTGACGTCTATCGGCTGATGATTACCAAGGCGACATATCATTTAAATGCCCATGATTCATTTACAATTAATTAATTAATATTTACCAAAACCTTCTCTTTGGCCGATTTGAAATACAGCCTTTGAGTGTAATAAATAATGAAACAGCCGACAATGTAGAGTACTATAAATAAATTATATTTCTTTTGATTCAGTTAAAAAATAATAATAATCATCCCTCTTGATACTCCTGCCGATGAGACTAGAGGCGAGAGAGAGAGATCAGAAGAATTAACACTATTTATCTACCTCATTACTCACTGCAGGTAATTGAAAGCTATTTGCTATTAAACAACAAACAAAACAAAAGCACTCGCAACCGACGAGCATGCATGAAGACGCTTATGAAAGTGGAGGAAGCGAGAGAGGTGTGCCAGGATCATAGCAAGTGGAGAGAGATGGTCTCTGCCTACCCCACTGGGAACGAGGCGTGATATATATGTATGTATGTATGCTATTGATCTGTCAATGCTGTTGTTCGTTAAAGATGTCGAATTCATCTCGATTTTTTCCCAGCACCAATTTAATCCAAATTAGAATGACTATATCTTGCTTCGATCGATATTGGGGAAACTTTGGAGTAATAAATATGTTTTTAAGTCGAAATCCTGCTTGTCTAAGCGGAGAGATATGTAAGGAGATTAGTAATATGGGATTATTCTTTAGCAAATACATTTCCACAATAATATTAACTCTCTAGAAAACCAATCATTTGCTCCTCTTTTTAGTTCTCTTTACTTTATCATAACCATTGAAGCACTATATGTCTATCGACTAGCGTAGTATGTTAATTATGCTCATGGCTATTAGAATTATTATTATGAATAGATATATTGGTCCTTATTAGAAACGCTTTCGACTACTTAATCCTCTTCCTTTAAATGTTTATTCTACATTTACATTCATACGTGAATTATAACCTGACACCTTTTTAAGATCCGTAATAAATATCTCGCCGGGGCCTAACCTTGTATTGAATGGAGATTGAAAGAAAACACCACATAAGTTTATCTTCAGAGATACATTTCGCGGAGCTCTCTATTCATAAATAGCTTTAGAATTTATTTCTATGGCGATATCTTTAATGAATGATATTCATAGATATTACAGAACGTGAATAACACCCATCATACAACACCAAGATCATGATAGATATTATCACATTCTGTCCCATATATGGAAGGAAACGTTTAGATTGCGATATGAAGTCGAGTCGGCAGCTAAACGAGGAAGTTATCGCCTCTCTGATTAGTGGAGACGAAAGTCGTCGTATACTACTAAAGTTTTGCAGGGAGGCTATAGCGGACACAATAAATAAAAATGAATGTTGAAAAATAGATAAAACTGTGATATTAGAGCATCTATAGTCAGTTAAGCGAAATAATAAACCTGATGTAAATTAGATAATAAAAATATGTAAACGTACAGAGGATGACCTTATAAGATTTTCAGGTCTTTGTCAGAAAGGAAAACAAAGTGGGGAACGATAGTCTTGACTCCGAAGAGGAATGGTAGAAGGAATTGGTATGTAGAATGAAAGATAAGAATTTTGAGAGAAGAGCCGAACATGCAAGATATGAAAGAATAAAAGATGAACATGAGTAGGAACAGAAAGTAATGGTAAATTTAAAGCACCCTTAAGGCCTTGACCCACCATGCGTAGGGAAACTATTTAAAAGAAACCTTAAGAGCTAGATTATCAAACATTACTGTGGTCTAGTTAACAGGACATAGTAATGAAACTTGTTTAGAAACTTCTTGTTACTTTTTCCTCATTACATATATAAGACAGACAATTGATGAATTAGATTCTTGTCTAGAATCGGATTCGTTAGATCTTGTCTTAGGCCTTAAAGACTTGCTTATATAACTATAAATTTGTTGTTAATCAAAACTCTATAGACTAATATATATGAGAGTTCTTCAAGATCTGGTCTATGCTTCTCATACATATCGGTAAGGAAGAACTTCTTCCACCAGACGAACATGATCTAAATATTAATACGAATAGATTCACATACCTATCATTGGTGGAAAATTTCGAACTTCCTGAATCAGACGACGATTTAACGAAACGGGGTTTATGGGGTTGAAATGCGAAATTAACTCACCACCATTCGAGCCTACCACTCGTCCAACTTCCCCATCAAACTATTTAGCTTCAAACTCGAATCGGAATACTTGCGCCGACGAACTTTGTCATTATTGCATCAGAGCCGTCGGAGCATTTTACATCGGCGGTGGAGTGGCTGCGGGGAATTGGCTCGCTGGAATACCAGCGGTCGGTGTACGGACTTTGTTGGACCTCGATATCTATTACATGGGGTTTATTTCTATAAAATATTTCAATTAATTTTTCACAATCCTGTTTGACTGCTTCTAGTGGATTTTGATGTCGGAACCATAGGTGTTTATAAAAGCGTTCCTGTACTTCCGTCCAAAAGTGTAAATATGGACAATAGTTGATTTCTTTTTTTTTGTCGGAAAGAAAATCTTCGAATAAAATAGAATACCTTGGATTCGGGAGGAAGACAAGGTTATGTAGGATTTCGTGTATTATCAGGGGTACCAAGATCTCCTCGGATCTCCTCGGAATGCATTTGTACGTCCTTACACTACGCCTAAAGACGTCCAAGAGAAGGCTATAACTCTCTTCGACACCCTCGCTATGATATAGACTAGACCACCTCACCTTTGTCATTCATCCAGGGCTCGCTTCATAGGCAATAAATGCTCTCACCTTCAAAGCTGACTAACTGCAAAACCCTTTTGGTCTACCTCAGTCCCATTATTACTAGATGTTACAGAACAGAGATAGACAACAGTAAGATCTTATATAGTAAGAATCCTGAATCATCTGCTGGCTTCCCAGTGGAAGGATATTCCATGTAGGTTTTCCTACTAAAAATAATTAGACAGAAGTCATTTAGGCATTATATATGACCTTTGTGATCTAGATATCAAATATTAATGTTATAGGCAAGCGTATTATTTACCTATAAGCCTATCATAACGTTATATTATTATAACAACTTACCTAATAATATACTTAACCTAAGTTGAAAGATCATGGTGCTTTCCGCGTTTTGTTTGGTTAATTATCCACCACCAGATTATGTTCATCATCCCTTAATACGAGCGAGCAATCGAAACGTTATCACGTATAAATTCAAAGTTCGTTTCAATTTAATATATGTTAAAATGAGACGGGAATCTGTAATTCAGGAGCCGGATAAGGTCGGTATTAAATAACGGATATGGGGTATGTACAGTGCTGATTCGGCCCGTACGCACGCGCCCACCCGGCTCGACCGATACGAGCACATCACAAATATCTACTCTCGAACGAGACGCTCCAAAATTAATACGTACCGTAAGCATATTCGGGAACGATCGTTTCGATATTTGCTATCTGTACAGTTTAAAATCAAAAAATATTTTTTTACACCTTAAAAAAGGTGTTGTTTCATTCTCACAAATAATTCCTTTTTCTTTAAAAAATAAACTATATATTTATGTAATTAAGCCATGAAACGAGCGGGACGTTCACCTGATGGTAAGTGATACGCCTACTCATAACAGTGCCGCTAGTTAGTATATACTGCACCACGTAGCGCTCGTCGCCTGATACGTAAGATGTTGTCTCATTATCCCAGTAATTATACTAGCTATAGCGCCCTTCAAACCGGAACACAGTAATGTTTGCATATTACTGTTCTCTCGGCAGCGGATATGATCTTGGACTCCAATGCCAACCGTCATACGGTCGCGGAGGACAGTGAGAGCAGCGATCCCGTATACCGACACTCTTCTCTATCTTACCTTCTTCCTTCCTTCTTATTCTCCTTCTCCCTTCCTCTATCACAGTATTACAAGCTTGCTTGGAGAAATGGCAGAGCTCACCTAGAACGGCCACCTCGGGCTAGCCTTACGTTTTGGTCAGGGGGTGGGTTTCACAGTTTCACCGTGGGTAACCAAGCCACGGCTATTGAACCCCACCGCTACGATAAAAGCGGGAATCTGTTCTGAAGGCAGTGGTCTTATCTAGACCGTCTCCATCAACAAAGACCTACCACCAGTAAAAACCTGATGATGGGTAGCAATACGTATCGACTGGGTAAATAACTTAGTACATGAGATGAATCCATACTAGATATGTATATACTTTCCTAGACTTGATACTCGAGAAGGATCCAGACTTTTTAAAAACTGCGACAAACACAAATAATCCTTTTTTTTATTCTTCTTTAAGGAAACTTGTTCAGTTAATTTTTTTCCAGTTCTCACCCCCCCTCAGTTTAATTATTTCTTTAGCGCTGAAAGGAATAATGAGGAACAAAGGCGAAAGAAAGTTTTTTAATGAAGGAGTTTGCGGGAAAATGATAAACACAATGAACGGAGACGCTCCGGGCGATGCTAATGCTGGAGATACTTTCCATTTAGTATCTGATTTGTTTATCACTGTACAGTAAGATTCAAAGTTAAATGTCATCAGACAAGTGACACATTTTGGTTAAGCTTCATCACAAAGAGAGGAAGGGTTACAAACTTAAAGCAAGTAAGATTTTCATTTGAATATGAAGACAGACTTGTTACTTAAGTAATTACATCAGCTAGAACATCCGACAAGCCGGAACACGGTAACATTTACACTCCTTTTTTTAATACTGGGGGAGGATTCTATTTAAAAGTACCGTACTTTTTCGAAGATCTTTGGAGGATGTTAAGAATGCACTGGTTTTCTTAAAGTTTATAGACCACTGCATCAGAAATAGGAATCACTAGTGGTGCTTACCTTTTAGTAATTGGTGGTAGGTAACACTGGTGGTAGGTAACGACTCGTCTATTTATACCACCAAACAATAGTGTGCTTATATTATCGTGTTCCGGTTTGAAGGGCGTGTAATTACTGGGGTGATGAGACTCAATATCTTAAGTCTCAAGGCGATTAGCGCAATGTGGTACAGTGACCAGCGTAACGTTGTTATGAGCAAGCGTATTACTCACCATCGGATGAACGTCCCAGGGGTGTTAGGGTTTCCGAACAACAACTTACTGGACCCAAGTTAACCTCACCTACTCCTGGTGCACCCTTCTAAATAACAAACGAGGCTCTGGGTCCACCGACTAGCATTAGGCCAGTGTGGTAGGAAATAGGTCAAGTACCCCCTACATAAACCCCTACATACGACGACCCCCGGTACCCGGCGAGGCAGGGGGCACAGTTCCGATCGCTATGGGGATCTTTGGCTTAGGCTTATGTCCAGCAGTGGACGTCTATCGACTGTCCAGTTCGTCACGTCGCTTAATGAAATAGAAAACAAAAATTGTCGAATCATATACAAGATGACATACACCACACCATATTCAGCTCATCACCGTGGGACATCAGTCGTTATGTCTCGTTACAATAATTTTATCTGCTACAGCGCCCTTCAAACCGGAACATGATAATGTGTGCATTGTATGAAATCGCCGACATGAGTGACCTATGAATATTTTTTTTATATACCATTAAGTGAAGCAGCTGGATGCAACCAGCGTGGGATCGATCGATGTAGATCTTTGGGGGAAGCCTTTGTCCAGCTGTGGACGTCTATCAGCTGATCATGAAGGTATCAAACAGGCGTACGGCCCGCCTGCCTGATGAGCAGTTACCGTAGCCTGTGGATGCCTGTACTGTACATGCTAAACATTCAAATATCGTTGTTTACGACAATAGACGTTCGCAACCTAACCTTTGTCGCGTCACACGGAGCGGCGATATCGCAAATCGATCGTTACATCCGGATGAAAGGGCCTCGTATTAATACGCGCCGTAACGGCCCCGGCGACGAGCAATATGTAAATCGGGCATGGAGCGACGATCCTGTTATGTAAATTTATACTTGCGATGCGCGGAAACTGCCTCGCGTGATTGCTGCCGACGTGTCGCCCATTACGAATTCGACTTTTGTACCGGATGTATCGGCAGAGACCTCCGACTTCCGGTAGAGAGCGAACAAAGAAAGATAACTAAAATTCGATAACACTACTGTCACCAATATTTATATGAGAAACCGTCTAGGTACCAACGCAAAGCCTTCTACTTTCATACATATATTTTTTCAACAGTACTCTGCAAATATTACTAGTTCAGGTTCAGGTTTGAAAGGCGTTGCACACAGTAAAATGACCACCAGTGTGTTCACTATTTGCTATAAACGAGACCTAAGTTACTTCGCCCGGAGACAACCAAATAATCTGAGTAAGCTGGTTGTAGTAGGAAAGACGAAGGGCAAAAGATCACGGGGTAGATCCCTTAGCCGATGGTCTGACTAGATACAGACAATCCTAGGCACCAACATAGCGAATGCCCTGAAACGTGCTGAGAACAGAGCGGTGTGGAGGCTGGTTGACGAGTCATTAAGAGCATTTCAGGATAACCAGGACCTTCAGTCATGAAGTACACGAAAGAGGAGTACGTAGTAAACTGGGGATAACGAGACATATGTCTTAAAACAACGATCACTATGTGGTGATGTGTATACCATCCAAACTAGCGCTATGTTGTTATGAGCAGGCGTATCACTTACCATGAGGTGAATTTTTCACTGTTTTTGACACTTCATCGAATAAAAAAAAATGTAGTAAATGACTGTAATACTAACAATCTAAGAGTTGTAAGTAATGTGAGAACCACTTACGCTGATAAGACTCTCAGCTCAGTGTATCTTTATGCAAGACCTTTGAGTTGCCAATCAGCCATTGCCTGATTAACTATTACTAGTAATAAATTTACTAGAAACGAGTTGAGAATTATCTAACTGTTTAACAGAGTCTTTAAAGCAATGAGTGGAGCATCCTCCCACCGACCCGCATTGGACTAGCGTGGTGGGAAATGGCCTATATCCACCCACAAGAATCCAAGAAAATGTTTGGAGGAGGCCTATGTCCAGCAGTGGACGTCTATCGGCTGATGATGAGTGCAGCATCATCATTGAGTCTCATCTTAGTATTAAAGAACAGCGAAATAATCAGTCGCAGAAATGTTTTCTGATTGTTCCCTCTAATATATATGTAGAGTAATTAAAACTTATCCACCCTCTTATGTCATCAAAGCACTTCCTTCGTTGCCTTCCGGATGCTCTGATTTCCAGGGTCTAGTCATCGAATCCCTTCCCATCGCTCAGTCAAAAAAAAAAAATACTTCACAATAGGTTGTCTTGTACCATAGACAAATACTCGCTAAACTTATAGCAGTTTTCTTTTAGGTTCGGTTCCTAATAAAGCGGTGTGATAGGACTCATTGCGTGCTGGAGTGAGAAATTCCATTAACCCTCAGTTCCCTCAGGTGCCGTAAGAGTCGCCTATAAACAGATCCCCACACAATATCCCCTGGGCTGTTTGCGTAATGCTCGCCAGAAAAACTATGCGAAACATCTTTTGCTTATATTTCCATAAGGGATGAACTTAACAAGTGATTATATGTTACAATTGTACGGATAGCTGAAGAGTCTGTTTCAAGTTCAATCTCAACCTTCTTCAGGTTTACGAGAACACATCGAAATGGTGTGGATATTCATAATGTATTAAAATTAGTATATCTTAACTTAAGCTTATTAAGTTACAGTTATTTCAACCTTTACCTTTACCTTTCTCTCTAACACTTGTTCATAAAATATTTTACTATAGATCTACTAGATTAATCATATATTTATAATTTATATCATATCTTACAACGATATTAATATGAAGATGGCGGAAAGAACTGCTGCCATATCCTAGTATACAGCCTCTATAAGAATCTATATATATGTACTAGTAAATCCAAGGATTTGAGTACGTAACACTAAAATATTTGTTTCCGCCACGAAGCAGTATTCAGGTTTAGAGAGTAGATAAAACTGGTCAGCAGTTTTATCATCCTTATCAGCACTTCAAACTTTTGACCATAGCGTATAGTATATAGAGGAAATGCAAATTAAAAGTAGATGAGAGTTATCAGTAGAAACGTCTGATAACTTAAATATGTTAACAGGAAAAGTTCAAGGTCAAACGTACAGTCGAAGTAAATATTTTGAGTGGAATTTCAAATACGGCCGCCAGGAACTGCGGTGGCTTCACTCGATTAATTTTAATGGCCGTTCGAGTCGAGGATCAGAATTCGGAGCACCTAAGTAAATACCTTCGCTGACCGAAACTAAATGAGCAAAATTCTATTACGTCTACTTCGCGCCGTTTCGGCGGAACACTCAGACCTTTTCATGAAGAACATCTTGAGGTGAGGTAACGGACATGTTTATAGTCGAACTACTGCTTATTTACTTTACCTGGTGCCAGTTACTCCAGCACTCCACGTCGGTCAGCACTTCTAATTCCAAACGAATCAAAACACATCATCATAGTGAAAAAACGTTCATTAACATTCTCAGTAATTTAGAAGACATCTTTCATCATCATGCCTTTATCTACAATGCGCTTAAACTACACTTGAATTTTAAGTGATATTAAGTGATAACGAGGCTGAAGAAGGTGAAACGTACTCGTCCAGAATACACGGTACATTGATAATGTGAAGGTGGTTATCCAGGTTGCGAAACTTAAGATCAAAGTCTATTACATTTGGACACAGAATGTCCGGAGTTTGACGACTTCTAAAGACCCTCGAGTTTCAAGGCAACAAATTAACCGCTGCACCATTAAAACTGTTCAATAATGAGATCTTTTACCAGAACCTTGCAGTATATATTATCACTCTATGCTATTTAGGTCACTTTGAGCTTTTTTTCTATAAATTATAAATAAATTTCGACTCGAAATTTGTCAGAAATATTTCCACGCGGCGGCAACTCGTCGCTAACCGGTTCCCGTTGTTAACACCGTTGTAACCCCTTGTGGGGAGGGGACCAATTTGTTAAATCCATTCTTAGCTGATCTATACTTGATAAAAGAATATTCTTACCAAATTACAAGTCTCCAGGTCATATGCTTACAGAGATATCGAGATTAGTCTCTACATAGAAATCTCTTTATAGATCGTTGATGTCTATCAGTTGATGATGATGATGATGTAGATTAAGTTGATATTTATCTTTTACTCTAGATGTCTTTGGAATTTCGCGTTTGGATTTATACTAAGATGTTATAAATTATTAATGATTATTTGACTTCTTCACTTCGGGGGGTTGGAAAGTTTTTATTAGTTTCATATTTAAAACGTGGCCCACAGTTATCAGTACTTCGGCGCGTTAAATTAGAAATGAGTCGTTTCCTGACCTCCGACGGATCGTCCGAAGGTTTTCACATAAATCATTGCTTACTTCGGTATTCACTGAAGCAGAACGTTGTAAAATTCATGCTACGGCTTTAACTTTGCGAAGTAATAAAAAGTTAAATTTAACATTCAATACGACCCCCGACTGTGAAATGAGACATTTACACAATGTATCTGTAATGTATTGATATCGATCGGATAAAAGATTCAATTTGTATTACGACAAGGAATCCTATTGCCGGAAACCGTCTACGTAGATACCACCGCTTCCTCAGCAGGTTTCCGCCTAGTCGTGTTGATAGAGCTCAATAAGAGTGGCTTTGTCATCCACGGTGAAGCGAGCAGGAGCATATGGTAATGTGTATTTCTGCTGTTTATCCACGGTCTACAATCACTGTCATAAGGTTTGAATGATTTTTGTTTTCATGTATTTCTTGCTCATCATCATCATCACCCAATACAGGTCCACTGCTGGACATGAGCCCATAAATCATTTCATGCTCGTTGTACGGCAATATAAGTAAACGTCTAGTAATCACTGCGCTGGTGCTTAAGCAATTATTCCGACGTCAATCAAGGTCACCGGTCGGGCTCCTGTACTATAGCTGTGCGAGTCTGTTCATCTCATTTATACTATTTCGCGTTTACCAATAAAAACTTTTTTATCACATAATTGTTATAGGCTTTAGTTTAGATTTTAGGATGTTTAAATGATAGACCACATAAATTTTATAGGCATTTTTTATTACAAGTTGAATCCTAAAAACTTTATGAACATGAACTGTGTAAGTTATTTTTTGTAATACCTTATCATCATCATCATCAGCTGATAGACGTCCACTGCTGTACTAGGGCCTCTCTCAAATATCTCCACATACAGTCAGCATGGCCTCCGGTACCGCTGGGCATTAGGGACTGTCGTATGTACAGGTTCATATGGAAGCATTTGGGCCATTTCCCACCACGCTAGTCCAATGCAGGTTGGGTGGACCAAAGCCTCGTTGGTAGATTAGCAGGGTGCACCACGAGCAGGTGAGGTTGGCTTGGGTCCCGTGAGTTGTTCTGCGGAACCCTTTACTTCCTTACCCCTAATACCTTATCGTAAAAACTTTATATGTTATAATACCTTTTCTATAACTTTCATAATCTTATCCTGTTTCGTTTGTGATAAACTAGTGTGTATCTTGTTTGTTGTTTCTAGATTTTAAATTCATAGCTCAAGGTAGCGCTGTGTAAACATCGTAACTACCGTGTTATAGACAGGCGTATTACTTACCACCAGTCGAATGTCGCGCTCATATCGACGCTTCGTAGAAAAAACAAACAAACACAAACCCGCCAGAATAGATCGAGACGAGCGGGATTTTCACCTGATTGTAAGTGATACGCCTGCCCATAACAACGTGGCGCTAGTTAGCATGATATATACTGCACCAAATAGCGCTCGTCGCCTAATACATAAGATGTTGTCTCGTTACCCCAGTAATTATACTATCAGCCGGGTGCAATAGGCGCTGCGGTATACCTAGACGGTCTCCGGCTTCAGAGACTTACCACCAGTGAAATACTGTATATAAGTGTTTAAACATGGCCGCCATTCAAAATTGTAATAGTGAAACGTTAATTAACAATACTAAACCAAAAACCTCCCCCATGTTCATTAGCTACCTTCAATTAATATGGGGTCGGCTGAACATCCGCACAATAACATCGACGCACAAGGCGACCGGAATTGTTACTATTAAAATTAATGGATTCCTTTCCAACATTATGCCGCCATTAAATGAATAAATAGTGACCTTACCTCCCCCATTCCCGGCTCCCCTCCCCCACGTACACCTCACCACATACAATTTCATTAACGAGTCCTGGAACGGTTTCCATTACGTTCCGGGTCCCGTGGGGTCTGTGCGGTTGACCAAGATTTTTGCGGGACCCGGGAAGCGTGAAACTTTACATTGAATCGATGTTATGTTGTGAGTAAGTGCTTTGATTTTATTTCACCCTCTTTAGAGGCTCTAATTCTGGAGAGGGGTGTGGAGGGTGCAAATAAATTCCAACTTATATATATTACTGGTATCAATCGGCGGAGGATTAACACTTATAACATGAGGAATTCTCTAGACGATCTCTCCTATCAGTTTATTGGCAAAGTAGTCAGCTACATTTTTTTTTTTCTACGAAGCGTGAGGACGAGCAGGACGTTTATTTGATGGTAAGTAATACGTCCGCCCGTACCAACGTGGCTCTACATAAGATGTTATACGCTGCACCAAGTGCTCGTCGCCTAAAGACATAAAATGTTACATCTTGTTACCCCAGTGGTTTCAGTAGCTGCAACGCCCTTCAAACCGGAACAAAGTAATGTTTACACAGTACTGTTTGTTGGCTGCAATAGGCGATGCGGTGGTACCTAGATTGTCTCCGGCAACAGAGAAGTACTAGCAGTACCAGAGCTCTGAGCATTTGAATGAAGTATTACAAGGTTATGGGAAATGTACAGAGGTTTATTATATCCTTAATAAAATATATTATGAGTTATTCATCATCATCATTATCATCAGGCCATAGACGTCCACTGCTGGACATAAGCCTCCCCAAAAGATCCCCACATTGATTCCTACGCTGCCCTCAACGCCGGACACTGGGCTATCGTTTGTAAGGGTTCATTTGAAAGGATTTGGGCCATTAACCACCACAACTGGCCTAATGCAGGTTGGTGGGTGCTTCATTGCAGAGCTTCATTTGTTGATTAGCAGGATGCACCATGATCAGGTGAGGTTGGCTTGGGTCCCGTGACTTATTATTCGGGACCTATTTCAATAAAAAAACTCGTACAAATTCATACATATCTTGTGAATACAACACAACTTATCCTTTTCAATCTCTAAGTATCATAGAACTGTTATAAACTTAAATAACTCTAGAGAACAGAGGCTAAACTCTTGCTTTAACACGAACATTCAAGATTCGATTCCGTGGTCAGGTCAGAGATTAAATCTACCACCATAGCATTAGTATATTCCTGGCTTTTTACTAGTGGTAGGTCTCAGTTGTCGGAAAGCATTTAGATACCACCGCAGCTCCTATCGCAGCCGACAAACAGTACTGTACAAACGTTGCTATGTTCCGGTTCGATAGGTGCTGTAGCTAGTGATATTACTGAGGTAATGAAACCTTACATTACATGTCTCAAGAAGAACACAATGTGGTACTGTGTATATCATCCTAACTAGCCACGTTGTTATGGGCGAGGGTATCACTTAACACCAGGGTCCCTCTTCACCAGCTGCTTCTTTGAACAAATAAAGGAAACTTCGATCGTTTGATTCTTGATTTGAAACCCGTTGTCGATATAAAAAAAAAATTGACTACCTCATTCGTCTAACCCTATATTACGAAAACAATAAGCTCCGATACATTTCATAAAATAAAGAGCTTTCGCCCCCAATAAAATTATATTGCACTTTAAAAGTTACGATCCTCCCGAAGGATACGTCTTAAAAACATAAGCAAAATACGAGAAAAAGTATTTTTTTGTTTATTGGCATTTTATATGAGGGATTAAGTGACTGTTAGGACCTTATTTTGTGCGTGGGCTTGATCCCCGCTGAGCTTGAGCTTACGGTGAAATTAACATCGTGAGGAAACCGACATATTTATATAACAAAAGCTTTCGTGTGAATCTCAGCTTCAGGCGTACATTTCAATTGAAGAAAAGCTTAAAATTTCAGCAATTGAAAGACTTCGTGTAGTATATATACATATAAGTTTATGAGAGAAACGACGAGGAATACGTGATGTTAGGATTCGAACCTTGGAAATCCATCATAAGTACTATATAAAAGCATAGCATATCTCTTAAGTCTTTTGTATAAAAGCTCACAAAGAAAATAATAAATTTTTGGTATAACTCTTGAAATTTGAAAAAAAACTGTATCCAGACTTACAGCAAATTAAAGTGATGGATGGATATCGATATTCTAAGTTGAACTTATTAAGTAAACATTTTAATAATGTATTTTTTTGCCTTACTCAACTTTAAAAGTTGATAGTAAGGAGATGTCCTAAAGAAAGGCCGGATCAAAAGCACACGCAACAGACGAGCGTGCATGAAGACGCTTATGAAAGTGGAGGAAGCGAGAGAGGTGTGCCAGGATCGTAGCAAGTGGAGAGAGGTGGTCTCTGCCTACCCCACTGGGAACGAGGCGTGATATATATGTATGTATGTAGTAAGGTCTTACTATTAAATATATTACCTTACTACAGGCTATGTAAAAAGGTTCCAAGTCACCCAAAGGGCAATGGAGAGAGCTATGCTCGGAGTCTCTCTGCGCGATCCCATCAGAAATGTGCAGATCCGCAGAAGTACTGAGGTCACCGACATAACCCTAAAGATTGCTAGACTGAACTGGTAGTGGGCAGGTTACATCGCACGAAGGGCCGAGGGCCGATAAGGCAGTAAGGTCCTCGAGTGGCGCCCGCGTACCGGTAGACGTGGTGTTGGTAGATCTCCCACAAGGTGGACCGACGATCTGGTGAGAATCGTAGAAACCCATTGGATGTGAGCAACGCTGGACTGATGGATGTGGAGATCTTTGGATGAAGCCTATGTCCAGCAGTAGACGTCTATTGCTTGATGATGATGACGAACTTTAAAGTAAGCTTTTTGTTGGTTACTCACAGCACGTATACACTGTTAGTACATTAATTAGATTAAATACGTTCAAAATGTATAAATAACATAAGTTAAGGATATAACTAAGTTATAATTATGTTCAATAGATTGTTTTTTTTTTTATTTTGTTCATGAAACCTTTTTTATAAGCACTAAGCAATGTTTTAAAACAAATTGCCGCAGCGACGCCGTCCCAGTCAGCCGCGGCGCAGGTGTGCTCGACTATGATTTACCCTGCGAGGGTAAAATATTACCTTAACCGGATACCGTCGCTTTTAAATAACAATAGATTATATATTAATTTATTACCGGGATTGTCTTTGATCCTCGGCCGTATCCTGTTTCTATTTACTTACTTCCTTCTAATTAATTAATTCATCGTACTACACTATTCCCTTCTAAAAAGGAAGATGTAATAAGCTTGACATACTTACGTTATTATCTTTTTTTATTCAACGAATCGATTAGACGTTCACTTGATAATGAGTGTTGCGTGTGCTTTTAACGACGCGATAGTTGTTAGTTAAGATATGAGATGTTATGTCTCGTTAACTCAGTAACTTCTCTAGCTACAGCGCTCTTCGAACCGGAACACAGTAATGTTTGCACAGTACTGTACCCAGATCGTTTCCGAAAACAGAGACCTATCAGTAGTAAAATGCTTCAGGAGTGAACAGTTGGATAATATCATCTTCATCATTTCAACCGAAGGACGTCCACTGCTGGATAGGTCTCTAATGCGTTCAACAAAGCGCGATCTTGCGCTTTTTGTATCCAGTGGCTCCCAGCGATTATTTTTATCTCCTCTGTCCACCTGGTAAGGGTCTGTAATAAGAGAACTACTACAGTCATCATCATCATCATCACCCGATAGACTTCCACTGCTGGACATAGGCCTCCTTCAAAGATCTCCACGTTAACAACTTACTAAGTAAATTTTTTTATAGGTAGAGATGGTTTTTAAAATCTGTGTTTGCAGTAATGGACATCTATCGGCTGATGATGATGATGATGGTAATGTGAGACGACGAAGCGGAAATTCCTCTTTATTATACTTAGTAACAATATTTTATGCTACATTTTTAACTGCAAGCAGGCAAACGATTAATTATAAAAAACTCTTTAATGTATAAAGTAAATTTATTGCACGGAACCAACAAAGGATGCTCATGCAACAATGCTGCTGGAGAGGCAACAATGTATTGTTGTTGTTGTTGTTGCTCGCGAAATAAATGCCCAGTTTACCGTTTCATATAGAATTTAATACGTTTGCTGTGTAACACAGAGAGAATACTATCAAAGGAACCTCAAATGAGTAGGGGTGTATGGGGTTCCGCCCAACACCTTACGCAACTCAAGTCAACCTCAACTGCACGCGGTGCACCCTGCTGAATAACAGACGAGGCTCTGACCACACACCAACCTGCACTGGGTCAGCATGATGGGTTACGACTCATTCCCCTTCAATGAAATCCAACAAGAGACGACCCCAAGTGCCCAGCGGGACCGGTGGGACCATAACTGAGCATCGATCGATGGTGAAATCATTGGGGGAGGCTTAAGTCCAGCAGTGGACGTCTGTTGGTTTATTATGATGATGATGACCTCGAGTTATACCATACCACCGGTAGACAAAAGAGACAAGAAGCCATGGCTATTGACCATCTATCGGTCTTAAATATAAACAGAAATAGCACAGCTTCGTTGTATAACCAGTTCATGTTTATTTCATCATCACCATCACATCACACATACATAGCTCGTAGAATCGATGGACGTTGGGGACTTAAAGGGCAGGGTTGTCAGCCCCCCCCCCCCCATTAAGTGGGCATAGGATATGAAAAGATTCGCTGGGAGCCACTGGATTCAAATAGCGTAAGACAGTGTACCAATAGACGTAGTGTTGGGGGTCCTCATACAAGGTGGACCGATGATCTGGTGAGGTCTGTAGGCCACTGGATGCGAGCAACGTGGGACCGATCGATGTGGAGATCTTTGGGTGAGTCCTATGCCCAGCAGTGGACGTCTATCAGCTGATGATGATGACGAAATCGGCGCTTTGTAGAACATAATACAAGTCACCTATGTCTTGCAGTGGGCATCCATCAGTTGCAATAATGATGGTGATCACATTTATCCAACTATTGAATAAGTTTACTAGTGGTAGGTGTCCGTTGACGGAAACCATCTAGGTACAGTACTGTATAAATATTGTGTTCCGGTTTGTAGGGTGCTGTAGCCTGTGAAATTAATGGAGTTATGATACCTAACATGTCTCGAAACGACGACCACAATATGATGCTGCGTAGATCATATTAACTAGCCCCATGTTGTTACTGGCGGGTGTATCACTTACCATCAGGTGAACGTCTCGATCGTGGAATAAAAAATAACCTATATTAAGTTAAAATTAAGTAAGAGAAAAGGTTTATTTGCTTAGAAATACTTTCGTATAGAATTAACGAACTGAAAGAGAATTCATTCGGAAATTGTCTTATCTTCATAATAACATGCTTATTTACAAGCTTAATTCAAAAGGAAGGGGTGGGAAGGTTTTGTGATGGTGAAATTAACTTGTCATGGTGAAATATACGTGAACGAGGTCGGGGTTGTGTGTCTGTAAATTATGTGACCTCTTCCAATACATTTTCCTAGAAGGCGCTGGAGGATTAAACATCAAAAGCCCCCAATACATTTCCGACGCAGGGTCAAGGCAGTTCATGTAAATATTTTAATAGGGGTTAGAAGTAAACAATAAATAATATCCATCAAGGGGTTCATTTTAAAATATAGGGTTGTTATGTTAAAATTTTATTTCTTCAAGTTTACTAAGTAAAGTAACTTTTTAGAATATTTATAGGCGAACGTTAAGATTATTTTTTTTTTCTATTAGACAAACAAAACGTACAACAAGTGGTATTGGTGGTGGTACCAAGATGGTATTCATAACACCATTTTCCAGTCGTCTACTTGAGACACATTATCTCGTTACTCCAGTAATATTACTAGCTACAGCAACTATTAAACTGAAACACAGTAATGTTCGCACATTACTGTTACTGATGGTAGAAATAGGAGCTGCGATAGTATCAAGACGGTTTCCGGCCACAGATTAAAAAATTAAGAAAAGATCCTAATATTGATGATTGAGGAGATGGTTGTGTCCACCATCAGCAGCTTGGAGTCTCATCATCAGTAAACTTTATTAAGACCAACGACAGAAGACTTCAAGACACGAGTGGGCTCATCGCGGGAATCCCCTGGATGCGAGCAACGTGGGACTGATCGATGTGGGGATCTTTGGGAGAGGCCTATGTCCACCAGTGGACGTCTATCGGCTGATGATGATGATTGTGGTTAATAATTAAAGAGCTAAAGGTACTCCGTGTTGACTGTCAGGTCTGAAAATCTAACAGCTCAGTCTCCTCTTGACCACTGATGCTGCAAAATAAGGGAGTAATAAAATGAAATAAACACCCCAAAGTCTGTAATACTTAGTATCGATAATAATATAATCGATTAATACTGGTGGTAGGTTCCATCCGCCAAACAGCGCTCTGTCCGGTTGGAAGGATTTTGTAGCTAAATTACGGTAACAACATCTTATGTCTCAACGGGACGGAATTATGTCTTGCCGTGTATATGGTTTTAATTAGCGCTGTTGTAGGTAGGCGAATCACTTAATATCAAGTGAACGTCTGAAAAAAAAACATTTTTTTTTTTTTCATTGTAATAAATAACCAAATCTATATTTAATCTATATATTAGAAATGTTTATCTATTTTCTTTCCGACAAAATGGAGATATGTATGAAAATATGTTCATACATGTACTGATTTGTTTTTAAACCACATTTAAAAAAAAAAAAAAACCTAATTATTAAAGTCTGTTAATGAGCTTCAATGTAATTAAGATAATATTATGCATTTCACTGAACTCACACATAAATTATTGATGCAGTGTATAATTAACGCCGTATTGTTGTGCTGAGGATTTATTTTCATGACGACGGAAAAACTTATAATAGTATAATATAGTTTTAATGTATTGAATAATAATTTTGTTAATCACTCAAGCGACCAAACTTACTGGGAGATCACTTGATAGTAAGTGACACCCCCGCCCATAACAACATCGCGCTAGTTAGTATGATATACACAGCACCGCATCGCACTCGCCTCTCGCTGGCTCAATATCTTATGTCCCGCCACTCGCCTGAGACATAAGATATTGAGTCTCGTTACCCCAGTAATTTCAATAGCTATACCCTCCTTACTAGAACACAGTAATGTTTGCAGACTACTGTCTGTCGGCTGCAAAGACCACTGAGGTGGTACTTATCTAGACAGTCTCCAACAACACAGAACTACCACCAGTAAATTTCTATTGGTAGTCCAAAAGCGTATTATGAAATATGGTTAGAGATTTTCTCCGTTCAACACTAAATAGAGATAAAAGATAGACAAGTATTGAGGGAAATAATCTAAGTTATCCCAATTAACTTAGTTGCGTACGGGGGTTGGTTAAGTGGGGGTTAATAAAGTGCTACGTTGTTGGGTTTATTTATCGCGGGCATTTCACACGAGCGATGGCGTGATCGCCGGTACAAAGATTTCTTTTTCATAGTAAATATAATATAATTAGGCTTAATCACTCCCCACCCCTGATTTACTCTTCTATTTTCTATACTTTAACTATTTTTAATTATTTAAGTTTTAAGTTCTCTGTTAGCAAAGTGGGAAGAAGAAGACCGCAATACAGTCGATTAGTGACTGCTGATGGGTGAAATACAGTCAGGATAAACTTGATAGATGGATTTGGATCCTCAAGCTTAAGGAATACGGCTTAAAGAAGAAAGGAACTTATACCTTTATTAATTTAGAATGATCATTATGTCTCATCATTACCCGATAGACGCCCACAGCTGGGCAGAGGTCTCACCCAGAGATTCCCACATAGATCGACGCTGCGCTTCTCTCATACGAACAAAGGAAGATCACGGGAAGGCGTTGTCGAACGATCTATGTAGAGATCTTTGGTAGAGGTCTATGGCCAGCAGTGGATGACTATCAGCTGATATTGTTGATGATGATGGTATTTACTGTTGTCAGGTCTCTGTTGGTGGAAACCACCTAGGTAGGTATCACCGCAGCAAAGACTAGTATGCAAACATTAACGTGTTTCAGTTTGAACAGCGTTATAACTAGTATAGTTACTGAGGGGGATATAGGGGAATTATTCCCCACCACGCTGGCCCAATGCGGGTTGGTGGAAGCCAGAGCCTCGTTTGTTGATTAGCAGACTGCACCACGAGTAGGTGAGATTGGCTTGGATCCCTTGAGTTGTTGTGCAGGAACCCTTACACCCCTTAATTGTATCATGTTATTTTATTTTTACTTTAACAATACGACTAGAAGAACAGAATTTTCATGTGTACTCGTCCGCTTAAAATGAGCACTGCACCACATTACGCTCTTTTTTAGACCTAAGATGTCAAGCTTTTACCTCAGTAATTCCACTAGCTATAATGCCCTTCAAGCCGGAACACAGTAATGTACACAATGTACCGTTAAGAGGCAGAAGTAGTATCTGAGAACAGACCTAGAATGCTATATCAAGGCGATGGACTCAATTTTGTATGGAACCGTCAATTAGTAGTCTTTAGACATTACTCCGTTGCGGTTTAAAAGGCGTTGTCCCTAGTCATATTGCTACCAATACCATGACAACAATCGCCACGTTGTTATAGGCAGGCGTACCACATACCATCAGATGAAAGTCTAGTCTCATCGCTTCAATACTAACATGAGCTTGTGATAAGAAGACTCGCTTCATCACTATCAGCTGATAGACTCTCACTGCTGATAGGTGTATTCCGAAGATCTGTATACAGACAGCCTGTTCGAATCCAGCAGTTTTGTTCGATCTTCATCACATCATCAGGAGATCTAGAACCTTTCACTTACCACCAGGTAAACCTCCTGCTCGAATCGTCGCTTACTTCATCGCTTTTTATGTTGTTTATAGTTATAGAATTTTCTGAACTCGCCTACGTCCTTCTTAACTTACTACTTCCTTTCCAAGCTTAGTCTCCATCAACCCTGAGCTTGTGTAAGTAGATTTTTATATTACTTTCTTTTATCTTTTCTTTCCTTTATTCCTCTCCATCAAGATATATTGTTAATTACAATTTGTATTCGTTGGCTTACGGCTGTATCTCACAAAGCAGAGAACTGTTAATGAAGGTATTTCTTCCGCCTTATCGGATCACCTCAAGACGATCCCATTGTTTGGATCTTGTTAGGGAGATGTTTGTTTTATTGCAATCTTTAACTTACCCATTTCCGTTTAGTAATTAACAGAGCCCACCCCTGAAATATCCGATTGGTGTTTCTTCCTAATTACCCACAATCCAATCTAGTATCAATGATTTTCTCTTTACTGTCCAATCTGATATTAATGGGAAGTTTATTTGGTTTTATTGATTTGCCTGTATGTGTCTGTGTGTTTTCTTCTTCCGGTCTTTTGCTGACTGTAAATACATTAGTCTTACTAAACTTGAAATTTATTTCCACGGTACCTCTCCGTCTTTTAATCAAAGTACACCGCGCCCACGCCGACGTAAAAAAGCTTCAGTACAAACAAGGAATCGTTCCCGATAACGGAAACAAATTGAATCTAAAGACTTAATATTTACTTAATTTAACTTCCGCTCTTCACTCTTTGCACAATCCTCGTATAATGTTTGACTTAATTTCGAATCGAAATGTTACGATTTACATTTGGATATTTTTTTTTATTTTTCTATGTAGCCACTCATCTGTATTATAGGGAAAATATTTTTGAGGGCATCATCATCATCTGTAAATAGAAATCCACTGCTGCATATACGCCTCCCCTTAAGATCCCCTCATCGATCGGTCCTGCACTGCCCGCATTGACGGACATTAGGGGTTTTTGTTTGTAGAAGTTCATATGGTGGAGATTTGGGTCACCACTCTGTCCCAGTTCGGCTTGATGGGAAACAGAGCTTCGTTTGTTGATGAGCAATATGTACCAAGAGCAATTTAGGTTGGCTTGGGACTCTTGAATTACACCCCATAATGAAAGTAATATTTTTGTATATTTATGTATGATCTAAGGAAACACTTGCATGAAGACGCTCATGAAAGTGGAGGAAGCGAGAGAGGTGTGCTAGGATCGTAGCAAGTGGAGAGAGGTGGTCTCTGCCTACCCCGTTGGGAACGAGGCGTGTTGGGAACGATTTATGCGTTCCAAGCTAACCTCATCTGCTCGTGGTGCACTCTGCTAATCAACAAACGAGGCTCTGACTTCCATCAACTCGATTCCCATTGAGTCAGAGTGGGGGGATATGACCCAAATCCTCCATGTGAATACCTACTCAATCGATGGAACTTTGGGGAAGGCCTATGTCCAGCTGTGGACGTCTATCGGCTGATGATGATGATAACGTAATCTAATTTATTGATATTGCCGGCATAAAGTTTCACATTGGGACTACTGTTGGGACTCGACACTGTATGTCACGTGAAGAGTTATATAGTCCACCCTAATAAGAATTAAACGAGTTCCACGAAAGCTGCTGTTCTTGGAACATGGCGATTTCCTGGCAACATTTTCCTTTACGAAAGCTTTCATTAACTAAAGAACAAATTCACAAACTTTCCATCCCAATTTTAAACAACACATCATCATTCATATAATTCATTCACCATGACGGGTTCCTTTAGGCAACCCAGGGTACAGTGTCATATTATATCTATAAGTATCCATATTTATCGCAACATATACACAGCCACAAAAATCTTGTTGGACCTTCCGAGAAGTAGAGAATAAGAGAATATTCGTTCTAGGGATGTGATGCTGGAAGAGAATGCTCGGAATATTTTGGACTGGATTTCGTATCAACATCAAGCAGCGTTTATCATCTTTGGCATAGTTTCGTATATACATTTTTAGGTCACGTATGCCGCTGAGAGGAAGTAGCTATTAAGCGACTTGTGGTTAAGGGAAAGGTTTAGGGTACCAGGCCACATGAAGATCAGATAAAGGCGGCAGTAAATGGCTCATGTTCCCACTATATGAACGTACTAGGAAGGCTACCATTAGAGAAGAGCGGCGACATGTCGTGAAGCTTGCGACCAACACCTGAAGTGATGACCACGACCACTCTATCAAGAGTGATTTCGACGAAGAAGAAGAAGATCCATATTTATACCCGGAGTATGTTTATAATATCGAACATGTGCATATCGCTTCAGAAACGAACAACCAGTAGGGATTATACATAAACAAGACCCCAAGTGACGCCGGGCGCTCACATGAAATCCCAACTTCATACTACTTAAGCCGTAAAGCGCTTTATAGAATCACTCGCAAAGTTAGAACTGGGGGGGGGGGGGGATACTGGATTATTCCGGAAGGAATTTCGAAGTCATTGAGCATCACGTCATAAAAACACCGTCTTAATGAATGCAGTGTGCACCGATATTAATTAACCACAGTAGATATCCGGAAGCGGATATTATTCATTTGCTAATTTACCTACTTCAGCTCTACAGTATAACGATAGCTAGTACAAACGAAACAAGTAAAAAAATGATTGTAAACTGACTGCTTAATAATAAGATTCATCATCTTCATCAGACGGTAGACGTCGACAGCTCGACATAGGCTTCACCCAAACACACCCTCATACAGTCAGCATGGTATCCGATACCGCTGGGCACTAGGGGCTGTTGTATATAGGGGTTCATATGGGGGGATTTGTGCCATTACCCACCACGCTAGCCCAATGTAGGTTGGCGGGATCCAGAGCCTCGTTTATTTATTACCATGATGCACTACAAGCAGATAAGCTTGGCTTGGGTTCCGTAAGTTATTTACTGATGGGGTCAATCAGTAAATAACTTACACCCCATCACTATGATTACTCTGAACTATTTGAAAGTTTAGTTATATACTGACCTAACTTAAAGTTCTTTCTTTGCATCCTAGTTTGTTCTTATAACCATCAGACTGTTGTGTATCTCGATAGTGATGTGTCGTTATCGACACCTAGCGATTAAGGGATCGAACTTTGATCCAATGTTACGTAGATGAGCTTTGTGTTTACTCAAGCTAGGGGTCCGTTTCGCAAACGTCGTAGCGCCCGAAATAATTAAACTCTGCGTAGTGAGCTCCTCTTCGCCTCCCTGCTCCTGACACGTTAGGATATAAAGCCTAAGTTCCACTGTGCGTTTATACACTAGATTTTCTTTAAAGTAAAAAAAAGCTTCTTCCTTTAACTTAAATGCAGAAAAAAACTTATTAAGTAATCTATATGATGGTCAGCAATTATCATATATTGGCGAGTGATCATCGTAAGGAAACATTAGAAGCAATTACTTCAAACTGGAGTACAGTAATGTTTGCTTACTACTGTTTGGCAGGTATAGACGCTGCGGTGGTACCTACTTAGACTATCTCTGGCAACAGAGACCTATCACCAACATGATTGCTATCGACATGGTTACACTGAAAACCGAATGGATGATCAGCGATAGGGTTGAAATGATGGCGATGAAACATTAAAAGAAAATAAAAAAAAAATTGCCTGAATAATTTTGTGTTTTTCTCTGTTTGTTTGTGGGGTGTAAGGGTTCCAAGCAAAGCTCATCAGCTCGTGGTGCACCCTTACAAACAAACGAACCTCTTGCTTCCACTAACCCGCATTAGACCAGCGTGGGGGTAAATGGCTCAAAATCCCTCTAACGAATCCTTATTCTATCGACGTGGGAATCTCTGGGGAAGGCTTTGGACATAGGTCCAGCAGTGGACGTCCATCGGCTAATGATGATGAATATATACAGTGAAGGTGTGCGAGTGTCATTTCCTTTTCATAACATAGCAACTAGAACTGCTACTTCTTCAGTCTGCAGATGCTCAACTGCTTTCCAGCAGTTTAGTAACTTCTTTATAGTATCAATGAACAAGGTCATCAGGACATTCAAGCCTTAAATTAAATGTCCTTTTTTTATTTAATTATTATCTGTTTAAACAAAAAGGATCAATACTTCTGCACCTGTTATTCCTTAAAGCTACTAACACTTGAATTGATGTGAAGAATAATTCAGATCGTTTATATTTCTTCATTTGTACGTATTCAGGTAACTAAAATCTATAGAAGTTTTTTTTTTGTTTTGAAAGCACTAATACATATTATTGAAATAACAAGGATATGATTACATTATTTATTTTATTTAAATCCTTTATTGTGACACTTGAAACTAGGTGACAATAGTCAGACTGTCTCTGGACATTCTGTACCTGTAGCAAGTGGGAGTTTCAGAGTATATAATTTAATGTATATATTTATATCTATGTTATAATAATACTAGCAACTAGCATTAATTTTTTTTTATTTAATTAAGCGAAGAGACGATCAGGACGATCCCTGATGGTAAGTGATGGTAAGTGATACGCCTGCCCCTAACAACACAGCGCTAGTTATGACAATGTATACTACAGCACATTGCGCTAGTCGCCCGAGACATAATACGTTGGGTCTCGTTACACCAGTAATTACATTAGCCGCAGAGCCCTTCAAACCGGATCACTGTAATGTTTGCACAGTACTGTTTATCGGCTGCAATAGGTGCTGCGGTGGTAACTACCTAATTGGTCTCCTGGAACAGAGACCTACCACCAGTATTTATGTATTTTTTAACTCATTTTACTTTAGAAAGTACTGTTTCAACTAGCTATTGATAAAGATAATTTTATTACTGTGTAGTAGTATTTTACGTCCAGTAATGAAGGTTGTACGTTTGGTGGATTTTGTAGTAATCCATGAATTTTCTAGATCATGATGCAAAAAAGGCTTTGAATATGAATAAGTATTGGAAGTAATTGGTGGTAGGTCACTGCCGGAGACCGTCTAGGTACCACCTCAGCGCATTTTGCAGCCGAAAAAGATTAGTGTCCAAGCATTACTGTGTTCCAGTTTGAAGAAAGTTGTAGCTAGTGAAGTTACTGGGATAACGAGATCCAACATCTTATGTCTCAGGAGACGAGCGCAATTTAGTGCGCCACGTTATTATGGGCGGGCGTATCACTTACCAGGGATGTAAGGGGTTCCGCCCAAGATTACTTCACCAGCACGCGGTGCTCCCTGCTGAACAACAGACGAGTCTCCTGCCACCCACCAATCCTCACTAGACCAGCGTGGTGGGTTATGACTTAATTCCAACGACGATGTGGAGATCTTTGAGCAAAACCTATTTCCAGCAGTGGACGTCTGTCGGCTGCTAATGATGATTATGATGATATCACTTACCATCCGAACGTTCTGCTTATCTCTTCGTTTAGTTATATAAAAAAAATAGCATCCCACGTCTCAAAGATCATCATCATCATCATCAGCCGATAGACGTCCACTGCTGGACATAGGCCTCCCCCAAAGATCCCCACATCGATACTATCGTCTCAAAGATACTAGCGAGTTACTATGGCGTATCACTTACCATTAGGAAGTAATGAATAAATTATTCCACAGAATTATACAGCTAAATAAATAAATAAAAAAAAGTTTCAAAGATGCTTCATAAAGCACTGCAGTAACACTAGAGAGCATCCAAGAGTGCAAAGAAAAGAAAACAATACGTGAACACTCTGCTCGTCTCGTCGCTTCGATCTAAATCAGTGTATTGCTTTCCTGTCTATCAGTTTCATTTTGTATACTATAAGTATATCTATGAAGTAATTTAATAATACTAGTTGTAGAACTCTCGTCCTTGTGCACACGCCTTAAGCAAAGGTTGTCTTGCGTGAATCCTACATCCAGGACATAAGTTGAGTGTTGTCTAAAGCAGAGTCGGGCTCCGCTGAAGCCTGCGTTAAACCATATGTTTTGTTGTTCTGATTTATCGTACAACTGTTTACAAGCGCAAGTTAAATTTGCACTTGTGGTCGTAGAGAGCGCTCAGCGCTGTCTGCTGAGCGATAGTCGACCTTGCTAACCTTTCATCTTCAGCTAAGTGGAACAACTTGGCTGCTTTCTAATACATTGATACACAAAAAAGCAAGACCAAGAATCTGTAACTGATAGTAAGACTATTTTCGGTGATCGTCTATATGAAAACGACCGCAACGCCTATTTCTATCACCAAACAGTAGTGTGCAAATATTACTATGTTCCAGTTCAAGAATGCTGTAGCTAGTGTAATTACTGCGGTAATGATAATTTACATCTCATGTATCACGATAATTCAATGCAGTGTATATCATCTTAAACCATTACGAGACCGTTTAGCTCGTTTCGTCCTTTGTCTTATAAGTTCTTCTTCTCTTCTTCCTCCTGCCCTTTTCCCAGCTATGTGGAGTCGGCACAATATGTACTTCTCTTCCATATCCCTCTATCAGCCGTCATATCTGAATTCGCACATCCTTGTGTCTTCCTCTACCCTTATAACCATCCCCGTTCATTCTCATTACTTTCCATGTTATATTTGCTGCATCCCTGCGCACAACATGCCCGCACCATTCTAACCTCTCGCTCTTCAATTTCCCTGTCACCAGAGCAACTTTCAGACTTACTCTAATATACTCATTGTCTTA
The DNA here is from genome assembly GCA_033220335.2 of Troides aeacus. Taxonomy (NCBI): domain Eukaryota; kingdom Metazoa; phylum Arthropoda; class Insecta; order Lepidoptera; family Papilionidae; genus Troides; species Troides aeacus. The sequence continues at coordinate 10,898,747 of CM067280.1, forward strand.
TAACTTATAATCTTCTTTAATAACCTTGTCTTCCTCTCAGAGGTAGTGTGCCTTTTTAGAAGATTCCTCCCGGACACCCAACCTTATTATAAGGGTCAAGAATAAAGCAAACGCATTCAGTCGACTTTTGCTGTTCTACTTTGAGTATTCCCTTTCGGAAATACGATACAGAAATCCAAAATCCCATCACACCCCCAAGATTGTGGTTCGAAAAGTTATTAGTTTCATCCCCGTTCGATAAACTAACCGCTATCGGATGAATAACTCGAATTAATTCCCATTCGGAATCGATCGCGTTACAGTGTGTGCGGGCCCGGGGCCCGGGGCCCGGGGCCGGGCGTGAAGCGTCGACTTTGTTATGCAAATTTGTATTTGAGCAGCTCGCAAACTGGCTCCGAGATTGTCATGCTGAATTTCAACTAAGCAAGATCAAGAACACACGGAGAGCTGGTATTTAACTGCTTTAATATTTGTGTTCGCTCCTCTTATGTACAATCAAGTATAGACAGCAAAGACCACTTAAGTATACTTACTTCCTTTTTATTGAGCTCTCTTAGTGGCAGATACAACTTCATACTTCTAAAACCGAAGACTCATTTCACTCGCCTTCCGTCAGTCAAAAAAAAAAAGCCAAGCTTCCGTCAGTCAAGGTTTACTTTAATTTAATTCGTGATGACTTGAGATTACAAGTTCAATTACCGATAGGAGAACGAGCACAATCGTCTTGACATAGTATTTTACGCTCGTGCTTATTCAGTCCAATATTTAAAGTACCTTGAAGGTGCCTACTTAGTCGCAAGGCAATTATTATATCCAGGAGCAGCCTAAGTAGATAGTCTCCTGCTAGGACAAATCTAGTATAAATGTATATATCATCATCATCAGCTGATAGACGTCTACTGTTGGATATAGGCTTTCAAATCATACCACATCGATCGGTCTTGCATTGCTCGCATCTAGTTGCTTAATGTCATCATCACCAGATCATTGGACCACCCAGTGGGGGCATGTCAATCCTGCCTCTTCGAGGGTTTTGCTGCTTGCTGCTTTATATCTCTTCTGCTTAGATTCTGAGTCATAATATCTTGTTGATTCTTATCAATGCAAGGTTTTCATAAAACTTTTATTTAATGCAGTAAATTTTCTCATTACTTATCTGCAGTAACTCATGTTCAGTAAGGTATGAACTTAAGCATCTTTCAGTCAAATAGCGCTAAGTTTCAGTAGCTTAGTAACTTAGTAGTAACACTTCAATTTACTGTATAACAACTTTAAAGTTAAAAATAAAGTACATTGAAATATGTTACTGGTGACAGGATTCCAGACCGTCTAGGTAATCACCGCAGCGCCTATTGCAAATAACAATACATTACTGTGTTCCAGTACAAAGAGTAGTATAGTTACTCACCATCAGGTGAACGTCCTGATCCTCTCGTTCCTTTGCCGAATAAAAAAAAAGTTTATTCAATTCACTGTCACTCCCATAATGACTAACAAAAAAAACAACACAGCTATGAATTCTATGATAATTATTGCTGATGGTGGACAGCCACGTGTAATGGCGGAAACGGAAGACCATTCCACCCATTCTACATTACATTTACATGATATATTAGAAGAAAACAAACAAGAGTAATACAAAAGAAATCTCTCACGAAAGATTACCACATAAAAAAAAATTACATTGAACAACCTACCACAATAAATCTCTGATGGTATATCTCTGTTGCCAAAGACCGTCTAACAACATTACCGTGTTCCCGACTAAAGGGCGCTGTAGCTAGTGTAATTACTGCGGTTATGATACTCAATATCTTATGTCTCTGGCGACGAGTGCTTGTTGAGTTGTTATGAGTAGGCGTATGACTTACTATCAGGTGAACGTGCCGCTCATCAAAAAAAGGTACTTAGGCACTTCATCATCATCATCATCAGCCGATAGACGTCCACTGCTGGACATAAACTTCCCCCGAAGGTTCCCTAATCCATCGGGTAGGCATTCATATGGGGGATTTTGGTTATTTCCTACCACGCTGGCCCAATGCGGGTCGGTGGGAGTCGGAGCCTCGTTTGTTGATTACCAAGGTGCACCACAAGAATGTGAGGTTGGCATAGATCCTGTGACTTGTTGTGCGGGAACCCTTACATCCCCTACTTAGTCACTTAGCCATACACAAAGCTAACTTCACAGGTCTCTATTGAACAACTTGAATATTCGTCTCGCGTCCAATGCGTCGGTATAAAGGAACCGGAAGTTTGCGCGGGACGGGAATAATCTCGTACAAGTATTTGCGATACTTTCTCAGGACGCGGGTAGTTATAAATCGAATTGGATTCCGTTCGAGAGTAACGCTCCCCATGTGTATATAAAAGAGGAGCGCACCCTCCGTTCCTCACATATTTTTCTTACGCATAGCCTGCTCGGGGTGTTGTTTTAACTTTCTTTAATATTTTCTTCCTGATATTTATTACACTGGTGGTAGGTCTCTGTTCCCGAAGACCGTCTAGGTACCTACTACCACCAGCTCGCCCAGTCTCGGGCTAGTAAGAATAGAATTAAGATAAGCCCTGGCTGTCGTAGAAGCAGACTAAAAGGGTCAACGTTTGTTCCCATAGATAAACAAATGTTAATTTTCTCGTCAAGCACACTTCATCATCACCAGCCTCCATTTTCTCATTGTATTATCTGATATTGAGATCAAATATACTCTAATACTTCACGAGACCTAAGCCAACCTCGCCTGCTCGTGGTGCACTCTGTTAATCAACAAACGAGGCTCTCATCAACCCGCGTTGGACCAGCGTAGTGTGAAACAATATTACTATTCAATCTCCAATATGAACCCCTATAAACGCGGGTTTTTTGGAGGAGGCCTATGTCCTGCAGTGGACGTCTTTAAACTGATGATGATGATGATGATGATACTCTCATAATAAACAAAAAAAATTGGTCTTACGCTCGCTCATAACAACGTGGCGCTAGTTAAGATGATATACACTGCACCACATTGTGCTCGACGTCTGCGACGTAAGATTTGGAGTCTCGTTTTCCCAGTAATTACTGCAGCTACAACGCCCTTCAAACCGGAACTTAGTAATGTTTGTACTGTACTGTTTGTCGGCTGGCATAGGCGTTTCGGTGTTACCTACTTTTTTTTGTTTGGTTTCGAGGAGTAAAACTCCGAAATATATCCTGCTTCTGGCGGGAAGTCATGGTTATGTGAGATTCTTACTCACTAAAACCCTCTCGGTGGTCTGCATCAGTGCATTCGGAGAGGCTTCAAGAACTCTTACAGAACGCATCGGAGTCTCGCTACACTTTGTGTTAACACGTGTCTCAGAGGCCTAACCCTCCTAGGCACCATCGCTGAACCATACCCTGTTCCGTGGTGGTAGTCTCCGGCAGAGACCTACCACCAGTAAAACTTAAAAAAAAATCTATAGCGATTTATCATTACAAAAAGAGTAAAGATATATCGAATGGTAATATTTGTATGTGATTTGTGGAAAATTCTCTACATCCGCCGGTAAACCATCGCCATACAATTCACGCGGACCGCTGCTGGAAAGGAATTTATCTGAAAAAATAAATCTTCCGCAGTGCTAACGAGGATTTTCAGCGAAGTGATAGATGATTGTATCAGTAATAGCAGTCGGGTACAAAAACCCGCTTCGCAACTTGATATGGGAGGTAATGGGGTCCTGACTCCAATAATAGTTCAAGCGAAAAGTATTATCGATCAACGCCTTATTTACGGTTCGGAGGAGGTTCCGGAGGCAATCTCTCCTCGTTACAAGGTCGCCCTCGCCCAAGGAGGATCCTGTACTCGCAGCGCTGACAGTTAACTACAAAAACGCCGCAAGATTTCGGCGCTTTGACAAGTTATTGTGAACGCTCCGACGCGAAGAGCTCTTTGAATTTCCCTGATCTGGATTACGAGAGGTCTTGACGTGAACACAATTATGGTTACTCTTTACACACGTCAAAGTGATGCCAGCTGGAGATCAGGTGAGCTTTATGTTTATATCATACATGCTAACTTTTGCCTCTAACCACGACTGTTAAGTAGTAATATGGTGAAAGCACACTAACCTAGTAGCACTTTCATACACACCCCCCTGCATCCGTGCATTCCCTACTTTTCTTATGGCGAACAAGGAGTTGCACCTCTGTTCGCAAATTGGTCTACAACATAAGTATGGTGAATCAACGATTAGTTTAAATAAGTAGAAACAAGACTTTATAAAGATTACAGTGGACGTGTATCGACTGATGAAGATAAGTTATACGAACTGACTACACTACTATATTCACCCCGAAAATTAAACCCTTTTTCAACAGTAAACTAAAAGCTGCAAAACGATTAAAAGTTACGAAGGAAGCTTAATCATTAACAGATACAGAAAAATTTAAAAACTACCCTAAAATTCTACCTGATAATATAATATACACACTTTTATACACTCTCTTATAGAATGTCTACTATAAGCATTTCCTATACTTGAATTAACGTCTTTAATTATAGATTCTTCACCTTCTGCGTCCGGACAAAGGTTTGTTATCAGCTGGATAACTCCCACTTTTGGGCCTAAGCCTCCCTCAAGGATCATCATTGAGGCTTAGCCCCTCCAAGTTGACCCAGTGCGGGTTGGTGCGTGGTCTGAGCCTCGTCTGTTGTTTAGCAGGGTGCACCACTTGCAATTGATGGTGACTTGGAGTCCGTAAGGTGTTGGGTGTAAACCCATAAATAAATGGAGTAAGGATTATTTTGACTTTAAATCCAAATGCTTGATAAGAATATTCCATCTGAGAGATGGAATTTTTCTATGTATGAAACAAAAAATATTTGCTGTACAGATGATAGATCGTCCACTGCTGGCCTGGCTATAGGCATCCCCCAAAGATCTCCATATGGATCGGTCCCGTATTGCTCGCATACAGTAAGTTCCCGGGATTCTCATCAGATCGTCGGTCCACCTTGCAGGAGGCCCCGCAACACTACGTTTACCGGTACGGGGGTGCTACTGGAGAAAGTACTCTGCTCCATCGGCCGTCGGCGCTTTGTACAATGTGCCTTGATGAAAGATAATTAAGTAAAAAAGAAAACTGTTTACTTTAACAATCGCAAATAACACTAACGGTGACTCGTTTCCTTCGCGACTACGGCGGAATGGATGAGTTTATAAAAAAAACCGTTTTAATTATTATAGTTTAGTAGTGGAGCTGACTTATTCTAACTTACAAAGACCTCTTTGCTTCTACGAATTAATTATTTATACTTAGTGTATTCTTTTATTTAGAGCAGTAATTAGCACGGCACGAACAAACCGAAGAAAGCAAGAAACGCCATTGTGCCCCGAAACCGTAATAACTATTTTCTTTGAATGAAAATAACGAACAGACTCTTTTCGCTTTGACTCTTCGTTGCTCCACATCTTCATTCTCGTGTTTCTTCGTGGAAACTATCATAAATATAATTTGTCTGAAGCTATTATTAATAAATACGAAGACATAAATTTCATGTTTCTCATCTTTCAACAATTAAAAGTTTTCATGATTATTGTACGTCTCAAGACGAAAGTCTTCAACCAGTGTATCCTCCCCACAATTACTTACGGCGCAGGGACAAGCCATCTGGCCATCGGTCTGGTCCCCCGATTCAAAGTAGCACAGTGAGCTATGGAGAGAGCTATGCTTGGCTATTTTCTAAGGGACAAAATCCGGAACGAAGAAATTCGACGTAGAACTGAAGTTGTCAACATAGCTCTCAAAACCTGCCAGCTGAAATGACAGAGCCAGGCCAGGTCTGTAGTCTCAGTGACGGCCTATAAAGGAGGAAAGTTTTGGAATGGAGGCCGCTTACAGGTCGCAGTGTAGGACGCCGTCCCTCCATCACTAGAGCGGTCGGAAGTGGGTGGATGCGAGCTGAGGATCGCATTTGGTGGAAGACATTGGTGTAGGCCTATATGCAGCAGTATATATATACCTATAGCATAAACAAAAGTTGATAATGATGATGATTATTGAGTATTTTTTGTTAGACAACACTGATCAGCTTTTAACCATGAAAGTCAGTTCACCATGTTCGCTTTAACTATTTTCAGTCACTATCAAATGAGATGGAAATCTAGTTCAGATCTATATAAATTAAAGAGATGAGGCTTCAAATGTCCACATTAAATACTTGGTACTCTTTTTGGGAGACGTTAAGATAATTAAAACAGTATAAAGTTAGGTAGATCAGCTCATAAACTGCATGCTGAATAAACTGCTCCAACCGCGTATACTATCAAGGCAATAGGAAGTTGCGGCTTGTTTCCAGCAGCCGGTAACTCCTGCGTGGTACATTGCATATGCTGTATCGTTTACACCATTATACCAGCTGTTCCCTGACCGCTTTCCTGGCACCGTCGCAACTCTCTTTAGGGAAAGAATTTAGTAAAATCTTTTCTTAGATAACCTGCACTGGGAAAAAGGAATGTTTCTATCAAATTTCAAAGCTTTGGTGATAGATTTCAAATGATGAAGACTTCAGAGATATCACGATGAATCTCTACATAACTGGAAATCTCATATATATAGATGTATACCAGATTCGTCCTAGCAGGAGACTGTCTAATTAGGATGCTTCTAGATGTAATAAATGCTTTGCGACTAAGTAGGCATCTTCAAGGTACCTTAAATATTGGACCAAAAGGCCATGAGTCAATTCAGAGAACATTCTACTTGTTCTCCTATTGGGAATCAACCCTGTAGTCACGGGTCATCACGAATAAAACTAAGATAACCTCTGATCGACCGAAGGCAAGTGAAGAAATCATCTGTCATTAAGAGAGCCCAATGAAGATGAAGTATAGTTAAGTAGTCATACCGCCCAGAAGGTGGATCGATCGAATGGAGATTTTGGGGAGGACCTACACCCAGCAGTGGTAAGTGTATCGGCAAATGATGATGATGATGAAGTGTTCGTGTTTGCAGTAATACAGCAAGGATACTAGAGCGAGCAATGGATATAACTGTTATTAGATTATCACATATAAAAAAAATCTATGTCTTAAAAAGTTTGATTTTAAAAACATAAATTTATTCTTAATTTGATTCCTTTAATCACTGTTATGGCAACTAAGCATTTAACACTAGTTATTATAGATTCATTATTTCATTTCTAATCTAGGTTTACACTTGATACAACTTAATAAAAAAAAAGATTAGAAGTTGAGATAAAAATCAACTTATATATAATAACTTCAACTTATGACTTGTACCATAAGGCCTCGAGCTCCCGCAGCGTTTGCGTCTTAAATCGTGTAGTTTACGGCGTCACTCATAAGATCCGGACTAAACCGGATCGGGCCGGATTATATCGTACACCGCGCCAATTGAGTTGTAAATTACAAAGTACGGACAGCAATATATAAATACACGCGTTCTGGTGGCACTGGTTTCTTAATAAGAGATTTTATGTTCAGGTAATGATTGGCCTTTTTTATATACGTTACACACAAACTGGTGGTAGATCTCGGTTGCCCGAGATCATCTAGGTATCGCCGCAGCTCCTATTGCAGCCGATAAAAAGTAGTGTCTAACGTTACTGTATTCCGACTCTAAGGGTGTTGTAGCTAGTGAAATTAATGGAGTGTTAAGACTCAATATCTTATATCTCAACCCACAAGCGCTATGTGGTGCAGTGGATATCATCCTAAATAACGCCACGTTGTTATGAGAGCAGGTGTAATACTTAACATCACGTGAACGACGCTCTAGTATCATCATTTCATTGAATAACAACAAACCACTAAGTACTACCTTCAAGTTGTTATTTTTTTAGTCTTCGAAACGAGTGAGACATTAACTTAACGATGAGACATGACTTCCGATATACTAGACATAAGATGTAGACTCTACGTCGGTTATGTCACTAGCTACAACCTTCTTTAAAGCGGAACACAGTAATGTTAGCACTAAACTGTTTGGTGGAAGAAATAGGAGCTGCGGTGGTATTTAGACGGTCTCCAGCAAGGGACTTATCACCAATAGATGTTAAGATCCAATAAGGTTTGAGTGATTGTCAGTATTTGAATAGATCACGGGATCGTTCGGAATACAATAGCGGTGGTTGACGGTGGAGATATTTCAAATTGTGTCCCACAACATCATCGCCAACCGATAGACGTCTACTTCTGGACATTGGCCTCCCCCAAAGATCTTCACATCGATCGGTTTCGCGTTAAACGCATCCAGTTGGTTTCCGTGATTACCACCAGATCGTCGGTCCACCTTGTGGGAGGCCTCCCAACACCACGTCTACCGGTACGCAGGCGGCACTCGAGGACCTTACTGCCCCAACGGCCGTCGGCCCTTCGAGCAATGTAGCCTGCCCAGTGCCACTTAAGTCTAGCAATCTTTTAGGCTATGTCGGTGACTTTAGTTCTGCGGATCTCCACATTTTTTCGATTCGATCGAGCAGGGTGTAATTTTTACTTTATTGCAGTACACACATGTACAATAGTAATAAATCGTGTGAAATAGAATCTGGGGGTGCGACGCGTCAGCGACACTGCGCGTATCTCTCACAACGCGAAGTCTAATTATTCGCAGAGCGACGGGGCTGCGAAATAATCCGCCAGACCGACGTGTCGGGGCCACACCAGCTCGCCCATTAAACCGAATCGTTCCCAACAATCCCACCAAGTACGCTTTCATTGTGAATTTAATTTTCCTCCGTCGATTTTCACATACAATTTATATATAAACTACTACTTAAGTGGTAGTTCTCTGGCCGGATACCATCGATAGCTTAGTTAGTAGAGTGGTTGACTAGAGAGGTGAACAAGACAGCAACCTAGCTAGTTCAAATCCAGCTTGAATTCAGCCTTATCGTCTCGGGCTGATAAGAATAATATTAAGGTTGGGTACAGTAAAGCCCTGTCTGTCGAGTAAAGGGATCTACGAGTTTCGCGGGACTTGAGAATGGGGACCCTTATTGCTGAACAAGAGAAGTTCTCCTGTTCAGCGACGAGCTAATACAAAGTGTAGAGGGGCACCGGTGTGTTCTCTAAGAGATCCCGGGGCGTCTTCGAATGCACTGATGCAGACCACCGGAAAGGCTTTAGTAAATAAGAATTTCACATAACACTGACTTCCTTACAAAAGCCGAGTATCTTTCGAAGATTTTTGAAGGTCTCTGTGGCCGGAGACCGTTTCGGTAGGTATTACTTTGTAGGTGTTCTGGTCAGTAAGGCGTTGTAGGTAGTGTAATTACTGAGGTTACGAAAAAATGTGTTAAGGAGACGTGCACATTGTGATGCAGTGTGTATCATCTTAACTAGTGGCACATTGTTATGAGCTGGCGTACCATGAGTTGTTGTTTCGCTCGTTTCATCGAATAAAAAAAATATTTTAAAGATATTTGTTTTTACTTACAAGATTAACAACTTCAGTTTGAAAATAAGATAAGAGGTCATATGTATAAGTAACGCCCTCACTTAGAACCTGGAAGGTTAGAAAAAATTACACCACGTTTGTCCCTGGAATCGAATGTGGGACATGCACGTATGTTAAAACATATACACGTTTTAATTTTTTTTATTACATTTTTAAAAAAATTCTGATTTGTAAAAAAAAGGGAAAACACGAAGTATATTTTTCAAACCCCTACCATATTATTGGAATAGATTCTTTTAAAAAAAATACGTCTCGGAGTGTGATAAAGCTACATCGCCTTTCAAACCGGAACACAGTAATGTTTGCACACTACTGTATAGCGGTATAAATAGAGGTTGCGGTGCTACCTAACTAGGTCTCCAGCAACAGACACGTACCAGTATCAGACAGTACATTGTCATATTACGACTAAATAACATGTAATTAAACATTAGAACGTAGTTATATTTTTATTTATAAATATAGTTAACCATAGTTCAAAAATTGGAGCTTCCGGAAGCGGCATAAGAAGGGTTGGCCACGACCGCCGAGTAGCCCACCCATTAGCCACCGCGCATCAGTCAACAGGGGTTGGGATAAGCGTTGACAAATACGAGGACACCACTCATGCTTATTTGCAAAGGCTGAATGTGCTTTTAGGGACTGAATGAGGAATTTATGCAATCGCGGACATCATAAGGGATGAGAAAGCTTTATATTAACATTTCTTTAGACCTTAATTAGTGAACTGATTTAATGCCCCTTCTGCTACGATTGAAGGTCTTCAACCGTCAAGGTCTTTTATCTGAGAGTAAAGGTTTATAGATGTCCACGAACTATCACGGCTTCGTAACTTTCACTGGACTGGTCCTTCTTGCGGGACACCGTATAGGTAGCTAGCCGACAGACGGTAGTGTGCATACATTGCCGAGTTCCGGTTTTCGGGGGTGCTGTAGCTGGCGAATTTACCAGAGGTAACGAGACTTAAAATCTTATGTCACAAAGCAACGGGCACAATGCAATGTGTATATTATTGCAACGATGTTATGAGAAGGCGTATTACTTAGAGGTTTCGCTTAGGCGCACGTATCACATGTGCGCACGTACCGCTTAGGCGCGCGTATCGTTTGGGCGCGCGTATCTCTTGGGCGCGTGTATCTCTTGGGCGCGCGTATCTCTTGGGCGCGCGTATCTCTTGGGCGCGCGTATCTCTTGGGCCCGCGTATCGTTTGGGCGCGCGTATCGCTTGGGCGCGCATCTCTTGGGCGCGTGTATCTCTTGGGCGCGCATATCACTTGGGCGCGCGTATCGCTTGGGCCCGCGTATCGCTTGGGCGCGCGTATCTCTTGGGCGCGCGTATCTCTTGGGCCCGCGTATCGTTTGGGCGCGCGTATCGCTTGGGCCCGCGTATCACTTGGGCGCGCGTATCGCTTGGGCTCGCATATCACTTGGGCGCGCGTATCGCTTGGGCCCGCGTATCACTTGGGCGCGCGTATCGCTTGTGCTCGCGTAACGTTTGGGCGCGCATATCACTTGGGCGCGCGTATCGCTTGGGCCCGCGTATCGTTTGGGCGCGCGTATCGCTTGGGCGCGCGTATCTCTTGGGCGCGTGTATCTCTTGGGCGCGCGTATCTCTTGGGCCCGCGTATCGTTTGGGCGCGCGTATCGCTTGGGCCCGCGTAACACTTGGGCCCGCGTATCGCTTGGGCCCGCATATCGCTTGGGTGCGCGTAACGTTTGGGCGTGCGTATCACTTGGACGCTTAAATAGGATGTTATACACAGCATTGTCATAATCACCTTAAGATACCCCAGAAACTAACACAATTATTTCACAAGCTACAAAAATAGTAAAATAAAACACAAGTGGAAATTTGTAATACGTAAGCATTTATTCCCTTACAATATATATATGTATATATATATACCCAATTTTTTTTATATTTTCAATTTACAAATGGACACATCACAGTATTACAGAATATAACTCAATGTATATATTTCTTGAAGGCATTGCGTGAAAACAAAAATCATCAGACATTATTTCGACTTTAGGTAGTCTAACGATCAATCGGTTGGGGTGATGGTAAGAGACCATTTTCATGATCATCTGAAACTCTCGAGGAGATATCGTAAGCCACGAGATAAATACTGCTGCTGTACCGGTATGACCGACCTCAGTTAATTGGAAGACAGCGGTACTTTTATCGTAGCAGATTTTCAATAGGACATGGAATCGAACCAGGAACGTCCATCTTATAATTATTATTATTCAAGCAGCTTCTTGCGATAGTTAAGTTCAAGAAATCACCATAAATGTTATCGTGCAGTGTAAATACTTTTATAAATGTATTTAAAAAAAAAATTACATAGATCAGTGATTTATTTGTTACGTATAGCAAACTTGTAGATGTGGTGGAGTTAATTAAAATAATTAACTAATTAAATTTATGATATGTTAAATATATATATATCATCATCATCAGCCGATAGACGTCCACTGTTAAACATAGGTCTCCCACATACAGTCGGCATGGCCTCCGGTACCGCCGAGCATTAAGGGATGTCGTTTGTAGGGGTTCATAAGGAGTGAATTTGGGTCATTTCCCACAGGGTGCACCACGAGCAGGTGACGTTGGCTTAAGTTCCGTAAGTTGTTGTGAGGAACCCCTTGCACCCCTATTTATAAATAAATTGTATATTATGAAATTTTATAAGACGTATCTCTAATAACATAAGTAATATTTTTCATATCAATAATATTTCTTTAATTTGTGTTATTTTTTTTATACTTTTCACAATTGATATCATTATAACAAGTAAACTTCATTGTCATCACCGAGGTCCACTGCTGGACATGGGTTTGAATATAAAGCAAACTTATCAGATAATCGTCATCATCATCATCAGCCAATAGACGTCCACTGCTGGACATAGGCCTCCTCCAAAGATTTCCACATCGATCGTCGTGGTCGTCGTTTGAAGGGGTTCATATAGAGGGATTTGGGCCATTTCGCATTACGCTAGCTCAATGGAAGGCAGAGCCTCGTTTGATGATTGGCAGTGTGCACCACGAGCAAGTGAGATTGGCTTGGGTCCCGTAAGTTGTGGTGCGAGACTCATTACACTTTCAGATAATCACTAATTTGAAAAAAAATGTTTAACCGTAATTTGAATAGTCAAAAGATGAATTTGGTAAAAAGACAGGCTGAATTTTTTTTAGATTGAAACAGAAAGCGAAGACAAAATAACTATATATTATTAAGAGAAGTAAATTAATTATGTATGTGTATATATATTTAAATGTAAAATATATATTATTACTTAACAGCCGATGCAATCTATACAAGTAAACGAAAGCGCATTTATTATATAGTGCAAGTGTAATCGTAGCACGAATACTCTTCCGGTCTCCTCTCCTCGTTGGAGACACGGATGTTGGACGAGGAGCCCCTCGACTCCCAGAGGCCGGGTGTCTCGATTATCTGAAATATTCTTTAATCTAATATCTTATACAATAAATAAAAATTAAGGGATGAACAAGCAGTATGATTGTTCCAACGAACCAGAGACAGAATAGACTGTACCACGCTGATCGCCAACCTTCGCCAGTTAAACAGGCACTTTAAGAAGTATTATATTATCATCTATAGCCTGCCCGTAATAATACGGCGGTAGTTGATATACCACAACTACTTCTCAGGCGTAGCGACCCAAAGTGAGTCCTGACCTCCCACACAAGAAAGCGCCAGGTTGTCTGTCTCAGTTAATATACATTACAGTTATACTCATCACCTTTATGTACTCCAGATATAAATTCAGAGATTTCACTAGCACACTTCAAACCGTGACAGAGTATTATTTCGCCCCTTGTTTGGGGACAGAGATATACTTAGATGCTCTGCGGTAAAACTGTGAACGCTACGAACTTTTCCAAATAGATTAAGTTAGAAAGCGGAAAGCTTTTTATAATCAAGAGCATAGACTCTCCATTTTCTCACATCTTCCGCTTTCCTATCACGACATGAAACTACAATAACTCGATAAAACATCCAAGTTTATGAGCGAAGAGAACTCGGGCAGCTTTTATCATTTTTCACAACTCCTCAACCCATTAGGATGTGGCTGCGGAGGGCGAACTTCGCAAATTCAAAATGGCAACTCCCTAAGCGCTTAATTAAAAAGTTATCGAAAGTGAGGATCGAAGTTACCTTTTGCACGAGCTCCTCGAAAGCCAAGTTGATGCCCTCCTGAGTTTTGGCGCTGCTTTCAATGAACAGCATTCTGTGCTTCATGGCGAACGCCTGCCCCGCCTCCCGGGGCACCGCGCGGTGCTAACCCAACAGTTTCAAGTTATTTACACAACTAAGTGAGAAGACATTCAAAATTAATTAACGTGGTGGTGATTCTGAATTTTTTTTTTTTTATGAAGCGACGAGATCAGCGATAGGTTTACCTCATAAGTAATACCTACCCATAACATAGTGCTGCTTAGAATATTATAACAACACTACAAGTATATTGTTCTCATCACCTCAGATGTTAAGTCTCTTTACCCCAACAATTTCAATAGCTAAAGCACCATCAAACCGGAACACAGTATTTGCGCACTACTGTTTGGCAGCCGATGGAGCTGCAATAGGAACTAACTAAAGGATCCGGCAACAGACACCAATATGCTATACAATAAATAAATAATCGTAAGATTTCACATGGTGTAAAGGACCAGTATATACAAGATAGTAAAGGAGAGTAAAAGGAAGAGTGGGAGTCTCCTAATTTATGAGAATGACCAGTCCGTCAAAAGTATTACAACACAAAATAAAGTAACAATTAGGTTGTGGATGGTGAAGTATGCTCAACTAGAACACTCAAACTCTCATATATTGACAGCCATAACATAGATATGCTGTAAATAATATTACCCATTGGGCATATACACCGACTACATCACCTTTCGGTGTAGAAAACAGTTATAGCCTATCCAAGCAGTAGTGTGCGAACACTAATATGTTTATTCGTAGGATGCTGAAGCATGTGAAGTTACTGTGGTAACCATGACTTAACTTCATGTCTGAAGATTGTAATGTGTTGATTGTTTGTTGTTACTTGTTAAATGAAAAAAAAAATGTTTGACATCAACAATTTACTGGATATTCCTTAAGTTTTTAGTTTAATAAAGCTCACCTTATCGATTTTATTGCCGATTACAAGGCAGACAATGTTTTTCTTTGTGGAGTATACCTGCAGCTCCTCGACCCACTCGTTGAGCTTTGCAAGAGTTTTCGGCTCTGACACATCATACACCAATATAGCGCCATGGGCATCTCTGCAATGAAACTCTGATAAAATATAAACAAAAATTTAGTGCTTATTTTTTTAAATGGTGAAAAAAAAATATTGAAGCAAATACAAGCTATGGCTTGATAGATAAATTTAAATAACACATTTTTAGTTCTTCCATGCAAGTTTACTTGAGCGAACAACCTTCAAAATATTCAGCTGTTAGATTAATGCATGTAAATTAAAAAAGTGACCATGAAAATTGTTATATTCAATGAAACAATGATGTTTCTATTAAATAAATCCAAATTTGTACTTGTTGTAAGTGTATTCATACTACCCACTTTAATCATTTTGTTTTCTAACTGGATAATTTAATAGGGGTAAATAACATACATAACAAAAATGTTAAATAATTACACCCACTCCGGAAAAAAAAAATTTACAGCATATTTTTTTATTGTTTGCCATAAATTATTACCTTATTTTTGATGATATAAGATAATAATTCACATTAGGACTACTTGCATAGTAAGGTGTTGTTCTTACATGTAAAACACCAAATACAACAAGAATAAAACTACCCAAAATCTCTGTTTCTGAAGACCATCTAGGTAAGTATCACTGCAGCAGCTATTTCTACCGCTAAACAGTATTGTGAAAATATTACTTTGTTCCGCTTTGGCAGATGCTAAATCTCACTAGCTAATTAGCTCACACAGTAATTACACTTAATCACTGTGGTAAAGAACTTATGGGGTAAGTATCTTATATATCAGTTAATAAACCCAATATGATGCAGAGTATATCATTCAAACTGATGCCACATTGTTATAGGCAAGTGTATCACTTATCATCAAATGATCAGCCACTTGTCTCATCTAAGAGATAAGACAAATGAATAAAGAAAAAGATTTGTGTTTGTATGTAAATAAAATGGCCTGTGCCCAAGCATAGAGCTTCTATTGTCTGATGATGATGATGATGTAAATAAATAGTATATATAAATATATTTTCTACTTAGTATTGTAATTGGAGACTGAAAGTCTATTTATAAAAAGTCCTAACTAAGGATATAAAGAAGTGTGGCACTTATGGTCTTCATTATATGAAGAGGAAAGGCAATTAGATTACCCAAAAGAATGTAACGCACGCACAGTACACTTGCCCAATACCTTCTACAACTAGCTTATAATAAAAGGCAAGTGAAGTAGGAACAAATCAAGTGTTAGTTCAACAGTTGTTGCTGTGACATTTACCACCTGACTTTTGGGTCTGATAGTGTTGGAATAGTGACCGTGCGCCAGAAAGCAGTGACTTGGCAGACTCCACACTAGTTGGACAGGTGATATTAAAAGAACATCTAGAAGTCACTGTAGTCAAACAGGACAAAGACTTATTTTGTTGAAGTGGAAGTCTAACAATTAGTGTCTATTGATTAAGATTGAGATGATCTTTACCTTAGTTGCCTCAACAGTATTTCATATTTAGATATGAGGAATATTTGTTTTTATAACAACAAATATCTATTGTGTTTACAAAAGTCACTTCAAAAATTATTCTATCTAGTATCTATCTTAATACTTCTTTCTTGGAACCTATGTATTTTTATCCTACTATGACTATAGAGATTCACTGCTGGACATAAGCCTCTCCCAAAAGATCAGATTACCTTTATTATGATTCAACAAATTGTATTTTTAAATAATGCCTTCATTATCTATTGCCCTTTTGCACTTTACACAAGTTATAAAATAATTACTCAGAATTATGTAGCATGTCATATTTATACCTTAATTTAATTAGAATATATTATAGGAATATAAACATCATAAGCATATTCTCATGATTATTAGTGATAAAATAAATGTGACGTCATGTGTCATCAGTATGTACTATTTGTGTATAGCATTTTTCAAAAGAGTATTACTGCATAAAAATCTTTAAATATTAATTAGAAAAAAATTTATTCTCTTCTTTCAATTTTGGTACAATGACTATGAGGTACAATACATTTTCACAAATAGAAAATAAAACAATGATACAGACAGACATACCTGTAAAAGCTATTTGTTAATGTTCGGTATCTCTCTTGACCTGCTGTGTCCCAAATTCCCAATTTAACCTTTAATCCATTCACTTCCATAACTTTGCATTTGTAATCAACTCCTATTGTTGCTGGAAATGAGGCATTGTAGTCCCCTGTTGTGAATGCTAGAATAATACTAAAAAAAATTGTTGAGTATCATTCATTTAGTAATTAGTAATACTTAAGTTATACATATTTTAGAAATAATAAAGTGATTATTTTTTATTACGCTAAACCTTAAAATGAGGTAGTCATTTGCTAAAAATAGTGATATGCTTGTTTATAACAATATCCAGAGTATACATTTTTATATACTTTTACATAACTTGTTAAACTAAGATCTATACACAAAAATTGAATGAGTATACTTCATTATTCAAATCATACATAATAACAATAATCATGATTATCAGTCTTTATTTATTATATGACAGATATTGCCCTTCCTCAATGCATTCTATTGAATGCAACCTTCATTTCTGAACTTCCACCCACTTTGAACCGTTCTCATGATATCGTTAGACCATTATAAGGGAGAGCATTCCAATAAACAAAATAAATACACGTATATGCCCTTGACACACCTCAGAGCGTCTTTAACAAATGTTACAGATATCAAACAAAACTGAACAAAGAAATGTATTATTTTACCTAGATTTACCGACACCACTTTCCCCGATAACCAAAAGCTTTAACGTTGTCACGTAATCCATTACAAATTACTTTAATTTTATTTCAAATAACTATATAGAAAAGAAATTAATCCTTTGTTTCTACACGTTTTTACACTAAATTATGACAACAAAATCATAGATGTGATGAAATTTAAATTGCAATTCAATTCAAATAAGTGGTACACAAAATGAAATTACACCAGTTTATTAATGTAAATATTGCAAAATAAGAACCACTTCACTTTCGTTAATCTGACATTTTGCGTCTAGAAAAACTTCATGACGTTTTTAACGTTCCTTTTTGTAATAACAGAAATATTTTTTTAAATTAGTTTGTAATAAAAACATTGAAATTTAAATGTTTTTGGGAATAATACCATTAATTTATAAAAATTCAAACATAAATTTTCACTAGTTATTGTTTACAGTTCATGCTCTAAAAATACAACTACATAAATAGTAAGAAATGTGTGGTGCGGCAATGTTGTGCAAATCGGATCAGTACATATTAAATCACTCGTGCATAAGTTTGGTTATTTATTTTTTGCTTTATGACGCTGCTCCAATTATTTTGCGTAACACATTGTTAACAATGTAGAAAATGGCTGCTCTAATTTTATTAAAATAAAAATATTTTGGACTTAGACTAAAGAAAAATAGACCAGCTTTTATTCTGTGTGGAAGTAAATAAAAAAAAAATCTTTATATATATTTGCATTTTTGGTTTAGTCTATTTTAAAGACATTTGTGGTAGTGTCATAAGCAAACTTAATTACTTATTTTTAAGTACTCTCGTTCATAGCAATGTGGTCGTATTTAGAATGATAACCTGCAATACGTTGTTTTTGCTCATTACAATATAAAAAGTCTATTCACCGAAAACAATGAAAAATTTACATTTTCATATAACGTTTTGTTCTTTGAACGATATAAAATATTTCCAAAAGTATGGATGATCGTTGTAACGTACAAAAGCGTACAATATGGCATTTTGAAATGTAGATGTCTATTACTGCTGAATAGGAAAGTCATTTCTTTAGAATGAAAGTGCAATTGTTTAGAATCGAGAGAGGATGGAAGCTGCTGCACTTTATACACAATAGGCGTTTCGCTGAATGCGTTCTAATGAAATAAAGAAACGTTTTGTCGCAGCGAACCATTGACTCCCAAGCCCACATATGAGATGAATAGACTTCGCTGCGACCCAGTTGTTTCTTTGTAGATGGAAAAATCCATTATCTAACGTTCCGTTGAACTATCGAGATCGAGCGAAAGCGAGTCTTTGTTCATATTTATTATGGCGTAATATTGTATTCGATTACTGTCGTTGCTCCCAATTGATTTCGTTCACCTTTAATACTAGCTCTTCTTTTGGAATTACCTTTTCTTTTTTTTTAAATTCATAAAAGAGTGTAAGTGTGTACACTTATTTTTTTTTTTTTGTTTTCAAATAGGCTAAAAGAAGTTAACGGTGTCATAATATTACCTAGAGCAAACCTACTTTTCCAATGGGCTTTATAATATTTAAACGTCCTTATATCAAAATTTATGTTTTTACCTTCGTTCAAAAAAGGGAAATGTTTTATTTTTATGCGGATTATTGCCTTCGTATTTTGTATATTTATCTACAAAGGTAACTCGTACCTCTAAAATTATAATTCTCATCTATATTTTTTTGGTTTGTACAATTGAAACTATTATAAAAATGTAAGTGTATATAACATCGTGAGACAACTGACATTTTCTAAGAACATCGGCTTTCATAGACGTATGCTGTCTACCAACCCTCACGTGGCCTTTGTGGTGTAATAAATAGCTTTGGCTTTCTTCTTGTGAGATAACGCCTCGATTCTCAGTAGTGGTAACAATAAAAGGTTTAATTTTTATTATTTAACATATTTTAATACGCGAGTCAACGTTGTGTCAATACTTATCTGTACGCGCTCCCATATTAGACACAAACATTACAAATATTTTATAATAATTACTACATTCGTCACGGCCAATAACACTATTTATCGAGTGAAGTAACTGACAGCGCGATCGTATTTCATATTTTACGCCATAATACAATTGGTTTCATTCATTCGTATCCAATGAAGGTGATTTAAGTGAACGATCCGATGACGCATTAAGGAAAGTAAGATTTATACACGAATTGAATAATAAAGTGCGCCATTCGCCGCTGGGCGCCGAACCGAACGGTGAATTTGAATAAAAGCTCGCCGTTAATATGACTGACGGTGGGGAGGCTTTCGACTCACGCGACGTGATCTCTACTACCGTACGATACCCTCTACTTAATATTTAATGCCTAATAAAATTGGGAATGCTTTGCAGCAGCCATGGTTATGAGAGCACTGAGCTGATTGAAGTCTTGACGCGAAAGTTATAAAAATAGTTATCTTAACGTTTAAAAAGATTAACAAGATTTGTATCTTTCGAGATGTGATGATCCGTATGTGATAGAGACATTTCTAAAATTTAGTAGGTATTAATGGTAATAGTAGTGTACAAACAAAAGAGGAAGCTCTGGGGATAAATATTTCACACAACTCTGCCTCCAAAAAGTAGAACATTTGGTCGAAGATTACTTCTTTAACAAGAAGAATAATAATTGAACTGTTTAATTATTTTATTTTATTATTCGGTAGTTGTGAATTTGTTGAAGATCATTGACATATACTGTTTGATAATTTGTGGTGATAATAATGATTGCTATGGATGTCCGAAAGTAGTCGTAGCGTCGTTATAACTGCGCTGGAATTTCTCATTATTCTTGGCTATATTTTCAATTATCGAGAGCTTTCGATCACGGTGCAACATAAAGAATCCTCTGAATTTAATAACAATAGTTTCAAAGGACATGCAAATCCTTCTTCTAGAAAATGGTCTGCGTAGTGGTTTATAACATTAACTCTCTCCTTGTGTGAAATAGTCGCGGGTTTTGATAGTGGGAAAAAATTAGCTATGTTTTTTGTTAATGTTGATAGCAACGTGCTTTACAACACGTTGTGATAACTGCAAAGTATTCTCAGGTTACGGCTATTATGTATTTATTGCACATTAACATTGTAATATTAAGCAGGGCCCGCTAACGAGTCGTGACGTCTAACGCTCCTCTCCCCTCGTAAAGTATTAAGGTTGTCAGATAACGAAAAACAAAGTGAATGTCAGCTCCTTTCGAGATTTCTTGTAGCGATAAATTTGTTATTTTGTTGTCTTTCGGCGGCATAAAATATATATTTTTGTTATAAATTCATTCTGATTACAACAAATAACAAATGGGCGCGAATAAATACTATGATATTATACGGATGAGTTTTGTTTATGATACTTCATCAAAGGAAATTTATCAATGAGTAACGAGGCAATCAAACAACAGTAAAAATACATCTTTCATGCGAAAATAGTTTGTATACATTAGAAGAAACACGTTTTTATATATGTATGTATATACAATACATATAGTGTGTTTTGCTTGTCCCATAAATCGCTATATAACATTATATTTCAGTGTTTAATTTCAATAAAAAATTTATTACTGGTTACCGGAGATTGTCTAGTACTAAGTTTAAATTCTACGTCAAACAGTACTGTGCAAGCATTACTTAGTTCCGGTTTCTAAGGCGCTATAGCTAGTGAAATTACTGATGTATATAATCCTTACTAGCTTTACATTGTTATCGACAAGCATATCACTTACCATCAGGTAAGCAGTAAGGTAAGGTAAGTAGGCAAGTCTTGCTTGTCTCGTCGCTTCGTCGAATAAGATAATATCTATTTCATATCGATATCAATATGGATTAGCGATTTAACAAATGTAGTACCAACAATAAATATTTATTTAGGAGCCAGGAGTCTAGCTTAGTTTGCACTGTAGTTTTTGAATGTCCTGAATCCTCCATTTAGGTACATATGTGGCGATCTGCTGTTAAGTTGGTATTTAAACCATTGTATTCATGTAGCTATGTAAAGACCCTGTAACGAATCGGTGTGAGTGTCGTACGTTTACAGGTTCATTAGTTTAAATAACTACTTCTGTAACGGAATCGTTATGCACTTATGTAATACGATATCTCTATTTCGATTCTGAGGCCTATATTGTGGAGTAAATTGATGGTAGTCTTTCGTAACTACTTCGCAAAGTAATATACTGCGGACTGCCGCTATAACAGTATTATTACACCCTAACAGTCGTGATATATGAGTATATGAGAGCTGGAGTATTTTTAGCAAAGTTCCTTATCTACAGCCTCATTAAAAATCACGCGAAATAAAGATCAAGTGTTGGTCCGGTATTGACAAAAAATTATACTCACATTTTTTTTTTAACCTGATGCTGTCAAAGTACTGTCGCTACCTGTTACTGCCCACAGCTATATTCGTTGCCGTAGGATATACTGTTTTATTTCCAATACATTTATTATATGATTGTAACAACCCTAAAGGTTTAATGTTACTGAAGTTAAGCTGTTGGGCATTATTTAAAATCATTATTGTCCATTACTCGTGGTTACTTTGTAAGTTTTATTACGAGTACGGTTTGAACGACAAAGTGGTTCATACATTGCTAGTAGTCATTACTCGTATTCGTACTACATATCTTATATATAGATATTTCTTGTTTTGTTGGGGGAAAACTTCGAAAGATACTCTACTTTTCAGGGGAACTCAGGGTTATGTGAGAGTCTTACTCACTAAAATCCCCGTCTGTAGTCTGCATCAATGCATTCGGAGAGGCTCTGGGATCTCATATAGATCGCACCGGTGCTTCGCTACATTTTTTTGTTAACATCTATCTGAGGAGGAACCTAACCCTCCTAGGAGCCATCGCTGAGCCATACGCTATCCCACGCAGGTTCGCATGTTGAACGATAAAGGCCAGGCTAGACACTTTTATTCGCCCTCTACGACAGGCAGGACTTACCTTAGTCCTATTCTTACTAGCCTGAGACTTCAGAGCTGGCAAGTATACAACTGTGACTTTGTATGACTTTCTAAGCATCGCAGAGGTCTACTCCTATCGTCCAGTAGAACGTAGTTACCAAATTTTATTGTTAAGGATAGAAGAGTCCTGTACCTTTTGAAATGGTGGTGGTGGCGGAGACCATCTACCATCACAGCTTCTTCTGCAACTGACAAACAGTACCGTGCAAATATTATTCTGGTCCGGTTCGAATGGTGCTGAAATAGGGTAACTAGACTGAACATATCATGTCTTAAGGCGACAAGCATAACGAGGTGCTGTGTATATCATCCTAACTATCGCCACTTTGTATTAGGTATCACATACCATCAGGTCAAAGTCTTGCCCATCTCGTCGCGGTGTCGAATAAGAAAAAACAAAAGGGGGACTTTATATGTTTTCTGTGGATCTTTAGTGGGGTACCCTGGGAATTTACATGTACGGAAAATATATGATTTCCACTTTGATATCATATGATCAAGTGAAAGGTACATTAAAGTATATAAATTCGTTGGTCAATAATCTAGATCCTTTTGTATCGAAATAGATGTTGAATTTGAGATAAATCAACCTTCCATTGTGCCCATTCATGTAACACATGTTCATTGAATATTTAAGTGAGGTTAGACGCGACGGCATCTGCTGAAATATAAAAAAAAAACCTTAACAGCTAGGGTCCGTCGTAACTCTTCAACCGTATTTCACGTTATTAATACATTATTCAACGCAACTGTTTGCGGAAACGGATGTTTAGATGTTCTTGTACAGTTTGGTTTTCAGCGTACAGGTCTGCATACCAGTGGCTTGAAATACTTTTTACCTAATTTTTCAAGTAAAAAATTGTGAACAATACTTTTATTTTTGATTTGGTTTTGATGCTATTCTTAAGTGCTAGTGGGCAGGGCACACTGCTCGAAGTACCGATGGGGCAGTAAGGTCCTCGAGTGGCGCCCGCGTACCGGTAGAAGTGGTGTTGGGAGGCCTCCCACAAGGTGGACCGATGATCTGGTGAGAATCGCGGAAACCCACTGCATGCGAACAACGCGGGACCTATCGATGTGAGGATCTTTGGGGTCGGTCTATGCCCCGTGGATGTCTATCTGCTCATGATGAAATCGTTGAATTAACGGAAGTTTCATCGGCTTGATAGTCACATGAGAATATTGCATGGAATTTATGAATAATCTCTAGTTAAAAGATGTGATCTAAAGAAGAAGAAGTGATTGTAAAAAGAAGAACTCTACAAGCTGAAGTAGCAGTGGCCCGGTTATGTCCGTCGTGTCAGTTACAGCCGATGGGGGAGAAAAATTTTTGGAGTGGAGGCCACGTACAGGTCGCAGAACTGTAGGACGCACTCCCTTCAGATGGACCGACGACATCATCAGGTCGGTAGGAAGTGGGTGGATGCGAGAAGCTGAGGATCGCTTTTAATAGGAGACATTGAGAATGGCCTATGTTCAGCAGTGAATAAATATAGGCTGATTGTGATGATTAAAAGAAATGTGAAATAATTTAGTTATATTTATATAGATACTTGAGAGTTTAATAATATGATAAAAAAATCACACGAAACGCGAGTGTAAAATATTAAACAATAAGCTTCATACAAATGAAAGCGGCACGAAACTGAAATTCATCTCCATTGCTCAGCGGCAAGGGTTTGCGGGAGATAAACCCTTTATTAACTTTGTACATACGTTCACCGTCCTAATTTATTACGGTGTCATTGTACCCATAAATGGTTAATTCTAACGACAAAGATACCATAATTTGTCAAAGGGCAAATACGACAGGAGAGGACCGCGATCGCACTAACAACGACTGAGCTCAGGGCGGCCATTCGTCAACTAGTCCCCGGATGAATGGTGACAAATATGAGGGGCTTTCCTAATGAGTGATGTAGGTTCGCTCAGACTAACTTTATTTAAATAGTTTGAAATTCAAATTTGACAATTACTTTAGTGTAATCACTTGCGAATAGTGATGCTCTCATTAGTTTATCATTTAATTTGCATAACTGGTACATGCTGGTATCTACATCCGCTTTTATATCGATGGTGTTGTGATTCTCGCATCCTGTGGTTTCCTTATACCCGCCTGCCTTGTAGAAATCTGCTAATACATCTAATAGGTACACGGCTACTTTTCGAGGACTTTCCTTCGATCTACTACTTTTTTTACTTTGGCTTTGCAAAGATTTTGTGTAGTGTACGCATATCGTACCTATAACCTCTGTGCTTATTATTTAAATGATTTCATCATCATCATCATCATTACTAGCCGATAGATGTCTACTGGTGGACATAGGCCTCTCCCAAAGCTCTTAACATCGTTTGGTGGAGTTCATTGAAGGGAATTGAGCCTTAGCCCAACACGCTGACCCAGCACGGGTTGGTTGGTGGTCAGAGCCTCGTCGTTATTCAGCAGGGTGTACAGCGTGCAGGTGAGATTAACTTGGGCTCCGTAAGATATTAGGCGGAACCTATTACATTCCTTTTAGTGATTTGAAAGATTATCATTTAAATTTATTTGCGGGATGGTAGAGCATGTAATGCTTATTTGCCTACACGGAGCACACGTCGACCACAGTGAGAGATTAGCCATTTATGTCACGATAAAACATTGTAAGAAAAGATCGCATTGGATCGCCATTATACAATTCAATTTACCTATATATCCTTTTCAAATGTTACAAAGTATGTGGAAATCGCGGCATTGGAATGAAACACGCCGAATTAACAGCCGCCCGCACTCGTGACGGCACACGCAAATGGCAGATTTAACTGTAAAAGTGGCATTTTGTTATGCAAATTTGTATTTTGCATTGCGCACGAATTGTCCGCCATCGCTATATATCAGCTAATACGACTCATACATACGTTGCTTTGGTATAAAACACTTTAATAGAATACACACAGCCTAAATAATAAAAATAACATCAATTGATAACGCATCCGTTAGAACAAAACTTAAAAACACAAGTAAAGAAAAAAAAATACATACACAGTCTACAATAGATATAGGTGTGTAAAGTACATAAGGATCAGCAAATACCTTTATGAAAGGAGAAGGGTTTAAGGTCTTCAAGAAATACTATGCTCAAATACGTTCCACGGAGGGTCCTAATAATCCAAAATACAATTACAAAGCATCTGTGACTGAAGATCATCTAAGAAGACATCAAAGAAACTTTTTCTCTTTATCAGATGTTCAAACAAATAAGCGGCAAAAGTACCAGAACCTAGATTCATCTGATTTTAATCACTACTTACGACTAACAATAAGGTTCATTATCATAATCAGCCGATAGATGCTCACTGCTGGGTCCTCCCCGAAGATGTCAACAGAGTTTGTTAAGAGGTTTTGGGCGTTAGCCCACCACGCTGGACCAGTAAGGGTTGATGGGTGGTCAGAGCCTCGACTGTTATCCAACAGGGTGCACCGCGTGCAGGTGAGGCAGACTTGGGCTCCGTAAGTTTGGCGAATACCCTTACACCACTGTTTGTTATTTGTTTTGATCTCAAACAAAAAGTTGTTAGTTATAACATTAAGACACAAGATATTATCTCCCAAGGCTTAGACATATGAAAATATGATGCAATACTTCATTAATTTAACTAGCTACAGTATCCAGACCAGATTACAGTAATTTTTATATATTAGGCGCAGAAGTAACTGCTGTGGTTTTACTTGTCATGATGGTCTTTACTAACGTCAAAAATTTTCTATTCTGGTACTATTTGCTTAAGCTGTGGAGATTAATTTGTCTTTACCTTCAAATTATAACAATGCCATTGTTGTTAGAACGGATCATTCTAGAGACAATGGCAGCTCAATTTGTAAGGACTAATCGTGGTAGGGAGACCGTGATAAGGACGCGTCTTAAATGATTGCTATTAAGTAGGATCTATAGGGACATACGCTTGCAAGGAACGGCTACTTTGTACTTTCCTTGTATTGTGGTCCATCACTAAAAATGTTATTACATCACTATTCTTTCGTACTATTGAACTTCCGTATCGGAAAAATCAATTTTGATATAGATTTCTTTGTTTCAAACGTGTTTCAGTAAAGACATCATCTAAGCCATAAATGAAAGTAAAATCTGTTGTAACTGCCTTTGTGTCTCTGGTCCAATTCAGACAACATGAGTTGTGAAGTTTGATCTATGACAGGTATTTATATTATGAGAACCCGCCCAGCTAACTATCATCCTCATAATCAAATATGTCAACTAACACCATTGCTGTGTTCCCGCTGACAACATATGAGATCCAGAGTATTTCGGATAATCAAGCTTTACCATCCACAATCTCTTTAAAATTCAGATATATATATATAAGTCAGAGATCAAGTTATTCAAATGTAGATACTAGATAGGGAAGAAAACGTAACTGAAAATTAATGTCGTCATAGTTTTGTCCGTGAAAATGTTTTACAATTCAAAGTTTCTGAAAAAAAAAACAGTAGCCAAATACCATTATGGTGAAACCATAAGAATTTCTTTCTCTTAGATCGAAATAGTCAAACATGATGAGTTTCCCTTTATCAGATATAGTTTTCCTCAATAACGCGAGGAAATTGTATAGACGCCTTACATGTGACACAAAGGAACCTAATGTTTGATCGCAAACATCTTTCCCTGCTCCGCTATTGATGATTTGTTAAAGAATACTATGTTATTTATATTTTATATGTTAAATATCTAATTGGCTCTTAGAGCTCTTGCGCCGAAGATGCTCTAGGAACCATCGCAGTGCCTATATTTTTGCCTTAGACCAGCAGGCATAATTGTGTTTTACAAAACCCTACAAGGCAACAAAAAATTACAGACTATTATTATAAACTTACCGTGATAATGAGAAGCTAGGTCTTCACCTTTAGACCAAATTTCTCCTGAGATATTCTCAATAAACTATTCATACGCGCCTAAGTAAGAACGTCCTCTTAATCGACTATTAAAAAGAGAATTTAACCTCAAAATAGCAAATGTATTACGGCACGAAAATTCCGAAACGTTTCGATACAATACAAACACAACGCTCTTTATTCGGTATCCAGCGAGATCTATTTACAAACACGAACACTCGCCGTCCTATAAGGAAAGCAAATTGAATCGGACTGCCTGAAATTTGCTAGATTTAACTTTTTCGATTTCCGATTGTTCACTTTGTTCTTTTATATTTCTTCTGCAGTACGCTTACATAGGTTTAACGGGGAGAAAAATTACCATCAGCGATTGAGTTCATGTTAAGTTCTTCATACAACCATATCCAAGTATTCTATTCGTGTATCTGTCTATAGTACATAACAATAGCTTGAAAAAAATCTTGTGAATTTTGTGATTATTTCCGATGCTCTTGTCTTTCTTTTCTCAGATGGTAATATTTTTTTGTTTATATATTCAGGAAGTTTGTATCCGGACACTGACTAGTAAGAAGGGCTACGTCAAGTAGATTCATTGGTTTAAGATAATTATATCATACTTAACATTCACAATAAAAACATGACCTATAGGTCAGTTTGCACCAGAAATAGGCCTCTTATTGGTATCTACACCTAACACAAAAGATATACTAGTAAAATTACGGGTATTTCTCACTTTCGTTGGTTTTATACTGTATCTTCCAAATTCGCTTCTTAACTGAAGATAACCAACATTTATTTCTTCCTAATTGACTGACATTAGGCCAGAAATCCTTCCATGTGAACCCCTACAGACGACTGAAGGTCGTGAGAAGTTGCTGGATGCGGGTAGCGTATGACCGATCGATATGGGGATCTTTGGTTGAGGCCTCTGTTCAGCAGTGGATATCTATCGGCTGATGACGATGCGAGCCATAAATTTGAATTATGGGCCACTATGAAGTGTCCTGTTTTTCCAATAAGAACAGTTTAAAATATAAACTGAGTAACACTGACGCAGAGGTAGAAGTATGTTATTCCTTACACTCGGTGGCCTGATGACGAAAACTAACCTCAGCGCTGCGAACTCTGTACATGCGTGTTATAACAAAAACTGAATATTTAACGGTCCATCAAATTCAGGTATTGCCCGTTCAGAAATGTTAAATAGCTCTTTATAACAAACGTTTACATTTAATTGTGCGATAAATTCTGATAAAATTCGTGTTCCCGCGCGTTACGTATGGCGGCAATATGTCTCTCCTCCCCAAGCGATATCTGTGCGGCCGAATTAAATGTGCCTCGTGTTTAATTTATTTCAATTGATGTTGATTAACTGCTTTCAGTGCTCACACAATAAATTCTGCACAAATTCTACTTCAGTATAACACATTTGTAGGTTGCTCGATAGAAACGCGACCGCTAGGTCGAATGTTCTCAAATAACAGTTTCGAATCCGCCAAAGTTTAACTCAAACAAAGCCAGGCGGAACTCGCCCAGATGGTGATAGCACAACTTGAAAAGCAAGATATTTAAACTATATCCGATCTGCAGGCCGCCGGAACAAACTTATTACCAGACCATAAAAGATCGATTGATTTCCATTTAGGAAGAATCAAACAGCGCGTAGACCAAAAAACTACTCTCATTAGTCGAACTCGGCGACCACACGCCCCGTCAACTATTATAGCAGATGAACCAATTCAACCAGTCAACTCAATTCAAGAATCACTCAGATAATTCATTTACCCTTTCGCTATACTTCTACAGTTGCTAAATACCTGTTCTGAACGTGATGCTGGTTTGCCTTTAATCTGAAATGTGAGCCTATCGAGCGTTTTTGTCAGGCTAGTAAATTTTCTTGTGCTTTATTAAGATTACCTTGTCTCGTTTTGTTTTATAGATACCTTTTTCTTCCTTAATATGTCTTAAATAGATGCATGATTTGTGGTACGTATTATAATCGTTTTTGGTAGTAAAATTGCTTTTTATTTAAAGCTGTAGACAAAAAAATTGTTTGTGTGAGATATAGTGTATATAACATATTGAGCACAATATGTTGCAATATTTATAATCCTAATTAAACGAATTTTGTTTTTTTATTCTTTTTTTTTAGTGGGGGGCTTTATCCTTTAGGTTTATGTAAGCCCCGTTAGCTCAAAAAAGAGTAATATATATAAGCACACATAACATTAGATTAATATTCTGCTCATCTAACCGCTTTATCTAATAATGAGACTTCTAATAGAAGATCAAATCCACTCTTCAATTCTTCTAGTTATACTTATAGATATAAATAATTTCATTATTCTCTCCTAATTTATTTAAAAAGTTGTTTATATTCTGCACAGTTACTACATGTAATTGTATATAACCGGTTTAATTGTAAATAGATCGAATTTCAGTCTACCGCTACCATTAAACGCCGAATACCAACTTTATGCTACTTAAGCCGCTAAGCGAGCGTACACAGACTAACTTGAGCTACGGTGGTGCTAACTTTGAACGGATTAGTTGGAGTAGAATGTCGATTCTATTGCACTCGAATTGCGAAAAGCCGGCGACGTTTCCAAACGGCACGGATAAGTGTTGGTGGATGATAAAGTTCACTTAAACCTAGTGATCATTTCGAAGCTTTGATTAGAAATTATAAGTAATAACTAGAAAATTAACAATTATAATGAGATTATGACATCAAGTCTGTATACTATCAGATTAGATGTTAATTTGGTCTGAAGGAACCAGGCTTTATTAAAAACTTTCCGACTTGGACATTCAGCCAAACAACCTAGGAGAGCGCATATATAAAAATAAGCTAATAAGCATTATATGCCTTAAAAATATCCGCTTGTCTCCATGTGTACTTAAGATGAAATTAAAACGTTTTTTTTCCAAAATATCGCTTCGATAGATGAAGTTTAACGCCTGTATCACCACAAACAGAATTGTCCGTGGTGCGCACAAACACGTATTTGCATGACAAAATCGTCGTTTCATGTGCAATTTGCATATTCACACGCCACAGCGGGAATTTGGTTTGGGTTAATTTTGATCATTGATTGATTTTCTGCGCATAATCATTAATAAAATTCTAGCCATCAATTCTGAATTCCCGGAGCGTTCGGGCGAAGCAATTTGTTTTGCAATTTATAATGCGTACAGAAGATTGTAACAAAAAACGAGCCTATAATAAAATAAAGCTTCTTGAAGTTAAGTTTATTGAGCAAGAAATTCGTTGCTTTTTAAAACCGGAACAAAAAGGCTAAAAAGCATTTTTCAATTTGAATTCTGCATTTAATAATTCTAGCTGATACAGTTCCTATCCTGTTCATCTTATTCTTTAAAGTTTGATATATATATATATGTAAGGTTCCCGCACAACAAATGTTTCGGAGGGAAATCTGGAAAAGACACGATAAGTCAGAGTTATATGGAGATTTTTACCCACTAAAACCCCGTCGGTGGTCACATTCGGCGTTTGGAGATGTCGCGGGATCTCCGTTCGGAACACATCCGCGCCATCGCTAACGCTATATTGGGATAGCCCGTCCCGGAATCTGCTTCATGCAGACCCTACCAGCCTCGTAAGTGTTACTTAAATGACCGCATACCACGTCCGGCCATTGTCTTCCTCAGGGTCGTTTAGAAGGCGATGAGAACCCCCGTACTGATCGCCAACGACCCTAATACTCACGGGTCCCAAAGTCAACCTTACTTGCTCGTGGTGCACCCTGCTAATTAACAAACGAGGCTCTGGCTCCCACCAATCCACATTGGACCAGCGTGGTGGGAAATGGTTCAAATCACCCATATGAACTCCTGAGAGCCTGCTTTCTATGAGATGGCTATGCATTCACACATATCCATAATAACTTTTTTAAATAAAAATTTAGTAAAACGGAGATCAAGAAAATCAATTGGAAAGTTCGCAGACTACGCGAACCGGATACTCAGTATTCATATGAGGGTAGTGCTAATAAAAATTCTACGCTCCGTGTTCTCGTTATCGACGGTCATAAAAGTAGGAGGTTTATTGTCAAGTAGGCGACTAAATACAAAGTGCCTTCAGCCACTACTGTCTGATTTACCGCTCTGAGTTTTTGACGTCAAGAGTTCTGTACTCCGATGTGAAGTGTGAAGGTTTTCTGCTAACATAAAATAACGGAAAGACTTTTCTACTATAATAGATCTACTATTAGTAATATTTTAATCATGAGCTACACTTCTACTACTACACGCAAGTCTCTCTGAACTCCACAGTGATGGGTTCGGCGCGTCTCTCATCTGTCATCTTACCGCAAGCATCACAAGATCGTCGATTCTTCTCGTGTAGAGTTCCAGCACAGCCTCTTCTAGTTTGCGGCCATCACTCGCACAATTTACTGCTCCATCAACAGTAAGTACTTCGAGCAATGTGCCATGTTTATTGCCACTTAATTTAAACAATTCTTTATGTTGGTAACTTCGCTTAAGATATTCAATCATTACGTCTACCGGCACTCGGTAAGCATACTAAATAACATCAGGGTAAATACTGGTACTGTCTACAGCACCAACATAAAATTACTTTCGCTGGTGAGTAGCAGAAAAGTAGATTAATAATTTTCTATATGGAGCGTCAGCGGCGCGACTCCATTATGAGGACGATTTAATTTTCAGTTTCAATATAACTCGTTAGAGATGCTTTTACCGGCGAAGTGATTACTTTGTAACTTGCCAAGTTTGTACTTGTTTAGTTGGATTAATCTAGTAAAGCCGATGTATGCTTACTAACCGAGTTATTCACATTGCTACAGTCAGTACGCCAGAGATTTAATTTGATATTTTATTTCTGTACTGTTTGGTTCAAATCTTCTCTATTTAAATAAACGAATAGGTCTTATTGCTAAAATTTTAAAGGAGACAATTCATCGGACATATGATCAAAGAGTTTAGCCCTAACACCATATATCCCAACGGGCACAGTAAAGACTAACTGTTGAAGCACTAACTTGGGCCAGCTTAGTCTGAACACTGTCAAATCCAGCGTATAGAGTTATTTGCGGCCGCTAACTCGCGTTCATAAACTTTGAACGTACGGACGTGATGGTACTAAAAACATTTTGATACTTGGAGGTAAAGTTGGAGAACTATTTTAGAACAAGATGGTACTCATTGAGAAACATGTTAAAAGTAGATGGTACTCTGTGAGAAAAATTTTGATAAATATCAAACTCAAAATCTAACTCTTTTGATATTATTATAATACTTTATGGTTCCTTTTCAGAATTTTTTTTGAAGTACTGCTCTAAAAATACTTGGTGTCCTTTGAGAAACATTATGATACGTTATGGTTCTCTGAGACACCTACTCATAGTAGAAAAATTATTCCACTAAAGTTGTCTATGTAGTTGTATTTTATCGGACAATTCTCTGTACTGTATCAAAGCAGATAGCTACGTAACGATAAATATCATTTAAGCATTTGAATAACTCAATTTTTTTTTAAATCCCGCCGTAGTAGACGGCACACAAGTGGGGCGGCCGCGAAAGGGAGTTTCCGTCCCAATGCAAATACAAATTTGCATAACAAAATCGTCGTTTCATGCCCGATTTCCATATTCACTACTTCAAACATCAAACTATGGTTGTATAAATTTAATTCTTTATATGTACATAAATATATAAATAAACAGCTTTTAGTTTCTTATACTGTGAATTTCTCCACAAGTATAGAGTCAAGGTCATTTATCCACCACCCTGTCCAAATGCGGATAGAAGGTCACATATTAACGAAAGTTGTTATTCTTGGAACATCATTCTGAAACTAAATATTATACAAAAAACACATAGAAGTTAGTATATTGTGTACTTTATTGCACTTGAAATAAGATATATATTAGATAGAGAAACATATTTATATTATTTATAAGATATACGAAAATTTATTTTATTAACTTTTTATATATATATGTTTATTTATGTAGCAATTTAACATTTTCTTTATACTCGATATCATACTACAGGAGTAGTGAAGAAAACTCTTTTTTTATGCGATGAAGCAATGAGCAGAGCAATACGTTCATCTGATGGTAAACGATACGCTTGCTACAAAAGATGTTAAGACCCACAACACCAGTAATTCTATTAGTTATATTATCACGCCTTTTTCCCAGTAGGGGTAGGCAGAGGTGAATAAACACCCACATTTCGCCAGATGTGGTCAGATTAGGTCCAGTGTAACAGGGGGCGAGCCTGTTGCCACTTCACTGGGGCCACCACACGCACACACAAAGATGATGTCAGTGTGCGGGTTTACTCGCGATGTTTTCCTTCACCGTTTGTATCTCGCTGTTGTAACTAAAGTACACAAATGTACATAACTTAAATATTAAGTCATTGGTACATGCCGAGGTTCGAACCCGCGACCTTCGGAATGAAAGCCGCACGCTCTAACCATTAGGCCAGCGAGCTACTTCTATTAGTTATAACACCCTTCAAACCAGTATACAATAATGTTTGGACACTGCTGTTTATCGGCTGCAATAGAAGCTACGTTCGTACCTAGACGGTCTCCGGCAACAGAGGCTTACCACCAGTGCATTCACTTTAAGTTAATTTCAAGTGTTATTAAGTGACAATGAGACGGTTGATCATTCACCGTCTCATCATCACTGCGGTTTTCCGTGGAATACTAGTTGTAATGTTGACAGGAACGGCTGGAATGCTGTTAAGGCTGCAGGTTTATAATATGATGATAGGCTTACCTTCAATCAAATCTGTGGATCCGGATCTGGAATCTGAGCATCTGAAAATATGAGGAACCGGAATCGAATTATAGACCTCCAGTCTCACTTCTCACCGCCAAACAGACTTTAACAGTATCTGTATATACTATAGAAGTACTTTCGCACCTTATGATCTTAGTCATTGTTATCACATACCATCATGTGGAATAGCCAGAAGCAACAAAGATCTACCAGTATAGCATACAGCTTTTAATGGAATCTTCTTCCAAAAAACTGGATTATATCAGCTCGGTAAAAATTAGAGGTGTCGTTATCCCTCTTTTTTATCAGTACAGTATCAAAGCTGGAATATGTACTTGGATATAACTAGAATACAGCTTCACTAAAGTACATTAAGCTCGGTCTTAGAGTCGAGCCGAATATTCGGATGCGAAACGTTTTTGACAAACGGCGAGACCGGTTTAAAGGATTTTGTCGTTTATATAGATAGATATAGAAGTCAATTTCGCATGAAGTGATGATTGTTTAAACTACTGGTGTTTTTATCGACACGGCGTCATATACGTTATCTATTAGTTGGATGTAGGCTCCTAGGGAGGCTTTTAGCGCTGATTTATTGTGTCAATATGTTTGCTTTAATATAAAGCAACCCCCGTGTTTTGCTATACGGCTGCCAAAGCTGTATATTTCATGTTTATCACAAATTCTAACTTCGCTAAATGCAGATAAATTGATTTCTGTGCTTTGGTTTCTTCCAACCTATACAAATCAAGATGCATATACTTTATTGAAAAGTTTTTCAAATTTATTATAATTTTTTTTCGTCATCGTCTGCTCTCCAAACTGTAGTCTGACGATCGGATTGAGAAAACCAATTCGATCCTGAGCAATTCTTTTTATTTGATTTAAACCCGGTCCATTCCTTTATGTCGTCAAACCATATTTTACGCAGTCTATCAGGTGCAAGTTTTCCCCTTCAGGATCAACCTTGAGAACTCATAAAAGGATCCTTAAGGTGTCCGAAAAATGCAACCTTTTGCATGACGGTTCTCATCAGACGTTTGCAGTTAGTTCTTTCAAGGACTTGAATATTGGATACAATACCTACTTTCTCTTTTAACTGAATCATAAATAACAATTTCGGTACTCCTTTTTTATTGTAAGATCTATGGTACTTCTTCATGAAGTCTACATAGCGTTGCGTAGTACATTATATAACTCTTTTCTTTCCAAATATCTGTAGAGTCTACTTAATGATTATTCTTCTCCTCCAACATCACAATATACCTCTTCTTTTAATTTTGGACTCTTAAAAGAATTTTTGTTTGTATTCAAACAGGGAATCTCGTACATCAACTCACGGAACCCAAACCAGCCTCACCTGCTAGTGGTGCACTCTGCTGATCAACAAACAAAGCTCTGCCTTCCACCAATGCGAATTGTCCAGCGTGGAGGGTAATGGCCCAAATTTTACCATATGAACCCCTATAAACGTGGAGATCTTTAGGGGAGGCCTATGTCCGGCAGTGGACTTTAATAGCCTGATGATGATTGAAACGGAATACTACTGTAAGAAACAATAAATCCGTTTCTATTAAAAAATTATCAACTAAAATTCTTATCAATGTTCGCGTCACACACACAAAATCTATTTCACGGGATTCCGTGATCCAACTTGCGGCGATGGTTTCTGGAGATGGTTCATGTCACACACATGCTATCGAATATTTCCTGTTTGCTCAATGGCTTTCGAAACGAGCTGGTGGCTGCATACTACAGCATATACAAAGGTTGAAGTTGAATGAACTAAGGAAAGTTATATCTACACAAGTATTTAATCAATTTAATTTATGATTAGAGTTTAAAAACAAGGGGGAGATACGGAGATAGGAATTTAATAAGATTTTAAATGATAAGAATATAAACTTTATCCGAACAAAATTATAAATAGACGATTGATAAAAACCTGTAATGACCATACAAATACCGGGATCAGCAGGTTATCAGCGGACTAGTCTTTCTAGTGGTATATCTCTTCGGTCAGATACCTTCTAGGTAGGTAATCATCGCAGCACCTATTTCTAGCGCCAAACAGTTGTGTGCAAACATTACTGTGTTCCGGTTATAAGGGCGCTGTAGCTAGTGTAATTACTGACTCAACACCTTATGTCTCAGGCGATGAGCGCAGTGTGGTGCGGTGTATAACATTGTAAATAAGACCACGTTGACCACCACGAGCAGGTGAGGTTGACTTGGGTCTCTCTCACTCCTCACAACCTTCTTAGTAATATGATCAGACAAATCAATAGTAATGATGATCGTGTATCGCTTAATGGAGGCGCTTCATGAAATTCGTCATGTAGCTGTTCCATTTCGAAAGCCAGATATAAATAAAGCAATCAATCACCGTCACAAATTGTAGCGTTTTGTCCGAACTGCTCGGGGCACTTGGCTGTCAGATTTTTGGACGTTATTATTAAGGTGGAGTTGA
This sequence comes from Troides aeacus, assembly GCA_033220335.2. Classification (NCBI taxonomy): domain Eukaryota; kingdom Metazoa; phylum Arthropoda; class Insecta; order Lepidoptera; family Papilionidae; genus Troides; species Troides aeacus. The sequence continues at coordinate 10,935,309 of CM067280.1, forward strand.
TTTATCTTATTACCATCATTCAATGCTGGTAATGGAAATGGCTATGCTTGGGGTTTCTCTGCGTGATCGAATCAAAAATGAGGAGATCCGTAGGAGAACTAAGGTCACCGACATAGTCCAAAAGATTACTAGCCTCAAATGGCAATGTACAGAACACATCGCTCGAAGGACTGACAGCCGATGGGGCACTAAGGTCCTCGAATAGACACCGCGTATCGGTAGACATAGTGTTGGCAGGCCTCTACCAGGTGGTCTGACGATATGGTGAAGGCTGCGAGAAACAGCTGTATGCGGGTAGCGCACAATCGATGGATGTGGAGATCTTTGGGGGAGGCCTATGTCCAGCAGTGGACGTCTATCGGCTGATAATGATAATGATGATGATGATGCTGGTAACTCCTTTTATCCCACTTTTATCCGGTGGGGAAGAGGAGCTTCTAAAAGATATCTTTCTTCTAGGGTTAAGACAACCGACTAACACGTAGACTAACCTCAAGGGTCTAAAGGCTCATGGTGAAGGGTACTGCTTGTTTAATGTAAGTAACGTGTTCGCAGATTTGGGTCCTTGTAAATAAATGAGTCGTACTTAGAGTTCTAATTATTTTTTGTTGAAAGAAAAATCTTTAAAAACGCTTCTACTTCAGGGGAGAGACAGGATCATGCGGGAATTGTACCCATTATAACTCTAGGTATCCTCGCTATGCTGTGGACGAGAACACTCCATCTTTGTTGTTCCCTCGCCTCGTGACCAATGAAGGCCCTCACCTTCAAATCCCATGAACCTAAAGACTCCTTTAGTCGCCTTCTATAACAGGCAGAGATTACTCTAGTCCTAATCTTAATAGCCCAAGACTACAGTTCAGACCGGTAATAGGTCCTACCGTAATGGCTATCTCTGCCATCAAACATTAGTGTACAAATATTGCTGTTATCCGGTTCAAAGGGCACTGTAGGTAGTGACATTATTAGGATGTCGAGACAACATCCTATGCATCAAGGCAACGAGCACATTGTAGTGCTATGTATATCATTTTATTGATACCACAATCTTATAACGAGCGTATCAGTTACCATCAGGTCGTTAAATAAACCTCACAACGATCCAATATTTATTTATAAAGGATTTGCTTCAGAAAACATATATGACATATACAATGAGATCATTGAGAAGCCTGTGCTCAGCTGTTGGTACCTTTGACCTGATGATGAAGATAATTAGAAAATACATTAGTATTACTATTATAAAGAAAACTGTTTTGTTGAAATATTCTTTAAGGTTACTTACAAATTTATATAGATCAAAAAAGTTGGCGGTAGGTCTCTGTTGCCGGTGACCGTCTAGGTCCCACCGCAGCTCCTATTACTACCGTCAAGAAGCAGTGTGGAAGCATTCCGATTTAAGGGGCGCTGTAGCTAATTTAATTACTGGAGTAACGAGATCGATCGAGAACGAACGATCTTATGTCTCAAAGCGATGAGCACAATGAGGTGCTGTGTATATCATTCTAAAGCACCCTGTTGTTATGGGCAGGCGTATCACTTACCATCAGGTGAACACCTCGAAGCTTTTATATTATTTATTAGTTATATTATTTATAGTATTATTTCAAAGACAATGTATTTTTAATGTTTAGACTGATTACCGTTTTTTGTAAAGAGTGAATTGTTTTTTAATATATATTGCAAATAACTTCCCCTTAACAACCCTTAATACTTCACATGAACTGGACACGGATTGTGAATACGAACATTAATAAATGATAAAAATTCGATAACGCTGTGAGGACGGTATAAACGATGTTTTCACATCAACTTTGTTAAGTATTTTACGCATGCGCATAATTTACTTAGGTACCTTCTGTCCCTTATACAGGAAACTTAATGTGAATTGGTGCTTGGAAGATAGTCCAACAAAGAAGTCATTGCCTATCTGATGAATGAAGACGAAGGTCTCATTATTAAAATATTGCCAATTAACTACATCCGATGCTATTAGAAGAAATAAGACAAATTAGAAACAAAACAAACTGTAATTATAGAATAGGAAAAAAAAAAAAGAAATTGTAAAGCAAAATTCAAAAAGAAAGAGAAGAAAACTGGATAAAGGGATGCTTTATGTTTTCCAGGTTGCGTTGCGTTGCTCGCACCCAGTAGGTTTCCGCGATTCTCACCATATCGTCGGTCCACCTTGTGAGGAGCCTCCCAATACTATCACCAAAATTTACAAAACAATATTGACCAAAATTGAGTCTGCGTTGTATATACATGTGTGGGTGTGAAAAAGTGAGAGGGGTCCCGCACAACAATTCACGAGACCCAAGCCAACGTCACCTGCTCGTGGTGTACCCTGCTAATCAACAAACGAGGCTCTGCCTCCCACGAACTTTTTTTTTTTTTTTTTGATATCGGTGGTGGAAATGCTGTTACCGCATACCCAGCGTCCTTTTCAAGGGGGGGGACGCCGGGTTATGTGGGGCTCGGGGCCACTGAGATGTTGTGCGTGACCCCCATACCCACTAAAACCACCACCGCTTGTCCCGCAATACGCATACTGGAGACGCCCGGGTTTCAGCCAAGCAACTCTCCGGGCGCCTCCGCGTATAAAACTCCTCCTGGTGGGTGCCCGCGGGGAGCAAAGGCACCCACCTGCCGTCCCGTACCGGCCCCTCGCGGGACCGGCACGTTGGGGCCCCCCGACCCCACAGACGACCGCGCGCGCCCACGACGGAGCGCATGCCCGGCCGCCGCCTTCCCGTGAAAGAATTGGGCGGCGGCCTCCTTCCTCCAGACTCCCCCCCCTCGTCGAAGTGGGAGGGGGGGACAAAAACCAAGACTCCCCCGGGGGACGCACCCCCAGGGGAAACACGACAAAAGGCCCAAAGGGCCACGCCTAACGGCCCGAACGCCCCCTCACACCGTGCCCGGCTAGGGGCCCATCGCTCACGGCGGGAGGAAGCGGACGGCGTGGTTCTGCCGCCGCGCTCTCCCGCCGGCCCGCCGCCGCCTGCAAGGTACGGCAGCGGCGTCGGCCTCCCTCGTGCGCTCGGCGGCCTCCTTCTGACGCATCACTGCGCCGCAGAAGGAGGCCACCGCCTTCCAAGACCTCTCGCTGCTCAACATACGATCGATTACAGTCGGCAGCGAGAGGTCACTGCCGACTTGCGCGACGAGGGCGTGGCGTTGCGGCCCCCATGCCGGGCACTCCGCCAGAGTGTGGTGCACCGTGTCATCATGTCTTGTGTCATCTCTCTACGAGCCACCTGGTGCAGGTACTTGCCGAAACATCCATGGCCTGTCAGCACCTGCACCAGGTGGAACGTCAAGGCCCCGTACCGCCGGCTCATCCACTGGGACAGGTGGGGCCTGATGGCCTCCACCGTGTCCCGGCCGGCGGCAGGGTTACCTAACTCCGTCTCCCACCGCCGGATCAGGGCGTCATGGGCAACGCGCCTGATCCGGCGGACCGTGGCCGGGTCCGGCCGACGCTCTCCGGCATCCCGCAGGAAGAGGTACACTTCCGCGAGCGACTGCGCCTCGCCCGCGAGAAGCGTACCCGCCGTCCAGGACACCGTACGGTACGCCCGACAGGCTCGGACCGCCAGGATACGTTGGGCCCTCTTCAACACGGGCCCGTTCCTGGCGGTCTCGCACCTATCCACCCATACGGGCGCACCGTACAGTGCCATACTCCGCAGGATGCCAGAGTACAGGCGCCGACACAAATGACCCGGCCCCCCGACATTGGGCAGCAATCTGCCCAGCGCAGCGGCGGTGGCGGTGAGCTTCGGGAGAAGCCGTTCGAAGTGCTCCCCGAAGCTCCATCGCCCGTCCAGAGTGAGCCCTAAATACTTAAGGGCTCCCCGCACTGGGACCCTCTCGCCCCGGACGGGGATGATCGCGCCCCGGGGTGGACCTCTGCGGGGTCCGTGGAAGAGGAGGGCCTCCGTCTTCGTGACGGAGACCCTCAGACCCAGCTGCTCGATCCGGTCCACCACCAGCGACGTGCTAGTGGCGGCCAGACGAGCAGCCTCGTCGTAACTCCTCCCCCGGGCCGAGACGAGGGTGTCGTCCGCGTAGCATAGTACCCTCGTCCCGGGGAGGACCGGCTGCCGCTGCAGCCAGTCGTACGCGAGATTCCACAGCAAGGGGCCCAAGACCGACCCCTGTGGAACCCCGCTCTCCACGCGCCGCCGATGTAGTTCGCCGCTGCCATCAACCCAGACGATCGTCCTGTCCCGGAGGTACGCCCCCAACAGCCCGACCATGTAGGGGGGGAGCCGGAAAAACTCCAGCGCCCTCCTGATCGTCGCGAATGGCAGGCTGTTAAAGGCGTTCTCGATATCTAAGGACACCCCCAGGACCACCTCGCCGTTACCGAAGGCCTCCAGACAGAGGCCCTTCAGGTCGAGCAGGGCGTCCAACGTGGATCGCCCTGCCCGAAATCCGTACTGGGCCTCATGGAGGCCCGGTCCCACCTCGGCGAGGTGCCGAACGAGACGGCCGGCCAAGATCTTCTCGAAGACCTTCCCCGCCTCGTCCAGAAGGACGATCGGTCTGTACGCGGAAGGGGAGTCGGGGTGACGATCCCCCTTCCGCAGCAGGCAAAGCCTGCCCGTCTTCCAGCGCTCCGGGAACTGCACGCGCCGAATGCAGGCGTCGTACAGTCCCCGGAGCTCCTCGCGCAGGTGACTGGCGGCCACCCAGAGGGCCCTCGATGGGACCCCGTCGGGCCCCGGAGCCGTACGTCGACCCCGGAGACGATCCAGGGCTACGTCCAGCTCCTCTTCCGTCAGAGGAGGGCCCTCCTCTGTGGCCGCCGCGGGGTGCCTCCCACGAACCTGCATTGGGCCAGCGTAGTGTGAAGTGGCCCAAATCCTCCCACAGGAAGGCGGCACAAGTCCAACTAATGTAGGGATCTTTGGGGGAGCCCTATGCCCAGCAGTGGACAGCTATCGGGTGATGGTGATAAATGTGTTCGTGTATGTGTATACGGATTGAAAAAAAAGCATAAGAAAGAAAAAAATATGTTTAAATAATATAGAATGTATCACAAATATTATTCAGTATTAAAACGGCCATTTTGTTTTTTAATTTATAAGAAATCTTTCCATTTAGCAATCGGGTTACTGTTCACAATGCGTATTTGGCGCTAAAGCGCGTGCGCTTCTTACAGTCTGATAAAAGCTTTTAGAGAAATTCGTCGCGACTCCTTTCCGGAGGCGGATACTTATCTAAAGCTATTTGGTATCCGTTAGCTCCCTATCAATTGGGTAAACCACTTTCAATAAATTACATATCCCGATAGAGGCTTTGACGCGCTTTGAACTTTACTCTCGTAACTCTTTTAAATGCCCTCCTGGAGACATTGTTTTTAAATGCTCATATGAATAACAATTTGCCAACAAAGAGATTTTACTTGCTATACTGACATTATGCGATCTCCAAAATACACTCCATTCCACCAACCCGCATTGGGCCGGCATGGTGGGAAATGACCCAATTCCCATCATTTGAAGCCTTACAAATGTCGGCTACTAGTGCCCGGTGGCACCGGAGGTTACACTACCGTAAAGTCACGGGATGTCGCTGGAAGCAGGCAACGTAGGACCGATCGATATGGAGATCTTTGGGGAAGGCCTATGCCCAACAGTGGACGTCTATCGGATCATAGTGAAAAGAAAATCGTTGGAGTTACATTAGAGTATTAAACAAGCTAAATCATCAAAAAGGCGGCGGTCGGCAAAATCGTTCTTGTGTTTCATTGCGATAATCCCATCTATTAGAGACTGCATAGATAAGAACCTCAGGATTGAGGAAATGATTAAGAAGAAGAACGGTAATAACAGAATTTGTAATGATCTTTTATTCTTACTTGTGTAGAGGAGAGGATGGGTTATAGGAGACTAGCTACTTCTAGGTGGGTCACAGGGCCGGCGAGTGCCAGTCGGAGTTCCGATGCTCCGTCTGCGCCGACTCTGGTCGGAAGTCCAACCACTTGATGGGGGGGAGAACTTGTCTCCCCCCCAGGGTCAAGGGAAAGGCTGCGGCCGGGACACCTTCCCGCGTCGCGGAGAAGAATAGTGCGCCTGCAGGAGGTGAGAACATGGTCATCAATTAATTGATGGCCCACATCTCACTCCTGCAGGCGAATCTCAACCACTCCGCCGGCGCTCAGGACTTGTTCCTGCAGTCGTTGGCGGAGTGGGGATGCCACATTGGCGTGGCATCAGAGCCGTACAGGATTCCCGCCCAATCATCCTGGGTTGGGGACCTGGACGGCACGGTGGCGGTGCTGGCGAGAGCGGGCGCCTGCCCCCTCTTCAAGTCACTAGAGAGGGGGCACGGCTACGCGGCGGCAGGTTGGGGGAGGTACGCTGTCATCGGGGTGTACTTCTCCCCCAACCGATCCCTGGCAGAGTTCGAGGTGTTTCTCGACTCTGTCAGGGCCGCCGCGGGCAGGTTGTCACCGAGGGAGATCTTGGTCCTCGGCGACTTCAACGCCAAGTCTCGCTCTTGGGGCGGCACCGCCACCGACGCGAGAGGGAGAGCAGTTGAGGCATGGGCACTGCTCTCCGGTCTGAGCCTCCTCAACGAGGGAAACGCGCTCACGTGCGTGCGAGGGTCGGGGGGGTCCATCGTGGACCTCTCCTTTGCCTCACCGGCGCTCGCGCGCCGTGTGGCAAACTGGCGGGTGGAAGAGGAGGTGGAGACCTTATCGGATCACCGATATATCAGGTTCGAGGTCTCCCCTCCTCAGGGGCGCGGCACAACATCATCGCGCCCCGGGTTCCACTTCCCTCGTTGGGTCCTCGGCAAGTTCGACAAGGAGCTCGCCGAGGAGGCGGCGCTGTTCCAGAGATGGAACATGCCCCAAGGCTCAGACGACGTCGGCGTCGACGAGCTGGAAGGCCGCATCCACAGCGCTCTTCAGGAGGTGTGCGATGCGGCCATGCCTAGGATGCGGCGACGTCCTGCGGACCGCCGCCAGCTGTACTGGTGGTCGGAGGAGCTCTTCGGCCTCCGGGCGGCGGCCCAGGCTCGTCGCCGGGCACTGCAGCGTTGTCGGCGTCGGCGCACGCAGGTGACGGGGGAGGAGGACCAGCTGCAGGGTCAGTATGCGGAAGCCCGCAAGACCCTGCGGCTCGCCATAGCCCGGGCGAAGACCCTTGCCTGGGAGGAACTACTGGCAGGGGTCGACAGGGATCCATGGGGGCGCCCGTTCAAGACGGCACGGAAGAAGCTCTGTGCCGCAGGCGCCCCCTTAACGGAGGCCCTGGACCCGGACTTCCTCCAAGGGGTGGTGGACCGGTTGTTCCCGGGGGCTGACGCGTCATTCCAGCCCCCGGTTATGTCCACCACCGCCCCCGCGGCGGCCACAGAGGAGGGCCCTCCTCTGACGGAAGAGGAGCTGGACGTGGCCCTGGATCGTCTCCGGGGTCGACGTACGGCTCCGGGGCCCGACGGGGTCCCATCGAGGGCCCTCTGGGTGGCCGCGAGTCACCTGCGCGAGGAGCTCCGGGGACTGTACGACGCCTGCATTCGGCACGTGCAGTTCCCGGAGCGCTGGAAGACGGGCAGGCTTTGCCTGCTGCGGAAGGGGGACCGTCACCCCGACTCCCCTTCCGCGTACAGACCGATCGTCCTTCTGGACGAGGCGGGTAAGGTCTTCGAGAAGATCTTGGCCGGCCGTCTCGTTCGGCACCTCGCCGAGGTGGGACCGGGCCTCCATGAGGCCCAGTACGGATTTCGGGCAGGGCGATCCACGTTGGACGCCCTGCTCGACCTGAAGGGCCTCTGTCTGGAGGCCTTCGGTGACGGCGAGGTGGTCCTGGGGGTGTCCTTAGATATCGAGAACGCCTTCAACAGCCTGCCATTCGCGACGATCAGGGGGGCGCTGGAGTTTTTCCGGCTCCCCCCCTACATGGTCGGGCTGTTGGGGGCGTACCTCAAGGACAGGACGATCGTCTGGGTTGATGGCAGCGGCGAATTACATCGGCGGCGCGTGGAGAGCGGGGTTCCACAGGGGTCGGTCTTGGGCCCCTTGCTGTGGAACCTCGCGTACGACTGGCTGCTGCGGCAGCCGGTCCTCCCCGGGACGAGGGTACTATGCTACGCGGACGACACCCTCGTCTCGGCCCGGGGGGGGAGTTACGACGAGGTTGCTCGTCTGGCCGCCACTAGCACGTCGCTGATGGTGGACCGGATCGAGCAGCTGGGTCTGAGGGTCTCCGTCACGAAGACGGAGGCCCTCCTCTTCCACGGACCCCGCAGTGGTCCACCCCGGGGCGCGATCATCCCCGTCCGGGGCGAGAGGGTCCCAGTGCGGGGAGCCCTCAAGTATTTAGGGCTCACTCTGGACGGGCGATGGAGCTTCGGGGAGCACTTCGAACGGCTTCTCCCGAAGCTCACCGCCACCGCCGCTGCGCTGGGCAGATTGCTGCCCAATGTCGGGGGGCCGGGTCATTTGTGTCGGCACCTATACTCTGGCATCCTGCGGAGTATGGCACTGTACGGAGCGCCCGTATGGGTGGATAGGTGCGAGACCGCCAGGAACGGGCCCGTGTTGAAGAGGGCCCAACGTATCCTGGCGAACCGAGCCTGTCGGGCGTACCGTACGGTGTCCTGGACGGCGGGTACGCTTCTCGCGGGCGATGCGCCTTGGCATCTACAGGCGCAGTCGCTCGCGGAAGTGTACCTCTTCCTGCGGGATGCCGGAGAGCGTCGGCCGGACCCGGCCACGGTCCGCCGGATCAGGCGCGTTGCCCATGACGCCCTGATCCGGCGGTGGGAGACGGAGTTAGGTAACCCTGCCGCCGGCCGGGACACGGTGGAGGCCATCAGGCCCCACCTGTCCCGGTGGATGAGCCGGCGGTACGGGGCCTTGACGTTCCACCTGGTGCAGGTGCTGACAGGCCATGGATGTTTCGGCAAGTACCTGCACCAGGTGGCTCGTAGAGAGATGACGCAGGAATGCGTCGAGTGTGGTGCGCCGATTGACACGGCGCACCACACTCTGGCGGAGTGCCCGGCATGGGGGCCGCAACGCCACGCCCTCGTCGCGCAAGTCGGCAGTGACCTCTCGCTGCCGACTGTAATCGATCGGATGTTGAGCAGCGAGAGGTCTTGGAGGGCGGTGGCCTCCTTCTGCGGCGCAGTGATGCGTCAGAAGGAGGCCGCCGAGCGCACGAGGGAGGCCAACGCCGCTGCCGCACCTTGCAGGCGGCGGCGGGCCGGCGGGAGAGCGCGGCGGCAGAACCACGCCGTCCGCTTCCTCCCGCCGTGAGCGATGGGCCCCTAGCCGGGCACGGTGTGAGGGGGCGTTCGGGCCGTTAGGCGTGGCCCTTTGGGCCTTTTGTCGTGTTTCCCCTGGGGGTGCGTCCCCCGGGGGAGTCTTGGTTTTTGTCCCCCCCTCCCACTTCGACGAGGGGGGGGAGTCTGGAGGAAGGAGGCCGCCGCCCAATTCTTTCACGGGAAGGCGGCGGCCGGGCATGCGCTCCGTCGTGGGCGCGCGCGGTCGTCTGTGGGGTCGGGGGGCCCCAACGTGCCGGTCCCGCGAGGGGCCGGTACGGGACGGCAGGTGGGTGCCTTTGCTCCCCGCGGGCACCCACCAGGAGGAGTTTTATACGCGGAGGCGCCCGGAGAGTTGCTTGGCTGAAACCCGGGCGTCTCCAGTATGCGTATTGCGGGACAAGCGGTGGTGGTTTTAGTGGGTATGGGGGTCACGCACAACATCTCAGTGGCCCCGAGCCCCACATAACCCGGCGTCCCCCCCCTTGAAAAGGACGCTGGGTATGCGTTAACAGCATTTCCACCACCGATATCAAAAAAAAAAAAAAAAAAAAAGACTAGCTACTTCTAAAAAGTCTACTGAGCGTATATTTTCGATTGCATTCTTAGCCATGGTGATAGAAAGATGCTAAGATGGAGAACGAGTAATATGAGATAATCAGGTGGACTAAAATCTCGATCAAGATCTTAGGCAATAGTTGGATGCAGACGCTATCGAACAGGATGCATTGGAAATCGATTGGATAGGCAGATAGTCCAGGCGACGACAATATCAATGATAAAGAAATACTTGTAACAAGCATAAAAGTTCGTGGATCGAAAAAGTCTCAACAAGGTATTTATTATCGAGCGAGACGATGCGAACGTGTCTTTGTGAGGAGCACTGGAAACTTTTATCCCGCTGATTGAACGGTTCGCTTTATCACAAATACGATATATCAGAGATAAGTCGTTTGCTTGAGTGGGTGATAACCTCCGCAAATTGTATGGGCACAGGAATATATATATATAAGTAACAAATAGTTTTGTTCTCTATAATGTATTTCTTGAACAATGTCTTGAACCGAAATCAGTAATCGTGACAATATATATTTTTAATTCTAACCTGATATAATATATTCAACCCGTATATAGCACAGTAGTTATGTAGTAGGTAGTAGCAAATATTGGTCTCTTAATTTGATAATGTATTATTTATTTCTCTGTCAATAACAAACAGTTATTTTTAATCTGTTATCATTAATCAGATCTGTACCGACTATAAGAGATACTTACATCTGTATACAAATATTTGCCTAGATGTAAATTGATAATATGTTTAATACAATTTTAATCATATACCTCATCTGTGATACTGATCAAAATTTAATAATCCTTTCATAGAATATTGACATGTTCATCGCGACATGCTTTGGATTTGTATCCTCACAAACACGACTCAGTCCGTCATTAGCGAATCAAATAGCGTGTTAGCTTTGATATTGACGAAATATCATCGAATCATTTGCTAATAAGCATTCGAATTGATGACTTATTAAAATAAATGGACAAATACATGATCCATACCATAATTTGGAAATAATGAGGATCAAGTTGTTATCACATAGTTCAAGATTGAATCTAGAAACATTCTGGATCACACTCGGATTGATAGGTTTTAGTAAGCCTAAGTAACTTACAATTGTACATACATTATGTATATATGTACTCAACCTTTGCCTGGACCACAAGACGCACAATAGCTATTTCTCAGTGGTGCACCAAAAAGGTAAGGATACGAGACTGTACCAAAGATGATCCATACATATATATCACGCCACGTTCCCAATGGGTTAGGCAGAGACCACCTCTCTCCAGTTGCCACGATCCTGGCACACCTCTCGCGCTTTCATGAGCGTCTTCACGCATGCTCGTCAGTTGCGAATACTCTTGACCTGGCCTTTCTTTAGGACATCTTTAGATCGGAATATGTCCGCCCAGGTCGACCTGCACCGATTTGTCCAATCATTCTTGCCTTATATACCTCTATCGATAATCTTCTTTTACCCATTCTTTCACTTACAATTCTAATTCTTATACTAATGGTGATAATCCGATAATTTCCGAAGGTTTGCGCCCTGAAACATTATCCTTTATATGATTCTCGTCTGTAATTTATAATTCAAATTCCTTTGTTATCCGAACTGAAAAGATATTACAGCAGCCGAGATAACTGCAGCATTACGTAGCATTGATTTTAGATTTGCATAAAATTTGAACGTTCACGGGGGCTATGCATGAATCGTGAACCTGCTCGAATGCTGATGAACCGAATGGTAATTGGGGATTACATGGGTGACCGACTGATTTAAATTTAGGTCGACTCCAGCGCCGTTAAAACTCATTTGGGATATATTACATTATGGATAATCGTTTTTACCGCAACTACATTCTGTTGGTGGATGTAATAAATATTTTAAACCATCTTGCTTCGTTAATTTATAATACTCTGCTGAAATTTAATTAAACGAAACTAAAGATTAGTTTGCTATATTGTAAAAGACAATATTTGTGGTCAAATGTATGCTTTACAATCTTGAATATATTTATTATCCTGTGGTCCATAAAATATCCCGTTGCATTGTTCTTACATTCTCCTCTATTTTACGACGTCATCAAATATTGATATATTTGATATTGATAACGTCGATTTTAGTATAAAAGAATGTAGTATATATATTCTTTTATTAGTTGATGCTACGAGTCGAGTGAGATGTTGCCCACAACAAAATGAATCTAGTTAGGATGATATACAATACCCTACTTTTTAATTACCACCTTAGACATAACATGGTAAGTCTCGTAATTTCACTGGCTCTAGTGCCTTTCCAATCAGAATACAGTATTATTTTAATATTATTGTTTGACGGTAGAAATAGAAGCTATGGTGGAAACTAGACAGTCTCCAGAACAGGAAAGGAACAGTCTATAGGACATATTAAAACGTAGCATTAGTATAAACGTGGGTCCCGCACAACAACTCACGGGACCCAAGTCAACCTCACCTACTCGTGGTGCACCCTGCTAATCAACCTCTCTATACCAAGGCTCTAGCTCCCACCAATCCGCATAAAGCTAGCATGGTGAGAAATAGCCCAAATCGACCCGTATAAACTCCTATAAACATAAGATATTGATGGAGGCTAATGTCCAGCAGTGGACGTCTAGCGGCTGATGTGATGAGAAGAGTGGTGGTGGCGATATTTTTACGTTGCCGCAGGGAGAAGAGATATTAGAATACAGATAGGAAATGTTAAAATAGGGATGATAAATTACTCTCGTGTGAACAGATTTCGCTGGCAACAGGGCTGCTGCTCCGAATAAGCAGCACGTTGGTATAACTATATTATTAAGCATATAAAATACTAACCATAATTTCAGCCATAATGGCGTTTACTGCCGGAAATCGGTCGCTGAAATGGGCTCGTTAAGTGCTCCGGCAAACGCGGCCCCTGCATAAAAACCGGTCCCGCCGGTGACTTTGGCACAGCTGATTCACTTAAAAAATGAAAAGTACGATAACAAAATAAAAAAAAACAGTCAATATTTAACCGTATAAGTAACCAGTAGTTACTTGTAGTTTACTATATAATAGTAGTTACGATTTCCATGGCGATTGGATAGCATCTGATGATATATAAGAAAATAATATATTTTCTAAGGGATGTCGCATTATAACCTGCTCGTGGTGCACCCTGCTAATCAATAAACGAGGCTCTGCCTCCCACCAACCCGCTTTGGGCCAGTGTGGTGGGAAATGGCCCAAATCCCTCTATACAAACAACACAAATTATAACCACTTGTGCCTGGCGGTACCGGAAACCATAATGACTGCTGACTGACCATAATGACTGACTGTGACAAGGCGTTGGAACCCGGGCATTATCGGATCCATCGATGTGGAGATCTTTGAGGAAGGCCTAGTCCAGCAGTGGGCGTCTATCGGCTGTGTCGGTCTGTTGTCTATCGGGGTCTCTGTTGCCAGACACCGTCCAGGTACGTCCCACCGTAGTGCCTATTGCAATCGACAGACAGTACTATGTTCACATTACTATGTTCCTGTTTGAAGGGTGGTGTAGTTAACATTATTAGGCTGTGTAAAATATTTAGAACCATAGTATTTTGTCAATACATAGTTATCAGGGATTCAATGCATCGAAAAGAAAAGAAACCAAAATCTGAGGAGGTACATATACGTGGTCTAAGCTAGAAAGACAACTGTTGATATATAATAAGTTCGGCATAGTTTATCATCATCGTTATCAGCCGATAGATGTTCACGGACATAGGCCTCCTCGAAGATCTCCACATCGATCGGTTCTGCGCTGCCTGCCTCCAGCGGCTTTCTATAATACTTACTAGGTCGTTGATCCATCACGGGTATTCTGGAGGTGCCTACTTCAAGATCCACAACTTCACAGTTGTTAACACCACGTAAAATTGGGATCGAGTCTACTGCAGCTAAAATTAAATACCTAATAACCTAACAGCTAATTTACGTCCCCACTGCAGGGGCACAGGCCTACCCTCAATATGAGGGCGATGGGCCACAGTCACTACGCGGGTCCAATGCGGATTGGTGAAACACACAGTTTAAAATAAATTCTAATTCACGTCCAGGTTTCCTCACGATGTTTTCCTTCACCGTTTGTATTTCGCTGTTGTAACTAAAGTTCACAAATATACATAACTTAAATATTAAAGTTATCGGTACATGCCGATTCCAACCCGCAACCTTCGCAATGAAGGCCGCACGTTCTAACCATTAGGCCACTATCCTAAACTATAGAATATTGATCAAGGAATTGTGTATCTATCATTATCATCAACAGCCTGCGGAACCCCACAGCTGGACATAGGCTTCCACCAAGGAACATCCCTGTATAACATTTGATTTTAAATTTTTTGTTTTCTTACAAATTTACTAAACGCGAATTAAGCAAACGTCCGTCGCGTTTCGGATTACTCAAATAAACTTTGAGAACAAAGCGGAAACGTAAAATGGAAAAGATGCGAAAAATCTTTTAAATCTTATATAAAGAAAAAAATCAAGTTACCTCATTACGGAACTTTTGAGAAAGGAAACGAATAACAAATAATAAAACGAGATAACGACGGAAACAATTAAACTTGTTGCCTCTGACGTAATTTTCAATAGGGAGAATAAATATTGAAAGGTTCCGTACGTATGATGATGGCGATGGTGTTCCACCCAACATCTTACGGAGCCCAAGTCAACCTCAATAGCAAGCGGTGCACCCTGCTGAACAACAGACGAAGCTCTCACCATCCACCTATCCTCACTAAGCCAGCGTGGTGGGTTACGGCTCAATTCCCATCAATGAACTCCAACAATGGTATAGAGGTCTTCACGGGTGGCCTATGCCCAGCACTGGACGTCTGTCAGCTGATAATAATAATGTATGTATGATCCGGTGAGCTGGACAACTGATGAACGACAGTACAAGCTGAGGATCATGAAGATTATCATCATCTCAATACAAAGCAACGAAAGGATTAGGAAGTACACATAATGATACTGGAAACTGCTGGAGACCGTCTAAGTAGGTACCACCGCCGCGCCTAGTGCAGCTAAGAAATATCATTGTGCTAACATTACTGTTTTCCGGTTTGAAGAGCGCTGTAGCTATTACACTAGTAATTACTGGGGTAACGAGGCAACATCGTATGTCTCAAGGCGACAAGCACAATGTGATGCTGTATCATCCTAACTAGCGCCAGATTGTTATAGACCTTCCATCACGTCTCATCTTCTATCTTGAACAAGATGGAGCTAGAAAGCAGATTGTGTCATTCGTCTCGAAGTACAAGATTTTAAATCTTACCAGTAATATCACAAACTATAGCACCGTCTAAACTAATACTAGACACACAGTCATGTTTACTGCATGGCGGTTGAAATAAATTACTACGCGTATAGACAAGAAACCAATTCTTTACCACAAATAGATTGTTTAGGAGTTCTGGTACATATTATAAGAGATCTATATCCAGCTGTGGATGACCACGGTTGAAATGATGATGACGATGAAAAGAAAGTTTTGCAGCAGTATTTATTCTTCTTCCTCCTGTCCTTTTACCAGCTATGCGGGGTCGGCACAGCAGTAGAGCAGTATTTATAGTTGTACCTTGAATAAGCAATATTTATATTTACACTGCACGACGCCAGATGCTCTAACTCTTTGTCACGGACCTGGTCGAGAATTTGCTCCGCTTTAAAATTCTTCAGTACTTTCTTCAAACGCTGAATTCAAAACATCGGCTGGAGAGGCTTAAAAGCTTTTGGCAATTAAATATTTAGGACGCGTCCAAACTTTCGTTGAATGGACTTTTGTTACATTTTAAATCAGGCACAGGCTCTGCCAAGGATTAAGGTTATACTGGCCTGTACCTTTAGATGCGTTATTTTGTACCGTACCTACAAAAGGTGGATATGGTACCTGCCACTGGTGGTGGGTCTCTGTTGCTGCAGACCGCCTAGGGTGGTACCACTGCAGCTCTTATTGCATAATACTGCAAACATTACTGTGATCTGGTTTTATATCTGAGATGAGCGCAATGTGTTGTGTTTATCATCCTATCAAGCGCCACGTTGTTATGGGCACGCGTATCATTTACCATAAGGTGAACGACTCGCTCGATTCGTCGTTTAATTGAAGAAAAAAAATGCATTTTCTATTCATCATCATCATCAGCCAACAGACGTACACTGCTGGAGGTAGGCCTCTTCCATAGATACCCATATCGACTGGTTCTGCGCTGCCCACATCGTCGAGAACCAGGGGGCGTCGTTTGTAGTTCATATAGCTAGACTTGGGTTATTTCCTAACATGCTGGCCAAATGCGGGTTTGTGGGAGCCGTAAGGGGTCCAGCACAACAACTCACAGGACTCAAGCCAACCTCACCTGCTCGAGGTGCACCCTGCTAATCAACAAACGAGGCTCTGGCTCCCACCAACCCGCATTAAGTCCGCGGTTATGAGAAATGACTCACATCCTCACATATAGACGCCTATAAACAATGTACTCTAGTGCCCGGCGGTGCCGGAGGCCATGCTGAATGTGGACCGCACGACGAGCAGTCGGCGTCTATCATATACTTCAAAAATAAACAATGTACTTAATATTCTAAACTGCGGAAAACTCTTTAAAGATCTCTTGTATTTAAAATATCGTATAGGAATGAAACAAATCGTTCACACGGCGGCTGCCATTAAAGATTCATTCATCATCACCAAAAATTCCGTCCGCGCCGCGCCGCACCGCACCGCACCGCACCGCACCGCACCGCCGAATGTTTCCAATTTGTCTGAGCGTTTTCCCTAAACGGTTATAACTGTGATGCTGATTGATTGCCGCATTATATCTCCGCTTCAAACAACATTTCGATGTGATTTTGTTAAAACACAAACTAATCTAGATATGAACGTATTTATAGCATTAAAATTAAAAAAAAAAACAACTCAACAATATCAGACACAAAGAGTTAAAACCAAGAGAGAATTGCTTACTTAAAAGCTTTTGACATACCAGCGTTAGAGTATTTTTTTACTCAACGAAAACAAGGATCTAGTGAGACGTTCACCCGATGGTAAATGATACGCCTGCTCATAACAACGTAGCGCAAGTTAGGATGTTTGCAGCACCACGTTGTGCTCATCGGTTGGAGTCATAAGATATAGTCTCTTTTTGCTGCTATTTTTATTTTTCAATTAAGCGACAAAATAAGTCGGACGGTCACCTGATGTAAGTTATACGCCTGCTCATAACAACGTGGCACGAGTTACGATTATATATACTGTACAACATTGCGCTCCTTGCCTTACTAATAAAACAGGCAATTTAGACTTACATTCAGTATTATCTACTTAATAGTTATATATTAGATATATAACCTTATGGCCATAAACACTAGTCCAGACTATGTTAAAGTATACATAGTTTTCAAAAGACAGAATTTTCTAATGAAATTTCTTACTATATTATGTTTTTAATAAAACATAAGTTAATTAACTTAAATGTTTTTAAGTTAAACCTAACAGATACAGATGACTTAAGTGGCAGTGGGCAAAGTGCATTGCTCGAAGGATCGACGGCTAATGGAGCAGTAAGGTCCTCGAGTGGCGCCCGCGTACCGGTAGACGTGGTGTTGGGAGGCCTCACTCAAGGTAGACCGACGATTTGGTGAGAACAGCGGGAACCCACTGATCGATGGGGAGATTATTGGGAAAGGTCTACGTCCAGCAGGAGACGCCTATCGGATGATGATCATAACAGACACGTTGATCTTAACATAGAAAAATTCATGTAATAAACAATATGAAAGATAAGACTTAACATTGAGAATATTTCTAAGTTGAATTTATAGAATAACTTAACGATAATAAAGACTTGAAAAATATCGTTGTTTTTAAGCAAAGAGTATTCTTGCCTCTTCTATTGTTATAAGAAATTGAAAGGGCAAAGTTACCCTTTCAGTATTTTTTTTAAGTTAACTGTAAGACAGGGCTATTTGCATTAATTTAATTTCATCTGTAAATTAGCCTAGTCTAGACTTAATGAAATCTATATAAATAGTGTTTTCACAAGTAAACCGCTTTCACGAAGTTAAATATTCATGTTAAATGCTCTCTCTCTCTCTTTACGTATCAATGTGATGGGGCAAGCTTTCTTTAATTTTCTTTTGCATTAGGCTCCGATATTATCATCATTTTACTCATTCTTGTCTTCTGATCATCATTATAATAATCAAAGAGAAGTCCAGAACTGGACACAGGCCTCCCCCAAAGATCCTAACATCGTTGGGGTAATTAGTGCTATTTCTCACCACGCTGACGCAATGCGGGTTGGTGGGTGCCAGAGCTTCGTTTGTTGATTAGCAGGGTGCACCACGTGCAGGTGAGGTTGCTCTGGATCCCGTGAGCTATTGTGCAGGATCCCTTACACCCTGGGTGTCTTGAGTCTGGCGAAAATGAAATTATATGAAATAGAGATTATTAGAGTGCCAATCTAGAATATCATCGCATACCCTCTTTTCTTCGAGATCGCCCATCACATTCTTCTTCATCTTCAATAAATTTACAATTAGTAATAGAGACTTAACTGCATCTATGGCACAGCACCAGCTGTGCCATAGATGCTGGTCACTCGCGGAGCTCCCTAGTTCGACTCTGAGGTCTCATTTTAATGGTTTTAAGTAAAATTTGTAAATTTACTACTATAACTACTTTGTTGTATTCTGTGGCTATGTGAGAACGTATTTCGAGTACGCTGCGTCATTAACAACTTCACTATCACTAAAAACCATGTAAAGATTTAGTCAAGTATCAATTGCAGATAAATCGTTATCAGTAACGTTATCGTAAACAGTTATCATGTTTTACTGAACACTGCTGGTGGTAAAGCGAGAGCTTCAAATAAATAATCGCGAGTTAAAAGTTCGATGTTTAATCATTTGTAAATGTTTACCCTCGTCCGTTATATTTTCGCGTTTGGGGGGGATGAGTATTTCTTTTATTTTAAGGGGAAGTTCTTATTGTATTTTTTATCAGCATCTAATATACTTACCTTGAGATCTATATTATTATATTACAGGACAATGAGAAAGATATGCTGAGGAGACCTCCACCAGATTTTGAGTCTCATCACAACAATGTTTACGAACACAGCCTCACTTGCGCTGGTCAAGGAAGTAATGAGACATTTATATTGTTAAAATATACAGACCCTTTTCCGCCCACTTTAGTATCTCTAACAGTTACATAGCAGACCTCTGGAGGTCCGTTATTTACAGGTCTCGCGTTGATATCATTATTGTTCTTCAATCTGCTAATATTTGGCCTGAATGTAACGGTGACGCTGAAGATGGCGGAGTGGATTATTGGGCATTGTTGTTATAACAGCAGTTTGGGGGTAGGTCTTAGTTGCCGGAGACCGTCTAGATAGGTACCAACGTGGTTGTTATTCCTGCTGCCAAACAGTAATGTATATATATATTATATATTACTGTGTTCCAGTTTGAAAAGCAATGTAGCTATTATAATTACTGGCGTAACAAGATTCAACATTATATGTCTCAAGGCGACGAGCTTTGTGATGTAACATGCTAACTAGCGCCACGTTGTTATTGGCAGGTGTATCACATACCATCAGGTGAACGTCCAGTTCGTTTCGTCACTTTCATTTAAAAAAAAATATGCTTACACGCTACTGGTTGGAGGCAGGAGTAGTGGTAGTATCTAGCTACACGGTACATAGACTAATTCTATAGTTAACCAGAATTAAAAAAACCTTTCCACTATCCAAACTTGGGAATCCATAATTTGACTAGATTTTTTTTTTCCTTATATAGAAAGGAGATATTAATATGGCAGTTATAATGAAACTAATAATCATTTATATATATATAGGGGTCGCGTAAATTACATAAACAGCTTCCGCTTAACAAAACGGCGTACAATCTGATAGCGGAGTGCTTCCGGCGGTTTGTTTTGACAAAATATTATTGGCGACGTTGATTGATTGTCTTATTTGTTTGAGACAGACAATACGAATCGGCTTCGTGATAAATATCGCACCAGGTCGCAGTTTACTCTCCCTCCAAGTTATATCATCATAAATAATTAACATTTCGGAAAGAGAGCGATGGAATTATACGATATACACCCCCCATAGTCTTTTCACCACCGGACGACCAAACGCACGGCGAGTCTCCATTCTTATATTGTAGACATCCCCAGCTTGCGAACAAAGAGGTTCAGTTCCCATTTCCGGTGTCGGTATTCTCGTCCAAATACCACGTGGTTGTTTTAAAGAAAAGAGCGGTGTAAGGGGTCCCGCACCAGAACTCACGGGACCAATGCCCACCTCACCTGCTCGTAGTGCATCCTGTCGATCAACAAACGAGGCTCTGACTCCAATCAACCCGAACTGAGCCAGCGTGGCAGGAAATGGACCAAATTCCACCATATGACCGTACGAACGGGAACCCCTAGTGCCCCGCATTGCGGGCAGAGCCGGACCGTTCGATGTTGGGATTTTTGGGAGAGGCCTATATCCAGCAGTGGGCGTCTATTGGCTGATGATGTCTTTAAAAAAATTGTGAATAAACTGTTACTTTACTTTCCGTTAGTGCGCATTACCTGCACAGATCCCATCATCATTTAATATCAGGTGGGATTGTGGTCTAGCGCTAACCTTGACGATTTAAAAATAAATAAATATATAAATTATCTTTTCCTTGGTACACTTTTCTCACTTACTTTTCATTGGTGGCAGGTCTCCGTTCTCGGAGACTGTCTAGATAGGTACCACCGCAGCTCCTATTTCTACTGTGCAAACATATCTGTGTTCGTATTTGAAGGGCGCTGTAGCTAGTGTAAAAGCCCACAATAAGTTGCAGTATATTCCGAACGTGCGCCACGTTGTTATGGGCCGGTGTATCAGTTACCATCAAGTGAACGTCCTGGGGGTGTAAAGGGTTCGGTCCAACATTTTACGGAGCCCAAGTCAACCTCACCTGTACACAATGCACCCTGCTGAATAACAGACATGGCTCTGATTACCCACCAACACGCATTGGGCCAGCGTGGTGGGCTAAGACCCAATTCCTCTCAATGAACTTTGCGATGTGGAGATCTTTGAAGGAGGCCGATATCCAGCAGTAGACGTCTATCGGCTGATGATGATGATGATGACGTCTTGTCTTTTCATAGAATTAAAAAAAAAACTTAATTGTAAAGTAATAATATATACATATATATAAATGTTGTTCTGTAGGAGTGTCTTTTGGTGAATCTTTTGGGCTGGGTTTTATGTGACGAAAAAGAGACAATAATAGTGTTTTTAGGGTATAAGCTGTAAGAGAATGAGATAAAATGAGTTTTTTCCTTATATCTATTTTCCTCTTTACACAAAGAAATATCCTGTAGTTCATCCACTACTCTACTACACATATACTCCGAGGACTAGTGTATGTATATACTGCACTATGAATATATAAATAAATATATGATGACGGGATTTTAGCCCTTCTCCAAAATTTCCAAATCCTCTCCACATGAATCTTTACAAACAAAGGTGTCCGGTGCCCTTCAATATGGGAGTGGATCTTTGAGCAGGCCTATTTCCAACAGTAGACTTTTATCGGCTGACTATGTTATGATTGAAAGAGAGAGAGAGAGAGAGACTTTTAAAATCTTCGGCACATTATTTTACTGTTCTCGTTATTTAATTATTTCTTAATTCAATCATTAAAATATATTATTGATCAATCTCTCTCTCTCTGTATAAAACCCCATAGTGTACTCACTCTCATTCTCTCTTCATATTATATTTATTAAATAGGCGCCAAGCAGTAGAGCTTAAACATTATTGAGGTAACACTATTTAATTATTTGTTTAACAGTGACGAGAATTATATCTTTTTCTTCTTCCTCGTTAGTACCTATCTTCATAGAGTGGTCGTGGTCATCACTTCAGGTGTTGGTCGCAAGCTTCATGACATGTCGCCAATCTTCTCTGATAGTACTCTTACTAGTGCATTCGTATAGTTGTAACGATGATGAGCCATTTACTGCCGCCTTTATCTGGTCAGATCATTTCATAGGCGTTCTTCTCCGTAGCCTGGTACCCTCAACTATTCCCTAGGCTACAAGTCACTCAATAACTGCCCCTCCTCGGCGGCGTAGGTGACCAAAAAAGATGAGGATACGAGACTCTATATGTCATCAGCCGACAGACTTCCAATGCTGGCGATAGGCCTCCCCCAAAGATCTCTACTTTGAAGAGTACTGGGCCATAACCTACTACGCTGACCCAATGAGGGTTGGTGGGTGGTGAGAGCCTTGTCTGTTATTCACCAGGGTGCACCGCGTGCAGGTGAGGTTGACTTAGGCTCCGTAAGAAGTTGGGCAGTGCCCCTTACACCACTGAGAGACTCTATATAGTGCAGTATAAATATTTTCTTATTCTTCGTCGGTATCACTCTTGACAGAGTGGTCGTGGTCATCGCTTCTTCTTCTTCACTTTGATTAATACATTAACAAGCGTCAAATAGGAGCAGTTGGTTAACTCACTCTCCTCACCTTGTTATATATAATAATTATTTTTTTTATTTGTCTACGTAGATTCCAACGTTTTGATATATCTACTAGCATATCGTCAGCAACTTGAAGGATGCTGTAGCTCATAGAAACCACCTGACTGATCTCCGGTTATCACAACCAATCGCCTGTAGTTGTATCCAAAGCGTGTAATAACCGGGCCCGTTCAGTTCGCACATATGGCAATAACTCAGATCTGATGTAATCCTCTTACGTTGTATGCGTAATTTGTACATCCTGTTTGTTTGTACAAAATGGATACCCTAGGCTTTATGTCTTTCACAATCAATAACCTGAAGCATTGCACTCCGACCAACCATCACTGGTCCTGCGTGGTGGGAAAAAACCCAATTCCCCTATATGAATCCCATACCTGATCTATGTGGGGATTGGGGAAGCCCAAGGTTGAGTAGTGAACGTCTATCAGCTGATGATGAACGTAAAGCATGTAGTAGCCCATAATAGTAGTAGGTTAATGTTGAAACCATAAAGTTTCGAAGAGTTTTTTTTTTAACTTTAATAAAACTTGTAAGATATATAGAATCGATCATAAATAAACCCAGCTACCGCAAGGTCTCAAGTATCTGAACCTATATTAGTGTCAAAAATATTATTAATATACTTCCTTTGACATCTGTAATAAAACGAAAATGTACGGAACCTTTGAGACGTGTCAAAGTAAACAAAGTTAAGAACTTATTCAGCTTATTTCAATGAAACAACCTCGGTACGGATTTCGATATGTTATACTTAGAAAGTGTCTTTGAAAGTAACTCCGCGACTTGATTACAAATTCTCATAGACCTCTCGCAACGTGGAATAAATATAAATAATAAATAAATAAATACCCTTGTAAATATATTATTTTATATTAATATAGAATATATACACTAGCACTTTGTTCAGTTACTCTAATTTCGATGATCGTCTGACTAAACAGTGTTTACTTTCGCTGTAAATATCACCTTCGTTGTATAACATCGCGGCCATCTTGTTTGTAACCTGTTAACCGAGCGGGCCGTATAAATACGTCAAACGGAAACAACCGCGAGTACGGGTGGGATATATAAATACGTCCTTGAAACATGTTGGACCCCAGAACGGATGGGATATGTACTTTCGTACGTCCACCGGGCGTGACGTACTGACACGTCCTAGTGAAAGAACTCGCGTTATATATTGCACAATTAAAAAGGGAATTCCCCGGTTAACATGTTAAGCAGAGTGTGCCGCTGTGTATATATTTGAACTATTATTTATAGGCAAGTGGCATACAAGGTTAATACGACCTTTAATATTGAGATTTTTAGTTTAGTAATGAGGCGAGCGGAACCATCAACTGATGATATATACTTTACCACATTTTGCTCATCTCCTAACACATAAGGTTTTAAGTCTCATTACCTCAGTAATCACACTAGCTACAAAATCCTTCAAACCGGAACACAGTAATGTTTGCACAGTACTGTTTGTCAGCTGAAATAGGAGATGCGATGGTACGACCACAGCTGGACATAGGACTCCTCCAAAGATCCTTGTGAAAATAAAGAAATTAAAAATCAATAATCAAAGTACTTTAAGCTCGTCAAGTTTAAGTTAAAAATCTGAAATTTACATGGACTAAGAGAAAAAAAGGTTTTGTAACAAAAAAGTCCTACAGACTTATCTCATTATAAAACTTTTAAGTAGCTAAAGATAGCAAGTGAAATCAAAAAAGGTATAAAGCAAGATAACGAGGTAACTAATTAAAAGAGAGTTTTGTTTCTTTATTTCCTCATTCCCTTGACTCCATCTTTACTTCCGATAAGAAAATGAAAGAGAGACACGATCATGATAATGATGATAAATTTCCTGGAAGTAATCTATACAGAAATTTCACTTGGCAACATTACGCACATTATCTACAATTAAACGCTATTACTAATTTATGACTACATTCCCACTGTTGGGATCTGAGACGTTCTCACAGAAGGAATAAAAGCATGTAGTCAAGAAGCTCATCAAGCTGCTCAATACTCTATCTCTCATACCTTGGATTGACAACGAGGAAGGTAGCTAGAGAATGAAAAGACCAGGAATCAAATCTGATACTTTCTAGTTGCAAGCTGGTAAACCTACGTTGTCAATTAGCTTCATTGTTATTGAACCTTCACTAGCTACAACTTCCTTCAATCCAGAACTGAAATATTTTAGTTATGAACAATCTGAATCTAGATTTAGATCTAAATCTAGACTTTCACCATCAAGAGAAGTAAGTACTAGTAAATCCATCTTTTCTAATATGTACAAAAACAGTTGTCGAAATTTTCAAGGCAAACAATCCAGAAATTCTTAAAGAAATTTTTAAATATTCCATCTGTAATTTTTAGACTCCTGTTGTTGTTGGGGCGTTTTGAAATTCATCCCCAGCCTTCTACAACTGGACGTCGAAACATCAAAGGGAGGCTTGAAAGCTTTCAGCAATTAAATATTGAGCAAGATTCAAGCGAACTCTGCTCGAAGAACTTTTGTTACATTCGGATTTTGATCGGGTTAAAATATGAAATTCATGAAAACGCTTATTCTTTTATCATCTGTTTTAGTGAGCTCGTTTATAATAACGAAATGTTTAAGTATTTAGAATTTAGATTTTTCTGCTTTTTCTTTAACATTTTCATTATCATCATCATCGTCTTTATCGTCTTCGTTATCTTTAGATTAATTATCATTATCGTCATTACCATTATCATCATCATTGATAAATAAAGTTTTGATCAGCCGGATATTTACTTATACAAACTAAATAGATAGTGTAATTGATTGTTTGATAGCAACTTCAAAAACATAACCACTGCGCTATGGAGGTAAGTTGAATAACTTAATATATCCATTTAAATTAATAATAGAAGAGATTTGGCTCGTCTGTCCGTATTGCGGCAAATTCGGTACAGTCAGCTACGCAATCAATTAGTATCAGAGACAGTTGTCTCGTCTGTCCGTATCGTTACAAATTCGCTACGTGAACGTTATCAAATTTTTCCTCGTGATAAATGTGCCCGTAATGGCGGCATTGGAGGAATATTTATTTCAATTTTTTATTGAGGCAATACCATAAATATGAACACTTATTTGTAGCAACACTGTGCCTATATCAAAGACAATTTTCTCTTTTTTTTAACAATACTCATATAATTTGAGATGACAGAGGTTAATTAAAGTTATGCAGTGACTTCTCTAGTCATCTTTAAGTTAAGGTCTGTACCATTCTGATAGAATTTTCGTTAATGGCAGGTCTCTATTGCTAGACCCGTGTAAGTATACCTACTTAGGTGCCTTGTCGCAGCGCCTATCGCAGCCGACAAACAGTAGTATGCAAACATTACTGTGTTCCAGTTTTGAAGGACGCTGTAACTAGTGTAATTACCAGAGTAACGAGTCTCAACATCTAATGTCTAATAGCGACAAGCGCAATGCTGTGTGTACCAGCCTAACAAGAGCCGTGTCGTTGTATGTAAGCGTATCACTTACCATCAGCTGATCGTCCCGCCATTATCGTTGCTTCGAAAACTACAGTAATATTGGAAAATACTGTATTTATATCAACTTCATTGTGTCTAGACTTAGTAAACAAAAATAACGGTACAGATTAAATTAATTCCTATGGCCCAGACTATCTCTGTGAACTAATATTAAAAAAGAAAGCGCAAGATATAAAGGATTTTAAAATATACAAGCATATATATAATATGTATATATATATATGTAATATACACTACATTACTTAGTATATAACATACACTAAACATTCATATTAATATATTTTTAGGTTATAAAACAACTTTGATTTGGAATTCTTTGTATAGAAAGTAAATAAAGCTTAGGTCTGTTCAGAGGTCGGATTACGTTAGTACTTTTACTAGTGATAACACTAATTGTACATAACCTGGTAGTGACCTGGTGACAGGTTGTTGATCTTCCGTTGTGATACGAACGTATTATTTCCATGTAGCTGTAGTGTGAATATCTTACTGAATTACTTTTTAGAAGGCTATGTTACTACTAAAGTTATTTATAGTCATTCCACTTTTTTAAATGTCGCAGGTGATAAGTGTACAGCAACTGAAATTATGATTTTTTTTTTTAAATTAGGCGAAGGCACGAAAGGTACGTTCACCTGATGGTAAGTGATACGCCCACTCATAACAACATGGCACTAGTTCCGATAATATTATATTACAAGACATTACAGTCCTCTCTTCACACATAAGATGTTAAGCATCGTTACCCCAATAATCACACCAGATACAGCGCACTTCAAACCTGAACACAGTTATGTTTGCACTGTACTGTTTGTCATCTAGATATAGCCGACTCCCGCTAAGACCTACCATATGTAAGAATTATGACGTTGTTAATGGATATGATGTTGTGTAAACATCCTAACATCTCTAGCGTATTGTTTTAGTACTGTTTGATATCGCATCAATGTTTATAGAGAAATCTATAATGTATAAAAATAATAGTCTATGAACAGCAGTGGCCGTCTATCGGATGATGATGATGATGATGAATGTAAGTGTTGAATTTATCGAACCTTTCCAACGCGTGAAGCTGTGAAACGCGTCACTTACCGAGGCCACTCGGTAATTGGATTCATCTTTTCAGGTAGACCTGTGTTACCGGTAATAAATTAGAACAGACGCAAAGATTTACGATCTCTCGCTGCCTGCGATAGCGCGAAAACTTTAAAATATCATTTGAATATAAATCGGGAGCAAATTGGAATGAATTTCTTTTTTTTTTTAATTCAATTTAGTGATGAGACGAATGGAACTTTCACTTGATGGTAAGTGATACGTCCGCCCTTAACAACGTGCGGCTAGTTAGGATGTTATGCACTGCACCACATTGCTCCCGTCACTAGTCACATAAGATGTTAAGTCTCCTTACCCCAGTAATGACACTAGCTACAGCGCCCTTGAAACCGGAACGTAGTACCGTTTGTCTGCTACAATAGGCGATGCGGTGTTACCTACTCAGACAGTCTCCGGCAACAGAGACCTACTACGAGACTATGTCGTATCTCTTGTTACTTTGGTTATTTTACCAGCTGCAGCGCCCTTCAAACCAGAACACGCTTAAATTTGCACACTGCTATACACGTAAATGATGCTGTAATGACTACTTACTTACCTAGCCGGAAACAATTAAATAAATTAGTCGATAAGTCCTCGGCACTAGTTTTACATGGAGCGGAAGTATCGTTTTAGAGCACTAAATAATAAAGTACTTAAAAAAAAAAAAATTATATGTGGTAAAAAGAAGTTTTCAAACAACCCAACAGATGGCGCCACCGTAAACAATAGATCACACTATCGTTTATCGTAGCGCGGACCCTTATAAAGATCTTTGTTTACATTGAGTTTGGTCAGCAAGTAAATACAATTGTATCTCTTAACTGGATCTCTCTGAATCTTTGTAATATCAAGACTTGAGACAGTAGCCTATCACGAAGTATACAACTGCATCCATCAACTGGATCTCTCTCGGCCTTAATAATATCAATCCTCGATACAGTAGCCTATCACGAAGTATACAACTGCATCCATCAACTAGATCTCTCTCGGCCTTAATAATATCAATCCTCGAGACAGTAGCCTTTCACGAAGTATACAACTGCATCCATCAACTGGATCTCTCTCGGCCTTAATAATATCAATCCTCGATACAGTAGCCTATCACGAAGTATACAACTGCATCCATCAACTGGATCTCTCTCGGCCTTAATAATATCAATCCTCGAGACAGTAGCCTATCACGAAGTATACAACTGCATCCATCAACTAGATCTCTCTCGGCCTTAATAATATCAATCCTCGAGACAGTAGCCTTTCACGAAGTATACAACTGCATCCATCAACTGGATCTCTCTCGGCCTTAATAATATCAATCCTCGAGACAGTAGCCTTTCACGAAGTATACAACTGCATCCATCAACTGGATCTCTCTCGGCCTTAATAATATCAATCCTCGAGACAGTAGCCTATCACGAAGTATACAACTGCATCCATCACCTGGATCTTTCTCGGCCTTAATAATATCAATCCTCGAGACAGTAGCCTTTCACGAAGTATACAACTGCATCCATCAACTGGATCTCTCTCGGCCTTAATAATATCAATCCTCGAGACAGTAGCCTATCACGAAGTATACAACTGCATCCATCAACTAGATCTCTCTCGGCCTTAATAATATCAATCCTCGAGACAGTAGCCTTTCACGAAGTATACAACTGCATCCATCAACTGGATCTCTCTCGGCCTTAATAATATCAATCCTCGAGACAGTAGCCTTTCACGAAGTATACAACTGCATCCATCAACTGGATCTCTCTCGGCCTTAATAATATCAATCCTCGAGACAGTAGCCTATCACGAAGTATACAACTGCATCCATCACCTGGATCTTTCTCGGCCTTAATAATATCAATCCTCGAGACAGTAGCCTATCACGAAGTATACAACTGCATCCATCAACTGGATCTTTCTCGGCCTTAATAATATCAATCCTCGAGACAGTAGCCTATCACGAAGTATACAACTGCATCCATCAACTGGATCTCTCTGGTTCTTCGTATTACATTATTACTTAGTAACTTGTTCTGTACTTAGAATTGCTCTGCTCATTACCAATATAGTGCTGCTGCTGCTGACATTGCCGCTTGTAGTGGAGGTCGCAGAAGTGTACGCCCACCCTCCAGATGGACCGACGACATCATCAGGGCGCTCGGAAGTAGGCGGAAGCCAGAAGCTGTGGATCGCATTGGGTAGTAGAGGTTGGGGAAGCGCTATATCCAGCAGTGGATAAATAATGGCTGATAATGAGGATAATGATGATCCCCCCACTTGAAGACTACTACAATATTTAATTAGTACGATTTCAATTATATTATTCATGTATAGTAAGATTTAAGTATAAATCAAAATTATCAGTGTATATGTTAATTTCCGCCTAAATGGCTGTCAAGTGAAATATTCATAATAAGCACACTAACACCGTAAGGGCGTAAGAGCCCGTGGAAACGTAAGCACAAAGTGTTCGTAAAGTGTTTATTTTGTAAATTACGTTCACCCTAATAAACGTGAAGTTAATAATTGCCGGGCCCCCGCAGCGTATCACGAGAGCAATGCCTTTTTCAGACCGCTCCAAGTTACAGAAGGTGGCGGGATTTCATATAAAAGTAGATTGTCATTTATTAATATAAAATAATCTAGGCATTACCCTAATATTATTAGATTAATGGTGGTAGGTCTCTGTTGTTCTCCTAATGTACTAACGGAGACCAGCAAAGAGGTTTTAGCGGGTAGATGCCACATAGCCTTATCTTCCCCCCTAATCTAGGTATCTTTCAAAAACGTCTGTATTGTCGGAGACCGTCTAGGAAGGTATCACCGCACTTATTGCAGCCGACCAAAAGTAATTTGCAAACATTACTGTGTTCCGGTTTGAAGGGCGTTGTAGTTAGCAAAATTACTGACGATAGAGACCTTACATCTTGTCTGGGTATATCATCCTAACTAACGGCATGTTTTTATGAGCGGGCGTATCACTTACCATCAGCTGAAAAGAAGCCGTAATAGCTGAATTTTCAAGCTCATGCGTCTCAGAGGCTTGGGTTTGATCCTTACTGAGCATGAGTTATCAGTAAGGGAACCATGTAGTACCCAACCAGGGTAGTGTGTGAATAGCATTGGCTCTCTGATGAAAGATGATCCTGAGGGTCCCAGTAGTGGGAATAATATAACACTTTTTTTCTGACGCTATAAATTTTTTTTATTTGTGTAGAATAGCGCTTGACTAGGATCCCACCTGATGGTAAGCAGCAGTGCAGTCTTGGACGGTAGACCGCACCGGTATAGAACATCAGGGTCGGTTCAGCCATTTTAGAAGCACCCTGGCTTGTTTCATTCAATATATGGTCTAAATGATGTTTAGATTTCGTAAAGAAATCAAAATTAGATCATTTTTTTTGTGTTCACCTGAATTTAAGTGATATGCCCGCCGATAACATGGTACTAGCTAGGATATATGTTGTACTGAATTACGCGCGTCGCTTAAGACATAAGATATTGAGTTTCATTACCTCAGTAATTACACTAGCTACAGCGCCCTTTAAACCGGAACACGGTGATGTTTGCACAATAGTTCTCTGCTGTATGTACCTGACATCAGTGTATTTTTATAGTTACCTCTTCACCTTCCTAAGTCCTTATTCAGCAGGTAAGTAGAGATGTAGTTTCAGGAGGAATTTCTATCCCGCTCAACGCTTTACACTTGTACCGCGCCGGGACCCAAACGAAATATTTATCTAACGTTTTTCGCAGCGAGTGCGAAATCGTAAAGAAAACACAAGTAATTCACTTTGATGTTGTTACTGGTAATTTATTAGGAATTTATGCGAACATCCAGCACCGTTTGCCGCATCTGATTACTTGGCACCGTGTAAATCGGAGCTCCAGGTAAATTAGCCGACCTCACCTGCTCGTGGTGCACCCTGATAAGGCTCTCATCATCATCGGCCGACAGACGTCCACTGCTGGACATAGCCACCCCTCCCACCCAAAGGTCTCCATGTACGGTCAGCGTGGTCTTCGTTACCGCTGGGTACTAGTGACTGTCGTATATAGAGGTTCATATGGGGGGGATTTAGGACATTTCCCACCACGCTGGCCCAATGCCGGTTGGCGAGGCCTTGTCTCCCACTTATTACTACTGGTTATCAATTGTTACTGGTGGTAGGTCTCTGCTGCCGGAGATAGTCTAAGTACCACCGCAGCACCTATTTTTATGCAAACTTTACTGTGTTCCGGTTTGAAGGGCGTTGTAGCGAGTGTAATTGCTGGGGTAAGGAGACTCAACATCTCACGTCCCAGGCGGGTGTTATGAGCAAGCGTATCAATTACCACCAGGTGAACTTACCACTCGTTCTGTAGTTTAACTAAACGAACTTACCACCAGTGGTATCTGGTGACAGTGACCGTCTAGGTACCACCGTAACTTCTCTTTTCGCTGCCAATAGGTAGTGCCCAGCCATTTGTGTTCCGGTTTGAAGGATGTTATAGCTAGTGAAATTAATGTGGTAAGTACACTTAACACATATGTTAAGGTGATAAACACAATGTGGTGCAGTGTATATCACTCTAATTAACACTACGTATTAGTTACCATCAGGCGAAGTTCTTACTAGACTATCAGTTATATCCGTTCATCAGCAGGGTGAGGTGATGATGATGATGACAATGATGATGATGATGAGTGATAACCTCAACCCTTCGAAAGCACAGTGTGTTAGCAGCCTTATATAAACCCGGCAACAGTTATAAATTAAAGTCAATGGCTTAACGTAAACTCGCGCGATACACCCTCGTGATAAAGTGCTCACCCCGCGCGTTGTGGTGGCACCGGAAGCGGAAGCGGATCAGCGGGTCCATCGCGAGCTCAGCCTCCGTTGCGGCGGAGATAATCTGCTGTTGCGCGGATTAGCGCCGGTTATTAACAGCAGGCTCCGATGAGCGCGGTTCCGAATCACACCGCACACATACAGCCTACACATACAGCCCACAATGAATCTTCAAGCGTTGGCGTACTTCTGCAGTTGTTAACTTGAGCTGCTTACGGTAACTTAGGTCGAGATCACATGTTAACTTAAAGTTAACTTGATTGAATAAACATGACATAAGCGGAAGTTCCATCGCGTTGTTCCGTCCTGTTTCATCCTGTTTTCCGCGAGATGGAACAACACAGCAGCACTATTCTATTGCTTATTTCTACCATCAAGCAATATTATGCCAACTTTACCGTGTTCCGGTTTAATGGGCGCTGTAGCTATTAAAATTATTACGATATCAAAATTCAATATCTGTCTCAAGAAGATGCTCACAATGCAGTGACTAGTCTTTGTTTATAAAAAAAACTTTGGATTTTATTTTTTCATTTTGCTGTTTTTTTTTTAATTTTACAAAGCTAGGAGATAAGCGGAACAATCACTTGATTATAAGTGGTACTCCTATAACGACGTGGTATTAGTTAGGATTATACGCAGCACAACAATCTGCTCATCACTTTAAGACCTATGACTTTGTCTCGTTACCCCAGTAATTACAGCATATTAGCTACAGCACCCTTCTAACCGGAACACAGTAATGTTTGTATACTACTGTTTATCGGCTGCAGTAGGAGCTGCGGTGGTATATTTACTAGATAACAGTTATTTTTATATTAATTAAGTTCCTCTTTCAATGTTTCATTTGAAATTATACGTTTCGCCAATATTAAGATAAGATAATTAAACGTTCAAACGGTAAAGGCAGCACTCACAAAGGGAATGGTTGATTGCCTTATCTGCTCTAAATTAACGGGGAAACGGAATAATATATAATATATAAAACTAACGGGAAGAAAACACAATTTTATAATAACATGTTTGATTATTTTTTTTTTATTTAATAAGTGAAGAGACGAGCCAGAGATTCATCTCATAGTAAGTGACACGCCTGAACAACGGCGCTAGTTAGGCGATGTACCCAGCATCCATACACTGCTCGTTGCTTTAAAACACAAGACGATAAGTCTTATATCCCTATAATTTCACTATCTACAGCGCCTTTTAAACCGGAACAAAGTAATATTTATACACTTAGTCAGTCTCCTGCAATAGAGTAAATAAATCATCAAAAAGGTATCTTTAAATTATACTGCAGACATTCTTGACACTTTTTCCGTAAATTCTCAACCAATCAAACCCAAATAGTATCAAAAACGATTTATCAGTTTTAGTGCTAACATTAGATGTCAAATACATAGAGTAAAAGAGCATGTTAAATGAATAACATCAGCCTTTTTGCGCAGTGGTTAATGAAAATAGTACATCGATACTAGAAGTACGTTCATCATATTGATGTAATCATCATCATCATCACCGCTATCAGAACACGCTAACTGCCATAGTCTTTACAAAGCTTATGACGACATACACTTATAATTCCATTCCTGTAGTAGCAGGCTTTTTACACCTAGTTGTAAAATAGTTATTGGTGCAGCACAGGGCTCATTAAACCCTGTAATTTCTATTCAAGTTATGCTGTTCGTATGACAGAGAAGTTTACACTACCCTTAGTCGCGCTGTATGAGACATGGATGAGATGTTTCTAGTAACTGTGAAGTTGTTTTTAGATGAGAGGTTATTTTTTGATGGTCATCATCATTGCTGATAGACGTAAACATTGGCCTTTTGAAAGATCTATTCACCAATCGATCTTGGATTTTCAGACCTAACCTTTCGTTATTCGTCTACTTTGTGGATCAGAAAATCTTCGACTCGAAACTGAATAAAAGAGATATATGAGATTCGTATCCTTTTATATTGGTACTATTTAGTATATCATGAGCCATGGAATCATCTACAAAATTGATCACTTTCAGTGTCAGAGTTTCTCAGGATGAGAGAAATCTACTTCAACAACAAGAGAAATCGTCAATGGAAAACAAAACACTTTATAAATTGGATCAATTTTCAGATGGAACATTTTCCACTTCAGATCGTACGAAAGACAGTGAAATATCTGTAAAGTGTATTTACAGAGACCGAGTAATCTTAAAGGGACCAGGAAAATTAGCTTTGACTCCGACTCTTGTAATTTATAAGTAATTTATATGATTATTCTACCGTCTACCGTCTGCCGGCGCTCTCTGCCGTCACTAATTATTTACCACGATTGTAATTAAAGCAATTATTCAGCGGACAGAGTGATGTCCCCAATGTATAACTTCGTTAAGAAATGAATACTTAAAATGTCAGCATATTTCTATAGATAGACTATCATAGACGTCCACTGCTGGACATAGGCCTCCTCAATATATTTCCACATCGATCGGCACCGCTTTGTTCGTATCCAGTGGGATACTGCAACTCTCACCAGATCGTCGGTCCACCATGTGAGAAGGCTCCCAACACTCCCGGTATGTCCGGCGCCACTAGATAACCTTACTGCTCCATCGGCGATCGGTTCTTCGGGCAATATCCCCTGCCTACTGCCCCTTAACTTCAGCAATCTTTTAGGCTATATGGGTGACCTTAGTTCTTCTGCGGATATCCACATTTTTGATTAGATCGCGCAGAGAAACTTCGAGCATAGCCCTCTCCATTGCCCTTTGGGTGACTTTGAGCCTTTTTATAAGGCCGACAGTAAGGGGCCACGTTTCGGATCAGTATGTCAACCCTGGCACCACGCATGAGTTGAAAACTTTTGTCTTCTGCCTAAATATAATACATTAATAAGAGCTCAATTCTACACTCACAGGTAAAGGCTACTGCTTAAGAATACTCTGGCTCTTGTGAGAAGACAGAGATACCGCCATGACGGCGGATATAGTGCTGTGCTGTGTGGCTATCCAGGGGTGTTTACATCGATCAAACAATCGAGTAAACTTTCACAACATGAGACCATTGAATCGAACTAGGGACCTATACTAAAATGCAAGCGGTTAGTCAGTTTATAACATTACGAATATATTTGATTATTGGTAAACTTCCATATTATATCCTCGTGGTAAATTTATGAGACATGTCACATATCGTGATATAATCACTGCCACCTCCTGCTCCCCGACCTGCTCTCGCACTCCCGTGAGCGTGGGTTTCATTAAAACGTAGATTATCTGTTATTACGCGGTGTTACGTTGTGATTAATTGCACTCCAATGATACCTGAGTCCGTATGTAATTACCGCGTGTTACCGTAACAAGTCACATCTACCGTTCGATCCGATAACTCGACCGCAAATATTTGCGAAAAATGGAACTCTTCAAAATTAGTCATAGGAACCAACTGTTTTAAAGCGTCGCAAATGAGCAGTTTATTTTCCTTAATTCTCTAGCGCAGCTAATCAGTCAGTCCTGTACTTCTTTACTTGGGTATAGTAGTTATGATCTTCTCCATGTTTTCAACTATACCTGGACATTTTTTATATTTCTTGACGATACAATCGTTTCCCATCCTCAACAAGTGGTCCGTCCATCCGGTCGAGTTTATGGTCTCTGCCTTATCCCATGAAATTCGTTTCACCACCTCTTGCTTTCTCTCTTGCGAGCCCGTTTCCCTTACTTTGTTAATATATTAATATTAAACATATAGATTTTTTTTAAAATGTGCTCATCGATTTAAGAACCTCCTCTCTGTGGTCGGTTAAAAATGACGAATACGATTCGTAACTGACTTAAGTTCCGGTGCTTTGATGAAGCCGCCGGAACTGCCGGACATCGCGTTCTATGACAAGCGAAAACAAATCGGGAGTGCGTCATTAGCAATTCATCAACTACCCACCTCCCTTGCGGGGGGGAAAGTTATCTCGCGATGTCTCACGATGAATCCGCAATAACATAGAAAAGAAGCGTAATGTAACAAAAAAAAAACCGAAGGAAATGCGAATTGGCCGCGTTCATTAGCCATTCCCATTGTTCCCAACACAAAGGGAAATAATTAATTTATTTTGCCTGCGAAACTGAATACATAAAATCCTGTTTTCATTTGCCGGGTACGTTTTTATGAAATTAATTTCAGCGTTCGAAGCAAGCTTAATGTTTAGGAGACGTCTGAAATAATACGTCACAGTAACAAACTTGTATTTTGCTTCAAGGAGCTGTTTACAGACGTTACATAATAGATGGCGCTAAGTTGACTGTAAATCGCGGTTTTGATTTGTAAAAAAACGTTCGCGAAAATTTTATTGATTAATAAGCGAATTTGAAGCCCGTTTACATTTTTATACTGGTCAACTTTCAGTGATGTATGTTGTGGCAGATTTCATCAAAGAGCATGAGTTTTAAGAATGAGAAAAATAGTCACAATATAACAGTATTAGTAAATATAGTTACTATAAATCTGGAGTTACCTTAGCTGTTGGTTATCTTGGTTATGGCAATATCAAGAGTTATAAGTTTAGTATACTCTAGAGTGGGAGATGTGGCTACAATCTTAATTTAAGTCGACGCAGTAGACCTATGATGGAAAGGAGAGGTAAAACTTATAACAAATTTCAAATTTGTAATATCAAGAAATCCAATAATGAAAATATAAAATGTCATCATCATCGTCAGCCGATGAGAGTCTGTAGCTGGACCAAACCCGCACCATAAACATAAACAGGTCTTAATGTTACCAAATGAGATTTGGGGTCATGTCTTACGATACTGCAGGCTTTTAATCTACCTTTCTTGGAAGGTATAGATTCCTCTCTTTCTATAGCTTCGAGTTTAGCTAGGATCGAATACGGGTGTCTTTGATGAGAGTTTCGCGTATGATCACCTCGCGAACTGGGCTATCGCAGGTTCGGAAAAAAATAAGAGTTTGATTAAACGTCCAAAATTAAATTTACCTTGGCGAATGAAACTCCAATATTGAAATCCTCCGCGGCTGCCTGCGAAACGAATTCTTCATTAATCGAACGGGCGAGCCGGCGCGCAACAGAAACCTTTTTTTTTCCTTCATAAAGACTATTTTTAATGAAAATTTTCAAGTGTCGGGGGGAGTTGCTTTCGACGAAAATCTTTATTTTTGCTCCCTCTCAAACTTTCGCGAATTAGACTTTAATTAAATATATAAATAAGTTTCCTCTTACTTACTTACGTAATCATGACACCTTTGAAATTGTTAATAGATTTACGTACTTACTTTTACAAGTTTTTTTATATGTAAATTATTATCATGAGCCACTAGATGTCCACTGCTGGACATAGGCCTTACTAAAATCTAGACTTACTAAACAATGTAATGCAAACTTTACACTCTATTGCTGCTGAAGGTATTGGAGTAACAAATCTTAACCTTTTGTCTTTAAGGATACTTACTATCGCCTGGCTAGTTATCACTCTTACATTGTAAACCTGCCGCCATATCAGCATCGCTGTGCTTCGTATCCTGGGTAAATTTAAGCATCTAGGTTAAAAAATATCCTTGGATTATTAGAATATGAAATGTTGGAAATTGTTCATAGTAATGTTAATTTATTGCGTTGGAGCTGGATGTAATGATGCATTCATGAGGCTGGCGCGGGTCGCCGCGGGCCCCGGCCGACGTGGAGCAATAAAACCTGACGTTCCGCTGAAACGTGGATTGTAAAAATAAGATTGAGGCAAATCCGAGCAGTGTGCTGCCGGCTCCTCGGCACAATTCGCACTGTACGGTATAAGTCAAAAGCGAATAGCTTATACTTAACCGTTATAAACTACATCATTAACTCAAGGTATCGCGCCCGCTTTGCTTGCCGTAACACCCTTGCTACCCCTTTTAGAAGTAAAATGTCGTAAAATCAGTTCATGACCTATACTTGGCAAAAGAATTGATATACCTATCACTTAATCTTATCAGGTGAACAAAAAATATGAAATTATTCTACACTTTACCAACTGCGACATCAATGTCATCTGAATATAAGATTAAGTATTAAGCCATTGGCTATTAAATACAGTATTTTTAATACGGATCCCCGCTTGAGCTCATGACTGGTTCAGCACCGTCTGTCCGAACGTGAACACAATATAATGAGGATAGTAGCGGAGAGAAAAGTTTTTGAGTGAACTCAAAAGTGCTCCAAGTAATTTTTCGTGCTTGATTTAAAACGATCCCGCTGAAACAGAGTTTGAACTGTTTGCGGCTCCGGCGGGCGCTTTTGGATTTTACGTTTTCATTTCATTCCAGTGGGAATTTTACTTTTATATGTTTCCTATGTCGCCATTTCAACATTTACAAAAGATTTTATTATCATCTATACATCAAAAATATAAATTTTTATGTATTATAACATTATATAGATCAAACGTTTCATATTAATTGTTATTAAATTTACATTGATTGCTTCCTTTTGTTAATTGAAATTCAAAACGCTTCTGATCGAAAAAATATATCTATGTAAAGAAGCCGTGATAGCTTAGCTTGAAATAAGCACTAAACCCTCGCAAGGTCTCGGGTTCGACCATTAAGATGATCCCGCGATGGATGCCGATATGATTCGAAGAACAACAGCTTTCGTTATGTGACTTGATCAGCGTATAAAACATCGATTGACTCTGATCGTATGTAAAAAACTGTCGAGTTCCAGTAATGAGAACATTAAGAAAAACTTTATTATTATTCATTATTATCTCTGAATATAAACGATTTAAAATAATATTATTAAATGTCACAAAGAAAACAGATAGAGAAATAATGGTACTAGTAACAAACGCTCGAGCTTTATAAGGATTTCTATTGAAGCAGCCTGTTGTACGACTTCCGTTGCACTTCCTTAACCTCTCACGATACACCGCGCTGGCCCCATTCAGCAATAAAGCCAACATTTCACCGGGACTTGGACACTGGAGTTAAGCCAGGATCGCCAGCTCCTTTTGAAATGTAGACGAAATAAAAGTTGGTCGAACATAAAAATATTAGGGGGACCGGAAAGTAATGTCGTTTTCTTACGCTAAATACAAACACATACATTTTTAACGAGTCTTTATTTTTAATCAATGATGTATTCCCCATCATTGTCAATAACCTTTTGCCATCTAGTGAGTAAATTTTCAATCCCTGATCGATAAAAATTAATTGGTTTTTCGGCAAAATATCTAGAGATGGCATTTTGGATAACATCCAAATTTGCAAATGTTTTGCCACTTAAAAAGTGTTGCAGCGCTCGGAATAAGTGGAAATCCGATGGTGCAACATCGGGCGAATATGGTGGATGAGGCAGCACCTCCCACCCCAATTCATTAATTTTTTCTAGAGTTCGCCTTGCGCAGTGCGGTCTTGCATTGTCATGTTGGAGAATGACGCCTTTTCGGTTGACAATCGCTGGCCACTTTTCAATTAAAGATTGATTGACTCGCTGCAATTGTTCGCTGTAGAGGTCTGCAGTAACAGTTTCTCCAGGTTTCAGTAATTCAAAATGAACAATGCCGCGAATACTCCACCAAACACACAAAAGCGCTTTTTTGGGGTGTAAACCTGGCTTAGCAGTACTCCGAGGGATTTCATTTGGAGAGAGCCACTGCCTTTTGCGTTTTGGGTTATCATACAGGACCCATTTCTCATCTCCTGTGATCAAGCGATCAAAAAACGCTTCTGTGTTGTGTCGTTGAAGCAATAAGTTGCATGTGATTGATCGGTTAGCCTTATTCTGTTCGGACAGATTATGCGGGACCCAAACACCTGCTCTGCTTACTTTTCCAATCTGCTTCAAATGTTCTTGGATGGTCGACCAAGGTTTGTTGAGACTGTTTGACAATTCCTCGATCGTCTGACACGGATTTGCTTCCACTTCCGCCCTTAACACGTCGTTGTCTAACGCTGATGGTCTTCCTGATCGATACGAGTCGGAAAGATCAAAATTACCCGATTTGAACTTGGAAAACCACCTTTGGCATTTACGAATGTCCAGTGCATTTGGATAAACATCGCAAATGTTTTTGGTAGCAACTGTTGCGTTATTTCCCTTGCGAAACTCAAAGAGCATGCAATGCCGGATGTGTACCTCTTCTGGTATTTGGCTGGCCATTTTACCCAAAATTACAAAAAAAAATTGTAATTCAATTGTCTATAAGTAAAGAAATCACTATAACCTCACAATGTCTTTGGTACGCCTCTGAACAAAACAATGAGCTGACAAATGACAATCAAGTATTGGCATGCGCAGAAACGACATTACTTTCCGGTCCCCCTATTATTATTGTTGTAAATCTAAAATTTCATCTTGAGCTTTCAACGTCTGCTCGTATACTTGCCCGAAATAATACTGACACTACAATTAAATGAAATCTAGAAACATAGAATAATAAACTTTAGAAGTTTATACATATATTCGAACTAGAAAGCTTTCAAGAACAAACAACTTGAAGGATATGAATGAAACTTTGCAGTATTATACAGAATTTTAACGAATGTAGGCACAACTACTTTTAGTTAATATTGATTTATGCTTTCCAGAAAGGGTTTGCTTTAACTTCTGCAACTTAGTATATAAATGGGTAAAAACAGAATCAAACTTATGAAAACGGCATTGATAAGAAACAATAACTCAGGATACTTTTGAATTCTACTTAAACAATTTTAACTATTTATATATACGAATACAAACAGCGCAAGATCGTGGTTTGTGGAACATATTTTTTTTTTTTTTTTTTTTTTTATCTCATTCCCCTGCGTATGGCGGGTCAGGGCCTTTTATTTCAAATCACTTAACATCTAAATAATTATAGCAAGTTTTCTCTTTCCTTTCTTTCATACTTCTATCTTTCGCTCGAAACTTATCTTTCTTCCTTTTTTTTATTCTCCTCCTCTTTTCTTTCGCTCTCCATTCCATTCCTTCTTCCATACCTCTCGCAGGATGTGTGTGGATTTTGGTCGCCGCGTCATTTTCAGATCTTCGCATGCCAATAGCCTGTAATAAAGTCCTTCCTTTCTACTTTACATTTTTTCTACATCTGTTTTAATTTTGCTATTTTTATTGTTACTTTTCTATTTACAATTTAACTTATTTTACAATTTTTTAAGTTCTAAATTTTGGCTATTACAATTTTAACTTATATTTGTACTTAGTACCTTTTGGACTACTGCTTTGCAGTAGTCCAAGAACTTTTGGCGACATTCGTCCTCACTCATCAGAGAGGCTACCGATACCATATCCAATTTAACACCCATTCTTATTTCCAGGTCCGCTCTCTCCCGCCCGAATAAGGGACAGGAGAGCAGGATGTGCGCCACGGTCTGGTCCACCTCCGGGTCACAGGGGCACGCGGGACTCTCCTTGAGTTTGAACCTGTGGAGGTACTCGGAGAATCCCCCGTGCCCGGTGAACATCTGGACCAAGACCGTGTCGAGCTCGATCTGGCGAATTACGCGATACGCTGACTTGACGCTCGGGAAAAAGATCCTCGTTGTTGAAGCCGTCGTACCTTGCACATACCTCCTGTTCCATTCGTCGAGCGTCCCCAGCCTTAGCTGACGCTTGACGAATGAAACGGGGCAGTCCTCGTATTCAGGTCTTCTTTTGCTCTTCAGGGCCGCTTCCTTGGCCAGTTGGTCCGCCCTTTCATTCCTCTCCAGTGTGGAACATATTACAATAGACCTCCAGCGTGGACGTCGTGGTTGAAATGATGATGATGATGATACATACCAACTAACTGTTCCTTGCCCGCTTTGCTAGCCTTCCACTCTCGCTACTATCTTTACGAAAGGATTTTTATATAATCGATTCTTAGCTACTCTGCTGTACTCAGCAAAAGGAATGTTCTTACCATATTTCAAGTCTCCAAGCCTTATGATTCTAGAGATATCGTGTCGGGATAAGTTTCACGTATAATTAGAAATCTCTTGTATATATGTCTAATTATAGAAAAATAGATATAAATATATATTATTGATAATTTAACCAATAAATTCGTTCTATACTTAACACTGAATCTGTTCGAGCTGAATATATTTGGAGCCTTTGGAAAGTTATGACTGTAATCAACTATCCAAAAATCTTAATATTGGTATAGTGTCGGGATTATTATTATTTTATCACACGAACACATTATCTATAATATACGCTTTCCTCCTTCTTTATCCGCTAAATGTACGTCGCAATTTTATACGTATAATCTAAAAACACTCACCTTGCGAAGTTTCCAGGCCATAATCGAGATCAAATACGAAATTCTTCAAAAGCAACACCCCGCCGTACCGCGGGCAAATTCATTTTGCCCGTTATAAACGTAATCGAATCCCGCCGGCTCCGCGGAGCACGCCGGAAACGCTGCCTTAAGAGGACGGTATTACTCAATATATCTTTTATTTCCTAGACCTCTTAACCACCTAAATACCACAGATTCACCACACGTAAAATACTGCATACAATTAAAAAAGGAATAACTATTTAGTCTAAAGGGTATCTGGCGGCAGATTTATATTTAAAAAAACGAATATCTCAATAAGTTATAAACAGTGCGGGGTGCAGTGAAGGTGTCATAAGAATCACCGATCGTGCGGATTTCTTAGTCACGATGTCGCAGTGGTGCAGTGGTGCAGTGGTGCAGTGGTGCAGTGGTGCAATGGTGCAGTGGTCGGGTGAGCATCGCGCGTTCGCTATTGAAGCATTTTTCAAGAGTAACGATTCTTACGTACTCGCTCGCCGACAGTTTTGTTCACATTTCAATATTCGACGGATAGGCGATGGGCCGAGTGTGAATTTAATTCGTTCGTGGGTGAAGAGGTTCCGCGCAACTGCTTCGGCTATGAACACACCACGGCCAGGACCTAGTCGATCGTCAAGGACCCCCGAAAACGTTGAACTGGTTGAACGCAGTTTACGTGAAAATGCACGACTTTCGATACGGAAAAGGGCAGCTTCACTGGGACTTCCAAGAGCAATTGTGCATGAAATTTCGAAAAAGATATGAAGTTTCATCCTTTTAAAATTCAAATAATTCAAGAATTGAAAAAAAATTACTGCGTCACGCAAATTTTTTTGTGAAACCATGTTGGAGCGTTTTCGCACTGTGAATTCCATTTTTTGGAGCGACGAGGCTCATTTTCATTTAAACGGACACGTAAACAAGCAAAATTGCCGTTACTGGGCTCTAAGAACTCGCAATCCTCGACTGAAGCACCAAAAACCATTACATTGCCCAAGGGTAACTGTTTGGTGCGCTTTATCCACGAATGGGATAATCGGACCATTTTTTTTTGAAAATGCACGGGGCCAAGCGACGAATGTCAAAGGTGAGAATTATCGGCTCATGATTTCGAATTTCTTTTTGCCGAACCTGCGAGCTCATTCATCATTCTCATCATTCTCATCACACACGTGGTTTCAACAGGATGCGGTACAGGTGCGACCGCACACACGGCCAGAGCTTCGATGGATTTGTTGCGAGAAAATCTCCCTCAAAAACTGATTAGTCGCTTTGGGGACATCCCGTGGCCACCGAGGTCACCCGACCTAACTCCAATGGATTTTTTTTTGTGGGGCTACCTCAAAGAGAGAGTTTACGCCAACAATCCGCGAACTGTTGTGGACTTAAAAGAAAATATTCGGCGAGAAATCAGCGCAATTGAAGCAAGTTTACTGCAGCGTGTGGCACGGAATACGAGGCTCCGTTTCGAACAGTGTGTGTGTGTGTGCAACAGGATGGAAGACATTTGGATGACATTATCTTTAAAAAATGAAATCCGCATTTGTACTCTATCTTTTAATACTTTTAGTAAAATTATATGTCATACATATTATTTTTTATTTAAATTTGAAAATATATATCTGCCACCAGACACCCTGTACAACAGTCGCACAGTAACGGCCATAAAATATATACAGATAATGATACAGGAAGCGTGAAATATTAAATGCTTGTTAAATCGATAATGACTAATTATTACTGTCAAGTATTTCCAAAATTTCTGTTACTTAAGATATTTCATCATTATGATCTTCATCATCAGCCGATAGAGGTCCGCAGCACGACATAGACCTCCTCTAAAAAAAATCCGCGTTTGTTTCATTTCGCACCACACTGGCCCAATGCGGGCTGGTGAAATCCAGACTCTCGTTTGTTGATTAGCAGGCTGCACCACGAGCAGGTGAGGTTGGCTTGGGACCCATGAATTGTTGTGCGGGATCTCTTACACCCCTAAGAAATTTATTAAAATTTTTGAGAACTACTTGGTACAACTGTCCGGAAGTTAGTAAAAATGTGCTAAACTTAAAACACAGTTGTTTGTACTGTTACATGAACGAGAAGTTAGTTTCCTTATAGTGATAGTTACATTAATAAATAACTCTTCCACACCTCCTATTGCTGATCGGAACGTAGAAGTTGAATTGAAATGTTGACTTAAAATTTATTAGAAATATTCTCGCTTAGCGACTTCCGTTATCAATGTCTCCGCAACTCCGTTTGGGGAAAGAATTTTCTAAAATCTATTCTTAGCTAAACTCTAAACAGCAGGAGCAATATGTTTACCAAATTTTGAGCGTTTCCGTCATATAGTTTTATGGATCTCGTGATGAATAATGGAATCTCTGAATATCTCCTACATATATAGATTATGTTGAAAACGATCGCATCTTGCCATCGAAATTAAAAGTTATTCTTAATAAAATCAATATGTACGAGTAAACATTACACAAGCACTTTAGGTTTACAAGAACAAGACTAAATTGAAGCGACGACACATATATTTATTAAGGTTTGTGTGGACGAACCTGTAAACAGATTATTGTTGTAAACAAACCTAACGTTTACCATCAAGTCAACGTTCTCTTGTCAGTAGGAATTGTTTATAGGCAAAAGTACTAA
Organism: Troides aeacus; assembly: GCA_033220335.2. NCBI lineage: Eukaryota > Metazoa > Arthropoda > Insecta > Lepidoptera > Papilionidae > Troides > Troides aeacus. The sequence goes on from CM067280.1 coordinate 10,980,110, forward strand.
ATTTTTATTGAAAAGAGAAGGTAAAATTTCAATAAACTATTTCTACGAAGCGCCGTCCGATAGATTAATAAAGCCGGTTCGGATCCCGTCGCTTCCAATACAAAACTAATAACTCACACGCGACGTAAGCCCCTTGCGGTGCTGACTGCGATAAATGCTCTCGCTGGTCAGGTATTGTGACCAGCTTTAATAATATCCAACACAATACAGGCAGTTTCACCTGATATTGTAAGATAAGGGATATTACTAAGCTCCCAGTGTCGGGATAAGGTGTCCCAGTAAGAGATAGAATTTTATCACCGACTACCTATCCTTCCACATGTTATAGATAAGGAAACCAACATTACATAGTTGGCAACAGATCATGTTCATGTACCAAGGGTTAAGAAGAAGTTAAGAATCTTCTCCTAAGACGGTACTAATGCTAAGGCATTAGTACCGTCTTATGACATGGTCTACGTTCTTACTTCTTTCGCTCCAGTTCGTTCTGTTTGGGACATCGCTTTCTTTGAGATCACAGCTTATGATATATTAAATGATAATCTATGGACATGTTTCTCCCATCAATTCCTTTGCTAATTTTTTCGTCTTACATAACTTCAATCTCAGTCTCTATTTACTATATATTGCACTAAGTAATAATAAGAACGAAACAATAGCTTTTTATATCTTTACACTAATGCCAGCCGTACTAGATAGTAGAGAATCAATCAATAACGTATAATGTTTTTCATTTTAAAAGCAATCTTCTACAATTCTTATAGCTGTATAATCTTGTGTCTAATACATATTTCACGTATACTTTTGTTGTTGAAAAGTATTCTATCGCTAATAAAGGATTTAGAAGATTTACAGTTATAAATAATAGTACAAGATTTCCGAGACTACGTGTTGGATGAAAACGTAAAAGCAGAAAGAGAAGACAACACTTGTTTATACGGTTGAAGTTGTTACTAGCTACTGAAAACTGAACACTTGCTTTGAAAACCACGAACGACAACCGCGTCAAACGAGTTTTCAGCGGGCGACCTGAAGTGACAACTTCGATTTCCAATCTGACATGAAACGGCCTGGGTGAACAGGTTGCTTTTGTCAATCAGACTCTTTGTGTCGATAATTGTGATGTAAATGAATAAATTGTTTAATAAGCCTTTGTTTTTTAAATATTTGTATGACTTTTTAATCTTTAAACCTTCCATAATGAACTAGAATTACTTGAAACAGTGTGTAAGTGATATTTGCGCCCAACGTAGTTCCTTGGATTCAGACTAGTGATGACTAGATTGGTCTTGCTCTTGATTTTGCAAAAAAGCTCGACCACGACCAATTTTATAGGAGCAAACAAGATCAAGAACTAATAAACAAGACCAAAACCAAGTTTTATTATGCACAGCTAAGACCAAATGTCCAAGACTGACTACTCAAGAACAAAACCAAAACCGAACAGACAAGACCGAGACCAATATCAATATTGTCCAAGTCTTGGTTTACTTATAGGGTTTAAGAAATGTTTTATCATCCCTCTGTGATACATATAAATAAAACAACAATTAAAGTCAACTTTTTAAAACTGAAATAATGTAAGCTTTATATAATAGTCAAGTTTTTAGTCTGCGAAACAGGAAAACGTTTCGAGTATGAGTTGAGAACGCGAACGGATGCCGCGCCGCGACGACAAATTCACTTTTCCTGTTGTCGGTGTAAGGAAGGGAGTTTTCGCTGCCTCATGACATAATGTTATTGCTTTTTAAAGACCTCTAAAAGACGCTGGTTTTCCTGGAAGTCTTAAAATAGCTGAATCATAATATCACGAAATATCAGCGACTCATTTTTCAACACGTTCATTTTTAAGTCTTTATCACTTTACAATTGAAGGCTGTTGACGTTGAACAACGTGAAAGCTTAGAAATTTGAGTTAGTTATGAAAATTATAATTGATGAAAAGCGAGGAAGTAAATGAAGACCTTGAAGTATCTAATATATCACTATATTAACAAATAATAAATATTGTTAACAAAAGTTTTTTACTTCAGCGTTAGAGTAAGTCTTATCCATCAAGGTCATTTCAAAGATTTTCTTTTAAATTCGCTTCTAGATATTTTCCGATTAAAGCTAGGGTTATTTTATCCGTATGACCTAACTTTTGAAGTTGTTTTAGATTCTTTAATTGATCCCCTACTATCTAGTTCGGCTGACATAAGAGGCGACATTTCAAATATTACAATATCTGTGTCTTTATTTTAATGTTAACTGTACTATCTTCAGCAGGGTTGTAACCTAAGTATATCTACAATGAACTCTGATCCACATTCAAAAGCTTAAACCCGGTTCAGTCAAATTGAAGAGAACAGAGACCTCGGCAAGTCTAATTGGACTGACAAAGCTCTGAGGCCATAATTACTGGGAGCGGTGGTCGTGCTGCGCTGCAACTGGTCCAATTCATTTGCATTTACATTGAATAAGATTATTCTAGTATATATACTAAATTAAACAAAAGTTGTCAATTCACAATAATTGCCTGTGGCTAAGCGATCACCTTTTAACACGAAGTCCCTGATTCAGTTAATGACTGATGAAGCAGGTGTGGTTATAGTTAAGATGGAAACCATTACACCATTATATTTATCGCTTTGAGATTATTAAATTGCATCGCCTTCAGTAGACACAGTTTCGATCAAATGATAACATACTAGTGTTTGAATACTACTGTTTGGCGGTAGGATTAATAGCTGAGACAGTAAGTCAAGCCTCTATTTCTGATGGTAAGTAAAAATAAACTCACTATTCGAGTTTGAAAATAGGTGTAGGTACTTGAAATTTCTGGGCTAATGTAACTTTTTTACTGTAATCGACAAACAATACTGTTCCGGTTTTAAGAGTCGTAGTAGTCGTAGCTAGTGTCTCAAGGCAACGAACACAATATGATGCTGTGCATCTCATCCTAACTAGTGCCTAGATGTTAGTGGGGACAAGCGTGTTACTATCAGATGAACCTCCGTCTCGTCTCGCCGGTTACAAAACTAATATCCTGTGGTAAACTACTATAAACGACCAGCTCGCCTCATTTCTTAGTTGATTAAAAACAGAGAGTTATATTGTATCTCATAAATATATAGATAAAGCTTTAAAAGCTCTATATTAAAGAACATTTATCCGTGTTTTTTAATGTAAATCAGTTCGTTAAATGCGAACGGAAATGGCGGCGGTTCGCTTTTAATAGAAACGTCTGTTAGTAACGTCGCGTTAACGGGTGACAGGAAATAGTGGTTACAGCATCCAATAGCGTGAAAGGTGAACCGTTTACTGTTAACTACCTTTATATAATCTCACGTTTCTATATTAATAGTAACATTTATTACAAATACTACCATGAAATTATTAAACGAGTTATCATAAAATTGTAACAAAATTAAACGCTACTACTTTCTATCACCTGGTTGCTAATAAATCTTAAGATTAGTACTGCGGTTGCCGTGAGGTTGCGGTTGTTCTAAAGATATATTTCAGATAATATTCAAGTCGTTATGATGGTAATACCTGAGCTTACCAGTTTATCTTATGACTGACCTTGTAGCAAGGTTGACGGGGCCTTATCATCGAAGGAAATCCCGTCTCACAAACATAAGTTTAAATGCTTCATTCAAGGAGTAATTTGGGATTTGTAGAGAGAGTGGAGGAAATGGATGACCGGTACCTCCAGCTTTCGTTTTCCTAATGCTTCTAGGACCCGAATGTCTAGAGACAGCAAACAGGCCAGCATTAGACAAGGATGGAATCCGGTACGCCCTCTTTTTGCAAATCCACGCTAGTCTGCATCTAGCTACCTTCGAACCAGTAGCTTTCTAGCAGCCCAAGCCCATGCCCTTGCTGTATATAGTATTTTGAGCTCCATTACCGCCAGATATATCGCCCTGATCACCTCCGAATTCAAACTCTAAGATACCACACAGTTAACGATAGAACCCTAAGGATTCTTCACGTGTGTTGAACATGAGCTCATTGTCAACAGTGAGGCTGAGTACCTGGACTTTCCAAGTTAGACTATGGGGCTCCTCTTCCATGGTCAGAATTTGGTTGTCGTTCTTTTATTTAATAGTTAGCACCAACTCGTTGGTTTTGTGAGGCGCCAATTCGCTGATCGCATTTGCGTTACTCGCAATGTTCCTGGCCTTTTGCCCAGAGAAGATCAGTCCGATGTCATCTGTGAACGCCTTGTAGTATGTAGAGCCTGAGTGAAATGGCCAGAAATTTGGGCCGCCTATAGATCCCTGAACGCACCCTAGGTGGTCTCTCTGGCTCACTCCGCCCCCACCTACCAGACGGACAGACACCCTGCGAATGTTAAAATAACTATCTGTAAGGCGCCGCAGGTATTTTTACCAACCTTGCTCGTATATACTGGATCAAGTCATACTGTCAGTCTTCGATAGTCCGTTCTAGCATAAAGCCTTGGTGTCAGTATGTACAAATTAATAGCGGCGACTGATATACAGTGTAGTATACTACCGGATCCTCCAACCCATAAGTATTTTAAGGACCTTACCCTAAACGACCAAGCGTCAAATATTATGTACCTTTCAATGCTCGGAATACGTAAATCCATTACAGATGTATAGTCTGGAGCTATAAGGCCTGGAAGCTTGATATTTGGTAGGGACATTCCTTTTGTCGAGGATAACTCAGCTAAGAACGGATTTTACGAAATGTTACGCCCGAGAGGATGTTGCGAGGGTATTGCGGCGAGGGGACTGAGAGTTAATAATAGATAAAACTGTGTCCCCCATTTTACGATGACTAAATATTTTTTCTTTTTTCATAACTTAACAAAAGGTAAATTTCTAATAATAGTACTGCTGAAATGGATTTAACTTTTGGAATACAAATAATTAGAATACAAGAGCGGCGCGCGGGCGCTGCGCCGGAACCCGCCGGGGCGTTATAATTTCATTTAAAAGGGACGTAATTGAATGATGAACAAAATGGCCGAACTTGAAAACGTAAAACGCTATTCTGAATATAAATAACGCTCTTGTTATTAGGAATAGACCAGTGGCTTATTTTAGTGCCGCTTCCCACAAACCGCCCCCTGAAGTATCAAGTAAAAACAAAAAATATAATTTTTGGGTAAACAGTTGAAAACGGCTGAATTAGGTTCTATCGCGATACTTAAGTTATATTTGAAGTTTTTGGTTCTAGTGGTGCTTGTGCACTGACTGTGGCATAATTCAGTACTAATAAAGGTGGAGAGAAGAAATTCATGGTTGAGGAATATCAGGGAACGGACCGACTTATCTGAAGCATCTGAATTGTTCCCCTGAACCAGCGACGGAGAAGACTGTACCGCGCTAATCTAACCTTCACTAGTTGAAGAAGCACTTTAAGAAGAATATAATAATGGTAGGTCTCTTTTGTAGGAGACCGTATAACCGCAGCCTCTATTTCTGTCACCTAACATTACCGTGCTCCGCTTTGAAGGACGCTGTAGCTAATGTAAATACTGGGACGAGTTGCAGCATGTTATGTTTCAGGCGATGAGCGTAATTTGGTGTAGCGTATACCTTACTTACCATCAGGCGAATTACCCGATCGTCTCGTCACCTTATTAAATAGAAAAAAATCAAAATTGACTTAGAATAATTTAGGATCTATGTTTCATTACTATCATATTGTCCTGTATCTAACATGTGATAAGATAGGAGATATTCAATTCAAGGTTCCGATTCCTGAACTAATATTTCCACCTGCACTCCATCCGATTCCGTAGTGAAGTAATATAAAATTGTTTTCATCAGTTTTCTGATCAGTTGTATTGTCTTCATAAATAGGTGATAGACAATGCTCGTTCGTGGATAACAGAACCTCCCCTTTGCTGTCGGTCAAATATTAATAAAAGTGGAATTGAAATATCGAGCAGCGCGGGGCCCACTAATGACCTATCCGGCCCGACCGCCGCTGATTTATCCGCCGCAGTCGGCGACCTTTATGGGGATAACTTATTGCCTATGTATGAGTTATAGCTATTTTATTAAACTATACTCTCGAGCTGTCTAAATTAAAAAAAAAAACATTTCCAATGATTCCGTTTCCGGTTTTCTACGAAGCGACGAGATGAGCGGGACGTTCACCTCATCGTAAGTCTATATAGGCTAGTTAGGATGTTATACAGTATCACATTGCGCTCGTTGCTTTAACATATATCAATAAATCAATCAATCAATAAATCAATAAGCTTCATTAGGTCAGTAATTTCACCAGCTACAGCACCCTTCAAACCAGAACACAGTAAAATTTGAACAGTACTGTTTGACGGTGGCAAATGAAGCGGCAATGGAATGATTATTTAACTGAACATTTCTAATGTTTAGTTAAACTGTTTACGGTATGTTATATTCTAAATGAGTAGGGGGTGCGAAAGGGTGGGGGTGGGAAAACATTTAACCAGAACAAATATAGCGTTATGTGGTTAATGTTTGCATCATTGTGGGCGTCAATATCGTTTATCGATAATACTAATAAAATGTACGTAAATATCATGGATAGGATCGTCTACCAATTATATGGGAGCTGGTTTGATTACTGCGGTAACGGGAAATTTTTTGGTCAGGACAAGGTCTTTGTTACCGAAGACCGCTTGGGTACCATCGCAGCTCCTGTAGGAGCCGACGAAGAGTAGTATGTGAACATTTTTGTGTTACGGTTTGAAGGGCGCTGTAGCTAGGGCAACTACTGGGGTAATGAGACAACATATGTTATGCCTCAAGGTGAGTACAATGTAGTGCAGTGTGTACCATTCTAACTAGCGCCATTTTGTTATGTGTAAGAGTGTCACTTATTATCAAGTGATCCTCACGATCTACTTGTCGTGTCGTTGAATAAAAAAAAAACTTAATATATGATTCAATCCAGTAATTATCAGTGCTCATGGAGACGAGTTAGAACATTTCCATCACCACCATTTTTCCTGTGATTATTTTTTTTTTCAAACAATCAACGGAACGGATGTCCGGTATCTCCAGCACATGCTGAGCTGATGGTTTTTTTTTTATTAAAAGTCACTTGATTACTACATGATTATGTTGCTAACTGCAGCAGATAATTGATGACTGCGCCGCAGTAAGCAACGTCAACTACCAAACGAACTAGTGATATGCGTGCTGCCTGAATTTTTTTATTCAAGTAAGCAAAGAGACGAGCCGGACATTCACCTGATAGTGAGTGATACGCCCGCTCTTAACTACCTGCATACTGCACCATATTGCGCTCGTTGCCTGAGACAAATATTGTTCGTTAGCGCAGTAATTACACTAGCTACAGCGCCCTTCATACCGCAACACAATAATGTTTGCATACTACTGTTCGGTGGTAGGAATAGGCACTGCGGTGGTACCTAGACAGTCACACAGAGCTCTTCTTCTTCGTCGTTCCCTTACTGCTGAGGGTCGTGACCACGCATGTCTCCATTAGGGGGTTACTATCACCCACTGGCTAATCTGGTTACTGTCAGTAACAAATTAGTGATACAGAGATAATGATTTGTATTTCCTTCATCATCAGCCAATAGATGTCGACTGCTGGACATTTCTATCAAAAATCTCCACATGGATCGATCCTGAGCTGCAGTCAGCATGGCCTCTGGCACCGACGCGTTGGAGCTCGGGATTTGGACCATTTCCCACCAAGCTGGTTCAATTCTGGTTGTTGGGAGCCAGAGCCTCGTTTGTTGATTAGCAGGGTGCACCACGAGCTGGTGAGGTTGGCTTGGGTTCCATAAGTTCTTCACTGACTAAGCCAATTTAGGAATGATCGATACCGACCAGTAATGACTTGGTCAACATGGTACCATATGCTTAACAGCCACCGACCCTCGGTTAAGGCACAGTTAAGTTCCATAGAATTGTAATCACCAGCGGTTAAAGTGAAACAAACGGTCGCCGCTGAAGCGCAGCAATTTCACAGATTACACGCAATTTTCATCGCTCAGGTTTTTGTTTTTTTTTTTTTTTTTAAATCAACGCCAATAAACCGGTCCATGGACAATTTGGGTTCAAATAGAATTTAATTGGGCGGCCATTTTGTCGTGAACTGCTGTTATTTGAACCAATCAGGTTTAACGCTTTCCGCTAACTCTTGACCAAGTTAACCGTTTCTTATTTATATTCCATATATCTCTTTGAACCTCTGCTTAAATAACTTAAGTTAACTTTAAGCGACGAGACGAGCGAAATGTTCACCTGATGGTCAATGATACGCCTGCCTATAATAATGTGGCGTTAGTTACCATAGTGAACACTTTACGCTCGTCACCTCGAGACATGAGATGTTGAATTTCGTTAACCTAGTAATTTCACTAGTTACAGCGCCCTTCAAACCAGAACTCGGTAGTGGTAGGTCTCTGTTACCGAAACCCGTTAAGGCCACTGCAGCTTCTATTGAAGTCGACAAAGAGTAGTTTGCAAACATTACTGTGTTCCAGTTTGAAGGGCTCTGTAAATATTGTAATTACTGAGGTAACGAGACTCAACATCTTGTCTCAAGCGATGAGCAGATCGTAGTGCTGTGTGGCGGGGATGAACATCTAAACTTAACTACTATTAGATATACTACTTATTTAATTACTTAAGTACTATTGTTATAAGTTAATATGAAAGGGGTGTAAGGGGTTCTGCTCAATATCTTACGGAGACCAAATCAACCTCATCAGCTCGTGGTGCACCCTGATGAATACCATACAAGACTGACCATCCACCAACCCTCACTGAGCTAGCGTGGTGGGCTAAGGACTCTCATCAATGAACTCTAACAAGCAGATCCTTGACGGAGACCTATGTCCAGCAGTGGACGTCTTCCAGCTGATGATGATTACGCAAAAGTAAAAAAAAAATTAAAGGAATGTTTCCAGCGGATATTTTAATATAAAAAAGGGGATGATGCAACCCCGCCGACGGCGCCTCTCACAATGAATAGCCTTTGCGCGAATTCTGTTTTTCACTTAAAATTCCTTTGCAGTTAAATTTTAACGTTAACATTTCCAAAACTGTTATTTTCAGTTAAAACATTTCTGATGGTTTAATTAAATATAGAAGATACATTACCGTGGTAACTAATTATCTGGTAATCATAGATTTTATTCTAAAACCATATTCTTCGTACGTTTTGCATATATATGTACACTAGCTGTTACTCACCCGCTTTACTGACTGGCATATAAAATTAGACCGCAAATGGCTTTCTATATGAACCGTTACCATAGCAACCGCATGAATAATACCAAACGAAAATTTTCATAAAGGTAATTAGATATAAATTTATGGAGGTTCTATGAAATTCAAAAAATAAATAGCCTATAACCATCTGCAGATCATTCCGCGTCGGATACTCATGTTCCCGGGTCGATGCGTTCACTTGATTTCACGTGATCGGCGAATAAAGAAAACCCATTTTCATTATATGTATAAAAAATACGAGAATAGACGCGTTTGAAATGTGGTGCAGGAGACGAATGCTAAACGTATCCTGGTCAGGGCCTAGAACCAGCGTCTCCATTTTAACACAACTCCATATCCACTGCGTCGGATACTTGAGTTTTTCCGTCATATGGTCTGATAAAAGGTCATGACTTAGAGTAACTTATCGTTACTGACAAGATAGATGGTAAGAGGTTGCGAAGAAGGAACCTAAACCGTGGTACTTACCCGGTGAAGGATACTATTTAAACACCTGTATATGACGCTGTACTGAAAGCATCAAATAGAAGTCATTGGCGTAATGAAGACCGAGTTATCAAAGATCATGACCCTCATCTTTGAGGAACTCACTTAAATAGATGGATATAATAAATTGATATAAAAGTTATTAATATACGGCAAATACAACACCACCATGCAATTGCCGTCCTCCTAAGGCTTGCTTATTGAGCTCTGACAGCCCCCACCCTCAAGGCTCACAAACCGGATGACCCTTTTAGTCGCCTTGTACCACAGTCAGGGAAAACCTTTATCCTATTCTTAATAGCCTGAGACTAAAGGGCTGAATCAGAGACCTAACACCAGTAAATATTTGAACGGCCGTGCTAGATTTTATGGTGCTATGTAAAGATCCTTATTAATGCTAAAAATCTACTCCTGCTTTGTTATTTAAAGATAAATATAACCTGAGATTAACTTTACATTTTTAGTTTTTTTTTTAAAAAAAAAAAGGATTTTTTTTAGGACATTGAAAATACATACAGTGTTTATAAAAATAGATAAGCTCCAAAGATAACGTAGAAACGGTGCGTATGTTTGTAGCGAGACTAATCCTGAGAGCAGCTTGAACAAAATAAACAGCTTTCGCGAAAAATAGAATTTTTTTTAAGCCAATTTTTAAAAAGCTCCAAACTAAAACGCAAACTATTCGCTGAAATCCCCGGGCTCCGTCCGATAAGAGCCGGGGGCCCACGTCCCGGCTGAGCCGCCGACAATAACTCAGCGCCAGAGTAATCCTCTTATATTGTTGGCCATTACTGCTCAACAGAACAATTGTGAGAAAGGATAATTGCTGAAGAAACTATTCCCTTGAATTTTGAGGGGGGGAAAGAAAATGGTTACAATTAGATAAATTTATCATGGATGATCTTTGAGGAACAGTGTGGTGACGGAGCGGCGTGGTTGAGATGTAGTGACAAAGATAAAGAAAGGGATGCTTAGATGATTCGGCCATGTTTAAAGAATGGATGAAAGAAAGAGATATACAAGGTATGAATGATTGGACAAATCGGTGCAGGTCGACCTAGGCGGACATATTCCGATCAAATCGGAGATGTCCTAAAGAAAGGCCGGGTCAAGAGTACTCGCAACCGTAGAGCATGCATGAAGACGCTCATGAAAGTGGAGAAAGCGAGAGAGGTGTGCCAGGATCGTAGCAAATGGAGAGAGATGATCTCTGCCTACCCCACTGGGAACGATGCGTGATATATATGTATGGATCATCTTTGGTACAATCTCGTATCCTCACCTTTTTTGGTACACCACTGAGAAATAGCTATTGTGCGTCTTGTGGTCCAGGTAAAGGTTGGGTGTACCCGGCTGTGAGGGGTCCCACACAATAACTCTCAGAACCCAAACCTCACCTGCTCGTGGTGCACCCTGTTAATCAACAACCGAGATTCTAACTCCCACCAACCCTCATTGGGCCAGCGTGGTGGAAAATAACCCAAATCCCATTCATCGGAATCTCTATAAAGGAAGGTCGCGGGAAGCAGCTGGATGACGGAGCCCTAGGCCCAATCTATGTGAAGATCTTTTGGCGAAGGCCTATGTCCAGCAGTGGACGTCTATCGGCTGATAATGATGATATATACAAGTATTAGTCCTTACTTTATATTAGATGGAACTATGCAACTGCCAAGATGTTCACCTGACGTGGCGCCAGATAAGACGTCCATCATTTGTGATGATGATGATGATGAATGAACATTGAAGATATTAAACGTACCATTACCAACCACTGTTACCGTACCAAGCTACGAGACGAGCGACACTAGAGAAACTTTCTTAAGAGAATTACCAATTGACATGATGCTGCGGGACATTCATCTGATGGTGAGTAATACGCCTGCCCATTAGAACGTGGCGGTAGTTAAGATGGTATACTCTACACCGCATTGTACTCGTCGGCTTGAGACAGATGTTAAGTCTAATTACTTCAGCAATTTTTCTAGCTATCTGCTCGATACTATTTATCGGCTGCAAAAGGCGCTGCGGGGGTAAATACCTAGACAGTATCTAGCTACAGAAGACCTACCACCAGTAATAGCAAGTAGTTGTCTTATTAGTATATAGTTTATATTATATACTAATTAGACAACTACATAATTAGTAAATATCATTAAGCATAAACCAGTCACCATCCATAACGCAGAGTGGAGAAGAATTGAGTTACCGCAATCATGAAAGGGATGAAATTTCTTCCAATCGACTTTCCACCTCAACCTGCCGCCGGCGGAATCCAGTTAGCTCGTTATTAGCGCCCCGACGTCCGCACCCTAATCGAATGCCGGCACTCGATTCATCGTTATTCCAACCATATCTCTCTATACATCACCAGTTCGAGGACATTCGGCTATTTAATACTTCATCATCATCATCAACATTCACCATTGCATACATAGGACGCAACAGAAACTGAAACTCAGACTGTTGAATATACGAGTAAGTGATCCAGCTAATTGACGTTCCTTGGTTATGCCCAGCAGTGGACTGTGATGATGATGATGATAAGGCTCACCAAGACATAGGTTGCTATAGTTAGCAAGCTGCTTGATGAGTTCACGTGTTCAAAGTCTATGCCCGAGCTAATGCTTCCACTCTGAAATTGTTTCCTGTTACGCGCTGTTTATGATATACCAAGTATTGAATGGCGAGACATACCAAACTGTCACCTGATTCTAAGTGATACGTCCATAAATATACAGCACCACATTGCACTTGTTGTCATGCGATGTGGGGTTTCGTTACCCTAGTAATTTCACTAGCCACAGCGCCCTTCAAACACGATAATTTTAGCACAGTACTATTTATCAACGGAATCAGGGATTGCAGTGATAATTATATGATAATTTAAAAAAATGTCGTATTTTGTTTAACAATTTAAAGTATCAAGATACATCGCGCGCCGTATATCCTAACGTAAATACTTCATATAGATAATCAAACACACTTGTCCAAAGAAATAAAACTTGCCAAGTGTTGGAGTTGCGACGAAAAAATAAAATGGAGGAAAAAATTGCTAAACTTTTCTCATATTTCGACTTCCAATCATCTTGAAGCGATTCGCTTCCAACTTCAGGAGTATGAGTTTGTATATACGTCACTAAGAAATTCTCTTGTTGGTGACATCAGTTGTAGTGTATATATATACGCTACATCTGATGAAAAGGGGGGTAAAAGGTCACGCACGACTCATCGGACCCAAGCCAACCTCACCTGTTCGTGGTGCACCCTGCCAATCCGCATTGAGACGGCGTGGAGGGAAATGACTCAAATCCCCCCACATGAACCCGTTCATACGACAGCTCCTAGCGCCCAGCGGTACCGGACTCCATGCTGACTGTTTGTGAAGATCTTTGGGGAAGCCCTATGTCCAGCAGTGGGCATGTATTTGCTGATGATATATCTATCGTCATCCACGACAAACAAATGGCGGTTCCTGCAGCCGATTCCGAGACCTGATGCGGTGAGCTTTGCATACTAGATTTGACTGGAAATAGGTATCTGTTGCCGGAGGTCATCTAGGTACTATAGCAGCGCCTATTTCTGGCATCAAACAGTAGTGTGCATGTATTACTGTGTTCCGGTTTCAAGGGTGTTATAGTTAGTTTGATTACTGGGGTAACGAGATTTAACGTCTTATGTCTCAATATTGCCCTAGCTATCCACATTGTTGATTAGGTCTATAATTTACAACCAGATAAACCTTCAGAGAGGTTGTTTTTTTTTTTTTCACCGGTAATTGATACGTGCGGGACGTCACCTGATTGTAAGTGATACGCCTGTCCATAACAAACGTGACGCTAGTTGGGTTGTTGAACACTGCACCGCATAGCTCTCATTGCTTTGAGACATAAGGTATTAAGTATCGTTACCTCACTACTCATAATTTCAGTAGTTACAGCGCCCTTCAAACCGGAGCATAGTAATATTTGCACAGTACTGTCTGTGGGCTGGTACAGGCGCAGCAGTGGTACCCACTTAGACGGTCTCCAGCATCAGAAAGTCACCGACAGATGTAATCGCGTTTCATCATATTTACCTTTCACCTTACAGCCGATAAACTGATTGTTGCGAGCGCCGCCGCAGCGCAGACCGTTTAATCCAATCACGGGCTCGAAATTTAACGCGAGAGGGCCGCGTAGAGGGCGAAGAAGGGCTGGAGAGGGAATATTATTTCAGCTTCGAAAATTTTTCAACGCGATAAAAGCACAAACGACGTATTTGCGAGCAAATGAGATTATCACATCGTTACAACATTGTAATAATCTCTCTCAAATTTGAGACAAATTTATTTATACTCTGTATTGTTATCTAGTATAGCTGAGGATCGAATTGGTTTGCTCAATCTGATCTCCGAACTACAGTTCGAAGAGAACAGCTAATGATGATGATGATAATATTTGTTCTATCTACAGCTTAAATGTGTTTCTTATAGCTGATGTTAAAGCTAGCTGTTTAGCCTGCTTTAGATAATAAAGATCTTCATATAGGAGAAGCTGTTCCTCTCCCGCTTTGCTGGCCGTAACATTCTGACAACCGCTTTAAGATGAATTTCCATTAAAATTCCTACTACATTTCAAGTCTCCAGGACATTAGCTGGACTCAGAGAGTGACCAATGACTCTTCTTCAACTAACTGGCCAAAAGTGTAACCTTATAGGTACGGTTAAGGAACATAAAATCTCCTACCTTCGTCATCAGCGATATGATCTGCAGTTAATTATAATGGGTATAGTTTATGGAAAACGAAAGGGAGAAGGAAAAACTCATGGTTTAGGAATATCAGGGAATGGACTGGCGTATCTGAGGCGTCCGAATTATTCCGCCGAACCAGAGACAGAAAGGAATGTATCACGCTGATCGCCAACCTTCACCAGTTGGAGAGGCACTTTAAGAGGAAGAAGAAGGTCTTATAGTTCCAGAGATATCATGACTACTGTCTACATAGGAGGAAATGTCATATATACATATATATATATATATTAGGGGGACCGGAAAGTAATGTCGTTTCTGCGCATGCCAATACTTGATTGTCATTTGTCAGCTCATTGTTTTGTTCAGAGGCGTACCAAAGACATTGTGAGGTTATAGTGATTTCTTTACTTATAGACAATTGAATTACAATTTTTTTTTGTAATTTTGGGTAAAATGGCCAGCCAAATACCAGAAGAGGTACACATCCGGCATTGCATGCTCTTTGAGTTTCGCAAGGGAAATAACGCAACAGTTGCTACCAAAAACATTTGCGATGTTTATCCAAATGCACTGGACATTCGTAAATGCCAAAGGTGGTTTTCCAAGTTCAAATCGGGTAATTTTGATCTTTCCGACTCGTATCGATCAGGAAGACCATCAGCGTTAGACAACGACGTGTTAAGGGCGGAAGTGGAAGCAAATCCGTGTCAGACGATCGAGGAATTGTCAAACAGTCTCAACAAACCTTGGTCGACCATCCAAGAACATTTGAAGCAGATTGGAAAAGTAAGCAGAGCAGGTGTTTGGGTCCCGCATAATCTGTCCGAACAGAATAAGGCTAACCGATCAATCACATGCAACTTATTGCTTCAACGACACAACACAGAAGCGTTTTTTGATCGCTTGATCACAGGAGATGAGAAATGGGTCCTGTATGATAACCCAAAACGCAAAAGGCAGTGGCTCTCTCCAAATGAAATCCCTCGGAGTACTGCTAAGCCAGGTGTTTACACCCCAAAAAAGCGCTTTTGTGTGTTTGGTGGAGTATTCGCGGCATTGTTCATTTTGAATTACTGAAACCTGGAGAAACTGTTACTGCAGACCTCTACAGCGAACAATTGCAGCGAGTCAATCAATCTTTAATTGAAAAGTGGCCAGCGATTGTCAACCGAAAAGGCGTCATTCTCCAACATGACAATGCAAGACCGCACTGCGCAAGGCGAACTCTAGAAAAAATTAATGAATTGGGGTGGGAGGTGCTGCCTCATCCACCATATTCGCCCGATGTTGCACCATCGGATTTCCACTTATTCCGAGCGCTGCAACACTTTTTAAGTGGCAAAACATTTGCAAATTTGGATGATATCCAAAATGCCATCTCTAGATATTTTGCCGAAAAACCAATTAATTTTTATCGATCAGGGATTGAAAATTTACTCACTAGATGGCAAAAGGTTATTGACAATGATGGGGAATACATCATTGATTAAAAATAAAGACTCGTTAAAAATGTATGTGTTTGTATTTAGCGTAAGAAAACGACATTACTTTCCGGTCCCCCTAATATATGGTGTAAATTACGCCTGAAGAAAGTAAACATCGTGAACGCAGGACCGTTCGATATGGAGATCTCTGGGGGAGGCCTATGTCCAGCTGTGGACAGCCACCGGGTGATGATGATGATGAAAGTAAATATATTTACTCGTTAGTGATACCTCCTGAACTAGTATCACAGGTATAAATGAATACTTTCGATCTCAAAGTTTTTAGTTTGCAAACAATGTTCTGTTTGAAGGGCGTTGTAGCTAGTGAAATTAATATTGTAATCAAAAGATATCTTACGTAGATAATTTTAATATTTTATTAATCTACATACATATATAAGATTTCCACGTATGAAGAGACTCATCGCGATATCTCTGAAACCATGAAGGCTGGACACTTGATATGTAGTAGGAATATTCCTTTCTCCGAGTATAGGTCAGCTGAAAACTGATTTTACGAAACGTTACCCCCAAAAAAGAGTTGCGGGGGTATGAACGGAGATTAGCTAGTATATATCATCATCAACATCAACCGATAGACGTCCACTGCTGGACATAGGCCTCCCTCAAATACCCAATTCAGGTAGAAATTAATATGGAGGGTTTTGGGTCATTTATCATCACGCTGGCCCAATGCGGGTTGGTGGGAGCCATTGCCTCGTTTGTTGATTAGCAGGGTGCACCATGAGTAGATAAGTTTGGCTTTGGTCCCGTGAGTTGTGCCTTTACACCCCTATTACCTTAAGTATGCAAAAGTAAGATGGGAAATACATAAAATGACTACGCCTTTTTTTGCTTTAAAGGCAGATAAAGACTAGTGAGTACTGCTTCCTGGGTAGAAGAATAAGCCGAGGCCTTTACGCTCTCGCAGCTCTGAATTTATCATTGCAGCAACATCCGTCGAAATCCATAAAGCCTCACGACAAAAGGATCGGCATACGCTATCATATGCAGCGCTAGAAGCAAATTTTTAGTATAACTTTTGAATCATACGAAAAGCAGATTATGAGCGAAGTTTTTTGTCACTTAAATCCGAGTAAATTAAAAACTACCTTTCATACTTCATAATAGGTAATCTCTTGTTAGAGACAACGACTTAGAGCTGATGCACCAAACAAATAAGTAAGCCTCACGCTCCGACTGTCCTCATATAAAGTCTTGAGTAAGTATACCAGTAGGGACCAGTATCGTGAATTTTTTTTACCTCATGCAGCTTGAACTTAGTATCAAATAATAGCTTATTATACTAAAAAAACATAATTCAATATAGAGACATTAAGTATGATAATCCATGTGAAGAGTGTCTATAGACAAACAAGTTGTACCAGCTAGAGTTCATGTTATTACTTAGTTACTTTAGTTTAGTTTACATTTAGTACTCTTAAGTATAATGCTATATTATTTAGTCCTATGGTAAAACAATAACCTCATACAAAATACCATCATTATTCAGTCAATAGACAATCCTTTTGATTGAATAGAAACTATGATCACTAGGAAGTAAATCATCGATTAATATCCGGTAGAATGTTAAGAAATGTATTAAACTTAGAACAATGTTCAAGTTAACAAGGGAATTAGTGTACGCTACAGAATGTTGTGTGTAAGATTTATCCGCTCATGGCGTAGACGGTCCGTAGCAACGACCAGCGCGACCGGAACTTATTGCCCGTAGAGCTACGACACGTAGAACCTCTACGGAAGCTCTACAAGCAATACGATCTAACTACTGGGGAAAGTCTATCGATATGCTAACGTTAATACTGCAACCGCATTGCTCTCGTTCCATTGACGTGTAATGTTAAAGCTCTAGGAATTTCACTAGCTTCGACGCCCTTTAAACCGGAAAACAGCAACATTTTCATATTTTTTTTTACATTCGAATCCAAATAAAGCTATAGTAACCATTCGTCTTTATTAGTGATCAATAGATAACAAATACCTTCATAGTACAGCATCTAAACGCTTTGTGTATAACAGAAGTCTCTGGTTCGATTCTTCATATTATAAATTGGTTATCACAACATTTTCGCCATGATAAACCTGCTCATATTTTTTTTAGACGAGACGAGGGGTAGGTTCAGCTACAGCACTCTCCAAGTACAACACAATAAAGTTTACACTACTGTTTGTCGACACCAAAAAAAGATGTGGTAGTAGGTACTATAATAACTCTGACTTCTATAAACCCTAGTGCCACAGCTAGGTAGTTACCTACCTAGATGGTCGCGGGCAATAGAGACCTACCACTAGCAAGTGTTTACTTACTACATAAAAACCAACTTATCCCCGCTAAGACGAAGTTTCGAATTTGCCGATGAACTTGCCGCAGCCAGCGCTGAAAGAAACTGGACCGGCAGAGCGCAAAAACGAACCCCAGCAAGAAGTTGCGGGCGTACACCGGAAATCTGGTGCCGAGTTGCCAGGACCGCTTCTTGTATCACGCGTTACATAAATTCCTCTTGATACTATAAATTTCTAAGCTAATAAATCTTCTACTTACAGCCATCCGCCTGCTGAGGTTCATGTTTGTACAGTTGCTCATAAATTCTTAAACTTGGTGAGTCTCACTGTAGTATAACGTCTTCGATGAATCAATATCATCATAATTAGCGGATGGAGTCTACTGCTGGAGGTACTAACATTTTACTAGCGACAGATATTTCTGTCCAGAGACCGTCTAAATAGGTATCACCGCAGCGCCGATTTCAGCCGTCAAACAGCAGTGTGCAAATTTTACTTTCTTCCAGTCAGAAGGAGGCTGCAGCTAGTGAAATTACGATTACAATGTGGTGCTGTGTATACCATCACATTCATCATTTAACATTAGCTGAATATTTCACCCATAATATTACTTGGTTGTATAAAAAAAATACCTGTCTATAAGAGATCTATCATCATCATCATTATCATTATTATCAGCCTATTGACGTCCACTGCTGGACATAGGCTATCAAGAGATAAGAGATCGATACTGATCGGTAATGGCACTGCGTGAATATAATAGTTTCCAGCTGCCTTCACCAGACCATCGGTCCATCTAGACAGGAGCTATGCAGCACTACATCTTTTTTTTATTCTATGAAGCGACGACATGCATGGAGCATTCAGCTGATGGTAAGTAATACGCATGCCTATAAAAACGTGGCGCTAAATAGGATCATAAACACTGGACTGCATTGTGCTCGTCACTTTTAGACATAAGCTTTTAAGCCTTGTTATTCCACTAAATACACTAGCTACAACATCCTTCAATCCAGAAAACATTAATATTGATACATTAGTACCTACATAGGCAACAAATACCTGTCATCAGTCATATCTAATAGCTCGTGGTCGCCATTCGAAGACCTAGCTTCCCCATCGGCTATCAGTCCATCGAGCATTGACGTTTAAGTCTAGCAATCTGGATGTCGATGAACTTAGGTCTTCTACGGAACTCCTCGTTCAGAATACTAATAAAGTTTAATTCAAACGCACACCATACGGAATGTATTGTAACTAGCAGTGTCATTTACCATCAGGTAAACTAGTGATATAACTTTTCACTGCGTTGTGGTATGGAGACAAAATGTGGCGGCCATTTTCGAGGGAGAATCGCTTGAATAAGTTTTGCGGGTAGTCGTTAATTCGGAGGCTTTCACGGCGCTGCCGCCGGCTGCGGCGCGCGTGCTGGCTCCATATTGAAATTCGTCAATATCGAGCTCCGATATTTCTGCAAGCTTTATTACTATATATTTTCCTCAAGCTTCTGTCATCTGCCATCTCTGTCTCTCCATCGACAGAAGGAACATATTCTATGAAGGATTATTGTTGCCGGAGACCATCCAGTTACCAGCACAGCTCCAATTTTCGATGACAAACATTACTCTATTCCCATTCCAACGGAATTGTAGTTAGTAAAATTACTAAAGATTACCCTAGTAATTTCTCCTTAGAGAATTAACATCTTATACCTTAAGATGAACACAATGTGGTGCTGTATAACCTAACCAGCGCCATCAGATGAAAGCCCCCCTCCTGTCGTCACATCATCGAATAAAAACTTTAACAGACGAGACGATTGAAACATTTATTCAAGTAAGAGATATGTTCGCTTTTATTTATATATATAAAAGCGGCGAGACGATCCGGACGTTCACCTGATGGTAAGTGACACACCTGCCCATAACAAAGTGGTGCTAGTTAAGATGGTATACACAACACCACATTGCGCTCGTCGTTAAAAAACATAAGATGTTGAGTCATATTACCACTATAATTTCCCTAGCTACACCACCTTTGAAACCGGAACACAGTAGTAACCGGAAGTAGGCATTGCGATGGTACCTACCTAGACGGTTTCCGGCAACAGAAACCTGTCTAGTGTAGGTAGACTAACCTGGTGTTAGGATAATATAACACTACTGTCACTAATTCTTTGTTGGTGGGAGACATGATGTTATGTATAGTATCCTGTTTGTCGGCAGGAAGTATGGTCATCGACCCTTGTTAACAAATTAATAGGTCAATGACATTTCTTATTAGCAGGGAGGAACACGTTGTGATGCAGTGTAAGCATCCTAACTGATGAGCCATCGTTACGTCTTATAGTTATACTAACACTATCGATTCCTTTTTGCGGATGCTACGGCCGGTAGTGGGCTGGTGGTATTTGAACTTCCGGCCTTCGACCCTCGAAGCGTGCGTTAAGTTAGTGCTTAAGCTGTACTGCCGTCTCCTCCAACTTGGGTCAAGCTCGAACGCCGCGGCTCCGGTTGGCAGTTCGAGTGATAAACGGCGTTTCATTAGCGGCCAACAGCGCTCGCCCACCTTCAGAGCTGAAGATATATTTTCAGCTGCGACTAATTTTTTTTTAATTTCCCCTCACAAACTTCACAAATAAATCATCTAATGGAATTTAGTTAATTTCCTTATATTATCCTTTTATTGCGCTTACATTTTGGATATAGATCATTTCGCTGGCGGTAGATCTCTATTGCCGGAGACCGTCTAGGTATCACCGCAGCGCCTATTACTGCCGACAAATAGTAATATGCAAATATTACTGTGTTCAGGTTTAAAGGGCGCTGTAGCTACTGAAATTACTGAGATAATGAGGCTTAACATCATATGTTTCAGGCGACGAGCGCAATGTGGTGCAGTATCATCTTAACCGGTGAAAAATTTATTATGAACAAGTGTATCATTTACCGTCAGATGATATTCCTTAGCCTCGTCGCTTAAAAAAATAAAAAATCGTTAATTTCTCTCAAAGTATTCACAAAAAGATGTCTATAACTTTTAAGTAATTATCGATGAAGTATTAAGTACAAAAAATATTTCTTTGTACAAATCAACAAACGATCATTTAATTTCTTAGTTTTATCAACAAACGAAC
Organism: Troides aeacus; assembly: GCA_033220335.2. Taxonomy (NCBI): domain Eukaryota; kingdom Metazoa; phylum Arthropoda; class Insecta; order Lepidoptera; family Papilionidae; genus Troides; species Troides aeacus. The sequence goes on from CM067280.1 coordinate 11,001,477, forward strand.
CAAAACTAATAAACCTCAGCACAGAGGAACCGATTTACAGACATCAATAGTCACCAACTTCAGTGCCTATAATAGTACGTGTTTAAATACCATCAGTGGCATTCGCCAACTAATACGTGTGGTGGTAAATAATCAATAATAAAATAGTATAAAAGCAACGGAAAGAAAAACTCCCGACTACTTGGTTAATGATGATCAATAAAGATCTAAAGAATAAAATTGACAGAAGCTTTGACACAAAATAGAGATAGATTTAGAAGAATGACCAGAAAAAGAAGTATAAAAGCAAGGGGTGTGACATAACGTATCTTTGCGAAAGCATTTCCCCTATGTAAAACAAAAAAAGGGGGTGCATGTGTCAATAGGTACGTTATCTGTCGGACGAGCGATGATGAAGGTGAAGTGATGCGATGATCATCACTTATACATACTGTGACATATTTTTTTTTATTTCACCTGCTTGTGATCAGGGCATTTATTTTAGTACAGTATTTATCATTAGTATAATTTATTTCGGGGGTAAGGAGAGAATGGAAAATAATATCTATCCGGCCCAACAGTTAGCCTCACCAGCCCGCGGTGCCCCCTGCTGGGTGACAGACGAGACATTAGCGACCGAGCGATGGCGGTATAACCATACAGCATTCCCGGCAACTGGCTGGATGAGACTTTAGCAGCCTTGAAGCGTAAGTAACCTCTGAAAGGCCTGGTGCAAGTAATAGGTTTCCTGCACTATATTCCCTAGTATTCAGCATGGAAAAGTCTAATAATGACAATGCCCCCAATGCCAAGCGTCTCTTAAGAGACAGAAAGGACTGCACCACGCTGATCTCCAACCTTCACTAGTCGGAGAGGCACTTTAAGAATAAGAAGAAGACAACTTATATCCAAGTCTATCATCCTGTAAATACTCAAAAACAATATACACAACTTACTACCGATGTTGTTGTCCCAATTTCCTCCCCCAAGACGTAACCCCGATATTTTCCTGAACTTCATAATCACGGCCACAAATCGTCGGGAAATGGAGCGGATGCTCTATGAATTTGTTTACAGCTCAGCTCTTCAGTCGCGAATTGATTCGGTTGTTTTTCATCCATCAATTTGTAATTAGTTGTCGGGGTCGAGGGCGGAGAGGGTAGGTAGTAGGGGCTGAAGTTGGAGGCTGCGATAGGCTATTGCGTCCATCGGGGCGGTAAAGTTCATTTTGTATTTAGGCCAATTTCATTGTTAACTTTTGTTTATTATGAACTCCCAAGTTTTTTTCATCCCTCATCGTTGGTTCCACTTTTTTAAGGTTTATTGCTTTGTTGTTTGACTGTTGTTACTTAAGTTTTTAACATTAATATACTTCTTCACTTATCGTGCCATTAAAATGATGGATTTAGTGCATACTTAAGTAATCTTGTGGCTCTTTATTCGAACGCCTCATACATATGAAGAATTCCATTATATAAAGTCTAATTACAATACTAGCCTCACAATATTTTATATAAAACCATTAAATAGATAACGGAACCAATATATCAATGAATAGTAAATAAGAAAAGTAAGGACTTGATCATCGTCATCATCAGCCGATAGACGTCCACTGCTGGGCATAGGCCCAAAAATCTTCACATCGATGGATTTCTTGTTCGCTTCCAATGGTTTCCCGCGACTGTCACCAGATCACCGGTCCACCTCACTCTCGCTGCTTCTTACCTCAACGAAATACTAAATATAAATCCGAAAGGATTTTCAAATATAAACACGCGAAGGAAAGTTAGTTTCCATTTTTTTAATTTAAGACAAACAAGAAAAGGATTCTTTTAAAACATTACAAGAGCAAGTCTTTGACGGAGAAATTGTAGAAAAAAAAATGGAAAAGAACCCGGAACTTTACTTTTCCAAGTTCCGAGTCCGCGAGCAGAACAGCGCCGCGTGATGGAGTAATTGAGTTGACAGTTAAAGTTGAGGAGAGCGCGGCCGCCGGATATCAGCGCCCCCCACGACATTCAGTAACCCCTAACTTACCCCAACAATCCGGATGTAAAGCAAAATTGAAATACTTTTAATTGTCACATTTTATTGTGCTGCTCATTGAATTTCTTTCTACACTACATCATATTATACTGCTCGCTTCGAGAAGTCTCATCACTTTAGTTATTCCACTAACTACAACGCCGTTCAAACCGGAACACGGTAATTCGCTTACTGTTCTAGACAGGAGATCGTATAGTTAAGTACCACCGCATCTCCTATTCCTGCCGCCAAACCATATTATGCAAATATTAGTATGTTCCAGCTTGGAGGGTGCTGCAGCTAGTGTAATTACGACGAGCGGGATGTGGTGCAATATAAATAGCGCTTCCGAAGGAAAAAGTGATGGTGAATATCCGGGAATGAAGTGGTATATCTAAGGAATTGTTCCGCCGGAGCAGAGACAGAGGACTGTACCACGCTGACCACCAACCTTCACCTGCTGAAGAAGTACTTTAAGAAGTAGCACCACATTGTTATTGGCAAGCGTGTCACTTACCATCACCAGAACGTCTTTCTCGTCAAGTTTCGTTGAACAATAATCATCGTCTTAAATGTGATTAGCAGCATAAGTGTACTATTTATTAAATTATAGTGTACTAACAGAGCTGATGGAGGTGCTGCAGGTGGCACTAAGTCAACGCCTTATCAGGTTGTCGTGTGCAAACATTATTAGTTCGTACCGCTTTGAAGGGCGCTGCAGCGAGATAACTTAGCTAACGAGACGTCCCCGAATCCTGTGTGTCCTCATCGGCAACATTCACGCAGCTTGACTTTAAGTAAGGAACCCACGAGTTTTTTTAGATGCCTCCAGACTTAGTATACTTCAAGTTTTTGCCGGAAGGAAAGTCATAAAACATACACATAACTTCAGCTTCTACATCCTCCTCCATCGACATATACAACTGAATAGAAACTGCAAAAGGCTAAGGCTAGCAAAACGCAAAAAAAAGTTTTTTAACAACATCGCTTGCTCCGGATATCCGGTCGCGAGTTGGCGAGAGTTCTTTTATCGTGTTTTCTATACATTTGGTTAACTAATAAATCTTGTCTCGTGTATCTCTGTCAGACATCTGATGGTTTAGGAGCTGACCAATCAGAACGTAGCACTGCTACAGCGAACCAAGAGACTCTTATAGAAACTTTTTCGAACTATTAACAATTCTGTTTGGATACAGGAAACCTTTTTAATTCAATCCGCAGTTAATATATCTTCTGGTCACCCGAAAGGCGTTAGTTCGATTTCAGGGCTTGATGAACAGTGGAACTTGTATCTAAAGTCCTTTTGAATACTTCAGAATAACTACTACTGCTATATTGTAGATATTCCTCCATAGCATCTTAACTGTATTCAATGTATTATCATACGAGGGTTATCTCACGGCGCCGTGTTGTCAGCCCCTCAAATATAGCTGGGTGCGCTCCATGTATGCCAACCAGCTTTTTATACATTTCCTTTATAAACCTATTTAAATAATGACTCAAATCACTCAAAAGGCACGCTATTGAAAAAAAAATTGCTAAGTATATATACATAAGTATAGATAAGCACAGTCATTTCGAGTACAGTAACCATAACTTATAAGAAAGCTGTGGTTTCCGCTTCGCTTTATGTCTACACGGCGCCGTGTAATCGGCCCTTCATACTGTCATTGTATAACGTGAAATTTATTTCAAACGTTAGCCCGCTGTTAATTAAAACTAGTTTGCAACTTTATAGTATAAAGAGAAATATTTTATTTTTACCTTTATCCTTTCGGTGTAATGTAGAACAAGGCTGTACGGGTTCCATTGTAGTCGACTGGTAACGCCGCCGTTTGAATTCAAAGCGAAATGCTTTTCAAAATTCGAGAGTAACGACGCCTTTGGCAGCTGCTGTCAATCAGTGAGCTTTTGTGGCGAACTCTCCTTTGCTCGCTCTGCTGGATGGAGCTCCAGTTGCGAGGAGTCTGTCATTCTGTTAATTAAATTTTTCAAAGGACAACGGCGACCTACATCATCGGAGCTAGTCATTTAGGTCTTTGTCCGTAGCCTAATTTCGGGTTGAAAAAGTTAACGAAAGGTGGAAGCTTAAAGCGTACAAGCGAATAAATTCACAGTTAGGACAATCTTCACTAGACATTCTGTCTTTGTCCTGGTAAGAGTTAGTTTCCGCTACCCTAGTAATATTACTAGCTATAACGCCCTTTAAATCCGTCAATAGTCTGGATAAGTTCCACCTTGGCGGCGGAACACAACACGAGAACCGCCGCAGGAAGTCGGGAGAGTTTTCTCTCCCGACTCCCATGGCATCTGGGTGACGGTTAGAGGAGATCCGTTGCCCACGTGACGATAAGGAGCCGAGAGGAAAGAGCGCTGTATTTTCTTAAATGCACCAGTGCCTCTCGACACATTGACTCAAGTACTTCCCAGGGAATGCTGGAGCCGCCCCGACAGTCTGGTACGACAAGAACTATATCTCCTCTTAGCTGTCATTCATCCCGGGCTGTGGCTAATGAGGGTTCCCACCTTCAAATCCCAAGATCCAAAAAACCCTTTTAGTCGCCTTCTACCACCATGGCTTACTTACCAAGGGATACCTTCCACCATTAAATCTGAACATTATACAAAACTCTACTCATACAAGTCGGGTTGTATTTTTCATTCACAACAAAGGGGTGTGCGTGAATACATTTTGAGGTAATTAAAATACATAATTATATGAGGAGAGTCCTGGGGTCGTCGTGGAGTGGAGTGGTTTGAAGGGCGCCGCTCCTTTCATACCCGCCGCGGTATACACCGATTGAGAGTTAAGCCGGCGTGCAGGGGGGCCACAATTGCCTCCAATTTCATGCAACGCTGGCCGCGTTACACACCGACGCGTATTTTTTTATTGCTTCAACCGTGTAGCTCAGTAGCTGTTTGCTTCCCATCTAAAGATCCCGGGTTCGATTCCAGACAGAGTTCTGTGTTGTTTAACTGGTTTTAGAGTTTTTACGAAACCTTTCGCTGGAAAGGTTAGGCTTAGGGTAAGCTTTTACACTACACAACAGCATTGAGGATTTATTAGTATAAATAAGAGATCACCTAGGCTCTTGAAGTTTGGAATACTCAACCTCAAGTCTACCTCACCTGAACGCAGTGTATCCTGCTGAATAACAGACGAGGCTCTGACCACTCACCAACCCGCACTGGGCCAGCGTGGTAGGTTAAGACCCTATAGTGGTCTATGTCCAACAGTGGATCTTTATCGGCTAATAATGATGATGGTGATGATGAACGGATTTAACGAAATGTGATCCCCTAGAAGGTTTTTAGAGGTGTTACGGCTAACGAGGATCAGCTAGTATCCAGCTAGTTATCCAGCAGGGTGCGCCGCGTGTTGGTGAGGTTGACTTAGTCGCCGTAAGATGTCGAGCGGAAATTCTTATACACCAAATTTTTAGTCTAGTGATAAGTCAATGAATCTTCTAGACATCTCCTATATCAGCCCTGTATATCGGGCTATTAAGAATATGACTACGCTATTCCCTGCCTTTCGTACAAGGCAACTAAAAGAGTCCTTGGGTTTGTGAGCGTTAAGGGTGGGGGGGGCTCTTAGAGCTCAATAAGCGAGCCTTAGGAGTACGGATAATGCATGGTGGTGTTATATATGCCGTAGCACAGCGTGGGTGCTGAGGGGTTTGCCCTTCCGTGGGAGGTTATAGCAGGAGTGCAGGGAGACACCGGTGCGATCCATAGGAGATACCGGAGCTACTTCTAAGACACTGAGGGAGACCACCGAGTGGCTTTAAGTGGGTAGAAGCCTCACATAAACTGGTCTTGCCCAAGAAGCAGGGTATCTTTTAAGATTCCCTCGCGATAAAAAAAAGATATATCCTATATGCATAATATATACATTCCTCCTTTAAATACATACATTAATTTTTTAGCTATTATTGAACTATATTGTTTTGTATGTCATTATCAGCAGATACCGCTGGGCACCAGGGGCTGTCGTATATAGGGGTTCATATGGGGGATTTGGTTTATTTCTCACTACGCTGGCTCAATGCGGGTTGGCAGGAGTCAGAGCCTCGTTTGTTGATTAGCAGGCTGCACCAGGAACAGGTGAGGTTGGCTTGGGTCACTATACTAAGGTATGTATGTGTTACGAATTTACATTGCAACATTACGGTGTAACATTAAAACGGGAGCTGACGAAAGTATTCAAAACTTTTGCTGAGGCAATTTGAAAGTTTTAGGGGTCCGTTTTAAATGTCAGAGAGTCGAAAACCAAATTAGACATTTAGCACCACGTGATACTAAGGTCAAGCATTAGCCTGTTGTATATAAAAAAATCGTAATTTCTACCGATTTTCATTACTATATAATTCTTTATACTACCTATACAAAGAGGTAGTAGGTCTCTGTTGTCGAAGACCATATAGTGAAATACCACCGCAGCGCCTATTGCAGCCAACAAACAGAACTACGCAGACATTACCCTGTTCCGGTTTGAATTGCTCTATAGCTACTGCAACTACTGTCTAACGAGAGACAACTTATTATGTGTAATTATAACAGAATCCATTACTTGGATAAGAATACCTCTCTCTCATATAAGAAATCTATTACCGCTACATCTTTATAAGCTCCTCATTGATCTTCAGTTTCCTTCTCCGTCAATAATTCTAGATTAAGTACAAACTTTTGAAACATAAATCCACCTCCGTCCAGGTTTCGATTTAGGTCGAACCGTTATACCGAAATTTCAATTAAACTATGTTCACGTAACCTTTTGATGGATACATTACCCGTCAAACTGCAAACCCGACTAATCAATCAAGCCAGATATTGGTTTATTAAATTTGTCACCGCACCGACCTGTCAGATGCGAGGATAACTTGACTTATTGCTGCGATATGTACCTTAACATGTACAAGATGATTGACCGGCCGGAGATCACACGGCTAAACTTGTAACAATCAAGTTTAACATTGTTAATTACGTTTGTGACGACACAAACGAAATGAAGAACTGCGATGTTGAAGATGACGGTGATGAAAGCAAAAAGGTAGGAATGTAGACATATGATGGGAACAATGCTGAGAATAATAAATAAGTTTATAATCCTAGATATCATTAAATCCAGTAATATCATCAATTATTTGCGGTAGATATAAGAGATAAGGCTTTTCCTTTTTTTGCTGGAAAATTTTATCCAGGATTTCTGTTCACTACATCTGAATCTGTTAGCTCAGCTATCTGAAGCTTAATACGTATTTGTTACGAATGAGGGGTGTAAGGGGTCTAGCACAACAACTCACGGGGCCCAAGCCAACCTTACCTGGCTTTGGCTTCCACTCACCGGCATTAGGCCAGCGAGATAGGAAGTGGTTCAAATCCATATGAATCCCTACAAATGTAGGTCGTGGAACACTGCTAGGTACGAGTAGCGTAAGACCAATCGATGTGCAGATCTATAGAGGAGGTCTATATCCAGCAGTGAACGTCTATCGGCTGATGATGATGAACATCAGGTAAGTTGGTCTGTTAAATGTTTGGAATTTAGTTCAATCGTTAACAAATAAACAGTTTTGTCCTAACATACGAATACAATTTCATATTTAGCTTGATAACATAAAAACTTTCTTGAAGAACTTTATATGCATGTATAAATGGTTTATCTATATACATAAATATATATATTGTTAGCATTGCCAGTATAGTTTAAGTCAGTTGTTATCAGCTACTACATCTCTTCGAACCGAAGGTTGGGTGGTAGAGAATCCCAACAGGCATTAAGCACAGCATTCACTAATTATACTCACTGTTTTTGACTAAGATAGGTTAAGGCAAACAATAAAAGTAATTCCGGTCATAAAGCAGTGAAAGTGCCAGGTCTGCAAAAGCGCAACACTTTACTAAATATATACAATGAGTGCGCATGGATGTCGACAAATTTACTGCAACAGTTCTATAGCTTGCATAGCTTGAAAACAGGATAGTTGCAACCAAGCACAGGGGAGTAATCACACATATAGGAATTCTAATAGGTACTCTAATATTGATGCTGGATAGAAGTGAGGGGCAATCACTTTTATTGTTAATTAATTTAATAAGAATATTAATTCTAAAATATCTCTACGACTATCTAAAGATGTATACTATATTTACTGCGGTCTCCTCCAGAAGGGTGAAGGCCTTAGTAATCAGTGTTTTGTCTATGGGGGCTTGTGCACTCTGCCTGGACCCTTCGTAACTGTTGTTGACTTTAATATTCAATGTTTAAATTACGATTTCCTCATGCTTTCGTTTTTTTTATATTTGTGTAATTGTCTATCAATAAGCAGATAGATGATATCTGCTTATTGAAGCTTTCCATGAAATATATTAAAGAAGAAATTAGATCCGTAGCGCACATTCGGAGCTATGAGAGCACACAAAAGAAAGTTGTTTGCGTCACCGATAGCTGGAGTACGTTCGGGGAAAGTTTTGATTGCTTATTCATCCGAGAGTCATGTGCCGGCGCAACTCCGCGCAAACTGGAATCTCACAACTTCCCGATGTTTATTTATGGACCCGTGAATTAGAGCTCTTGTGCGAGCGGAACGAGATGAAGCGAATCGATTTTATAACCAAATGATATGAATTCTAATGTGACCGAAATCTACAAGCGTATGCGCCTGTATGAAGAAGACGAAGCATTCAATAGCAGGTGTCAATGTCTACTGCATCAAACGATGTAATTTCTAAAGTCTATTTAACAATACTTCAATTTCTTGATGAAGGAATGCAAGAAGCTAGGATTTCATTTATGGGTGAAGGATTCTCCATCATTTAACAATAACACTTGTTAAGATGTATAAACAGTATCTTAATGAGCTCGTTGCCTTAATAATTTGACCAGTTACTGCGACTACGACATAGGAACACTAATCATTTCTTTTACCATCTCTTGCAGTGTCTACCAGGACTAAGTTTTCCGATTTTTTTCGCCTCTAATACGTGCCTTGCAAGTCACAAGATCCTCTTTAAAAACGTCCGAAAATTACAACTTTTATAAAAAAAGGTTGAAAATAAACTGTTTAGCGGTGGAAATTAATGTTGCAGCGACTTCTACATCTATGATTACTTCTCTACTTGTTTAAGTTAGCACTGCAACTAAATTATATTTACTTATAAGGAAAAGAATTCTATTGCAGATATCATTGTCCAATGTTTGATTAAGTTGTAGCAAATTGAAACGAATGGAGCAAGTCACCAGCAGCGCCGTAACGACGCCTGATCCACAATTACTCTCACCTTTTATTTCAATTCAAATTTTGAAATTACGTTTTGCCAAATTTTATTGAAAAACTTAAGCAATATCATACTGTATACATACAGATTTTCTTTTCAGTTAACATTTTAATATTTTCTTTACTAGGTACTAGAGCCTTCTTACTGGAGAACGTCTGGGTATTTTAGAATGGTACTATCTCTTATTGAATTTTATGGTACGTAAGAATTACAGTTGTAAACATAAAAGCAACAAGGGTAAGGTAGTCTCATGTATATATTCTAACTTACGAACATTCATTACTTCTTCAATTAAAGGCCTTTTTGTATGTTGATCGATTACGATTACAAATTGAAGTAAATGTATGTGGAAAAGAACTATTAGTTATATTATATTTATTAACCGCAGCTTGTCTTCTGCTATTAACATACTTTAAAAAGTATTAATCTTATATTACGTTAGTTAATTGAGTTACTTGATTATTAATTAATTTTTGTATTGTTCGCAGTCTTGTTCAGCCGTATGTCAGAGTTTGGAACATAAAGCTGTAAAGCTTCTCTGATGCCGCATTTATTTTATTGACTCACCAACTTTATTACGAAAATTATACCTTTGGCTGGATATTAGCGTAAACCATACACAGAGTATTTTCAAATAAAATTAAAACGATTACATATCTTGTTTAAATGATAAAAAAAAACCTGAAAATTTTATACGACTGTAGTAAGCAACGCCATTACTTCTCAAACAATATTTTTAATGTTATTATTTTGAACCAGATGGCGTTGTACTAAATTTACATTACACATTGTTTTTTGTACTCGTGCTTTTTACATAAATAATGTGATATATACGTATATATACATATATACGATGTCGACATATGAGAGTTAAATTATTGTAGAGGAAAACACTTTACAATCCAATACCTGTCTCACTTAATACCATATGTAACTGACTTCAAACGTTAGCCTGTTTTTCATAAAAAAGGTGTATTAATTTAGGAAAAATATACAGGAAAAATGTATATTTCTATATCAATAACAATATTACATATTTAATTTCGTGCTGGAAAAATGTCTCATAGTTATTTCCAATAAACTCCAATATCGCCTCTGAAAAATTTTGATTTGTTTTTCACGGACAGGCGCTTCTCTTCCTGTCTATAAATTACACTAATTTTATTTCTCGGACATTCCACTTCAGAAATGTAAATTATTATTCTACTGAAAATCTTATTTGTTTCATATATTGTTAATAATATTGCTTCGTTACATTTTATTACGATGAAATGTACATCATCATAACTGCGACGCCGCTGCGAACCCGCTGTAAGATAGCGTGGTGGAAAATAGTCTAAATCCCCCATATGAACTCTTACAAATTAAGGTCGCGGAAAGCCACTAGATGCGGGTAGTGCTGAACCGATCGGTCTGAAAAACTTTGGACGAGGCCTGTATCTGCTGATGATGATGATTTTATTTACTATAGTACGTTCGTCTCATTTCGCTACGATGAAAAGTTTAAAGCTTGTACCGGGGATTAATAATATAATGAACAGTTTTACTCGTTAAGGCTTCTTCGCGGACATTCCTAACTCAATCTAACTCCACTTCCCGCTCCATGCAATCCACTGGTAAAGTGCGAAACCATAAAAAGAGTTCACAAACAACGCTACTTAGTCGCGGAGAGGATATCGTACTAGTATTAGACTTGAATTACACTTCAGAATTAGGATTAGTTTATGAGATTACTAGTTCTATAGCCAATAAGGGTTCCCTATGTAGTAAAATAATATCATCTGAAATCTAATAATTAAGTTTTAATCATGGAACAGGAGTATATTTGTGAGTAGCAATTGTATCTCTGAATCATCAAGAATCAAGCTCAATCTTGATTTCTAATTTCTTTATTGGAAGAACTTTCTGCTGCTTAAAAACAGAAAGTACATTTAGAAAGCAAAAAATATTTTGTATCTAACCGGTTAAGGATAGCGTTGAGTTTGCTGGTCCAATTTTAGGATCATGTGTATAAGGATATGGATGGGATTTTATCAATAATTGTTATCTACTATCACCATATTTTAAATCTGCCATGGGCGCATTAGCTTCTCCATTTTCGCTCCACTCCATTATGAAAAAGATATAACTATACCATTTTTCCGTCGATTAAAAAGAAGATTTTCATGAAGTCTGCATTGTGCCATCATCATGATCATCATCGTCAGTCGATAGATATCCACTGTTCGACATAGGTCTCCCTCAAAAATCCCTACTTTGATCAGGCCTGCGCCGCATGCATTCGCGACCTTACGGTCAGCATGGCTACTAATACCGTCAGGCGCGAAGGTCCGGTGTTTATAGGGGTTTATAAGGGAGGATTTGGATCATTTTTTACCATGTGGGCCAATGTGCATTGGTGGGAGACAGAGCCTCGTTTGTTAATTTGCAGTGAGCACCACGAGCAGGTGAGGTTGGCTTGAGTCCCGCGAGTTGTTGTGCGGAACCTCTTATACACAATTGTTATCATAACCCCAAATTTTTTTATTACCGACAAATGATGGAACTTGTAGCCTTTTCTTACGATACATGGGATTACTTCAGAGGTCACGAAGCAACCGCCAATTTAATCAACTCGTTGTTTACAAGTCACAAGCGCGAGCGAGTATTCAAAACTCAACAATATGTACATAGCGAACAATAAATACAAAGTGAACAATTTATATGAGAACAATGAGGAAGACAAGGTGAATGCCGGAAACGAGGAGAAAGAAAGGGGGTGGGTGGAGAAGGACGGAGAAAAAATAAAGCTATCAAATGAAAAAGCATCAATCTAACTGTAATATGGCAAAGAATTCAATGATATATTTATCTTAACGCATCTATAGAATCTTTTATCTTTCTTTTATCTCTTTCTAAAGATTTTCTCCTATCTTTACAGTTCTTCAGTCTTCTATAGTTTAAGAGAAACATTTCGTTTATTTGTAGGTAAAGAAGTATCTTTTTTAATCAGAATCAAATGTAATTCTCTGAAATCTTGTTGGTTGAACCAGATCCGGCCTTTCTTTGGACGTACTCCAAGAACTGTTCGCTACCTGAACTTAAATGTATATAAAATCGACGTGTACTTTACTGATTGCGACTTGTATCGCTGCCGCTGTAAAGACTTGTCTCATTTCATCTGACGTCGCGTGTTGAATTATAAATAAAATGAATTTATCAGCAAATTTAGCATTTCTTCATTGGTTGCCTCTTCATCTGTTCATCTCCTCTATGTCACGTTCATAGTTATTCTGTCTCTACGGGAGATCTAACCTTTTATAGATTATTAAAAATTTCACAATTCGGTGTAAGGGATCCCGCATAACAACTCACGGGACTCAAGCGAACATCACTTGCTCATGGTGCACTCTGCTTATCAACAAACAAGGCTCTGGCTCCCACCCCGCATTGAGCTAGAGTGGTGGGAAATAGCTCACATCTCCTATATGAACTCTTATAAAAGACGGCTTCTAGTGCTCAGCGATGCGGGCAGCGCAGATTCGATTGATCATTGAGAGAGGCCTATGTCCAACATTGGACGTCTATCCATTAATGATGATGATGATGACTGTCTATACATTATAAAAAAATATCAAAATATTATCTGTAGTATTATTATGTAGTTGATACTTACAAGCAGACAAAAGTGATATAATACTTAATTAAATCTTTCTAAAAACTGAAACATGATGAAGCTATACCAAAAAAAAAAAACTATTTAAATGCAACCGGCACCGACTAAATGGAATACAATTGAGAAAGTACGAAACTGCAAGCTGTACGCCCGAGGACAGTCGACTGAAACTTCGGGAATTTCCACCACCGTAATGACAGTTGGGAGTTCGAGTTTAAATAAACAGTATTCCTGTTACAGACCTGACAGAATATCGCTTTAAATTACTTACCTTCAGTTTTTTTCTTTCATTATTATATTATAAAGAATCCAAAAGAGTGAGGTGGGTCAGGATCTTTACTAGCTTTACATTTTAGCATTAGATTTTTTTTTACTTAACTTATCTATACGCGCATTGTCAATGTGTGCGTGCGAAGGTACTGTATGCAAAAACAGAAATAAAAAAAATCCCTTTTCTTATTAATTTATTAAAAGTCAATGATTACATCAAAATAAAACAAATTAATATATCAGCAGAGTAGTTAATACAGTAATAATAGTAAGTAGTATATATAAGGCGCAGTCGAGCTTCTCGCGTACATTCAAGTGCAAGACATTTAATTAGAGTGGTGGTAGATCCAGACATTGAATAAGTGCATATTTAAAAATAAAAAAAAATATCTATGAATTAAAAAAAAAATAGTACAAATAATGGACCGGTAATAGGCTTCCGTTACTCATTAGAACCTATAGCGCCTTTTTCGGAACCGTTCGGGGGGTCGCGGAGGAACTGAAATACTTTATCCCGCGACCCCACGAGCACGTGTATGAGAGTGGAATACCGTGTGTAGCTTTTTAGTCGGTTGGAGCCCGACACTACCACCGACGCCGGCCCAATTTGGCGACGGGGTGTGCATTTTCGTTAGCATTTTGTTACAACCGTTATAATTAAAAAAAAAAAAAACCCTTTTTCGGAATCAGTGAAAGGTAATTCATGTAACAAATTTACTGTATTTTTTCTATGTAATTAAATGACGTGACGAAGCGACACGAACACCTGATAATAAGTGATACAATAGCCCATAACAACGTAACGTTAGTTAGATATATATGCTGTAAATGCATAGATGGTATATGCTGCACCACATTGCGCTCGTCGCCTGAGACGTAAGGTGTTGAGTCTCTTAACATAGTAATTACACTAGCTATAGCGCCTTTCAAACTGGAACATAGTAATTTTTGCACACTATTATTTGGCGGTAGAAAAAGGCTCTGCGGTGGGATCTGTATAGACGAACTCCGGCAACAGAAACCTACCACTAGCAAGTAGCGTATTGATTCCTTACGTTTAGCAAAAGCGTCTATGATGATGATGATGATGATGTACTAGACGGACGCGATATGCATAGTTTATATACAATCATTGTTTGTTAACAGAATAATTATGCACTTTGTGTTAAAAATGTTAAATCTTCTAGTAGGGGTGTAAGAGGTCCCACACAACAACTCACGGGAACCAAGCCAAAGTGGCCTGCACGTGGTTCACTCTTAATCAACAAACGAGGCTCTAACTCCCACCAAACCGTATTGGGTCAGCGTGGTGGGAAATAGCCCGTCTCTATGAATCCCTTCCTGAACGATGTGGGAATCTTTGGAAGTGGCTTACGTCTAGCAGTGGAAGTCTATTGGCTGATGACGGCGCGGGGATCTTCGGGAGAAGCCTATGTCCAGCATTAGACGTCTATCGACTGACGATTTATTAATGATGAAGTCTTCTAAAACCAGGGTTATATAGAAGTATTAAGTATTATTACTCAAGGAACACCAGGTCCCACGGTATAACGAACATTATATTACTCGGGTTTATTATTAAGTTGTAAGGTAAAAATACCAAGACGCTCGTTAGTTGCAAACTTAATGGTTACAGTTGCAACACTTACGCAAATTACTTAATAGGTGGGTCCATACCAGATGCGGTGCAATTAAGTCCAAACGCCGCCTTGCGTAATATCTCCCCCCTTTGGGTGTCTTGGCCCCCATCCAAACAATTACACATGCCGTTTGTTTATACGTAATTTTGTAAATTAAATCTAGTACTGCACGCGCTAATGGTACGTACCAGAGTCCATAAACTGCTCCAGCAAATGTGCGACTGAAAATTAGCTTTATGACGAAGAGAGGAAATAATTTACCAACTGTAGCGATGTTACTAACGAAAATGTCAGAGTCGCCGTACTAATTTTCCTAAGCAGTTTTCGTTAAGAAAAATTTTAATTCCCGTACCCTTATTATAAAAAATAAAAAATACAAGCCGTGCTCGTAAGTGGGCTTCATAAATTGGACAAACTTTATAAAAATTTTTATGACTTAACTATTGTGTCATTAACTGTACTCGGCACTGGTGCCGTCATCGCAACACAAAATGGCCGCTTACGTAGTGAATCAATTTAAGAACTATACTCATATAGATTCATACTAACAATAAATATTATAAGTAATTACAATTAATAATTTAAAATAATGTATATTAATAATAAATTAACAAAATTTAATTAAATTAAATAATTATATTTATACTTACTAATAATTGATATAATTTTTGACAGTGAATTTATTAATAGAGCGAAAACGACTACAACAGATTGAATACATTAACAAGAGCTGTTCTTAGATCGGGATTAGTTTTGAACTGATTTTATCGTCTACTGTAATCATTATTGTGTATCATCATCATCAGTGTATTGACTTCCACAACTGGACACAGGCTTTCTATAATCATTATTGTGTATAAAAAGTTTTAAATGAAATCGGAAATATAACAGTCATAGTAAAGATTAAATGTATAATAGTAATTTAGGAAAGGTGAAAATATTCTGGTTATGTGATTTTCTCTAATACATTTATCAATGAAAAAAAAAACAATCAGTAAGATAAAAATGATTACCGCCATTAAAATAAGCAATAATTCTTTCTTCTTTTTAAATTATCTGTTTTCAAATATACAAATAAAAAGAAAAAAAAATACACTAACGATATCCTTTTCCTCGAATCGTGTACCTCATGTCTGAGTCGTGATGTTTCGCCATCTCCGGCTACTAGTAGCACATCGCAAACTATGGAGTTCAGTGCTTGCGGATCTGATCAGACAAACGCATTGGGTGGTGACCACATTTGGTGATGGCAACAGTTACTATACATCTATGCCTAAAATTCCTGGAAAACGTGCACCTGGTAGACAGCGGAAGTACTGGTTTGACGACATAAAGGAGTGGACCAGGTTGGAATACCATCAGTTTAAAAAAATAGCTGAGGATCGAATTGGTTTTCTCAATCTGATCGCCGCACTTCAGTTTGAAGAGGGCAACATACCTAATGATGATGATATACAAGACCACCAAGTTGGTTAGCTGATGGTAAGTAATACGCCTGCCCGTAACCAAGTAGCGTTCGTTAGAATGATATACACTGCATCATATTGTGCTCGCTGCTTTAGATATAAAGCGTTAAATATAGTTACGCCAGTAATTTAATTAGCTACAACATCCTACAAACCGGAAAACAGTAATGTTCGAACATTACTGTTCGGCGGCAGAAGAAGCAGCTGTTATGATATGCAGACGGTCTCCGGCAACAGAGACCTACCACCAGATTATCTATAACTAAATTGTTGAACATCTCAATATGTATTCTACATAAGTAGGTAATTGTTAAGTTGAATTTGTTCACTTAGTGCAGCGTAGGCAAGCACTCGTGACGTACATCCGGTGCGCGCAGCACTTCCGGAAATGAATCGGTATTCACATATGAACTCTTAATTTAGAACATTCACGTTTTGTGCTCGCGTAATAATCTCTTGTTGAGTATATTTACCTTTTTCAGCGGTAATTTGCTAATGTGAGGCCATGAAACGAGCTTTTTTCTATCACACTACAGTATACATTACCGTCTGCAGATTGAATTATATTCAAACTGAAAACCTTTCATATGTTTTAGATCCTCTTAAGTACATATTACATATCGACAGGAATGAGAGAATTGATGTATGCCTTACGATTCATAAGACACTAATATTGTAAAAAATAAGGATTTGTTGGGGAAATAAATAAAAAAATACAGTTGTATTAAGTAAAATCATGTACTAACAGACTTAATAGTAATAATATCATCCTTATCATCGTCAGTCGATAGACATCCACTGCTAGACATAGGCCTGCCCCAAAGATACCCACACATATAAGGGTTCATTTGCCCAATGCAGGTTGGTGGGACTTCATTGGACTCACGACTCGCCAATTCAATATCTAAATTAAGCTATTCGAAAAGTAGAGAAAGAAGATAAAAGGGTATTGAATGAAGAGGATAATGAAGGGTTGGATAGTAATGTGCAAGAAAAGGGAGATCGCAGTCGTATCGTCACTAAAAACTATGTGAAATTGAGATCTGACGGTAACGTAGACAAAAAAAAACCACTTTATTATTTACGTCACAGAGTATCAGCTTTATTATACGCATTCAAAGATAACGTAAGTGTACGAGCTCGGCAGTTTGTCTCGCGAAATAAGAGTTCTGTAAATATTATAAGCCAAGCATAAACTTAGATGTAGATAAGTACGTTGACTTATCAGAGTTAACTTGACGTTTATGTGACTCGTTCGTACACTGCACGATAGGGTTTAAATCTGAATAAGTTGGTAAGACGGGGGTAGAAAAAGTAATGTAGATGTTATATGCACAATATGATGTATGGAGATATACCGAACATGATTACGGTTTACGACTTCTAATATTTCGTAAATGTTATAAATTTCGCAAAATTATAATATTACAATGTAAATTGCGTTTATTACAGTATTACATACTATTAAATCGATGGTGATACCACCAGCTTGGGATACCTTTAACAATAAATTTAACTCGAACATTAAACACACCAATGTAAGACTTCAAGACACTGAGTATTCAGCGGAGATCGCACTGTGAATAAAAATGAAGAACCTGCAAGATTCCGTTATAACCATGATGGTGAAGACATCTGTCTCCTAAACCCTCATCTAATCATGGTTAGTGCTAAGCACTGGAAACGAGGAGTTAAAGATGGATAAAATACGCATAATCGGGTTTAATTATACTGTTAATATTGTTAGACTCGCTCTTCTCCGGAGTAATGACTCGCTAATCCAATATCTAAATTAAGCTATTAAAAAAGAAGAGGAGGAAGATGAAAGGATATTGAATGAGGAGGATAATGAAGGATTGGATAATAATGTGGGAGAAGAGGAAGAGAGGACTGAGCTACGTCAGCTATATAATACCTAAATCGGAGGTAAATCTAAGGCCGTTGAAGCCGCTTCTACTTCCAATAGGGTGGTGAGATAAGGAAAAGTCGGGATTAGGTTATATAGTGAAATTACCGTGGTAACGACGCAACAATTACCGTCACCAACATATTCTTCAATGTGATCATGTGTTCTCCAGCAAACACACCTAAATTTCTCTACCAGCGAGATAGTTCCATCAGAGAGCTGAACTTCACTTTTGGGTATAACAAACCCACACACCCATACACTTAAAATTAAGTGACGGTAGGTGGACTTAAAGCCTATAGGGTTTATATATCAGTCAACCTAGGAAGTGTGCAGAGGCTGTGGTGTTTGAGCAGGATCTTTTAATTTTCAACTTCTCTTTTCCATCGCAGCTCCATATTAAATAACCGTGTTCCAGTTTGAAGGGCGCTGTAGCTAGCAAAATGATTGGGGCAACGAGACTTAACATCGTAGATCTCAAAGCGACGAACACAATGTGGTGCAGTATATACCATCCTAGCGTGTAAGGAGTTCTACACAACAACTCACGGGACTCAACCAACCGCACCTGTTCGTGGTGCACCCTGCTAATCAATAAACGAGGCTCTGACTTCCACCAATCCGTATTAAGCCAGCGTGATGGGAAATGGCCCAAACCCCCGCCCCATATGACCCCTACAAACAAAGATCATATATTGAAATCTTTAGGGAAGACCCTTGTTCAGCAGTGGACGTCTATCGGCTGATGATTATGACATATCATCCTCAACAGCGTCAATGTTATTCAGGCATATGTCTTACCATCAGGTAAAGATCTGGCTGGTCTCATCATCATTATCATTATCAGTTTATCCACTGCTGGATATAGACCTAAAGTCTTCCACCAAATGCGATCCTCAGCTTCTCTCTTCCACCCATTTCCGAACGCCCTGATGATGTGGTAGATCCACGTCGAGGGAAGCCTCCACTCCAAGATTTCTCTTCCCCATCGGCGTCACTAACACTGCCATCACTGGTCTCATAGCTTCGTCGAATAAAAAAGTAATGATACATACAATGTTTGTAAAAGGATTCAAGTGTTCCCATACCCTGGCAGGGTAAAGGTAAACAGGGGGGTAAAGCGAATGCTTAAAGGTAAATATATCGAGTGGGAGCTTGCTGGCTAATCTAGTAAAGTCAATGGCGAGTGGATAGGCCCTCGTTACCGTAACTCTCTCTAGGCTTATGAGATCTAAAGGTATCCTAGAAGAGACAAGGACGAAAACGGATATATGTGTATATACACAGTAGCTCTTCCCCGTCGTCATATATAATGAGACAGCGAATGACTTTCTATACCAACCGTTACCATAGCAACCGCGTAAACAATACCAAATGAAAATGTTCATAAAAGTTGATTAGGAATAAAATGATGAAGGATCTATGAAATTTAAAAAATAAATAGCCTGTAACGATCCACAGATCATTCCGCGTCGTATGCTCTTGTTCGCGTGTCGATACGATCACTTGTTTTCACGTGATTGGCGTATAAACGATTATTATCATTATTTATATAGAATTCCGTCTATAGTGATACTCATCACGATATCTCTGAAGGCGTAAGGGCTGGAGACTGCAAATTAGTCTCAAACAGTAGTGTGCATTAATCTGCTCCGGTTTGAAGGACGATATTGTAAAATTACTGGGGTAAGGAAACGACATTCCACATCTTAACGCGACGAGCGCAATGCGGTGAGTATACCATCCTTACGCCGCGTTATTATAGGGGTATCGCTTACCACCATAAAAGGGTCGTATAGGTCAGCTAAGAATGGGTCTTACGTAATATTACCCCCAATAGGAGTTGGTTCCGGGAGGCGATAGGTCGCTGGGCGGGAAATATTTCAGACAATTTTGAAGTCTTAATTTCAAGCCTAATTCTACTTCCGGACAGCATAACGGAAACGTTTTGTTGCTTTAAATGATAATAGTCAAAGAGAATCCTGATGGTAGTTGAAATAACGTGTACTGCACCACATAGCGCTCATAGTTTCAAGACCTAAGACGGTAAGTCTCATCATCGCAACAATTTCACTACCTACAGCCTCCTTCAAACCGGATTACGGTAATGTGTTCACATTACTGTTTGCCAGACGCTTTAGGAGCTGTGGGGGTGCCTACTTAGCGGTCCTAATATTCCATTTACCACCACCACTTCGTCTAATATAGTTTTTTTTTTTTTTAATTATATTTGATGTCACTTCTAGTGATGTTATTCACATTGGTTTTCTTCAACACGGATACATTAACATCGAGCACCTCCTTTAAGCGCAGTAAACCTTAACGGCCTCATGACTCTTAATTAAGGGCCCGTTTTTACTGGTGGTAAGTCTTTCATGCTGGATACCGTCTAGTTACCACAGCTGTTATTACTGCCGCCAACCAGTACTGTGTAAACATTACTGTGTTTCAGTTTAAAGGGTGTTGTAGCTAGTGAAATTACTAGGGTAACGAGAATTAATATGTCTTACGATGAGCGTGATGGAGTGTTCATCATCCTAACTACACGTTGGTATGGGCAGGCGTATCACTTAACATCAGGTGATAGACGTCTACTGCTGTACACAGGCCTCCACCAAAGTTCTCCACCGAGTTCATCGAGAGGATCTCGTTACTTAGTTGAATAAAAAAAAAACCGTTGTAAATTTATTGCATCCCCCTGCGCAATGTTACATGCCATATATAAATTCGCAATGTGTCCTCGTAACTTAATAACTTTAGAAAAATAACTTAAAAAGCTCCAAAATTAAGCGAGTTAAATAATAGGTGTGTTTGTCTTCCCGCCCCAAGTGAACACTTAAGCAAATTACTTAACATTGCGAATGTGGAACTTAACTTTTTTATATGAATAATTTAAAAATTAAAAACTCTATTTCATTCCCCACTACCGCTTCACGCTGCTTTGATACAAGGATCCAGGACAAGAAGAGGAAGAGAATATAATTATTTATACTATTACTTATATATATAAGTAATAACATATATATGTGTATTGTTATGTTAACAGGATGGAACAATTTAAAACCGGAAGTGCATTTAAACAGAGGGAACAACTACGAGGTATGCAAGAAGAAAGGTCTGCACTCCACAACATCCCTCGAGCGCCGAGGAATAGATCTTTGGAGTTCTAGAAAGATCTAATGTGATGGGTTTAAGTCGGCAAATGGTTTTAAGGATTTTGTAACGGAGTTTTAGCGAAAGGGCCCTAGAGACAGGGATTAAGAGACAGAGTTTTAGACAAAGGTTTTAAGGATAGAATTCTAGGGACTGGGTTTTAGAGTCAGGAGTTTAGAGGCAGGTTTTAGATGGAGTTTTAAGGAAAGAGTTTTAAAGGATTTAGAGACACAGTTTTAATGAGAGAAATTAAGGAGCAAGTTTTAGAGAAAAGTTTTAGGGGTGGAATTCTAAAAACTGGGTTTTAGAGATAAGGTGTTCACTATAGGGTTTTAGCGTCAGGGTATTTGAGAGGGGGTTTTAAAGAAAGGTTTTTAAGGGTTTTAAGGTATCCGGATCCGGTTTTTCCAAACAGAGTCTTTGAGACTTTTTTGACTGGGTTTTATAGGCAGAGTTTTAGAGACAGGGTTTAAGGGAATGTTTTAGGGGACACGGTTTTAGAGCCGACACAGAACGAAACTACAATGAATACCAGAAATAGTGATCTACCCTAATTAATGTTCGGTTTTTAAACGGTGCTGCAATGGTACCTATACGGCCTCCTAGAAGGTACACTTCCGGCATGTTTAGTATCAAATATGTTCATTTAGTGCATGTACGTAGTAAATAAATAACACAACAGCGCTAATAGCAGAATCGTCGAAATCATAACGTTGTTTGCACACGGGGCATGTTACAGCTCGTATTAGTACTCCCCGCGCGCTGCACCCCGCCAGTCACCCCCACCCGCGCAACCCCCAACCCCCACGCGCCGCCCCGGGCGCTCCTCAATTACTGTACACACGCTAACTGCGTCATACATAATATTTCATACACAGCCGCTAAAATGACGCTATCATACAATTGTAAATATTTTTTTCCATACATACAAGAAACTTATTTCTAATAAAAAAAAACATGAAAATGACTAAAAAATGGCGACAAAAGAAGAGACACGAAGTACTCGCTCGTTGGTCGTTAAACAAGAGAGTAGTGTTAGAGTTGAAGGGGGAAAGTTGTGATTACTATATAGACGTCCACTGCCGGACATAGGACTCCTCCAAAGGTCTCCACTATCTCTCTCTATGTACAGTCAGCATGGATTCCGATACCGCTGGCCACTAGGGGTTGTCGCATGTCCCTACATACAACCATCCCTAGTGGAACCCTAGAGCCCTAGTGAACCCCTATTCATATGACGGGATTTGGACCATTTCCCACCATGCTGGAGCTTTGCGGATTGGTGGAAACCAGAGCCTCGTTTGTTGATTAGCAGGTGCACCACGAGCTGGTGAGGTTAACTTAGGAGCCGTAAGTTTTTGTGGATAAATGTTAACTTAGTCCCCCGATAAGCAGCATTTTAACAGTCGATATCCCAAAGGAATAACCTTTCGGAATCTGTTTCGGCTACATCGTTCGACAAGTAATAATTCTCGTCGCGGATATGTAACGCTGATATACACAATAATAGTGGGAGAGGGAAAACGCTCTTTTCACCACCTGATGGTATAGCGGAACAGCTTCCGGTAACGGTAATACCAGTTAGCATTCGTATACAATAAACTATCATGGTAAGTACATACCTCGTTATTTTGTTATACAAAAAGAGAGTTCACCTGATGGTAAGTAATACGCCTCCCCATTACAAAGTAGCGAAATTAAGGATACACTTCGCTATGGCGCCCTTCAATCCGGAACACAGTGATATTTGTCTCCAACGACAGATGTACCAAAAGTGGAGATCTATTAGGTGGACCGGAAAGTAATGTCGTTTTCTTAAGCTGAATACAAACACATACATTTTTAACGAGTCTTTATTTTTAATCAATGATGTATTCCCCATCATTGTCAATAACCTTTTGTCATCTAGTGAGTAAATTTTCAATCCCTGATCGATAAAAATTAATTGGTTTTTCGGCAAAATATCTAGAGATGGCATTTTGGATATCATCCAAATTTGCAAATGTTTTGCCACTTAAAAAGTGTTGCAGCGCTCGGAATAAGTGGAAATCCGATGGTGCAACATCGGGCGAATATGGTGGATGAGGCAGCACCTCCCACCCCAATTCATTAATTTTTTCTAGAGTTCGCCTTGCGCAGTGCGGTCTTGCATTGTCATGTTGGAGAATGACGCCTTTTCGGTTGACAATCGCTGGCCACTTTTCAATTAAAGATTGATTGACTCGCTGCAATTGTTCGCTGTAGAGGTCTGCAGTAACAGTTTCTCCAGGTTTCAGTAATTCAAAATGAACAATGCCGCGAATACTCCACCAAACACACAAAAGCGCTTTTTTGGGGTGTAAACCTGGCTTAGCAGTACTCCGAGGGATTTCATTTGGAGAGAGCCACTGCCTTTTGCGTTTTGGGTTATCATACAGGACCCATTTCTCATCTCCTGTGATCAAGCGATCAAAAAACGCTTCTGTGTTGTGTCGTTGAAGCAATAAGTTGCATGTGATTGATCGGTTAGCCTTATTCTGTTCGGACAGATTATGCGGGACCCAAACACCTGCTCTGCTTACTTTTCCAATCTGCTTCAAATGTTCTTGGATGGTCGACCAAGGTTTGTTGAGACTGTTTGACAATTCCTCGATCGTCTGACACGGATTTGCTTCCACTTCCGCCCTTAACACGTCGTTGTCTAACGCTGATGGTCTTCCTGATCGATACGAGTCGGAAAGATCAAAATTACCCGATTTGAACTTGGAAAACCACCTTTGGCATTTACGAATGTCCAGTGCATTTGGATAAACATCGCAAATGTTTTTGGTAGCAACTGTTGCGTTATTTCCCTTGCGAAACTCAAAGAGCATGCAATGCCGGATGTGTACCTCTTCTGGTATTTGGCTGGCCATTTTACCCAAAATTACAAAAAAAAATTGTAATTCAATTGTCTATAAGTAAAGAAATCACTATAACCTCACAATGTCTTTGGTACGCCTCTGAACAAAACAATGAGCTGACAAATGACAATCAAGTATTGGCATGCGCAGAAACGACATTACTTTCCGGTCCCCCTATTATTATAGTAAAACAATATAGAGCAGATTTCTTCAATAAGCAAACTGGTGGTAGGTCTTTGTTGCCAGACGTCTAGATAGGTACCACCGCAGCTCCTATTGTAGCCGGCAGACTGTACTGTGCGAACATTACTGTATTCCTGTTTGAAGGGCGCTGCAGCTAGTGTACTTACTGGGATAACGAGAATCACACTCTTATGTCGATATCAACAAACACAACGTATTTCTGTATATATCACCCTAACTAAAGCCACGTTGTCATCATCAGGCAATTTATAATACTTACCATCAGGTGAACGTCCTATCGAAAAAAAAAAATCACTTATTACAGAGTAGGTAATGATTAATATGATTTATATTTATTCATTTATCACTTAATTTAAGGTAAGCCCGTTTCTATATAAATAACAAATATAACGCGAGCAATTACAAAACGGATGCTGTTAGGGCTGTATGTGTGTGTGTGTAATGGCGTTATTTCGTGTCTGAAACCAATTCTCATGATCTACCTTAATATCAACCTAATTATACATCAGTAGAGGTTTCAGAGCGATTCCTAGGGAACAGTTCAAAGGTAGGCCAGGTTATCCATTAGCGAAGAGGAAGTTATACATGTAATATATATATATACTATCTGTTCCTCGTCCGGTTCTCTGGACTTAATATACAATTAGTCTTGAAATTTCTCTGAAATATTCCTTGAGAGCAACTGCAACTACAAATGACTTTCTATAGCAACCGTTACTATAGCAACCGCATAAATAATATCAAATGAAAATGTTTATAAAAGCTGTTTAGAAATAAAACGTTGAAGCGGCGCTGATGTTTCCTTCCTGTCCATTCCTGCACTATAACGCATTTTACACTTGCTATCAAAACTATCATTGTGCTCCTACAGGGCTTATCAAACCCTGTTACGTATATCGAAGTTATGCTCTTCGTGTGAGAGAAGTCCACGCTTTTCGCAGTCGCACTGTTATATTACTACACCTTATTGTTGTTATACTATAACATCTCTTATTTTGCTTAAATGGTTGAATATTACTGCCCGGCTGGGGTGGAATTTCTTTATTATGTTTATTGATCAATTTATTTAATTATACTATTACTATGAACCTTGAGGTCAGATATAAAGTTTTTTTTTATTTATTCATTTAAATACCCTCAGGCAATTGTAATAGTCTTACAAGTATTATTGTATGATACCCCAAAGATGTTTAACCCTAGCAAATTCGCAGCACATCCTCAAACCACGAAAAGGGCATTTTTATATTACTGTTCAACAGTATATTATATTTAAAGGATGTTATCGCTTTTATAACCAGCAGTAAAATTATTGTTAATCGAGTTGGTAAAGTAATATGAGGTAAATACAAAATACGAATGTGATAGAGCTGACTGAACACGGTTACGGATCTCATTACCCTTACAAGTTAATGCCTTAATCAAATAAAGCAGCCGTAATCGCGGCTGCTTAAAGCCCTAAACCAGTCAAAGCTATACTATGCTAAAGCTAAAAAAATCAAAAACATAATAAGTCAAAGCTATACTATGCTAAAGCTAAAAAAATCAAAGACATAATAAGTCAAAGCTATACTATGCTAAAGCTAAAAAAATCAAAGACATAATAAGTCAAAGCTATACTATGCTAAAGCTAAAAAAATCAAAGACATAATAAGTCAAAGCTATACTATGCTAAAGCTAAAAAAATCAAAGACATAATAAGTCAAAGCTATACTATGCTAAAGCTAAAAAAATCAAAGACATAATAAGTCAAAGCTATACTATGCTAAAGCTAAAAAAATCAAAGACATAATAAGTCAAAGCTATACTATGCTAAAGCTAAAAAAATCAAAGACATAATAAGTCAAAGCTATACTATGCTAAAGCTAAAAAAATCAAAGACATAATAAGTCAAAGCTATACTAAGCTAAAGCTAAAAAAATCAAAGACATAATAAGTCAAAGCTATACTATGCTAAAGCTAAAAAAATCAAAGACATAATAAGTCAAAGCTATACTATGCTAAAGCTAAAAAAATCAAAGACATAATAAGTCAAAGCTATACTAAGCTAAAGCTAAAAAAATCAAAGACATAATAAGTCAAAGCTATACTATGCTAAAGCTAAAAAAATCAAAGACATAATAAGTCAAAGCTATACTATGCTAAAGCTAAAAAAATCAAAGACATAATAAGTCAAAGCTATACTATGCTAAAGCTAAAAAAATCAAAGACATAATAAGTCAAAGCTATACTAAGCTAAAGCTAAAAAAATCAAAGACATAATAAGTCAAAGCTATACTATGCTAAAGCTAAAAAAATCAAAGACATAATAAGTCAAAGCTATACTATGCTAAAGCTAAAAAAATCAAAGACATAATAAGTCAAAGCTATACTATGCTAAAGCTAAAAAAATCAAAGACATAATAAGTCAAAGCTATACTATGCTAAAGCTAAAAAAATTCAGACGTAATAAGATCTAAGTAATTTAAGACCTAAAGTTATATTTAAGTTCTTTAGCAAAAAATTGTTTGCTTTGTATCTGTTGTTGGCTCAATTACGAGATTATTTTTTCTTTTTTTTTTTTTAATTTCCATTCTAACCACCCTTATATTATACATTTCCTATCATGATGACTTGACTATGACAGCATTGCTGTGTTGCCATATATCCATTTGAGAGTTAAAATCTTCTAGGTGTGCACATTTCATCATCATCAGCTCATTGTTGATATTAAAAAGCTTAGTCATATTTTTTAAATCATCTCTTTATATGTTTAAAAGCTTTCTCTCATCCCTTATTATTCTTTAATACTGAAGCACTGTCCGAGTAATTAGCTATAAATAAGCTGTTTAATTAACAAGTTTCTTTGTTTACTGGACGATTGTTCGCAACGAGTGGGAAGCGCTCCTCTTATCTCCGCGAAAAGACTTTCCCATGAAATAACTTGAAGTTAAATATCTTTTTTAAATTACATGTTTTGATCGACGAAAGCTTAGAGCTGAAACCATTGAGTATGACATAAGTTCAAAGTATACAACCTGTTTGTCTGCTCTCGCGGTACGTTAAGGTTTTAGATCTTGTTTTCAGCTGCTGAATTTCTAATTCGTTTACTCAATTCGTATACGGAATGTTTGTAGCACGATGATGGAACAGAACGAGCTCGAGTCGTAAACTTGGCCATAAATACGACCTAGCTAAAGAACCCGCCTGTAATGGCCAGCCTTAAAAGCTCTCCCCGCTAATTGAAATAGTGAGTTTGCGGTAACCGAGCCGCCAACCGAAGGGTTAGTGTCGAGGAATGAAATTTTACTGCATTGCGATTTTTTTTTGTCATCTCAAAATCACTGATTGTGTACGCTTAACAATGACGATCTTATAAATACTGGGAGATAAAGGGAAAATAAGATCTATCCGGCCCAACAGTCAACCTCACCTGCCCGCGGCGCCCGCGGTGCCCGCTGCTGAATAACGGACGAGGCTCTGACAACCCAGCGATGGCGGTATATACCATACCGTACACCCTTCCCGGCCACTGGCTGAATGAGGCTTCAGCAGTAGTGAGGTGTAACCTATGAAAGGCCGGGTGCAGAAGTCAACGGAAAAACAACTGCACTATATTCACTAGTATTCAGTATGGAAAAGTCCAATAATAACAAGGCCTCGTGTGCCCGGCGTCTCTTAGGGGACAGAAAGGACTGTACCACTCTGATCGCCAACCTTCACTATATGGAGAAGCACTTTAAGAAAGAGAAGAATATATATATACAAAAAGGATATATATAAAGGAGATATCCAGAGATTCATTGACTCATCACGAAATCTCTTAAACTATTAGACGTAAATACTCAAAATTTAATACAGATTGCTTCTCCCGTTTAGAGGACAGCTAAGGATTAATTTTACAATTTTTTTTTCCGAGGAGGTTGCGAGGGTGTTAACAACGAGAAGAGGCCTGGGTGGCAGCCGGAGCAAGCCATCTTACGAAGCCCAAGTCACCTGCACGCGGTGCACCCAGCTGAATAACAGACGAGGCTTTGACCTCCGCACCGAGCCAGTGTGGTTGGCTAAGGCCCAATTCCGCTCAATGAACACTGTGGACATCTTTGGGTGAGGCCTATGTCCAACAGTGGACGTCTATCGGCTGATGAGATTTCAAATCTAATTCTGTATTACAGCCAACAAACCAGACGGTGAACAGCGAAGCTTAAACTTGCTGTAGTCGGTCTTGGTTAGCCAGAGCCTTTACCATACCTTTCCTACCTAAACCTAAAAGCACCTTTCTTACCTAAAAGCATTTCGTTTATTAAGTAGCTTGTTTACAAAATTGTCTGAAGAATGAGAAGAAGATTAATCGCCAAGAATAGTCTGCTGAAGCAATTGGAGGCTCAGATACTAGATTATACTTAATCGTACAAGACGAGCTGAATGTTCACCTGATGGCAAGAACCTTGCACCATATTTTACTCGTTGCTTTGAAACATGTAATATTAAGCCTCGATCATTCAGTAAATTTACTAGCTATAGCTAGCTCGCTGACCTAATGATTAGAGCGTGCGGCTTTCATTCCGAAGGTCGCGGGTTCGAACCTCTGCATGTACCGATGACTTAATATTTAAGTTATGTAATATGTGGACCGGAAAGTAATGTCGTTTCTGCGCATGCCAATACTTGATTGTCATTTGTCAGCTCATTGTTTTGTTCAGAGGCGTACCAAAGACATTGTGAGGTTATAGTGATTTCTTTACTTATAGACAATTGAATTACAATTTTTTTTTGTAATTTTGGGTAAAATGGCCAGCCAAATACCAGAAGAGGTACACATCCGGCATTGCATGCTCTTTGAGTTTCGCAAGGGAAATAACGCAACAGTTGCTACCAAAAACATTTGCGATGTTTATCCAAATGCACTGGACATTCGTAAATGCCAAAGGTGGTTTTCCAAGTTCAAATCGGGTAATTTTGATCTTTCCGACTCGTATCGATCAGGAAGACCATCAGCGTTAGACAACGACGTGTTAAGGGCGGAAGTGGAAGCAAATCCGTGTCAGACGATCGAGGAATTGTCAAACAGTCTCAACAAACCTTGGTCGACCATCCAAGAACATTTGAAGCAGATTGGAAAAGTAAGCAGAGCAGGTGTTTGGGTCCCGCATAATCTGTCCGAACAGAATAAGGCTAACCGATCAATCACATGCAACTTATTGCTTCAACGACACAACACAGAAGCGTTTTTTGATCGCTTGATCACAGGAGATGAGAAATGGGTCCTGTATGATAACCCAAAACGCAAAAGGCAGTGGCTCTCTCCAAATGAAATCCCTCGGAGTACTGCTAAGCCAGGTTTACACCCCAAAAAAGCGCTTTTGTGTGTTTGGTGGAGTATTCGCGGCATTGTTCATTTTGAATTACTGAAACCTGGAGAAACTGTTACTGCAGACCTCTACAGCGAACAATTGCAGCGAGTCAATCAATCTTTAATTGAAAAGTGGCCAGCGATTGTCAACCGAAAAGGCGTCATTCTCCAACATGACAATGCAAGACCGCACTGCGCAAGGCGAACTCTAGAAAAAATTAATGAATTGGGGTGGGAGGTGCTGCCTCATCCACCATATTCGCCCGATGTTGCACCATCGGATTTCCACTTATTCCGAGCGCTGCAACACTTTTTAAGTGGCAAAACATTTGCAAATTTGGATGATATCCAAAATGCCATCTCTAGATATTTTGCCGAAAAACCAATTAATTTTTATCGATCAGGGATTGAAAATTTACTCACTAGATGGCAAAAGGTTATTGACAATGATGGGGAATACATCATTGATTAAAAATAAAGACTCGTTAAAAATGTATGTGTTTGTATTTAGCGTAAGAAAACGACATTACTTTCAGGTCCCCCTAATACATTTGTGAACTTTAGTTACAACAGCGAGATACAAACGGTGAAGGAAAACATCGCGAGGAAACCTGCACATGACTTAGAATTTATTCTAAGCTGTGTGTGTGAAGTCACCAATCCGTATTGGGCCCGCGTGGTGACTGTGGCCCATCGCCCTCATATTGAGGGTAGGCCTGTGCCCCGGCAGTGGGGACGTAAATTGGCTGTAGAACTAGCTACAGCTATTAATTATATTGTTTGCATCCCTGAAGGGTCTGAAACCATGCAACCATGCAACCATTGCAAGGTTAATTTAAAATTTATATATCATCATCACCCGACAGACGTCCACTGCTGGACATAGACCTCCCCCAATAATCTCCACATACAGTCAGCATGGTGTTCAGTACCGTTGGGCACTAAGGGTTTCATATGAGGGATTTCGGTCATTTCCTACCACTCTGGTCCAATGCGGGTTGGCGGGACCCAGAGCCGTGTTTGTTGTTAGCAGGTTGCACCACAAGCAGGTGAGATTGATTTGGGTCCCGTTAGTTGTTGTGAGGGAACGCTTACGCCCCAAAAAAATAATTTTATATGTACTGATCTAAAAACTTACACGCCATCGTTAAAATCTAAATCCGATAAGGCAAAGTGAAGGTATGTAAATAAAACTTACAAAAACACATTATGAAGAGTCGTAAACCACCGGAGCCGGGGAATAACCCTTCCGTGAATGATTTACGTACGAACTTTATGTATCGAAAGCAATAATTTGTGATTCCCGCAAACAACGACGCGCCGCATGTTTTCACTATATCACCGTTCCATTGTGGCGTAATATATATATATATATATATATGTATATATATATATGTATATGTGTATCATCATCGTCAGCCGATAGACGTCTACTGCTGGACAAAATCCACCCCCAAACATCTCCACATGGATCGCTCCGGCGTTGCTCCCATCCAGTGAATTCTTGCGATTCTCACCAGTTCATCGCTCCACCTATACATATATATGTATGCATGTATATATATATGACAAATCTATTGGCCACATCACAAACATTCAATCTACATACATATAGTATATATCTTTCTGTGTGGGAAACAGATTGTAATGGTCCTATCGTCTCTATGGCGTAATGACGAGCGTGTACCGGAAGATGTAATGTTGGCAGGCCCTCCACCAAGTGCTCCGACGATGTGGTGGAGGTTCCGAGAAGTAACTAGATGCGGGCAGCACAGGATCGATTGATGTGGAGAGCTTTCAGGGAGGATTATGTTTAGCAGTGAAAGTTTATCGGCTGATAATGATGATGATCATCTCTATACACTCAATATGTTATAAATGGCAACCGAAATGTAACAGCTTCTTAAAAAATTGTTTGTCCTGTATCTTTTCTACTATTATTTCCACGACAAATCCTTCATCATCAACCTCATCATCAGCCGATAGACGTCCACTGCTGAAAGTAGACCTCCCTCAAAAATCTCCACACCGATTAGTCCTGCGCTGCCGTGGGTCCGGCGCCTTGACAACGTCCGTCATCATGACTTCTACCACCAGTAACTAACTGCCGTCGTTTGTTGGAGTTCATTGGGGAGGATTTGGGCTATTTCCTACCACGCTGACCCAATGTGGGTTGGTGCGAACCAAATCTTTATTTCTACTAAATTAGTATCTTATGAATCGTAAGGCATACATCAATTCTCTCATTCCTGTCGACACGTAATATGTACTTAAGATGATCTAAAACATATCAAAGGTTTTCAGTTTGAATATAATTCAATCTGCAGACAGTAATGTATACTGTAGTGTGCTAAGATAAAAAAAGCTCGTTTCATGGCCCCACATTTAACAAATTACCGCTGAAAATGGTAAATATACTCAACAAGAGATTATTACGCGAGCACAAAACGTGAATGTTCTAAATTAAGAGTTCATATGTGAATACCGATTCATTTCCGGAAGTGCTGCGCGCACCGGATGTACGGCGCGAGTGCGGGCCTACGCCGCTCTAAGTGAACAAATTCAACTTAACAATTACCTACTTATGTAAGCTAAATACGGAGATATTCAATAATTTAGTTATAGATAATCTGGTGGTAGGTCTCTATTGCCGGAGACCGTGCAGGTAGGTACCACAGCAGCACCTATTGCAGCCGATAAACATTAGTGTGCAAACATTACTGTGTTCTAGTTTGAACGGCGCTGTAGCTAGTGTAATTACTGGGGTAACGAGATTCAACTTCTTATATCTCAGGCGACAACCGCAATGTGATGCACTGCACACCATCTTAACTAGCGCCACGTTATGGGCGGGTGTATCACTTACCATCAGGTGAACTTGTCGCTAGTCGCGTCGCTTAAGTACATAAAAAAAAATCTAAGTAGACATTATATAAGACAATAAAAGCAACAAGCACATTATTAGCACAGATGTTACTGATAATAGGTTTCTGGAGACTGTCTAGGTACCACCGCAGCTCTTAATTCTTCCCACAAACGATAAAGGGCAAAGCTGTAGTGTTCCGGTTTGAAAGGCGCTGTAAATAAATTAATGAGGTAACAAACATAATACCTTCTGTCTGAAGGCGACGAGTACAATATGGTGCAGTGTATACCATCACAATTAGCACCATATTTACTAATAGATAGCGAGGTAAATCATACGGTATACTAACTAGTAATCTTTTGGGACTTAAGTCCCAGTAAATTAGTAAATTATGAGAAGAAATGCTTGAATACCGGATGTAGCATGACTTGGGAAGCTGTTATGCTTAGAACAGGATAGTTTCCATATAATCGTTTTCATCATCGGGAACTCTACTTCAATAAGGATCGAAGCTTTCGTCTCATGCACTACGAAATTCTATCGGACTTATAATTAAGCTACCCCTATTATACCTGCATATTAATATTCATTTATATAATAATAATACTAATATACACTATCATGTAATATATTATAATAACAATTAATATATATATATATATATGTATTTTGAAAATAATAGTGCCATTCTTCTTGACGTTCCAAGTCGGATATTGCTCTATATATACTGATATGGAGAGTATGTCATGATAAAGGAGTAACCCAAACAAAGGCTATAATAACTAAATAATTAAAAAAAATAGTAAGCTAATTAACATTAAGTTTAAACAAATTAAAAGATAAGGACATGGAATACTTATAAATGCAATTCTAACTACTGAAATGTTTATGTGGGATGGAAATGAGCTGAAGAGCTTATTATCCTCTGTTGCAACAGAAGGAGTGCTTTATGATGAATTCATTTGTATTAATTTCTTGTTTTTTTTTTATTTATCTAAATAACAACGAGATGAACGAGATTCACCTGATGGTAAGTGATACGCCTGCAGATTACATCGTGATGCTAGTTAATATGATATACACAGCACAATATTGCGCTCGTCGTGAGATATAAGGTATTGTCTAGTTACCTCAGTAATTTTACTAGCTGCAGCTTTCTTTAGAACAGGATATGGTAATATTTTCACAGTACTGTTCTATGTGGAGGGAGATGCCTTCGCAGGGGCTAGGACAGGTTATGTCGGACTTGCACCGACAAAACCATTGTTGTTTTAAGGAGACGCATAGCTTACGGACAGCTACGTGACCTCTCCAGCAGTAAATGGCTCACCATCGTTACCACTATATGAATGCACTAGGAAGGCGACCATTAGAGAAGGCTAGCGATATATTGTGAACCAGCATCTGAAGCGATGACCACGACCACTCGGCCAGAAGAAGATAGTATTATAAATATGGTTATTTAGTATGTATTTAATTAAAAAAAAGTCTCAAGTTTTATGATGGTAGGTCTCCGTTGGAAACCGTCTAGGTACCACCGCACTCCTATTTCTTCCAGACGGTATCATACAAACACTGCTGCGTTCCAGTTCCAGTCTTCAAAGCAACGAGCTCAATGCGGCTGTGTATATCATCCTAACCAGCGCTGTACAGTTCCAGACAGAAAGAGGAACGACTCGATCGTTTTATCGCTTCGATGGAATAAAAATAGATATTAACAATAAAGTTACTTTGAAGATGAAGAATGGATACGAAGGAACTCTTCAATATGTCATAACTGCTGTCATATTGGACGAGAGGAAACAAAGCGGTAGGCTATAAAAAGCTGCCGCGGTATACAATGAAGCGAATGTTCGTGTAAGCGAAACAGAAAGAGAATTTATTCCCTTTGTAATAAACATTGATAAAGGTTAACGAGTTTCGTCCCCTATTGATCGGAAATTCGCAAAATCTCATTTCCTCTTGCGCTGTATTTATTTACCCGCATTTAAAGCCTAGGCCACGGCGTCTCTGCTCTTGACGTTAGGCCATTTGTGAACTTGAAGGGGAGAGGGAAATATTATTGTTTTAACATTTAAAGGGTAGAAATATCTTACGTAACTCTTATTAAAAATGCTGGGGTTTCATGAAAAGAAACTACACAGTTGAACTATTATATTTAACGTTGTATTTTACCCCCGGCCTCACCTGAGAAGAACACGACAAGAAACTCAACAGTGATCCTTTCATATATTATCTGGTGATCTAAATATATATAGGCGATAACCAGAGATTCATCGACCTAACACGAGGCCAGGACAGAATACAAGGAACCTGGCACCAACCTTGGCACCAGATGCTGCAATGTACTGAGTCCTGGATCCTGATGATGATCCCTGCTAATCAACAAACAAGGCTTTGGCTCCCACCAACCTGCATTCGGTTAGCGCGGTGGTAAACAGCCCAAATCACCCCAAATGAACAGGGATTCGATTTCGAGTAGGGATTCGAGCGATGTGGGGATCTTTGGAGAAAACTTAAGTCCAGCAGTGTAAGTGTATTGAGTGATGGTGATGATGTTGTTTATTTCAGTAGTGATACATCACAAGGAAAAAGAAACTTTTTGAAAAGCTCCAGGTACAATGAATTTTCCAGGGAAACGAACTTACTAACGTAGACGCTGAAAGGAATTTGTATTCATACAAACGTCTCCCCGAATCCTGCGTATGATAATGGAAATATGCATACAGACCGGAGCTGAGGCAGTCACCGCAAGGAAACGAGCCTCGCTCCTTACATTATTTAAGAAGGTGAACATTGCATTAGTATACATATACTGCAATATTATATTCATTGTTAACAAAACATTTAACAGAATATAAGTAGATTTACATACTGTAGAAACTTCTACATGTTAAAAATTAATCATTTCCGTTTTGTTTATATCTAATGTTATTTACTATTCATCTATATACAATGAGTTTTTATTTGTTCATCAAACACGTGAGAACTAGTGAACGTATCCACGCGGGAACATGAACATTCGATGCGGAATACATGGTTACAGGCTGTTTATTTTCTGAATGTGATACATCCTTCATCAATTTATTTCTAATAAACTTTTAGTTTGGTGTTATTCATGCGGTTGCTATAGTAACGGTTGCTATAGAAAATCCTTTGCGGCTGCGGTCGCACTCAAAGTATATTTCAGACAAATTTCAAGTCTAATTCAATATTACTGATAGCAAATCGGGCGTGGAATAGCTAATGTAAAAAGATCTACTAATATCACTACTACTGCTAATAATAATAATGACTTTTTCTTACTACATAATATATATTCTTTTGTTAAACTAATTGGATGTGATACGCCTGCCCATAACAACGTGGCGCTAGTTAGAATGATAAACGCCGCATTTTGCTCATCGCTTCACATAATATCTTTAGTCTCATTACCTCGCTAATTTCATCAGCTATAACGCCCTTGAAACCAGAACACAAAAATATTGGCACTCATATATGGAAAAATATGAAAATGTACAGAGGATGACCAATCATGAATTGAAAACCAAGTGGGCGACGAGGGTCTTCACTCAGGTGAGGAATGGTGGATTGAATTGGTATGTAGTATGAGATAAGAAGTTTGAGAGAAAAGTAAAGAATTCAAGATATGAGAGAATAAAGGAAAGAATAAAAAAAGTAAAGCACCGTAAAGAGCTTGAGCCACCATACGCAGGGGATCGAAAAGAAATATCAGCACACTGCTTAAGAGCAGAAATATGAGCTGCTGTGCTATCCAGACAGTCTCTAGTTATAGAGATCTATCACAAGTAAGAGTATAAATTAATATTTAGAGTAAAAAATTGAAAAGTAGAATGAATTTACTAATAGTGAGTAAACATTACTATATAACAATGTATTCATACGGGCGCTCTATGAATCCGAAAGATATGTAACAAACGCAACCTTTTCATACAATTCAATTGAATTTCCCCGAGTCCGACTTAAAATGGCGGCCGCACTTCAAAGCTTTACTTATGTAACCGAATATTCGAGAGCTTTCGAGGCCACTCAAAGGGAATCGCTAATGGTCCCGGGGTAGCGATAATGATTCTATTATATGTAGCGTATATATACAGTTAGCTACATAAGTAGCTCGCACTGTAACAACTATTGAGGTCATATCAATGTTCAGATGATTTTTTATCTGCAAGAAGACAAAGATGGTGGATCCTCGTGCATGTTAACTCGGAAAGCTTTCACTCTCATGTTGTTTTTAAGTTAATCTTTTTTGACCTTCATATAATTTCACTCGCTACAACCTTTAATCCGGATCACAGTAATATTTGCACTATTGTATATTCGCAGATATAGAAGCTACGGTAGTATCTAGATGTTCTCCGGCAATGGAGACGTACCGGGAGGTTCATAGTTACATGGCAAGCCGGTGTTGGTAAGGATCTGGTACAATTCCTCGCCAGCAGACATTGATGAGGTATATATGGTGATGATGATGTACTAATGTAAAAAAAGAGACTTATTTATAAGGAAGGAAGCTCTTCAAGATGTCTTCAGTGACAAAGTAAAACCTGACATTTACTTCTAGGACCTTTATCTGTCATAGTAACTATTAATGTGATATATAGTGTGGTGTATAAAAAAAAGCTCGTGATATACATATCATCATCATCTTCAGCCGGTAGACTGCTGATCTATGATCTACTGCTAGACATAGGCCTGCCTCAAAGATTTCCACATCGATCGGTCCCGCATTGCTTGCATTCAGTGGGTCCCGCGATTTTCACCAGATCGTCGATTACTCTTGTGGGAGGTCTCCCAACACTAAGTCGACGTCAAATATTTATAGACTACATTTAATTAGTGACTAACTGTTCTTCGCCTACTTTGCTGGTAATTTACAATTTCATTTGAAATTCAGACTTAAAATATTCCCGACCGATGGCAGCCCGCCGCTCTCTGGGACTCTTCCCTTTATTACTACCCCTGCGACCCCTTTCGGGTGCAACATTTCTTAAAATCCTTTCTTAGCTAACCGGTACTCGGCAGAACGAATATTCATACCAAATTACAAGTATCCAGGCCTTATGGTTATATAGATATCATGATAAGTCTCTACATAGGTTCATAAATACGTTTATGTCGGACTACATCCAGCCGAGAACATCGTTGGAGCGTTAAATTGAAAACCGTATTCGACTTTTTCGACACCCCCTCACATTGTTGGTTTTAATTCATAAATTCGCTTACATTTAATACGACATACGACGCATGCTTTACTTCTGTTTGTATTCTCTAGTATTTCTATACTAACTTCAGTAAAGGGGTGTACGGGATCCCGCACAACGACAAAACGGAACCCAAGCCAACCTCGCCTGCTCGTGGTGCTCCCTGCTAGTCAAAAAACGAGGCAATGGCTCCCATCAACCCGCATTGAGGCAGCATGATGAAAAATGGCCCAGATCCTCCTATATGAACCCCTCCAAACATGGAGATCTTTGAGGAAGGCTTATGTCCAGCAGTAGACGTTTATAGGCTGGTGATGATTATGACACTACAGCATATATATATTTTGAAGGATAATTCCGTTTAACGCCAAGCGAACGGAAGTCGCGCGATAGTTGCTTTTTAACAGAGATTTGTATAATAAATGTTGCTTTGAAGATATATATATACTATAATATATTTTACTTTGAGAAACTTTTTGCATATTTTCTGTCAAGAATACTAACTTAACAAAGCCAAAGTCAAATATAAGTTCGCCGCACAATTATTGAATAGAACTAACCGTGGAGGGAGCGCTCCTCGGGCTTTTAAGATTGGCGACGCCCGCCCGTCTCGCATACCGACGCTCCTGCACAGAGTAGCTACAAACAGAGAGTCATTTTTATTTTCCAACTTCAAAAAATTCAAGCTTACGAATTAAACTTTACCATATTACCTCTTCTAACAAGAACCATAAAAGATGTGGTGGGGGTACGTTTTACCACATAAATTTTGGGGAGAGTCGTTGTCAAGCACTAACTTTAAAATTAAAAATATATGCTGCAAAAACAGTTTATTACTAAAACTTTTGAGATAGTTAAGTTTAAAGTTAGTTAATACTTAACTATATATTGCTATGTAAAGTTATCCGAAAGCTAGTTTTTACTACTTCTAAACTAAAATAGTCCAGTAAGATCCATCACTTGGACCTGCAGGAAGAAGGCATCTGTTGTTGGGTTATAGTGATTTAAAAAAAAAAAACTTAAACGTTTCCAAAATTTGTCCTGAAAACTTTAAAAAGACTAGTATATATAAAATAATACTGAAACTAATTCTGTTAATTTTTTTTTTTTCAACGAAGTGACGACACGCCTTATGGTAAGTTGCTACGCTTGCCTATAACGACGTAGCGCTAGTTAGGGTCATATAATTGCATCACATAGTGCTCGTCACCTGAGATAAGATGTTGAGTCTCGTTACCCCTATAATTACACTAGCTACAAACCTCTTCAAACCGGAATACAGCAAAATCCGCACATTACCGTGTGGCGGTAGAAACAGAATTTTCGGTGGTACCTAACTAGATGATCTCCGGCAACGAAAACCTTATAGAAGTAGTAGTAGAGATAATACATATGATGTTACGTCTCGTTACCACGGTAATTTGATTAATTACAACGTCCTTCAAACCTGTATATTCCCACACAATATCTAGACGGTCTCCGTCAGCAGAGGCGTACTATCTATGTATGAATATTTATTACTGATAGAGAAACTTGTACTGGTGGTAGGTCTCTGTCGCCGGAAACCGTTGAGATAGGTACCAAAGCAGGTCCTAATGCAGCTGACGAACAGTACTGTGCAAACATTACCGTTTTCCGGTTCGAAGGGCGCTGTTGCTAGTGAAATTACCGGGGTAATGAGACTCGACATCTTGTGCCCCAAAACGACGAGTGCACTTTGTATTGGGTACTTACTGAACGCTTCGTTACTCTCGGTGCTTCGAAGAATTAAGAATAAAAAAAATACATTTTAGGTTACACTGTGCTGAAAGAGCTGAAGCGTCCGTCGCCTGGTGCTCCTTGAGAGCCTCCATCGTCACGCGAAACACGTCCGTCTCGAATTTACAGGCAATTCATTCTATATTGGATTATTAGGCATTGATCTTTTAAAAATTTCTCTAACTAATTCGTTTTCGCTTCGCCCTCCGCTGACCCCACCACTGTGTGCTTTCTTTATTATAAGTACGTTGGTTGGTGGTAAGGTTTCCACCAAGTTACCACCTC
The DNA here is from genome assembly GCA_033220335.2 of Troides aeacus. Classification (NCBI taxonomy): domain Eukaryota; kingdom Metazoa; phylum Arthropoda; class Insecta; order Lepidoptera; family Papilionidae; genus Troides; species Troides aeacus. Next base: position 11,041,401 of record CM067280.1, read on the forward strand.
AACATGAAAACTCTACCGCTATTACAGCATCTTCTCCGTCAGTCATCACATCAGAGCTGGCATATTCTGAGCGAGCAATCTTTGCCTTTCAGCGCTTCATTGCCGTTTAATACCACGTCGAATAAATAAATAAATTAAAATAAAATAAAAACCATTTTATTGCCTTACATTACTTTTACATAAAAAAAAATTATGTACGATATATTGGTAAGGCAAAGGGAGACAACTCAGGTTCTCAAATTATCCTCACTTTCTCGGGTGTTAGGCGGAAGCTTTGTAACGGAGGCCTACCTACATTAATTACATCAATAAACTATAATAAAAAAAAAATCTGATGTACGTATAAAAAAAAATATCCTTTTCTATACTCTAGTGTGTGTTTGTGAAAATTAAGATCATCATCAGCGTAACTTCAACTAGAGGGACAGTGTTAAGTTGTTGCTGTGTTTTCTTAACTATCGCTTGACAATAAACGTCTAATAATGTTGCGGAAAGAAGTTGAGTCATTAGCTCTTAACTTATACCAATTGCAAAATAATTTTATAACTTAGATAGTTAAAAAGATATTAAAATGTATAAATATATGTTGCAGAATATATGTTTTATAGATGTTTATATTGAAGTAGACTCAGGTTGAGAGTTTTAAGCATTTTATTTTAACATATAATAATTGAGTAAAACCGCCGGCGTGAGCGAAACCGCCATACTTTTAAACATTGTTTTGAACGGTACCTGTGTGCGCGACGTTGCGTGTGTGTGCTGGAATTTTAAATACGCGACATCCTCTCTGTGTGTTACCGACGGGAGCATCACGTATTTACCCTCACACATCGCCACTGTCCTGTCCTATAGACACACACACAGAGCAACGCGCGCAGTGTTGAGCTGTTCGCGTACGAGTACATTTCAGATTTTCTGAAAGCGCTCGTCAACCGCAAATTCTAAAGGGGAAGCGTGAGACAACTTTTAATTAAATACTAATGCCGTTCGCGAGGAAATTAACAATTGAAATAGGGATGCGAGAGGTCGTTAGGGGAACGTTTTTCGGTACCTTTGGCGTCGTTGAATTTTCATTAGGGGAAATTGAAAGAAGGAAACAATAATAGAACACTTACATTATTAACTTGAAGAATTTAAACTGCCTCATTATTGCAAACCTCTCCAGACAAAGCGTTTTACTTTATGTATTCTTCTCGGTCCTCTCCAGAGTAGTTGGGGCCCAGTGGTATCAAACTCTGATACATTAAACGGCAGGTACAAGTAGCTTAGCGACGATCAACGTTCATTGGCTGCCGACCGTTAATCAGACTCTAAATTTATCATTTATCTCAGAATCCACTCGTTTGCTGAAGAGTCACACTTTCACAAAATCCAGTTATTACTTCGAGGACTAACAAAAACAGAAAAATCTTCAACTCCCACAAATCCCTCATAGGTATATGAACCAGTGGACATCATGCGTGAAAACATAGTCTTTGGAGTAATAACTCAGTCATGTTCAATAGCCAAAGTGACTTTAACAAATATAAGAACTTTATTGATTACAAAATTGGACTTTATAATATATATTTGGAAGTGACTAATACCTTCTACCAAATGTAGTGTGCAAATTTTCATCATCAGCCGATACACGTCCGCTGCTGACATAAGTCTCCCTCAAAGTTCTCCACGTCGATCAATTCCGCCCGCTTACTGCGGGTTCCCGCGATTCTCCAATTCGTCAGTCCACCTTGTGGGAAGCCTCCCAACACCACGTCAATGTTTAAGTGTGCAAATCTTACTATACTCTAGTTTGAAAGGGTCTCTGGTTACTGAAATTACTAGTTACCTTCTACATCTACATTAGATTTCTGTACTGTATACCATACTCTCTTTTTTCTTGACTATTATCCCAGCTTTCTTTGATTCTCCTCGTCTTCGCTCTCCACGATAATCGCAATGAGATGTTGTATAGAAATGTTAGCTACTTGGATCTTCTATCTTGTATCTTGAATCCTCGAATCAACACTTACCCTTAAGTCCAGCTTACTTCATTGTTTCGTTAGGTAAATAAATATCAGTAGAGTATCGATAAGTCTCCAAGCGCGCCCCCTTACTTCCGCACGCCGAGTGCAGCCATGAAGAAATTAATTTGTATATGAAGCAACCGCACGACGCCTGCCCAGTGTAAACTGAACTCAACACCTAGTGTATTTAATTTATTTATGATAATAAAATTTTTGCTACTCATCTTTATGATATCACCGGTAATAAGGAAGATCTTATTTACATCGTAACGAAAAGGAGGATGGATTTTGAAAAAAATCCTTCCTTAGAATATGTATCAATTAGATTCATTAAAGTTCCCTTACCAAACATTATTAAGTTTCTATTAATTCTTCTTTCTTTAACAAAAGGTAAGATTTCATCTCTTATTCTTTCTACTTCAATTATACACGAACCCTTTCTCAATTTAAAAGGTTGTATATATTTGTTTGTTATGTTAAGAGTTATAATATCAGCAGCAGATTTTTTTATTGAAAACTGTGGGTATATATGTATATAGATCAGCTATTTGTAAATGCAGTAAATGATAGCAATCCAAACCGTTCCTAAAATGGCCGCAATGAAAGAATTAACATTTAACCGAATTTAGATATAGAGGCAATATTTGGCATCGGAGTGTTCCGCAGTCTTACCAAAAAATATTCAGCGGCTATTGCCTCGGGGCCGTTAGGAGAAAATTAAATTGGGCCATTAAGTGCCCGATCCCCGGTCTACACCGGGTAGCCCACTGGATAAGGCACCAGAATTATGTAACTACCCCGCGTTTCTTATTATTTTACAGTTTACCGAATCGCCGCGGGAATTGCAATGTAAACAGGAATTTCTTTTATTCGGCAAAGCGACGAAACGAGCCAGACGATGGGCCCTCAACAGTGGAACATCTTGATAGGCACATCTTGCTTGAATCATGATAATCACTGCCCATCCATATCATCCTCATCTACACATTAATTGTTTATAATCCAGTAATATTTACTACAACTCTATTCAAATTAGAATGCTGGTCAAAAGAAATAATCGCTACAGTGATTTGTAGTTAGACGTTTTTATTCACAGAAATTTACCGATACGAGGGGCCGATTACACGGCGCCGTGTAATCCTTCGAATCGATGTTTACTACTCAAAATTTCATGGATATATTAATATTTTTTCTAGATATATTGTTCCAAAACCATATCCAAATGATAATATAGATATATTAACATTTGGATACTGTACTTAAGTCTTGTTATTATTGTATTTTTAGTTTAATATTTTAAAAGATAACTGTTTCAGCGGAGTACGTTAATAAACGTTAGTTAACATTCCGTTTGCTTTATTAAAGGGGTCAAATTCTTTTTGATATTTACATAAAATTTTAATATTGTCCCTTTGAATATTTAACTTTGTTGTTAGACGAAGTCATTACTATAATAATTTATGTTTTAGAAAATAAAACAGAACAGTCCTTTTCCTTGGGAATTTCTAATTAAAAATTTAATTACAGCGATATTTAAACGGCACAATGAGAAGCATGGACATTGATAGAGCTGCATTAATTGTTAGTCTAGTGCGTTGCTTATTTCCGCCTCCATTTATTACCTAACTGTCGCATTTGTCGCACACTTGAGCCAAAAGATTCCACCGCCTCTCTGACCTGGTCGGTCCACCCCATTGGTTTTGTACCTCGTGCCGTAATGACTTCTACCTTTCCCTGCAACATTAGCCGCTCGATAGATACGTCATCCCGTATACACATAAGAACGAAATAAAAGAGGATGCAAGTCTGAACAATCGAGGACATCCTGTCTGATGCCAGGTTCATCAAGGATTAATTAGTTCGAAATGCAGTCCAGGACATTTTCGGCTTTCTCTTCCAGCGCCACAGTTCAAGGGAGTCGATTCTCAATTTTTTTCACGTGTGGATTAATGCCTTATATCTCAGCAGTGAGAATAATTTATGCCGGTCTTGCAACCATTAAAACCTTCAGGAATTTCCCTACTTCAGATTTCAAGATACATGGACACTCATAAATAATATATATAACCATCCTGCTTTTTAATCTGTGCTCAAAACTGGACACGCTTAAACGAGTCATCCAATGTCATTATTTTTGTTATACGATGCCCATAACATCGTGCTGCCACTTAAGATGACATACACAGTATCGTACTGTGCTCATCGTCTTCAAAGATAAGAAGTTAATTCTCGTTACCCCAGTAATATCACTAGATGCAGCGCCCTTCAAACTCGAATACAGTAATGTCTACACACTTTTCATCGGCTGCTGGAGTTCGGTGATATTTACCCAGAGTCTCCGGCAATAAAGACCAACCACCACTATCCAAAACGTTAAACATCACCGAATTATTGGTTTACTTACTTGAGCTATTACAAAAATATTCATTAGTGTTTTTTGTTTTCCATAAATTTCTTCAAAAGCTGGAACCGTCATTAACGTCTTCTTTAAATAAACTCGACGGTTAAAATGCAAATTCCTCCCAGTTCATTTCTAAGAGGAGAGTAAGTCCTGTACATAATTAACGGGGCGGGGGCCCCCTCAAGACGTGTTGTACCTGAAAGGTAATAAAACCCCTCAATTACTAGTCGGAAGGTCATTAAAGCCTACTACACTCAAAGGCGCTACTTAAACTTAATGGACCCATGCCGAGAACGAAACACTACAGATACACTGGAAGAGGTTTAGGAACAAAACAAAAAAAGAGACAAACAGCTGATTAAATAAAAAAAATAATATCTAAACTAATCTTTAAAATAATAAATAACTTTCTATAGTCAATATTAACCGTGAGTTATAAGTAAACTTTTACAGTTAAAGTCGCATAATCACTGCATTAGTTTGTAGTAAGATTGACTGATAGTAAACAAAAACAACGTGGATATTGAAAACTACTATGACATATTATATATTTATTTATGATGAATATGTTATACAGCTAATACATAAGACGTTAATTGAGATGTTTACACTGCACTACTTATTCCTGGTCTGTTTACATAAAATGTAAGTGAAGTTACTTAACAATGTTTCTGGGCTACCCTGTGGCGTTTATTCGGCATTACACTATCATATATAAGTTGAGAAAAAAAGTGTTAGTGCATATGCGATAGAAAAGAGACTTAGTATTTTGGTTAATTTGTAAGAGAATGAGATGAATAGAGTTTGGAGGTGGTATAAAGACAGGTGGTATTGATCGGAAAAAGGAAGTATGAAAGAATCAACGAGGGTATAGAAAAATTATGTAATATAAATATCAACGGCTCCTTCTCTTTCTGTATTCCTTCACACACACTGACACACGCAATATACAGTATAGAGACTAATCTCCACGGTATGCAGAGACCGTCTGCATTAGTCCACAGGATGAAGAGGAAACGGAAAGGATAGGGAAACTATATAGGAACGCGTTTTATCTCATTCCCTCATAGCCTTAGCTCTCTTAACACATTTATAGTTCTCTTTCCCGTTACACTTTTTCGTTTCATAAAATCCTCATAGCCTCCCAAAAATGTTTCAATATAAAAATTTTGCTCTACTTCCGGTCTCGTTACCCCAGTAATTATACTGTCAATTAGTAGAGTAGTGGGGTAACGATATTCAACATGTAATGTCTCCGTCTACGAGCGTAAGATCGTAACTAGGGACATGTTATGGTCGGGCGAATCACGTACAATCGAGTGAACGTCGCTCTCGTATTGATAATTGAATTAAAAAAAAGCCACATCCAGTTAGCTGGTGCGCTGCGCGACCGTACTGAAAGATACGGTAATGAGAGCCTATCAACTTGCCATTGACTTTAGCAGATTACTTGATGAGCTGCTACTTAATGCATCTGATGAAAACCCATACACACCTTTTTTCAGCAAACTAACACGACTCCAATGACACTTGATGCTGGATGAAGGTAAATAGTGGTCGGTGTCTATTACAGAGGCTATGGTGGAGGACTCGGGGGTAATCTGTCACCAAATATGAAAGACCTTGAGGTGGTGCGTGTGGTACTTCTACCTAACACTTTTATAGAGGGTGAAGAGCATTAGCCCCACCCCGACAGGTGGTCTTATCAAGGCTTCTCGCTGTTCGAAAGCATTTCCGTACTTCCGTCCAAAAGTACTGAATGAGAAACAGTGAGATTTTAGCTGGTAAGAGTTCAGCATAACTCTTCTGTTGCTCCGACAGCAGAAAGATATCTAAAGCAGGATTTACCCCCAGAAAAAAAAAAGAGTGTCGGTTACTGTCTAGATACTACCACAGCTCCAGTCTCTACCATCAAATAGTAGTATGCAAACACGACTGTATTCCGGTTTGAAGGGTGTTTTATTTATTAATTCAAAATGCCTAAAAGCCTAAACTCACTTTCCACCAGTCAACCTACCATGTGAGAGATGCAGTATAGTAGTAGATGAAATGATATCACAAGATAGTCACTGTTTTATTAACATACATATACATCATTATATGTTTATATATTTATTTATGTATGTATGAATGTATATAACAGTGTACATATATTATATATTTACACAACAAGATATATATGATGTGTTATATATACTATATGTAACTATTGGAAGTCCTTATCAGCGGATAGACGTCCACTGCTGGATATGGGCCTCCTCCAAAGATGCCCACATCGATCGTTCCTGTGTTGCCATGGTCTCCGGTACCACCGTATTGGCCGTCTTTTGCAGGGATTCATATGGGGAGATTTGGGCCAATTCCCACCTCGCTGGCCCAATGCATGTTGGTGGGAGCGAGGGTCTCGTTTGTTGATTAGCAGGCTGCATCACTAGCAGGTGTGGTCGGCTTTGGTTCGTTGTCTGTGTCCTGCGCTACCCGCCTCGTCGAGCACTAGGGGGTGTAGATGGTAGGGGTCCATATGGGAGGATTTGGGCCATATCCCACCACGCTGGCCTTAGCGGGTTGGTGGGAGTATTGAAAGGATTGAAACTTAATTTTTTTTATATTTCAAGCAAGGGCAACGTGGAGCAGTGTATATCATCCTATCCAGCGTTACTTCCAGGGTTGGAGTATTCCTTACCATCAGGTGAGCGTCTCGCACGTGTCGTCAGGTCTGTAAGCTTCTCTTGCAGGAGATCTAGATAGCTCTAATGTCTAGTGATAGTGTGCTTAGTGCTCAAAGCGACTAGCATATTGTGATATTGTATGATAGTGTGATGGTAATTAAGATGATATACACTATACCATATTGCTCTTATTTTATTTGTAGTTGACGTCTTTAATCCACTGTCACTTACGTAAATTAATTTCTGTTCATACATAATTTCTTTTTCAGCTCATTATTACTTGTTTTAATTAGAGCGACGTATTCGCTCTCTTCTTGTAGAACTTTGAAAGAGTTTCAATTAAAAAATAAAGTAGAGTAAAATCATCAGCTCAACTAATTGGAGCTTAAGTAAAATGGCAACACTAAAATAACCTCCAATTAGCCGACAGGTCGTTTTAGTTAACTTTGCTTAAAGGCGATGCTTAAACTTAATGACGCTAAGCCGAGTAAAGCGGCCGTACAGTAAGAACACGAGTAGGCTCATTACTGACGTAGAGTTAAAACAAAACTAACTGCATTAAGCAATATAAAAATCTTGAAGGGAAACAAAAGAGAACTGACTTCCGGTGAATGAGAATTGTTTAATAGTTTACGCTGTTGCGTACCAAGTTCAAAGGTTTTGTATTCGCCTCCTAGGCTGTCTAAAAACGTTTAAGTTTTTAATACATGTAGGATCATTATCCTAAATGTTTTAAAAACTAGTAATTTTGATTTTGATGATGAGAGATAGCGGTTAAGCGCATATAGTATTATATAAGCTCTATGCTCACACGGCCCCGGACAAAGGGACCTCCCGGAGCGCCCGTGGGTCCGCATAATGCAGCGCTGTCTACACACGGCGCCAATTGAGACATGAAACTCCTTACATAATTTAAATGGTCTTTAAGAAAACCGTCTGAGGGTGAAAGGAGAGAGGGTTGAGACGAAGACGTACAGAAATACTCTAATTTGTTATTTTTAACTATATTAACTGGCATTAAATTACGATCGCTTTTAATCATAGAGTAAATGATCAAAGGCTTCACGTTACGTTAACCGACGCCCAAAGGCAGCCGTAATAAAAAAAAAGATGACGCCAGAAAGAAGACTCATCATACGAGAATATTGTTGATTACACAACAGTCATGGTCTCAAAGACAAGTGCTTTATGGTACATGACTCACGGCCATAAAATAATGTGTAGGTTTTCTCACTGTATCTTCCTTAACAAAGAATCTGAAGATGGAGTCGCCACAGATATAAATCCCATTTAAAACACTTTAACATGTCATATCTAGAAATGTTAGGTTACAGTAAGTTATACAGTTATATTGGTACGACAATTTAGGTCTAAAACTAATTTTCCTATATAAATATCCTCCCCAAGGAAATGTAAGAAGAATATTTCCTCTCCGTAATGCCTCATTGAATATGCGTAGCAGGATACATGCAAAATAAACGATAATGTTCTAGAAAATAAACTTGCCTTAGTAACGATGCTATAAATTGCATGAAGAAAGTTCTTTCGAGCCTGCCTCGCAATTTTTTTTTTACCTGAAAATCGTTTAACATATGCGCGAGGTCATAGGGGCGCTTTATGGTCGGTCCTAATCCCTCTCGAGGGGCCAAGGGGTTAAAGGATTTGAATTTCAAACTTGGCGGATCCGATTTACCTTCAAGTTTTTTTTTTTCACTTCCATCTTCAACCATCTTTCTGTTTCGTATGTTGAAAAAATATATACTACTGTATCCGAAATTGATGAGCATGAACAGCTGGTAGATACTCTTCTATTCGACATGGTGACGAGATATTCACTGGATCGATTGGTTGATGAAAATGCCTCTAATTAGAATGGTAAACACAGCATCACATTGTGCTCATCGCCTTGACGATAGCTACGTCTCTCTTCAAACCGGAACACAGACAGCACTTTTTGTGGGCTGCAGTAGGAACTGTCATCATCATCATCAGCCAGTGGACACGCGCTCCTGTACATAGGCCTCCCCCAAAGATCGGCCCCGTACCGTCCGCTTGCAACGACTTTCCGCGACCTTCACCTAATCGCCCTCCGGTACCGCCAGGCACTATAGACCATCGTTTCTAAGGGTTCATATGAGGTGATTAGTGACAATTCCCACCACTATAACCCAATGTGGGATGGTGGGAGCCGGAGCTACATTTTTTGATTAGCAAGGTAAACCACGAGCACGTGAGGTTGGCTTGGATCCTGTGAGTTGTGGTGCAGGTCCCTTTACACCCCTGTAAAAGTTGTGGTACCTAACTAGATGATCTATGAGATCTACCAGCACAAAATAATGATGTCTTTAAATAATCTTCTTTCTCAAGAGAAGATGATTAAGCATTTTTAACTTTGATCTCTTAGATCTTTAACCGGGCATCGGCAGAGAAGTACAATGTTAAAGACCTAACTTGTAGTACTAAAAACAAACCATACTTCCGGGGAGAATACAAGGTTATATGGGATTTTTACCCACTGAACTGCCACTCGGTGGTCATCTTCAATGCGTTGCGGGAGTCCCTGGGATCTCCAATAGAAAGCGTCGATACCTTCCAGCACTACTCCTAAATCATGTCCCAGTGAGGAATGAAGCCCTTCTCTTCTCGCTTTGGTACTACAAGCACTAATTCACCTGGTACTTGTCGTTCATCCTGGGCTCGCTGGGATCCACACCTTAATCCTTAGACATTCAGGGCTTGCCTTAGTTGTTAAAGACCTCGTTGCCATGAGATATTCATCCTCACCTGCTCGTGGTGCACCGTGCATCAGCAAACGAGTCTTTGTCACCCACGGACCCGCTTTGGGCCAGCGTGGTGGAAAATGGCCTAAATCCCTCCCATATGGACCCGAACATATGACAGTCTAGTGCCCAGCGGTACCAGAAGCCATGCTGACTGTATATGAAGATCTTTGGCGGAGGCCTATGTCCAGCAGTGGGCGTCTATTGGCTCCTGATGAAATAGCATAAATAGCTTGATAATTGAAATTGTTAGCTAATTCATAGCATTAAGTTAGTATGTTAAAATGGAAGAAACTGATCTCTCCGAGAGTTAGGTCTGCGTCTGGATAAGTTTAAGTCCACAGTAAATTATGTATGAAGCTCCATGTCTCAATTGTCGGAGTAAACTCGGGCATTATGCGAAGGCACGGATGTGAGGACATCCATTGTTCAAAGCTCGCGGCGGCAGCGGCTTGTGATGTATGAAATATCATACTCCAATGTCTCAACAAATAGGTGAGCTCAAATGCTAACCTAAGACTAAATACTAATTTTTTTTTTATTCAATTAACTGAAACGAGCGGGACATTCACCTGATAGTAAGTGACACACCCGACCATAACAACGTACCTCTAGTTAGGATGTTATACACAGCACCACATTTCGCTCGTCACCTGATATATAAGATGTTGAGTCTCGTTACTTCAGAAAATAGATTAGCTACAACGCCTTTCAAACCGGACCGCAGTAATGTTTGAACGCTACTGTTTGGCCACAGAAATAGGCGATGCTATGGTAATCAACCAGACTATCTCCAGCAACAAAAATCTACCACCAGTAAAGCTAAGCAGTAAATAATTCTCATTAGTATTAGTCCAGTAATTACTGTGATCCGGTTTGAAGGGCGTAGTAGCTAGTGTAATTACAGGATTAACATGACATAACATCTTATTTCTATGGCGACGAGCGCAATGTGGTGCAGTGTATAACATCCTAACTAACGCCACATTGTTAAGGGCGAACACATCACTTACCATCAGGTGAACGTCCAGCTCGTTTCGTAACTTAATTGAATAAACAAAATGGCTGCTCTTAAATTGGAATCAAATAACTTTTGTACTGCTGAGTTTCAAGCCCTCGGCGAGTTCTTTAATTTTGATATATATTTCAATGCATAGTAACAACAAGAACTTCCGGGTAAGTTTGTTTGGAGGAAGTTCATCGGTATCGAGCCAGTGTGTCTGAACTCCTGTCACTGATCCTTCTAATCCTTTTCGTGACTTCTAATACCCAGCTCCTGTCACTCCTTTTTAGATAGGTAGGTACTTCAAGATTGACCATTTCAATACAGTTGTTAACACTTCTTCCCCGAACTTCCGGGTAAGTTTGTTTAGAGAAGGAAGCACATTTAAGTTTATTGGTATTGAGCTAGTTTGTTGAACTCCTGCCACTGATCCTTTTAATCCTTTTCGTGGCTTCTAATACTAGTTACTTCAAGATTGAACATTCCAATACAGTTCTTGTTTCACCAAGTTAGTACCTCTCCATGTTTTGACGTGTGATTCATTAATTATACTTTTTTTTTTCATTTAGCGCAAACAATGTGATTTGAAGGGGGCGAGGCCGCGTGCAAACGTCAGTGAATTTAAACTCGGCGGAAACAACGTCGCCGAGAAGTGGTTTCAGCGACGGAAGACGGTGAGTTTTAACGAAGTAAGTTTGTAGCGTTACCAAAAATGTCGGCGTCGTTAGCACAGCGGCGGCTTCCGTTGAAATGTTTAATTGCATTCGCAGCGGTCTGAGCTGCTGCGAACGAGTGCCGGATGTATTGTCGAGTTGATTCGGTTTTGAACCATATTATGTTTAGTTTGGAAATGTGGAATAGATCTCGCTAACATTTTGAAGAATTTCTTTAAAACTCGTTTTCTGTATAGTACTTCGCATCGTACATGTATACGATATAATCGGAATTTGTGAATAAATCTTTCTTGAAATATCATTGCAATATACCATATAGATTCAAATATAGTTATAAGAAGTCCCGCACAACAACTGACGGGACCCAAGCCAACTTCATCTGCTCGTGGTGCACCCTGCTAATCAACAAATGAGCCTCTGGCTTCCACCAACCCACCCTCATTAGGCTAGCGTGGTGAGGAATATCCCAAATCCCCTGTATGAACGCTTACAGTGGAGATCATTAGGAGAGGCTTATGTCCAGCTGTGGACGTCTATCGCCTAAAAAAATATGAAAACTTTCCAATAATATTATTTTTTGTTGTCGAAGGGAAACCTTTTAAAACATACCCTACCTCTGGGGAGAAGACAATGGTATATTGTATTTTTACCCACTAAAACCCCTTCGGTGGTCATCTTCAGTACGTTGCTGGAGGCCTCTTGATCTAAGGAATGCATCGGTGCCTCCCGATACGCCTAAACCGATTCCCACGGAGGGCTATATCCCTCTTCGGGACCCTCGCTTTTGGTATGACAAGCACTAGACCACCTCGTACATTCTAGACTCCCTTAGTAGACAATGATGTCCCCTGCCTTCAAAGCCCTGGAACCTGGTAGAATAGATCTAGCTCCCCAATATATGTTAATTAATGTTTTTAAAAAAAATATCAATAAACGCCAACGTCTATCTATGAATAGTTTTTCAGTTATTTCTATATGTTAAAAACCTATGACATACTATTTGGAGTAATAGCAAAAAATTATATTAAAACTGTATTCATAGAAAGGATTTGTAGAAGTATAGACACATTTAAGAAAACTTCTTATTGTTGTCTCTTAATTTTGATAAATAAGATCAAACTGAAACAAACATGAAGTATCCAATTCGTTTAGAAGCACCAAAGGTTTTTAAGTTATCCATTAATAAATATAAAAGCCTCATAAAACGGATTTTATGTTACGAAACAGTATTATGGTTTTAAATACTTTAAAGTTGATTAAGCTTTTCATATTTTCTATGATAAGAAAGGACAAATCCTTCAGAACTTTTTTATCAGCTCTTCTACGAACGATATTATGATAAAACTAGCTGTTCCTCGCCCGCTTTGCTGGACGTTATGTTAAATTATACTTCAAATTTGTCTGAAATATTCCTCCCAATTGACTTTCTATAACAACCGCATATATAATAGCAAATGAAAATGTAAATAAAATATCGATCATCACCATCGTCATCATCAGCCGGCAGACGTCTACTGCCAGCAGTAGGCCTCCCACAAAGATCTCCATATCGATCGGTTCTGTGTTGCCATGGTTCTAGCGCCTTGTAATCTTCCCATAGTCTCCGGTACCGCCGATCAATATTGGCCATCGTTTGTACTGGTTCATCGAGGGATTTGGGCCAATTCCTACCAGGCTGGCCCAATGCGGGTTAGTGGGAGCCAGGGCCTCGTTTTTTGATTATCAGGGTGCACCATGAGCTGGTGTGATTCCCTTGATTGTGCTTTAAAACTCAAAAAAGAAATAGCTTATGACCATATACATATCAGTTCGCGCTAAATGGTCATGTCCCGATGTCGATATGTTCACTAATTTTCACGTGATTAGGGAACAAAGGAAACTCATTTTCATTATATATATGTTTGACAATTAAGTTTCTAGTATACTATGATACCATAGATGCCTATCTCCAGCAGTGGACGTCTACCGGCTGATGGTGATGATGATACTATGACACTACTAGCTCCACCTAGTTACGCTGATGGTAAACATTCAGCTTTGATCGCGAGCCTTTACCGAGCACATCATAAACTATCGCGTTATCTAGTTTTTGTTCCGTGTACGCCAAATAATTTTACAACTTCGTCGGAAGCGTATTTGTCTATGACATAGGGAAAAACATTTATGCGCAACTTCCGGTCAGGAAATGTAACCTGCAACGTTGTATTTGAAAAGCTAACTGAGCATACACGAAGAATAAATTGTCATTGGATATCAAGATGTAGCAAATTTAGTATATAATATAAATTTCAGTGAAACCTAGTGATGAAGTTTCCACTACTACCAGTAATATTTTGTCCGGTTTAGACGACGTCCTCCTTGTTCCTCATTATTTTTATACGACTACGGGGCGAGACGAGCGAGATGTCCACCTGATGGTAAGTAATGCGGCTGCGTGTAAGACGTGCGTAAGATGTTTAGTCTCGTTACCACAGTAATTTCACTAACTACAACGTCTTTCAAACCGGAACACTAGTGTTTACGTACTGTTAAGACCATTCGAGCTGCAGTGATACCAACCTCCCGTCTGGTCTGGTCTGGTACCGACTGGTCTCCAATGATGGAATTGTACTATTAATGTTATATACCAAATAAAACATTTTTCTATCTTTCTTGCTTTCTTTATAAAAAGTTTAAGTATACTTAGCGACGGTTATGTTTATATGTATATTAAATACAGCGAAAAAGTAAAATAAAACTACCATAAAACAAATAGAACTTAAAAGAGTTTTCAATGGTATTTCTTTGTATATAGAAAATGAAAAACAAAATCATAAATTTTCCTACAACCCTAAAGTAATGGTCATAAACAATAAAGCTTTGATATACAGTAGACCTGGCGGCTTTGAAAGATAATACAGCGTATTTCATTCGCCAGCACATTCCATAAAACAATCGATGTCAGTGATGATTAAGAGTAAAAAATAGGTTTCCTGATTCTCCTCATGAAATAAAGGTTTCATTGTAAATTGATACCAATAACTATTTAATACTTATGACTTTAATATCTTACAACATGATCCGGAAAATAATATCAGGGAGAGTTAAAGGTTATATAAAATGCTTGATAAATGAAGATGGAAATCGGAAATACGCAAAGAAACTAAAGTTATAATAAAATAAAAAGGAAGTATGTGTAGAAGAGACAGCAAGGAAGAAGTCATAATTGTGAAACAATACATAGAAAATAACTAAAATAAGTATGAAATAAATAAAAACAATGGAAAGTAAAGAAACACAATTAATTATAAAAGAAGAATGAAATGTCAAGTGTGAAATAAAAAGAAACGTTAAGCGACGATTGATGTCTGAGATGCGATGCATGAAAGAAAACAAGAAAAATGTAAAGATGATAAAGTATGAAAGATGGAAAGTGTGAAAGGAGAAAAATTTTATATGCAATAAACTCTTTCTATTCTAATCTTAAAGAGAAAAATGTTACTGTTAGGGGAAAAAATAATAAAAACGAAGGACAGAAAAGATAATCAATACCCCAGCCTCCCATAACCGAGAGAAAAT
Source organism: Troides aeacus (assembly GCA_033220335.2). Classification (NCBI taxonomy): domain Eukaryota; kingdom Metazoa; phylum Arthropoda; class Insecta; order Lepidoptera; family Papilionidae; genus Troides; species Troides aeacus. Next base: position 11,056,492 of record CM067280.1, read on the forward strand.
TTTTAAATATTATACAAAATATATATATATATATCAAATTCTATTAAACAAGTAAATAATATACACGAGGTCACAATACATGATTCTCAAGCGATAATCTATAGTTTTTTACTACAGCAGAAGCTTCAGCTCAGTGAGAATCAACCCTGCGTCTCTTCGATACATACTCGCCCCATGAACTATTTTTTTTTTTATTGTGTCACGACTTTTTCCCAGTAGGGGTAGGCAGAGGTGAATGAACACCCACATTTCGCCAGATGTGGTCAGATTAGGTTCCATGTAACAGGGGGCGAGCCTGTTGCCACTTTATTGGGACCACCACACACACACACAAAGATGATTTCAGTGTGCGGGGTTTCCTCACGATGTTTTCCTTCACCGTTTGTATCCACCCCATGAACTAAACTCTCTATATATAACTATATGCAGTAAAGATTATTATGAACTAAGCTCAGAACAGCCTCCAGAACCACCCACTGGGTGTGACCAACGCGGGACCATTTTTGCCTATGTCCAGCAGTGAACGTCTATCGGCTGATGATGACGATGATTATGATGATTAATTTTGCAAGGATATTATATCTATTCCTTGAAGACTATTAAAATGAAAAGATGTACTACATGCAGTGTTATCATTAGAAACTACCCGAAATGCAAATCTAAGGTTTGATGTAAAAAAACATAGCCTAAAGAGCTTGCGGAGAATATTCTATCACCGAATAGTGTCCAACATGGCTTATTTAATGTGAAGTCGTCACTAACTCCTATACATCAAATACCAACGGCTCCAACGTCCCTTGACAACGCGCCAACATTCGTCCATTTGAAAAGGATACTAATGTAATGTATTACAGAATTGGATGAGCTCGTAAAAGGAAATCGTCGGTAATGGTATATTGGTACGAGATAATGAGTGTACTTTAGTGTTATTTATTGTGATAGCTGATAAAACTTTATATCCACATGGAAGATCGAACATACACGTCCATTTTTGTATAAAAGAAATGGCATTTTAATGAATTTATTACACGTTATCCAAATTACAATACGTTATGTTTATATATCCAAAACCTTCTAGATAAACCACAGTTGTGGTCACAGATGGGAAAAACATTCTTGATGATTAAATCTTAATTCTATTTACAAATGAGACAGAGTCATTAATAGTATGAAACTAGGTCATAGTTTCTAATATTACTTCATCATCATCAGCAGATAGACGTCCACTGCTGGACAATAGGCCTCCCCAAAAGATTTCCACATACAGTCAGCTTGGCCTCCGGTACCGTTGAGCACAAATGGCTGTCGTAGTAAAGGTTCGTATGAGGGGATTTGTGCGATTTCTCACCGCGCTAGTCAAAAGCGGATTGGCGAAACCCAAAGCCTCGTTTATTGATTAACAGGGTGCACCACGAGCAGGTGAGGTTGGCTTGGATCCCGTGTTGTTATGGGGGTATTCAACCCTTATTTTATATGTTATATTTGTAATTATTATATTACTTTCATTAATATTATATAACGTTCGAGAAACTATTATTATATAAGAGATTTCCTCTTATGTAGAGACTCGAGCCGATATCTCTGGAACCATAAGGACTGGAGACTTAAAATTTGATAGAGATATTGTTTCTACCATTTAGATGTCAGCTGAGAATAGGCTTTACAAAATTTCTCTCGCAAAGGTACCAACAGAAGTTTTACTGCCACTGAAGAGTGTGGGGAACATGAAGTTAAACATTAAATTACTCATTCACATACTTTCTTCGTAATTAAGTGTACTTATGATCTTCTAAACTACATATACGATTTAAATATTTATAAAACTGTTAGAATATTCTTTTTGTATATAATTTCGTATTTATAATATATTGTAGTTATTAAAGAAAGTGTTACAAAAGGTAGACTTGTTAAAGTAATATTCTCTTGGAATCAAAACTGAGTGTTGAGGAAATTAAAGGGAACTTCCGTTGATTGACTTGACGATGAACAAACGCCGATGTAATTTCTAGGGACAGATTATTCATACTATTAAAAGGCCCATTTTCATAAGGCCTTTTTTGCAGAAACTGGTAATAGTAAGGACAATAAATTTAGTAAATGATATGAAGGTAAAACTAACGGGTACATTATTAGTAGAGGTAATTTCAAAAATTCAAGCGGATTTAAAGTGCATTAAAGGATGCACATAAATATCACCGAAACTGACAGAATGCGGTGCAAACAACACAATGGGCCAAAGTAAAACTGGCAGATTTATATTTTCAGTTTCAACAACCTGCCAGCAGATAATACCCACTACGGGCGATGGTATTCTCCTTACGGATTCGTACGAAATTTTCCTCGACAATTTCAATTCTATTTGATATTTCATAAAAAATTCAACAATTCAATTTCAATTGATCTAGAATTTTAACAACGGAAATCTATGCTATTTGAATTGCAAAAATATCAAAATTACTCAAGTAAAACATTTAAGGACAACTTGCCCCAGATTTCTATGACAAGAAGCGTTTGTTTGAAACCGACAAAGTAATAGTACAAAGTTAATAAAATGTTTATGATATTTGTGTTGTAATAGATCGTAGAAATACAATTTTCTTAATTGATCGCCAAATTTTAATCAAGGCATCCAATTTTGTTGATTAGTTCGTAGAAATATTGAATATATCTCCCTCTTGTTTCTTTCATTGGTTTTTGTCTCTTTTACGCGCACGAGTCGGTATTTAAATTTTTTTGAATGTCACGACATTACAGAGGTTAAACGATGCTCTCTTATCACGTAATGGTAACGGCTTTCTCTAATTGTCCAGTTTATGGTTATCTTAATTTTATATTAGTACTTAAAATTTTTTTGATATAGATAGGTATCGATTTGTTAAGATCATTAGCTTTTACGATGACTATTACTATTATTAGCCAAATATAAATTATTCTTCTTGTAATACTACTTTTTTCCACATTAATATCTAAATATAGTCTACGTTGTGTTCCGTCATTGAATTCTCTGAAACCATTACCGCGATCCGAGACCTCGACAGTTTTGAATGACAGTTATTCATCTCATTACGTTTAGTAGTGATTATCCGTTTTAATTTGTTTTATAACGGACGTACGGTGACTTGTCCAGAGTTCAATTTGAAAATAAAATATTAATATCAAGTTAAATTAGACGCCGGTAGACGAATATCCTCGTTTTGTATTCCAGTCGCGAAATTGAAATCTCGGATAATAATTTACATTTTAATTGTTTTCACTACTAAAACGAATCGTATCACAACGAAATTTATAATTAATCCCGCTAGTAGATTTCACCTTAAAAACTTATACCACTGCTGAGAATTCGAGTTGTAAACTTAAATAATCATATAACAAAAGAAATTAACGTATCAAACATAACTTCTACTCGGCATGATGTAACCTGCAAAATAATCAGTCAGTCGATAGCTTCAGTATTAGACATTAATGTGGCCAAGAAAGCCAATGAACATTTACAGTTCTTAAGTTCTTCGTTATATCGGAAAATAGCGATGCCTACAAATCAATAAGTTACCCACTGGTATCCTGAAGATACCTTACTTGTCTATATATATTTATACCAAGTCTTGCCATGAAAATTGCTTGTGCAAAATATAAATTAAAGTAGATAATGAGAATGGAACATTTACAAACATTAATTTCCATCGTTATTATTCCAATAACATATTACATATAAGAAACTTAATACAGTTTTTACTTGTTTAAGTTATTATAAATCGCAAGATGTAACCAAAAGAAATCGTAGACAGCAGCGAATTATTTTAATAGATAGCTATTTTTCTTTTGCTCCATATTCCTGGTGGAGAGGAGAGTAATACATAAAATATTTGAGGCGAAGCGTCTTTCAAAACCATTCATGCTTATTTTGTCACTCGCCTCGCAGAGACGCGAGTGGTGATTAATCATTTCAGAGTGTCCCGCAGAGAACGCCCCTGACCTTCGTCTAAAAAATATTGCCATCGAAAAATTTCCTTGTTACGAGTAATGCCGAAATTGGCAAAACCTCTTGTATCTTCATAAACTCGAACCCAAAATTTCTTTTATACAATCGATACACAAACACATCAACACACAAACTCGCTCTATAACTGACAACATACTCTGTGAGAATTCTCATCTCTTTATGATTGTACTCACGTCTTCTTTAGTACATTATACAATTCAAAAAGAAATACAGAATTCCAAACGAAACGACAGTGTCATCCACACTACAATATGCTTTATTGAACAATTTGCATTTTATTTTGAAACTTTTTGTATTTACTTGTAAATACATTTGTTAGTAGCCCTGCTTTAAATTTATGTATCTATCTGATCTCGTAAAATTTTAAAATAATATGTATTATTCAAAATTAATAATTGTATCATTAATACTATTCATTTTGTGTGTGTCATGAGTATAGTTGTTAAAATGATTGGTTGTGATTCTTAGCGGCCATTTTGTAGTGCGACGACGGCAGTAGCGCGGCGGACATTTTAGCATACAATTAGTTTCATGGTCATCATTATCAGCCGACAGACGTCCACTGCTGGACATAGAACAATTCGCTTGTAATTGTATAATTAAGAGTAGACAAGAGTTTAACTGAATTAAGGTGGATTGGTAATAAATTGACAATGTCGTCAATCAACTTATTGTAAAAGAGTATCCTCTAACCGTCGAAGTTTTTCCATTTAATTTATGACGCTCACTAAACAAGACGGCGAGTTTATTTTATCAAAGGTATGTATTACTAAATAATTATAAAACATATATTATATAATCATAAGAATTATGAATCTTAATCGATTTGAAATAATTACAGCTTTCGCATTATATATATTTATTATTTGGAGACATCCAGAGATCTCTTGGGTCTTCGGGAAACCTACGAAACCATTACATTAGACTTAGAGACTCAATATTTGTTAAAGATATTGCTTCTGCCATTTAGGGGTCAGCTAAGAATTGATTTTACAAAATTCTTCCCCTAAAGGAACTTTCGGGGTGTTAATAAAGACAGACGGGTTACCACCGAGCAGGAATATTTCTGACACTTTTCATGGTTAAATTTCAAATCTAATTCTGCGAGTATGTCACAGCTAGCAAAGCGGGCGGCAAACAGCTAGTGTAATATAAATACAAAAGCCAGATATATGACTGAGAAAGGGTCAAAAGTTATTAAAATATCTACAGTATTTGTTTGTAATAGAACATAATGTTTTTGCATATTTCTTGTTGTACTCTTCTACGTTTATGTACCTACCATTTAGTATCTTCTATAGTTTATTTTGATCTTTAATCATGCTAATACTTCTTATTATATTTTATATATTCTTATCAAGTCGATAAACTGACAAAACCAGTAATTCTTTACAGGTTTCGTGCTGAAGTGTTCCCTGGAGTTGCATAATTTAATCCCACCACTGGATGTCTAGACGAATGGGGTGGAGGTCCGTTCTTTTGTTATGAACATTCCTCGTAGTCCCTTTCAGCAGTCATTTGTGATGCGAATAACAAAGGACGGAATATACCGCCCGTTTCAATGTATTAGGGGGACCGGAAAGTAATGTCGTTTTCTTACGCTAAATACAAACACATACATTTTTAACGAGTCTTTATTTTTAATCAATGATGTATTCCCCATCATTGTCAATAACCTTTTGCCATCTAGTGAGTAAATTTTCAATCCCTGATCGATAAAAATTAATTGGTTTTTCGGCAAAATATCTAGAGATGGCATTTTGGATATCATCCAAATTTGCAAATGTTTTGCCACTTAAAAAGTGTTGCAGCGCTCGGAATAAGTGGAAATCCGATGGTGCAACATCGGGCGAATATGGTGGATGAGGCAGCACCTCCCACCCCAATTCATTAATTTTTTCTAGAGTTCGCCTTGCGCAGTGCGGTCTTGCATTGTCATGTTGGAGAATGACGCCTTTTCGGTTGACAATCGCTGGCCACTTTTCAATTAAAGATTGATTGACTCGCTGCAATTGTTCGCTGTAGAGGTCTGCAGTAACAGTTTCTCCAGGTTTCAGTAATTCAAAATGAACAATGCCGCGAATACTCCACCAAACACACAAAAGCGCTTTTTTGGGGTGTAAACCTGGCTTAGCAGTACTCCGAGGGATTTCATTTGGAGAGAGCCACTGCCTTTTGCGTTTTGGGTTATCATACAGGACCCATTTCTCATCTCCTGTGATCAAGCGATCAAAAAACGCTTCTGTGTTGTGTCGTTGAAGCAATAAGTTGCATGTGATTGATCGGTTAGCCTTATTCTGTTCGGACAGATTATGCGGGACCCAAACACCTGCTCTGCTTACTTTTCCAATCTGCTTCAAATGTTCTTGGATGGTCGACCAAGGTTTGTTGAGACTGTTTGACAATTCCTCGATCGTCTGACACGGATTTGCTTCCACTTCCGCCCTTAACACGTCGTTGTCTAACGCTGATGGTCTTCCTGATCGATACGAGTCGGAAAGATCAAAATTACCCGATTTGAACTTGGAAAACCACCTTTGGCATTTACGAATGTCCAGTGCATTTGGATAAACATCGCAAATGTTTTTGGTAGCAACTGTTGCGTTATTTCCCTTGCGAAACTCAAAGAGCATGCAATGCCGGATGTGTACCTCTTCTGGTATTTGGCTGGCCATTTTACCCAAAATTACAAAAAAAAATTGTAATTCAATTGTCTATAAGTAAAGAAATCACTATAACCTCACAATGTCTTTGGTACGCCTCTGAACAAAACAATGAGCTGACAAATGACAATCAAGTATTGGCATGCGCAGAAACGACATTACTTTCCGGTATACCTATTACATATGAATGAAAAATAGAAATAAGTAAGCTATAGCGTTTTAATGAATTACTGGTAATGGATGTATATCCCAGTAGTAGTATCACGTAGGAAATGTCGTGTTGCCTTATCAAAGCAATGATATACTGGTAATTGGTATCTGTTAACGGAGACTATATTGATAGGAGCCAAAGCAGCGAGGTAATAACACTCAACATCAGAGAGAGAATGATCTAAAAAACTTATGAAATACAAGAACATTAATCGAAAATGAAGATAAAAAAATTTGTCTTATAATATTCTATAATAATATTTGTTTGTAGTATGTCTAAGAGCAGCTCCCACTTTTGTTTGACATAATAACTCTTTCTAGACAACAGTACCAAAAAGATTATATCAGTTTCCAGCCATTAGGATGCTGTGACCATTGATATAACTGACGTCATATAACTAAATATTATTCCATGAGATAACCGCAATGCGTAAAACAGTGTAATCTTTCACCGCTAGATAAACGAAGTATAACAAAAATTACGAAGACGATAGAAATTATAGTCACTGAATTTCTAAAGTAACAAGTTTAGAAGTTAAAAGAAAAAATCATGCTTGAGACAAGAACACGAATGTTTGACCTATAGTTCAAATCATTGTTTATGTTAAAACCTAACAAGAATTAATTTAGTCATTAGTACTAAATTTCTTTCCTTTATTGGATGTATTCCATGCAGCAAATCATAATTGATTCGGTGGTCACGTGAATTAATTTGGACAGTCTCCAACGCGACCCCCTGTCCCCGAGGGCCCATTAAAACTTTCCATTGTACATCCCACGAAATTGCCGCTTGATGAATCGTATTTTTTGCTTTATTACTAAACACCAGTATAACATTTCCTATATATTATATTTACTACACAAAAACGGTATCATACTTCAATTCAATAAAAACATAAACCTCATCGTCAACCATCAAACTCCCAAAACATCGCTCAGGGTCTTCTTCAAATGATCACCATATCTACCTTACACTACTCTGTCTACTGCTGCGGTCATCAACTGATTGTTGCTCCATATTATCAAACAGAATAATCTGAACAGATAACCACTACATCTTATACTTCTACTGCTTCAATATTGTGCAATCGTTACTATGTTCCGGTTTAAATGACGTTGTAACTAGTGAAAGTACTCAGGTGAGGGATTATTTCAATGATACGACTGCGTGGTGCTGTGTATATCATCATAACTAACCTCATGTTGTTACGGGCAAGCGTATTACTTTACCATCAGGTGAAGATCTAACTCGTCTCGTCACTTAAAACTGAGTGATTTTGAGATCCTGCTGTCTACATATGAATGGCAATCAAGCCCGTGATACTCTTGATTCATCGTCTCTATAGTATGAGTAAATGTTGCATGAACGCATTGAATGGCATAAATTTTTTTTCTTATCCTCTTTCACTCTTTCTCATTTCCTTATTAACATTTTTTTAATAAATTAGGTTAATTCTCGACTGTAAATCTATCTCTTGTTAAACGGTGATGGCGTAGTACACTAACGTATTATAGTAACAGCCTATTAACTCTTGTGATGAAGGGCCCAAGTATTATTTGTACGAGAACACCGACGCGGGCAAGATGATTCAATCGTTTGCTGTTCTTATCGAGAACGAGGAACTGAATATCTTTATGTAAGACATGCGAGATATTTAAAAAAACAAAGATGATTACTCCAGGTCGTCCGGTTTTGGAAAGGGTATAGTGGATTTACGTCGTGATCGTCGTCATGATCTCGTATAGAAATCCGCGAGGCAGCTCACTCGCCGCCTATGTTCAACACTATCCAGTATAGCTTTGACAAGTTCTTCTTCTCCGATAATAAGCTTGAGTGAACTCTCCTCTAAGTCTCCTCTAAGTCAAGTGTCGCTATATATTTATACATTTACTTCCTTTATTTCCACGTCGTCCCCATGCGCGAATCTTGGTTCCGATGAAGTTATAAAAATACCTCAATAAGACCAACAGCATCAATTTCGTCTGAAAAAACAATGTAACGCTTATGAATATTTTTTACGTATGTCCCCCCAACCCTCCCGGCTAGGAGGCAAGATTGTAAGGTCCAATATTCAATTCCGTCGGAGGTAAGCTAATAAAACTAACTTGTAAAAATAAGCACCGCTTTACGAGCGTCGCCAATTTGCTGCCTTAATAAAATTTTATCTTTAATCCATAGGGCACCGGCGACGCCGCCCTCACTGAGCGCACATAAATATTTTTATAGGATACACGTGATTAAATTATGAAATCCTATATCTCGCGTATTGTCCTGACCGTCTGTTCGTAACACTGTAAAAAGTTATTCATACATACTGTTACAATACAACGATTAACCTTTACAATAAATTCAAACTAATCCAATAATATAATAACTATAACTACCCACATAATGTCCCCACTGCTGAAATAAAGAGCATTCTCTCGCAACAAGTCGTAGCTATTAATACACCAGCCTGGCCAAGCGCGGGTTGCCTGATAACTCATGTTCGCGAATAGTTTAGATAGTTTAGAAAAGCTTGAGACCAACTTAACTATACTTTTGTCGCTTCAACTTATAGCAAGAGACTCTAGAATTCTTTTTTTTATTGTATAGACTAGCCCTTGAATAGGATCCAACGTATTAGTTGTCCGGGATTGAGCTGAATGAACGTATCCATTTTCTCAATCAAATTAATAAAAAGACAAGACCATACCACTGCAATAATTGAAACAACTACTGTCTTAGTCTTTAAACCTGGATCTAGATATCCGATTTACTGACATTGACCAAATTTTTTGACTTATTTTCTCATCCTTTGCATACATATACAAACCAAAACTAATAGACGCGCTAACGTGCTCTAAAGTTTCGTTGGTCTCTAAAAACCAACGCTGGATGAGGACTACAGCATTTCTACATCGTTAGCTTCTTTTCTTTTAGTGAAACCTTTGTGTGATTACATAAACCAATATTGTATTAAAATAAACTAAAAAAAACCCAATCGCCGATTACGTTTTACGTAGACACTGTTTACATCCGGCGACACGTGATAGTTTGCAAACATGACTATATTACATTTTGAAGGTTTCTCTAGCTACTAATATTGCTAAGGTAACGAAACTAACGTCTCAGAGACGAGGATAATTGTAATCATACTAATAAAGATAACATTAACGGTAACGTTATTTGCAGGTTTATTTCTTACCATCCTCATTATTATCAGACGACACGCATCTACTGTTGGATATAGGCTACTTCCAAAGATCTCCACGTGAATTGACATCTCTCCGCCCGCAACCACCAGATTGTCAGACTACCTAATGAGAGGCTTGGCAATCGAGGACCTTGCTACCCCATCGGCTGTCAGTCCTTTGAGCGATGCCCTGTCAATTACCACTTGAGCGTAACAATCATTTCTTACCGTCAGGTAATTATATTCGTCTCGTATCATTGCTAAAGGTATTAGAAATGAAAAAGTATTTTGAGTCAATAAATTCAATTACACGAAACACTTTACAGCGCTTTAGCTTTGCTATTCATGCAATCTCGTCATTTTTAAAGCGCTCGCCGCACTTTCGTAATAAGCACATATGAGAAGGCTGACAGAAAAGTAATTTCCCCGGAGACGGCGGCGACGTCTTACCACTATGTTATTACAGGCACGAAACAAACCAAAGTTTCATTGATTGACGTGCGGAGAGCACCGCAGAGCCTATTTGTGCCGCCGAGCAGTAGTGTGCAAACATTACTGCGTTCCGGTTAGATACTACAAAAAGTGATTGCAGGAGTAAAGGTAGAGTGCCCTTTCACCTCTTAATCCCAGCAACAGAAAACCGGCCTCCTCTGAGGACGAAATATCCCAAACCAAGGTATTACACATAGATACTACTTCTTGTTTCTTTCAAAACGGTTTCAGCAAAAAAATATTCAAAAGGATTTTATAATAATATTACCCTCAAGTTCCACAGTTATATTTTAAGTTTATAAATATATATAATATTACAAGATATTCTTTATATATATATTATATAATCAAATATCTTGCTTTCACTGTTATAGTTTACTCCTGCCTAAACTTTTCTCTCTATTCAGCAGGTTGGCTTATATATAACCTTTAAGCCTGTTTTATCCAACTTTAAATTGTTCAGTATGTTTTCAAATACTATAAAAATAAACATTGAAAATACATCATCATAGATTCTGGAAAAATCTAGTGATTAAATGGATACCGCAATTGTAAGGTGGGGCCCATCGCGTAGGCTCAAAGGACTTTGTCCAAAGGCGTGCGGGTCCAGGAGCCGTGAAATTGGATTGGCGTTCGTAGTATTGTATACATAATGTCCTTAGTACAGGAACAATTCCTTACCTACACAGTACTCGCAATGACTCAATTGTGTACTAAGCTTTCATTATTTTCTTAATTTAATATCAAATTATGTAATAATAAGTAATAGCTCTACATCCAGTGGACGTCTATCGGTTATGGAGGTAATGATAATTACAATATTTTTCCACAAATTATTTATCATCATCATCATCGTCAGCCGATAGACGTCCACTTCTTGGACATAGGCATCCCCCAGAGACCCACATTTGTAGGGGTTCATTAGGAGGGATTTCGGCCATTTCCCACCACTCTGGCTCAATGCGGGTTGGTGGGTGGCACCGCAATCGTGTGAGGTTGACTTGGATCCCGTGAGTTGTTATGCGAAATCCCTTATACCCCCAACCAAAATTATTTATAAGGATGCATATATATACATAAACACGTCTATCGTCAGAATCAAAGCAAAGAGTGACGAAAAAGATTTATTATCTTACTTCAATATTGTCGTCTACTTAATGTTAAATACACAGATAAACGAAAAAAAATAAACTTGGACAAGTATGAGATAAGTAGTACTTAAAAGAATGAAAAGCATTTCGAAACAGCTCGGTGTCCTTGGTACATTTAGAGCGCTTGAAACAGTGATAGGAATTGTTTTCGCCATAGATAACATCACATTTTTGATGAACGCCACACGTCAGCGGTTAAATGTTTGCTTAATTTACTATCTTATCAATAGTGATAAGAAAGTACGCTCGATAACAAAAATATATATACTATTTTATCTACAATAGGTTAATACCTTCTATATGACATGGCGCAACTTAAAAAGGTTAGTAGGGAAGGGTACACAGGTCCTGAATACTCTGGCTCTCACAGACGCAACAGCCATGTTACGACTGATTCCTCATCATCATTATTCAATCGATGGACGTTCACTGCTGGATATAGGTCGCTTGTTTGTAAAAATCATACCAGAAATCAAGTTAGAATTTCCGACATAGAGTGGAGACTACGATTAGATGCTTCACTTGCCATTAATCCAAATTTTTTGTCCCTGGAATCCAACAAGGAACTGGTGTGTTCCAGACAAAGAGAACAGGATCAGTCTGATATAACCTTATCTACGAAATATTTTTTTGATAACAAATCTTATTAAAATTCTTTGAGAATCATCTCTAACTGATATCTACATAAAACTTTAATTTATATCAGAACCATCCAAAATAAATGAACAAGTTACCCTTTTTATTTATATTAATATACATTAAAAAATATGTAAACCATACCAACTGACCTACAGACTTAAAGAAGTACAACAAGGAGAAGAAATATTACATCCTAAAGGATTAATCGTAAATGTGCAGTATGAATAGTTTTACTACTACTAGATTAGACGTATACCATCACAGAGAATTGCTGAGATGACGGATTCTATAATCATCACCATCATGATCATGAGGTGCCTTCTTTAAACTGTAGTTTGGCAATTTGATTGGGAAAACTAATCTGCTCCAATAGTTATTTTTTTACTGATGGCAGGTTTACCTTGGTGGGCAAAGTTTCAGGAGATTGTTCCTGGTGAACAACAAAAAGAATGATTTGACAACATAAAGCAGTAGACTGAGTTTTCTTACAAATTTATTTTATTACTATAGAAGCTCTCATTTTTCTTGTGTGACAGCAGAGTTTTTGTTAGAAATTTTCCTCTGTCACCATCTGTTTAGAAAGCTAACAGTATCATATTGGGAGGCATCTTCCTAATCTCGGTAAGTTATGATAAAAATATTCCTCCTCGTTTATTACCTTGTGACTGTACAACACCGTTGTTAGTTTTATCTTTCCTATCAGTAAGAGTTCAATTTAACGGCTAGTAGCGTTATTGTGTTGGCGACGTAAGACAAAGTGCGGAAAATGAACGCTGCAATATTAATCTTAATAGTTATTCTTGTGAGTAAAACAGACTGCTTCGTGCTTCAAAAGACAAGCAATGTAGTCAAAGGAGAAGTTGAAGACAGTGTACTCGATCAAAAGACACAGAAACCTATTGATAGTAATTCAGAAAGCGATACTAATTCGATAACCTGGAGTGAAATTCTAGCCAATGTGTTGGTTAACAGTTTAAGATTAATCAAAGATCCACCCAGAGATAACGAAATTCAGAAGGATATTCTAGAAGATTCAACACAAAACAATTTAGTTAACAAATTTTGCAGTCAAGTTTTGTACATGTATAAACATTTTATATACGACAAATTCTTTCACCACGACACTGTTGATAATACATTTAAAAGTCATGATAACGTTGAACTAAGAGAGATGGAATCAAGTTCTCAGGAAGCAAGCAATGATTTTGAAGTAATCACATTGAATCCGGACGTGGAAATCATTGCACCACAATATCGCGGCAAGCTTTGCAGTGATTGTGATGACCACAGTATTCAGAAGAAGAATGTGAAGAGTAACGATTGTCCGGAAGGTCTCGCGAGGGATGCTGAGGGAAACTGCAATGATCCAAAATCTTTGAATTTCATCACATCTGTACCACAACAATGCCCGTTAGGCTACAAACAAGATTGGTTAGGTTATTGTAAACCGATATTTTGAAGTTTATAAACAAATAAAAAATTATTAAGTAATCCTAATAATAGTTTAACTATTAATGATGAAGTATCATTAGGATATTACTCGAAAAATTTAATGGAAATTGGACTTGAAGTCGAACTACGAATAAAGTTTTAAAAATTGTGGTGATTTTTACCGTTCTGTTATAATAAAGCAATTGTTTACAAGATTATTGTTTATTTAGTATATTGATTTATATAATTAATGCCTGACTTGAAATTTGTTTGAAATATTCTTTGAGAGCAACCGCAACTGCAAGAGACTTTCTATAAAGTAGATTAAAGTTAATTAGAAATAAAATGATGAAGGATCTATGAAATTCAAACAATAAATATCCTATAATCATCTACAAATCATTCCGCGTCGAATGGTAATGTTCCCATATCGATACGTTCACTAGTTTTCACGTGATTTGCAAACAAAGGAAACCCAATTATATAATATATATAAATTTAGTAGTTCTCTCTTCTTTCTCCTGCCCCGGCTCTGCGCGGTCGATACAGTATGTACTACTCTTCCATATCCCTCTATCAGCCGTCATATCCGAATACGCAATCTTCTTGCACATATCGTCTTTCACACAATCCATCCATTCACCACCATCCACTTATATTTAATAGTTATCTTTTATTATTACACTGTTGTTAAGTCGGGAATCGGTTGAGCTCTATAGAAATAACGAATCTTCATTCATGGATTTGAATATACGTACAGCATACGAGAAATAAAAAACATTATTTCGGTACTTTAAGCAGAAAAATTTACGATTTTTTATGCTAATACATAAATAATATTACAAGAATTACATTCATTACTCGTTGGTTTCGTTTGACGAAGAAATATAAACTAAATTTGTTTTCACTTTAACCTGTAACGTAAACACCGCGCCGACCGCCGCTTTTCCGATTCAGTGCCGTACGTCTATCAGTGTTTACTTATTACTGTCGTGTAGCAAAGCTCGTAAAGGAAGTAATTTCGCTCAGGCGTACGACAAACAAGTCTTTTTACAGCGGATAGACAATCGAACGAGTCAATTTCACGCTGTGCCGGCCGCAAAAGAAGCTCCCGGGTCCGTACCTGCGATCAAACGGACCTTTCAAACGGCGGCCCGCCGTAAATCGACTGCTCCTCCGGCTGCCCTCATACTATACAGAACTTTTTAAAAATAACAAGTCGTATACTTCATTATTCCATACGAGGAACACGCTCTGTAAATTTTGCACTGGTAGGTAGGTAGGTAGCTGGAGACGGGCAAAGTACCTCCGCAGTTCACATCTCTACCGCCAAACATTCGACTACTATAATTAAAAGGCCATTATATAATAGCTAGTGAAATTACCTAACGAACCTAAAAATCTGTTTTTTTTTTATTGTATAGACTAACGTTAGATTACGATCCTATGTGATGATTAACAGTAATGTAGTCTGGTTGTACAGCGCACTAGTATAAAAATATCCTAATCACTCCTTTCTTAATGTTTCAAAGCGAAGCGCATAATATGGTATATCACCATAACTAGCTTCATGTTGTTATGGGTATCACTTACTACCGGGTGAACGTCTTTCCAAAATCTAAAACCTCGTCTAAAGTCTTCCGTAGTGCTTTGCAAGAGACCCTGGGATCTGCTGCGGAAGATACCAATGTCTTTCTGCATTACGCCTATGCTCGACTTAGGTAGTGAGAGAGGTAATGACCGAGACTACCTCGTACTTGTCGTTCACCCCTGGCTTGCCCATTGGCCTCCATTAATCTAGAGACTCCTTTTGACACCTTCTATGATAAGCAGGGCTTACCTTAGTCCTATTCTTACTAGCCGGAGACTAGACCTCAGCTGGAATAGAGACCTGACATCAGTGAGACCCGCTGACCAGTGATAGGTGATTTGATTTTTACGGTTTCATATTTAACTGGGAAGCTTTAAGGTAAATAAACTATAAAACATTTCGAAACGTTACTTCGCTAATCTTACTGACAGAAGGACAACAATAAAAGTTTTTTTTTTTTAATATTATACAACGAACAGGAAGTTCACCTAAAGGTAAGTAATACGCCTGATCATGACAACATGGCGCTAATTATATAATATTCACAGCACAACACTGCTCGCTTTGACACATGAGATATTAAGTCTCAGCACAGTAGTTGACCAGTTGCAGCGCCCTTCAAATCTGAACGTAGTAATGATTGGGTACCTACCTAGGTACTCCTAGGTAGACCTACCGTCAATAAACACCAGCTTATTATTATTCGCGAACCCCCCGCCCGTTTGGTTGCGGCGGATGGGCCCCCCTCTTCGTCAGCGAGCGTAATTAATCAAAACTAACAAACTTTTAACGAGACCAAAGTGGCGGCAACCGCATACGTGGATGGTGCTCGCGTTAAATTTTCACAATTTTTCACTGAAATGCGGATTCTGTTTTTTTTTTAATTTCTCTCGAGTACACCATGTCTGCAAAGTTTTAATGCATGCTATAGGAGCTACGCTCTGAACTTGATAAAGTCTAAAGAGGTGCTCCTTGGTTTCCGTTTGCTGAAGAAAATTCAAATGGAAATATAGAGGAGAGTGTAATTTACCAATTCCAGCCATCAAAAAATACTGGACGAATATTTCAATGGTCTTTATTTTATTCTAAGGAAAAGATAGTGATAACAGCACCGCTTTATGCTCGCCTTGAAATATAAGATTATAAGTCTAGTTACCCCAGTTGTTTCACTAACTACAACCCCTTTAAATCTGTACACAGTAATGTTCGTATCATACCATTTGGCAGCAGATAGTTGCGGCTTCAGTTACTCAAAGTGTCTCCAAGTAATGTAACTAGCGGCAGTATCCTACATTTAAGTTATACGAGTACACGGCACCAATAAATTTCATCTCCATCATAAATTTCCGAATCACGTAACGCATTTACGAGGTAGGAGTTACGTTATTTACACTGCAGCAACACACACCGCCGCGTAACCTGTTCGTCTGTGTGTCGCAAACTTGGCGATACGCAGGTGTTAATTACGACTTTGTATAGAACCGCTATAGATTGACTCGCTTGCGTTGTACATTTGTAGGCGACTCGAGCTCTCACCTCGCTGGTGCAGTGAGCAACTGTTATCGACAAGACATAAATTAATAAAATTACCCTCAGCGCGATCCAATTATGAGCCGTCAGTTGTGACACCGGTGGTAACAAGTTGCCGTCCCTCGCCGTTAATGATCTCGACACGCATGTCATTATCATGTCATGAACATTATTATTTGTTATTATCATTATAATAACTCGATTAATATAATGATTTTTCCGTTTGAGATAACACTACGCGGTTAGGTAGAAATTCAGATTTTTAGAAGCTACTCAAACTGTCCAATGATAGCTGAACGTAAATTGAATAGTAATCAAGTAATTTGGTTATTAATAGCGTAAATAATACTATTATCTACAAGATGAAAGGTATTTAAATTTTCTTCAAATCAAACTAAACATTATTAATATCAGAACATCCATAAGTTTAACTTAACACTTCAATAAAACATAACTTTTATTGATGGCTAATAGATTTTAAACTAGTTGAAGAATAAATAAGTTCATCTAAAAGATAAAGAAGACGAAGAAAATAAGATCAAAAAAGTATTTTGATATCATTGGGATCTATAAATACTCTTAAATCATCATCAGCCGCCAGACGTCCACTGATGGAGATAAGCCTCCCGCAAAGATTATCTCACAATTGAGTAAGGATTCATATTAGGAGATTTAAGTCATTTCCCACGACTCTGGCCCAATGCGGGTTGATAGAAGCTAGAGCCACGTTTACTGATTAGCAGGGTGCACCATGAACAGGTGAGGTCGGCTTGAGTCTCGTAAGTTGTAGTGAGGGACTCTTTATACCCCATTTTATTTGCGTATACTTTAAAAAAATAAATCATAAGTAAGTTTCCCTTGTAGCAAACTGGTTTTGCAACGCGGTAACACCATACTTCATTCGGAAAAAAATCTAAGCTATAATAGCTCAGTATGTTGCTAGTATAACCGACGGCTGATGGGGCACTAAGGTCCTCGAGTGGCGCCCGCGTATCGGTAGATATAGTGTTGGGAGCCCTCCGACAGGGGGGACCGACGATCTGGTGAGAATCGCGAGAACCCACTGGATGCGAGCAACGCGAGATCGTACACCGTGGAGATCTTTGGCGGAGGCCTATGGCAAGCAGTAGACGTCTATCGGCTGGGGATGAAGGTGCAGGTTCAGACCCTATAGAGTTTGTGCTTCCGACAATGTAAGAATGATAGTTTTCATGACCATGTGACCCACTGTCCTGGTAAATAAATGACCTTGATTCTGACCCTGTATGAAAAGGCGAGTCTCAGTAGAGGAATATTAATAGAGGTATTTATTTATTGATAAAAATAGTACAGTAAAAACCAATAAAAACATATCAAAGATAATGAATGCAGGCGAAAAATCAAAACACGATCTGTCGATATTAGACATCGCTGCCAAACCGGAGCACCTCGTCCGCGCGGTTCCCAGATATCATTTGGCAGCCTCCCAGAATAATTACTTTACGTAAACCAGTCGTCCACTCGCTGAAACCGGTGGGTGATGAACAACAACTTATTCTTGTACTAGATATGGCATGCATACATAAGTATGAAGTTTACGACTAAACCTTACCAGCGAACATTCAACAACATGAATCCAACCAGTCTGATCTCACATCGTCTCTAAGTACTCAGGCGTTATTTCTGGTTAGCCCTCATAAACATCATCATCATCACACGATAGACTTACACTGCTAAACAAAGGTGTCCCCCAAAACAGCAAAAACATAAAAGCTTAAAAATGCCGCTATCTATAATTTTGACAGCGATCCACTGT
This sequence comes from Troides aeacus, assembly GCA_033220335.2. NCBI lineage: Eukaryota > Metazoa > Arthropoda > Insecta > Lepidoptera > Papilionidae > Troides > Troides aeacus. The sequence continues at coordinate 11,075,170 of CM067280.1, forward strand.
AAGCTCGTTTCTACCTGAAATTCGTTCTAAAATCCTAGGCGGCTTAACAAAGAGTTTTAGTTTAGTAGTCAACAAATTTTCCAAGTCAGAGTTATCCAAAAAAATATAGCAGCATCTTAAAAGTAAGTAAGAGTGGCCCCGGGGTATGCTTTATTATTTGGTGCCGTGATAACTCGGTTTAGAATTTTGATAGATTGGACGTAATTTGAAAGATCGAAAAAGGTCATGGTGTTGAACGACTACTCTCTTTTCTTAGTCCTACCAGGTGCAAATCCTATAAAGATTTTATATTCCTGCTATCATAATAATTGTCGAAAGTTAAAAACAAGCATTAATAGTGCTAGTGATGAAGCGCAGAAAATAGAAGTAGAAGATGTAGCTTACGAAAGTTTCAAGGTGGTATCACTTAAACGCTTTTAAAAATTTGAATATCCGTGTAGACAACGAGCCCCTAATGCGGCCGTTGTATCAAATATTCATTATCTGATCGTAAAGGGGCATTTTGAAAGCGAATCGGGAGCCGGAATCCAGCAATTTGGCAGCGACGTACGGACAAATTAAACGCCGCTATAACAATATCCAATAACGTCGTTACGTTACCTAACTTCATTAACGGATATATCAAACGTAACCTCTTTTGTTACATAACAGTTATATTAGGGGGACCGGAAAGTAATGTCGTTTTCTTACGCTAAATACAAACACATACATTTTTAACGAGTCTTTATTTTTAATCAATGATGTATTCCCCATCATTGTCAATAACCTTTTGCCATCTAGTGAGTAAATTTTCAATCCCTGATCGATAAAAATTAATTGGTTTTTCGGCAAAATATCTAGAGATGGCATTTTGGATATCATCCAAATTTGCAAATGTTTTGCCACTTAAAAAGTGTTGCAGCGCTCGGAATAAGTGGAAATCCGATGGTGCAACATCGGGCGAATATGGTGGATGAGGCAGCACCTCCCACCCCAATTCATTAATTTTTTCTAGAGTTCGCCTTGCGCAGTGCGGTCTTGCATTGTCATGTTGGAGAATGACGCCTTTTCGGTTGACAATCGCTGGCCACTTTTCAATTAAAGATTGATTGACTCGCTGCAATTGTTCGCTGTAGAGGTCTGCAGTAACAGTTTCTCCAGGTTTCAGTAATTCAAAATGAACAATGCCGCGAATACTCCACCAAACACACAAAAGCGCTTTTTTGGGGTGTAAACCTGGCTTAGCAGTACTCCGAGGGATTTCATTTGGAGAGAGCCACTGCCTTTTGCGTTTTGGGTTATCATACAGGACCCATTTCTCATCTCCTGTGATCAAGCGATCAAAAAACGCTTCTGTGTTGTGTCGTTGAAGCAATAAGTTGCATGTGATTGATCGGTTAGCCTTATTCTGTTCGGACAGATTATGCGGGACCCAAACACCTGCTCTGCTTACTTTTCCAATCTGCTTCAAATGTTCTTGGATGGTCGACCAAGGTTTGTTGAGACTGTTTGACAATTCCTCGATCGTCTGACACGGATTTGCTTCCACTTCCGCCCTTAACACGTCGTTGTCTAACGCTGATGGTCTTCCTGATCGATACGAGTCGGAAAGATCAAAATTACCCGATTTGAACTTGGAAAACCACCTTTGGCATTTACGAATGTCCAGTGCATTTGGATAAACATCGCAAATGTTTTTGGTAGCAACTGTTGCGTTATTTCCCTTGCGAAACTCAAAGAGCATGCAATGCCGGATGTGTACCTCTTCTGGTATTTGGCTGGCCATTTTACCCAAAATTACAAAAAAAAATTGTAATTCAATTGTCTATAAGTAAAGAAATCACTATAACCTCACAATGTCTTTGGTACGCCTCTGAACAAAACAATGAGCTGACAAATGAAAATCAAGTATTGGCATGCGCAGAAACGATATTACTTTCCGGTCCCCCTATTATTATATACATTATAACATATACTAATGAAATTTATATAGAAGCGTTCGAGATGTGGGCATATAGGCGCATGTTGGCCATAAGCTGGACTCGGAAAGTGACAAACGAGGAGGTTCTACGACGAGTCCACCAAAAAAGGGAACTTTTGCAGACCATCAAGATGAGAAAAGTATCGTATCTCGGCCACGTGCTCAGGCATGACAGATATGATCTCCTCCAACTCATCTTGATGGGAAAAGTTGCCGGTAAAAGGAGTGTTGGTCGTAGAAAGAAATCATGGTTACGCAACATCCGAGAGTGGACGGGAACTGCGAGTGCCGCCAAACTATTTCGCCTCGCAAGAGACAGAGTTAAATTTGGAGAACTGACCGCCAACCTTCGCTAGTTGGAGAGGCACCTTAAGAAGAAGAATGAAATTTATTACCGTTATTTATAAAACTGTTCTCTATCTTTTTGATTCATTAAAAATGTTTGCAGTTTCTATGATACAGTTCCTTGAAGATAATTCCAATGGTGTTTTCAACATGATTATTGCTAGATCCGATTGCATTATTAGAAACACTAAGTACATGTTCTTTTGGAGAAATCGAGAAGAGTACACGTTTTATTTATATACTATAATCATCATCATCAACATATTTGCTAACAGTATTAACTCAATAAGAGTTAAGATCAATACGTCATTCTTCGGTGACTGTAAATCCTCTAAAGAATTGTATGGAATATGATGGTTGCTGACTTTTTTACTTCTTTGTTGCTTTTTCAAATTTTCACCATTTTAAAATAATTTTTATTATAACTAGTACATTGTTTGTACACATCTCACTATCTTGGATTACTGTTCATTGTTTTTGGTCTTTTAACTAATATAGCATTCACTATCCACAGGGGTTAACTCATATAGGACTTTTGACTTTAGTTTAAATAAAGTAATGTTTTCTTTTATAATCATAAATTCTCCTTTTTTATCAATAAAAAAAATATTAGACTATAGTCATAATAAGAACGGTAATTGACTGTTGAGTGTCTCCCAAGGATCGTTACTTAGCCCAATATTATACTGTTTATGGCATCTATCCACGTTGGCTAAAGTTTCTTAGTCGATGTTATCTGACTTCAAAATACGTTATTCTAAGAACATCACAACAATAACTAAACATCCTCATGACTTTTTTCTTCACCGGAAGCTGAAGCGCAGTCAGGAATGAATCCTCACCTTATAGACTGCTTTCACGACTTTTTCGTTTTCTTTGGCAAGAATCACCAAATTGTAACGAAAGTTGTCCATAATTATGAGTATTGTATTTGGGGATAACCCATAAACATTTTCTTATATTACTAATCGATATTGCCTTATACATTTCTCTCTCTCTCTCTGTCTCTCTCTTGTGGAAAATTTGTATTTTTTTGTACACAATGAAGCGACGATACGATACGAGACGGGACATTAATCTGATGGTACGTACGCACGCCCATAAAAACGTGGTGTTGGTTAGGATATTGTACACTGCACCACATAAGGCTCGTCACCTTCAGACATAAGATGTTAAATTCCATTATCCCGGTAATTACACTAGCCGAAACTCCGTTCAATCTGGGATATAGTAATGTTTGCATAATGTTTGTCGGCTGCAACAAAATCTTACCACCAGTGAAAATGAAAACGTTACTGTTATTACAATCACAGTATAATTAAAAAAAAAAACAGTTCAAATTAGAAGCCTTAGCCTTTCTGAAAAGCCCTACCTCCGCATCAGCGCTGTAAACTCAACTTGGTTGAATAGAATGGGAATTATTTGATGCGAAACGAACATGCGAGCGCTGAATTGGAAACAAAACAGATTGATTCAATTGCAAACGAAATTAGTTCACATTTCGACAATTGTAATCGTGATTAACTTTCTTAAAATACTGTGAAACTGTAGTTAAATTATTTATTTATAACATGAACGTCTTAGATTCGGTTCCGGGGAATATAAGTCGAAGTTTTAATAGTTGAGGAATTATAAACAGTACTTTATTCCCGCTTGCCAAATCGGTTCACATTTAACCAACGTGATGGATAAATGATGTTAAATTGCTCATGAGAGGAAGTTTTAAGTCCCAACGGTGGGACTGTTAAAAAAGCTGCCTAGACTATTATTACTATTATCTTTTATAATTTTACCAGTTTTCAATGTTTTTAGCTACAGTATCTATAATATGTTCATTATATAGATAATTATTAGGGTGGACAATGTTTAGAAGGCTACGCAGTATCACTTCGTCTGAGATACCGCAGTGCCTGAAGACAAAACTCTTCAACTCGTGCTTGTTGCCAGGGTTGACATACGGAACCGAGACGTGGCTCCTTATTGTCGGACTTATAAAAAGGCTCAAAGTCACATAAAGAGCAATGGAGAAAGCTATGCTCGGAGTTTCTATGTGCGATTGAATCTGAAAAGTGGCGATCGCAGAAGTACTAAGATCACCGACATAGCCCAAAAGATTGCTGACCTTAAGTAGCAGTGGGCGGATCACTTTGCTCGAAGGACCGACGACCGACGAGACAGTAGATCCTCAAAAGCGGCAGCGTACCGGCAGACGTGGTGTAGAGAGGCCTTCATGAGGCCAAAAGCCATTTTAAACTATATGTAATATTTTGATAATAAATTGGGAAGAACATTTAATGGTGGTAGGTTGCTGGTGGTCGGTCTCTGTTGACGGACACCGTCTACCACCGCAGCACTTATTGCACCTGACAAAAGATGGTCAAACAGGTCAAATCTGACAAAATCAATGTTCCCCTCAACCGATTAATGAAAGGACTGTCTAGAAACGTATGATGTATATCACAGTTCCTATATCCACCGCTTAACAGTAGTGTTAAACATTACTGTGTTCCGTTTTGAAGGGTGCTGTAGCTAGGAGTAACCAGACTCAACACGAAATGTCACAGGTGACAAGCGCAATTTGGTTCTGTGTATACCATCTTAAATAGTGCCATGTTGTTATGAGCGGGAGTATTAATGACCATCAGGTGAACCTCCCGAACATCATTTACCTTCGTACAATAAAAAATCTATCTAAGGGCAACTGCACAGATAATATTTTTAAAACGAATTGTCCTCTTAATGTTAGCACTGATGGAACTCGCTAAGGAGAGAGTTAAGGTCATCCATCCATCAAATTGGCTAAGCCCGGGTTGGTAGTTGAGCATGGAGACTAGGTCTGCTAACTTTTAATGAGTAACACTATTGGGCAGTAGGTGGTGATATAAATAAAGCGTGTTAGCTAATTTCCAACAGCGGTGCGAGCTAAACTAATTTGAATTCAGAGCTCAACTTTAGCTAAACTAACTCAAAAATTACCACCGGCTCGTTCGCATCACACGAACAGTTTTAATTATTTTTGTTTCACCATTATACTTGTATACTTAACTGCTGGTTGTGTACTTAACCTTGGCAGTTCCTATTGTAGCCGCCAAAGAGTACTGTGTTCCGGATTAAGAGGTGTTGTAGCTGATGTACTGGAGTAACGAGGCTCAAAATCGTATGTCTCAGATGACGAGCGCAATGTGGTTCAGTGTATGTCATCCTGTATACATCATCATGGTGCAGTGTAAAGGGGTGTAAGGGGTCCCGCACAACAACTCACGGGATCATAATCAACAAACGAGGCTCTGGCTCCCACCAACCCGCATTGGTCCATCGTGGAAGGAAGTGGCCCAAATCCCCCCATATGCACAGGACCGATCGATGTGGGAATATTTGAGGTAGACTTACGCCCAGCAATGGACGTCCATCGGCCGATAGTAGTATCACTCACCATCATATGATTTTAAATTTACACCTGTAATTTGACTAGTTACAAAGCCCCTCGAACCGGAATATATTAATGATTGCCGGCAGGTAGTATCTGCAGTGGTAGCTAGACAATTTCCGGAAATAGTTGAGTTTTAAATTAATCACTTTATGTAAAGTGTTGGCTGATTAAGCGCGCATAAATTTTTCGCTATTGGAATTTTATATTGAAAACAAATAGTGGCAGCGCGTGGCGGGTGGCAGGGGGCGGCGGCCGGTCTAATTGCTTGGCCTGACGCCAGGTGGAGCTGGTACTTCCGCTCCTTACGTAATTTATTGCCGACTCATTAGTTCACTGCAGCGATTATTGGTATACACTATTTTTCACCGACTACTGCCTGTTTGTCTTCCGGTTGCGTACGTCCATCGGTTGATACGATGATGACTGCCTAATTTGATTAAACTTCTAGAGGTACTGAGGTACTGAGATAGGTAGCTGGAGCCTCGTTTGTTGATTAGCAGAGTGCACCACGAGTAAGTGAGGTTAGCTTGGGTCAAATGAGTTGTGCGTTTCGCACTCATTTATCAGTGAATCAAAATCGATATCCATGACGCAGGAATACATGAAAATTTAAAGCATAAAGAACATGTTCAAGTATTTACTGAATTGGTTATGAAGTATTACGTTCCGGTGAAATGTTTTAAGTAAGTTTTAGTTCAGCGTAATTTTCAGCCGATGTTGAAGGAAGTGGTTAATTTTAAATTCGTGCGTAAGTTTCGACGGAAATGAAGCTTCCCACTGGATGTATTAATTTTATTAGCTACTCTTACGTTTGAAGGAAGGTTGTATAGGAAATATAACGAAAATAAAGTTATTAATTAAAATTATAATCTACTTATACAATACTTAGATAGGAAGTCAAGTAAATACTTAAGTTAATAAATGAAGAACTTCAAATGTTATATTTATAAGAGTAGCCGTTCCTCGCCCTCTTCGCTGGACGTAATATAGAATTAGACTTGAAATTTTTCTGAAATATTCCTTAAGAACAACCGTAACCGCGAATGACTTTGTATAGCAACCGTTACTGTAGCAACCGCGTCAATAATATATGAAAATGCAAATGCAAACAAAAGTTAACTAGAAATTAAATGATGAAGGATCTATGAAATATCTAAAGTAATTAGCCTGTAACCATCTACAAATCATTCCTCGTCAGATAGTGATGTTGATAGGTTCACTAGTTTTCACGTGATTGGCGAACAGACAAAATCCATTTTCGTTATATATATATATATATTGTGATATTTGAATTGAAGATATTCGTAATTGGGGTTTATTTAAATTTCCACCGTCCCGTGGATTGCGCCGGCTGCTGGTCAATTTTAGAACCAATTACAGGGAGCTTAGTCGTAAAAATCCAGGATAATCCTGACTCACGGCGTGGAGACGAATCCTTTGAATATGTTACAGGTTAGAGCAGTAGCACAAGTATAGCATACCTTATTTCACGATATTCTTATATCGTTCGAGCCTTTAACTAATAAAACCTTCTCATAGGAATCCTTTCATTGGAGAACTTAATTTTTTCCTGGTATCTTTATAATGAGAAAAAAGGGTGTGGAGGGAGTAATCTACTAAAAAGATACCCTGCTTCTGTAGAGAAGACTCCTCCTGTGGTATTCCTACCTACTAAAATCCCATCGATTGCCATCCTCACTGCCTAAAGCACAAGGCTGTGAGGATGAAGTGATGAAGGTTGTAGCCCTTATACTCTCACTTTGGTACGACACGTACTAGACCTCGTTATTCATCCTGGGCTCGTTTACTGGACATTTAAAGCCCTCATCTTCAAAGTCCACGAAGCTGGAAACCCTTTAATCGCCTCCTACGACAGGCAGGGCTTACTTTAGTCCTATTGTTACTAGCCCAAGACTACTGGGCAAAGTAAATGATAAACCTAGATGTAAACTATATTATTATTCGTCATCAGCCGATGGACGTCCACTGCTGGACATAGACCTCCCTCAAAGATCTCCTCATCTATCAATTCCGCGCCGTCCGCATTCAGTACTTATCCGCGACCTTCCGGTTAGCATGGCGTCCGTCGGCGTCAGGCACAAGTAACCATTTGTATAAGGGGGACGGCCCAATGTGTCTTGGTGGGAACCAGAGCTTTGTTTGTTGATAAGAAGGGTGCAATAAGAGGTGAGCTTAGCTTGGGTCACGTGAGTTGTACTGCGGGACTCCTTATGATATGATCATCTCATATTAAAAAAAAAAACTAATTCGTACCTTAATACAAAATTCACAATCGTCAACTTGTGTACGGATCTCATCGTTTCGTGAGACGATAAAATTATTATAACCATAAATGTAAATAGCAATTGAAGACAGGGCCATCTCCCCCGGTCTGAACAGTATACCCTTAAGCAAAGAATACAAAGGGGGTGGTGCTGTGTAGATATCCTATTCTAAACCGTCTGGGTCCGGTCAATTTAGGATCCAATTACGGGCAGCTTAGTGGGGAGAAAAAATCTGACAGCGAGTCCAATTTAAAGGCGAACAGCGTATTCGCTACGTATATTATATTGAAGTTAATGACATTGGATTTGTGTAAACTCGACCTCAACTTATATTTCTAACTTCATCTGTGATCTCAGATAAAGTTAGAAAAGAAGATAAAAAAAAAATTACATTCAAGATATCAAACCGCTAACAGACGGGCATCACGCTCAGTGATACCTCTGGTGTTACTGGGGTTTATAGGCTACGGTTACTGCTCAACATCAGGCAAGCCGTAAGCCTCTACCACCAAAGTGGTATAAAAAAAAAACTTGCAAGGATGTGGTAGAGAGATGTGTCGAAAGGAAAATGGCGTCGACACTGCAATACAACGAGACGAACAACTTGCTTGTATGAACGTGGTGTTAGTTATGGTGGTATACTCTACACCACAATGCGCTCGTCGCCTTAAGACATAAGATGTTAAATCTTTTTACCTCAGCAGTTAACAGTAGATACAGCGCCTGTCAAACCGGAACACAGTAATGTTTGCACACTACTGTTTGTCAGCTGCGGTGGTATCTAGACATTCAAATTATTGCCACATCAAGGTTTTCAATGGTGTCTCTCACGGAGACGAGCACGATAGCAGTGTATGTCATCCTAAGCACGACATTGTTGTGGACAGGCGTATCACTGACAATCAGGTGAACGTCAAATCTCTCGACTTTCGTAACTTGCAGTGATGGATTTATGGGCAAAGGCTTTTACATTCGACAGCAGTGTCCACGTCAAAATGCAATCACATCGCCGTGATTGGTGATGGAAGACGCTCCGTACTCCTTTATTGTTAAATTCTTCACATAGGAGAGTTCAATTTTCTACTGAAAGGTAATGTGAGTGTCTTCGTAAGGGAGATGAGATGGAATATTCACACCATCACTATACCACTCGACATTTCGTATATCATCATCGTCAGCCGATAGACATCCACTGCTGGATATAAACCTCTCCCAAAGATCTCCACGTCGAGCGATCTCCCATTGCTCACATCCAGTTGGTTCCCGCGATTCTCATCAGATCGTTGGTCCACTATGTGGTAGGCCAACACTACGTCTACCGGTATCAAGTATCAAGATCACTACACACTCTTTTGGAAAGGCTATGTTCATCAGCCTCTATAAATCTATTGCTGGATATCGACCTTCCCCAATGTCTTCCACCAGATCCGGTCCTTTGTTTTTAATATGCATTCGGTACCGCTCTTAGCGATCAGCCTACATAATGATGAATTCCTCTTCTTCTTCTTCTTAAACTGCCTCTCCAACTGGTGAAGGTTGGCGATCAGCGCGATACAGTCCTTTCTGTCTCTGGTTCGGCGGAATAATTCGGACGCCTCAGATACGCCAGTCCATTCCCTGATATTCCTAAATCATGACTTTTTCCTTCTCGATTAACTTTTTTTTATTGATGAATTAGTACATAATTAAGTATTAAGTAAATAAGTACCGTAAGACTAGGCTTCGACTCCCAGTAATGAGGATAGTAAGAATGCTATTTATTTTCCAAATCCCGTCGGCATGTGTTCAGCATTTCATTAACTTAATATTATCGAAGGAGACAAGCCTGGATGTGGTCTCCAACAATCGCACCTCGAGAATACTGATCTGGTTTATTGGTATCATTACTGGTGGTAGGTCTCTGTTGGCGGAGACGCAGGTAACTCTGCTACTCCTTTTTCTGCCGTCAAACAGTAATGTGAAAACATTACTGTGTTCCGGTTTAAAAGGACAGTAGCTATTGAAATTACCGGGATAACGAAAGTTAACATCCTATAACTGGGCAGGTGTATCACTTAAGATCTAGTAACCATCCCCCCCGTCTCGTCACTTCGTTGTATAAAACAAAGAGTTATAAGATTCCCGGGAATAGCTCTCATAGCAAACCGATGATCGGAACAGTGATCGCGTTGAATTCAACCTTAAGCCTCTCCAATGACCTTTGACCACTCCTTAGAAAGTCATCAGTCGACTGTAAAGTGGGACAGCATCAGAAAGATTAATGCAATATATAAAACGGTTAAGTTAGCACGCAGCTTATATTATTTTCCCTTTGCCGCCTCAAAGCGCTCGCCGCAACTTCGCGCCGCGAAACTGTTTTCTGCACATTTTTTTTTTTATTTCAAAGAGAAAAATTTTCATTAAACTTTAAATTTAAATTAGTATTAAACTTAAAAAATCCTACGGAGAGGATATTCAAATGAGATTTTAAAATTTCTGCGAAGAAAAGTGTATCAAAATTCAACCAAAACCAACATTAATCTTTATGGCGGAAGTCACAGTTTATTATTGATTAAGTAAGACAGATATCTTGAAGTAAGACTTTTTTATATATGTAAAATAGTTTAATATGTGAAGATAATGATAAAGATCATTTATATGATAGTAAGTTATCACCGTATCCTTAACCTGCCGCAACTTAATTAATTAAGTAAACTTTAAAGCATATAAGTACAAAGTTCCCTCTAAAACTTTTATTTTGTGTAACCTGGAAATATCATTAAGCACATTTTTTATTGCAATAACGAGACAAGTAGGTCATTCACCTGATGGTAAGTGATGTCTGCTTATCACGACGTGGCTCTAGTCAGAATGGTATACAGAGCACCACATTGCGCTCGTCGCCTTGATACATGAGATGTGAAGTCTTATCCCAGTAATTACACTAGCTACAGCGCTCTTCAAACCGGAACACAGTAATTTTTCCACACCACTGTTTAAGAAGGATAATTAAGACGAGGCTGCGGTGGTATCTACAGTCTCCGGGAACAGGGACTTACCACCAGTGCATCTTAAATCGAGATTTAGTATGTATGGGAATATTTTAACTCTTTCCATAACAAAAATAGACCGCTTTGAATAAAGCTCCCAGCTAATAAATAAAGGGTTGCTATATATAAAAAAACTTATTTTATACCCTTTACATACGTAATTTAATAAAGTTCATGCGAAATGTTTTCCTAACTACTTTCAAACTGGATGAAAACACCGGCACGCGTCAGCCAACCCGCGCAAGCTCGCAGCATTGCTTAGCAGCAATGAAACGAGAAAAAAATCCTTCTCAATTGGCAATGCCGTGAAACTTTAAAATACTTGTCGCAATTCAAACAAGAAATAAGTATTTCTCGCGTCGCAAACTGCACTCAATGTTGAGTGAAACTTTTTAAATTGCCTGTGAAATAAAATCTAACGTTATTACATTGCCTTCGCTTTAATATGTACTCTCACTCGCGTTTCATGTTATTGTTTATTTGGTTGTGAAACCTTATCAGGTTTCCTGCCACCAGGAGAGTTTGCTCTCCTGGTGGCAGTTTACAGTCAGGAGCAAACACAGAGATATCAGATAGTGTATGCACACCATACCAGAAACCTTTACGCTTATATATACTTAAAATAAACTTAACACATTTACTATAGTTGCACACCTTTTCAGTGTATTGATAGGTGTAAGGAATGTACACCTACTTACCAAATATGAAGTGCACGTTCTACGAGAGGCCGATTACACGGCGCCGTGTACTCACTCTCCATAAAGTAGATCATGATCTGAAACGGAATTTTCCTATACCACATATGACAAACGCAGGAACATTTAATGATCGCCAACACCTACAAGTTGAAGGTTCAGATTTAAAGGTTCTATGACCCACTAGTAATTATTATACACTAAGTCCGAATACATATGAAAACCTTTGTCAATATGTTCTAGCTCCCGTCAGAGTAGGTGTCTGATAACATTTCGTAAGCGTAAACTGGAAACGGCAAGACCAAGACCTGCTGTAGAGAGAACTGCGAAAGGTTCTGATAGTAGGTTTCCCGTCTCGAAGAGTGTCTAGATATCATCACAGCTCCTATTGCAGCCGACAAACAACAATGTACAATAATTACTCTGTTCAAGTTTTAAAGGCGGTCTAACTAGTGAAATTACTAGAGTAACGAGACCTAATAGCTTATGTATTAAGGCGACGAGTGCAATGTGATGCAGTGTATATCATTATAACTAGCGCCAATTTGTTATAGGGAGGAGTATTACTTACCCTCAAGTGGACATCCCTCTCGTCTTGTCGCCACGTAAAATAAAGCTACCACTGCAACTACTATGCCTCAGCCAAATGTAAATATTACCGTATTCTGGATTAAATGACGTTGTAGCTAGTAAAATTACTGAGGTTATAAAACAACATCTTACGTCTCAAGACCATTAGAACTGTTTTTCTGTGTAGATCACCTAACCTTGAGAGTATAATATGAATTGCCGTTTGATGTCGATGGGGGTAGAAATATTGTGTGTAAATTTTACATAATTTTTTTGTATATTTAACAAATGGAAAAATCATCCCCGGGGGATACATTTAACATTAATTTCAATTCATAAACAACGTTAAAGGGAAACAAATCGGGCCGACAGACCCGCGGCTCCCCGCGGGCTCGCTAACAATTACTATGCGGAGCCGGATCCTCGGCGGGGGATGATTCTGATCACGACTATGTAATTGTCAATTTGCAACGAACTGTAATCTTGAATTGCAAATAGCCTGCATTGATTTGAATAAAATACAATGATCCATAATTGATCAATGACAGTCTAAATCATTTAACTCTTGCAGTACAAATAGCATTTTCACTGGTAGGTCTCTGTTGCTGGAGACCGTCTAGCTACCACCGCAGCGCCTATCGCGACACACAGTACTGTGTAGACATTACTGTGTTCCGGTTTCAAGGGGGCTATGGCGGAGGAAATTACTGCGGTAATGAAGCTTAACATCTTAAGTCTGAAGGCGACGAGCGCAACGTGGCGCTGTGTTTATCATTCTAAACTTATACATATACAGTACATTTCCAACCATATAGAGACTGATCACCATATCTCTGGAACCGTAAGGCCTGAAGACTTAAAATTTGGTAGAAATATTCCTTTACCCGTATAGATAGTATAGATTAGCTAAGAACTGATTTGTATGGTAATGGGGTGTAAAGGGTAAATGGGGCGTCCTACATATTACGGAGCATAAGTTAACCTCACCTGCAGGCGGTACACCCTGTTAAACAACAGACGAAGCTCTGATCATCCACCTGCACTGGGCTAGCGTGGTGTTGCTAAGGCCTAAGTCACCCTCAATTATAGTTGAGGAAAGCATGTGCCAGTGTGAGCTTTATCTAGCTGATGAGAACCTATTTCAAAATTACCTCTAAACCGAGTTGCGAGGGTGTTACAGCAAAGACAAGTCACAGATTACCTTATTATCTTTCTCTCTTTGTCTTTACAATTTTTCTAACTTGTAAATAAAGAAAAAAAATGTATAAACAAAGTAGTTAATGTTGTTGTTGGAAAATAGAAGAAACCCATCCACTTTAAGTTCATCCGCGGGAGCGGTGCTTGGAAATGAAAGCGGATGCGGTGTACTCTAGTAATTGTATTTGCAAATTAACCCAAGGCGTTAATTGGAGACTGCGAGCGCCTGCCGCCACCACCGCCACCACCACCACCACCACCACCACCGCCGCCCAGCGCTGCGGCGAAATATTGCTCTATTATTGCGTTATTGTTGCGAAGAAGTGGTTACAGATTTATTTAATGAACACTGAGAACGTTTTTTATTTATTACTTCAAGTTATCTTAAAAATACTAAGAAGCCGTACTTGTTACTGAAATTATGTTTTAATTAGATTATATGTTAACATACTTAATTATGAAAAAGTTACTTTTTTCCTTTTTACCTACCTTTTTCAGTTTGTATTCTATAAAACCAAAGGACCAGAGAAACGTTTACCTCATGGTGAGTGATCCGCCTACTACAACGTGGCGCTCGTTAGGGTGGTGTGTACAGCACCACATTGTGCTCGTCGTCTTGACACGTAAGATTTTAAGTCTGGTTACCCCAGTAATTTCCCCGACTACACCATCCTTCAAATCGAAATACAGTACTGTATAGCGGTGCTGCGGTAGTACCAAAACGACTTCTGGGAGTAGAGACTTACCTGCCGCCGGCTCACGGGTCCCCTAATGGTCGTGGTGCACCCTGTTAATCAACAAACGAGGCTCTGGCTCCCACCAACCTTCATTGGGCCAGCGTGGTGAGAAATGGCCCAAATTCTCCTATATGAACCCCTACGAAAGAAGGTCGTGGGAAATCGCTTGATGCAGGAAACGTAGGACCGATCGATGTAGAGATTTTTATAAGAGGCCTATGTCCAGCAGTGGATGTCTATCGGCTGATAATAATGAGGTATACAGTATTTACTTATACTGATATATAACTGCTTAAAGTTCCCACTACTGGGACTTAGAATGTTGACTCCTTCTTCATGAGAGAAAGCGTCGAGTTCTCTGTGTTCATATTAACAAACTTTTTCTCCTTTCTTTAACTCTCTCCTTTTCATCAAGCTTTTACTATAAGAAAGTTATTTTTAAAGTCATCTTCGGCCTCGTCACCATCAGCAGATAAAAGTCCAAAGCTGAACATCAAAAGGCCTCCCAGAGAGAACACACGGATTGGTCCTGCGCTGCTCGCATCCAGCGGCTCCTCCTTAGTACATTTCTTTTGATATAATTCAAGTTAGTGAATGTTAAATATAATTAAAGCTTTTAAAATACATTTTACCCCCATCCTTCCTGTTTACATCCTTTACACGTTTAAAGTAAATAAAGGATAACTGCGATAAGGGGGGAGTTTGTTGTTCTATCTGAAAATAGAGATTTTATTTCCAACATCCTTAGGAAATAAGAAAGGATTTCTCACTGCGGCGAGTTTCGATTCGAACTTTCGTCGGATACACAGTTTAATTTCCGGTTCGGCGAAATAAAAGCGCGAAGTTCTTTAAGGCTCTACATTTTGTACTAGCGACGGTTGTTTTGTTAACTTTACAACTTCATGTTTGTTCACATTTTTAAGGTTTGTTTTTTAACCATAAAACATTATGACGGCTTTATAAATAACTGTATAAACTATCCTACTAATCACGACCTTATTTTCGACGGGATCCAAGCCAACCTCACCAGCTCGTGGTGCACCCTGCTAATCAACAAACGAGGCTCTAAATCCCACCAAATCGCATTGGGTCAACTTGGTGGGAAATGGCTCAAATTCTCCCATATGAATCCCTAGAAACGACAACCCCTAGGTACCGGCGATGCGGGCAGCGCAGGACTAATCGATGTGGGGATCTTTGGGGAAGATCCATGCCCAGCAGTGGATGTATTAGGTGGACCGGAAAGTAATGTCGTTTTCTTAAGCTAAATACAAACATACATTTTTAACGAGTCTTTATTTTTAATCAATGATGTATTCCCCATCATTGTCAATAACCTTTTGCCATCTAGTGAGTAAATTTTCAATCCCTGATCGATAAAAATTAATTGGTTTTTCGGCAAAATATCTAGAGATGGCATTTTGGATATCATCCAAATTTGCAAATGTTTTGCCACTTAAAAAGTGTTGCAGCGCTCGGAATAAGTGGAAATCCGATGGTGCAACATCGGGCGAATATGGTGGATGAGGCAGCACCTCCCACCCCAATTCATTAATTTTTTCTAGAGTTCGCCTTGCGCAGTGCGGTCTTGCATTGTCATGTTGGAGAATGACGCCTTTTCGGTTGACAATCGCTGGCCACTTTTCAATTAAAGATTGATTGACTCGCTGCAATTGTTCGCTGTAGAGGTCTGCAGTAACAGTTTCTCCAGGTTTCAGTAATTCAAAATGAACAATGCCGCGAATACTCCACCAAACACACAAAAGCGCTTTTTTGGGGTGTAAACCTGGCTTAGCAGTACTCCGAGGGATTTCATTTGGAGAGAGCCACTGCCTTTTGCGTTTTGGGTTATCATACAGGACCCATTTCTCATCTCCTGTGATCAAGCGATCAAAAAACGCTTCTGTGTTGTGTCGTTGAAGCAATAAGTTGCATGTGATTGATCGGTTAGCCTTATTCTGTTCGGACAGATTATGCGGGACCCAAACACCTGCTCTGCTTACTTTTCCAATCTGCTTCAAATGTTCTTGGATGGTCGACCAAGGTTTGTTGAGACTGTTTGACAATTCCTCGATCGTCTGACACGGATTTGCTTCCACTTCCGCCCTTAACACGTCGTTGTCTAACGCTGATGGTCTTCCTGATCGATACGAGTCGGAAAGATCAAAATTACCCGATTTGAACTTGGAAAACCACCTTTGGCATTTACGAATGTCCAGTGCATTTGGATAAACATCGCAAATGTTTTTGGTAGCAACTGTTGCGTTATTTCCCTTGCGAAACTCAAAGAGCATGCAATGCCGGATGTGTACCTCTTCTGGTATTTGGCTGGCCATTTTACCCAAAATTACAAAAAAAAATTGTAATTCAATTATCTATAAGTAAAGAAATCACTATAACCTCACAATGTCTTTGGTACGCCTCTGAACAAAACAATGAGCTGACAAATGACAATCAAGTATTGGCATGCGCAGAAACGACATTACTTTCCGGTCCCCCTATTATATTGACTGAGGATGATGATGAGACTCCATAGAAATGTATATACGTGTGTTGAAAATGGATTTTCATTGTGTCAAGGACAAACTAGTAATAGATATATTTATATTCATAAGAGGACAGTGTATGCTATTTGAGAGCGTTTCCTTTCTTAAAAGATATCATCGGCTCTTGTAAATATTTACACAAACATCTTCCAATATTCTCTTCTAAGTTCTCCAACTTGTAAATCTCATATTTTTAGTAGAGCTTTAACAGAGACGTCATCATTTATTATAAAAAAAATAGCTGTAATTCTCGCTAACAAGCAAGTCAGCGTAAAATCTTCGATATTCTTTTTCTCCCCCGATCAAAATTATTTCCGTGGAGAAATCAACCCTCGCGACGTAATTGCTGGACGGTCGCCGGGGGAGTGGATCTCGCGGTCTTTACTCTCTTGTTATTATTGATGAACCCCATCCCCTGGCTGCAGATTTATTAATGAATTTGTAACTATAAATTTTTTTATTTATACCCCAACCATGAAGCTTGTTAATCGTAGCATTAAAATTTCAAGGGATGATTTTCCTCCTGCCGTTAAGTAAACTCGTAACGATAACTAGCATTTAACTTTAACTTGCCTTAATACTTATTATCAGGTTGACCTTTTGCTCCGAAAAGAAAAAAAATTAAAGAAAATCATACTTTTCTTTTTAATCGAATTAAACAAAAGGAAATCCCTTCGATTTGTTTCTCCCAAAGCTAAAATCCGGAAGCGAAGTCATTGCAGCGTTCATACTTAATCTCCCGTTTATCCTCCCACAGTCTGTTCGCAGCGCGAATCTACTTCCGGTTGTGGTTGCTAAGGAAAGCTTGAATGAAAGCCAAATTAAGTACATAAGCTGCACTGCAAAGCCGTTTAGTTTTTAACTTGAACAGGAAAAATTTTCCATCGTTTGATAAGTAATCCAATTATATAGAGAACATTAATTGGCGCTTTACATTATTGGTTTTTGGAGGAAAATTATATCTTTTAGTACTATCACCGTCTTTTTTTTGAACCTAACAAACATTTGGTATTGTAAACCTACACTTACAAGTATTACTTTGTTCTGACTGTCAACATAGCCAAGGATACAGATACATAATAGAAGATAATAATAATAATAATAATGATAATCTCGTGCAGCAAAACAGCGTAAAGGATAACATATTTGACTTTTGCTGTCGGTTGTAATAATGGATTGGAATGGAACTTGAGGCCTTGATAGAAAGCGAGAGACGAGCGGTTTTCCAATGTGCCATAGGGGTAGTTATCAACACATATATGTTTATCAACATATATTAATTCTTCCATCCGAGAGGAGGAATCAGAAATTTCATTAACTTAGAGCATTCTAATTTAGAATCCTTTAACAAAAATATACATAATACGGTGGTGTACCCTTCAAATCAACAAAGGACGCTCTCGCTCCTACCAACCAGCATAGAGCCAGCGTGGTGGGAAAAAGCCCGAATCCCTCCATGTGAATCTCTACCCGATCGATGTGAGAATTTTTTGGAGCGAATGTCCAGCAGTGGACTTGTATCGGCTGATCATGATGATGATTGTTAAACAAAAGCAAATACGAGCTTTTTGATTTTACTTGCATCAACTAATATATCAACATTTTACTATTTGTATACTCTACCATGTGTTGAGAGGGTTACGTTCAGGAATTATTCTCTCCCTCTGTAATTTTAAATGGTCTCATATGAAATTAGTTCGTATTAATAAATCATCGACAACACTACAAAAAACAAAAACTGTTCAATCGTTACAAAATCTAGTAACTGCTCAAACAACAGCGCGGGAGCGGGACGGAAATTATAGAGCGTTAGCTCTATTTCACTTTAATTGTATCATTTGCAGTTGCAATTAAGTAAATTGTGCACTACACTTGTGTAAATGCACGGCCATTAAAAGTAACTTGTGTAGCTTAATTATATACGTATTTAAGTACACGCTCCGCCCCACGTGCGCCGGAAGTAGTTAAGTTTGATTCTCACACAAATATATGATTTAAATGGATTTACAGAACATGGTTAAGGGGAGACTGATCATTTGAAATATATGATACATACATATATAGCATATATAACATACAGAGCGCCCTCCTCTCGGCCTCTTATCGTCACATGGGCAACGGATCCACCTGAATCCGTCACCCAGAGGTCATGAGAAACAAGAGGGATAAACTGTCTCAGCTTCGCCGCTAACCGTTATACAGCCGCGGAGGATAACGACGAAATGCAATACATACACTCGTCCTCCCCTACGACTCCACCGCAGCTGCGAATTGTTCAAGCCCACCTACGCAGCCTACGTCCGAGGTGAGCGTCAGGAGCTCACCTAGAGCGGCAACCTTGGGCCGATCGGAGAAGTTCATTTTAGCTTTACCGTCGATGACCAAGCCACGGGTACTGAGCCCCATCGCCACGACAAGGCGAAAACCTGTTCGGTGGAGGACCAGAAAGACTGTTAACGTGATGGTAAGTAATACGCCGCCTACTGCCTATAACAAAACGCATTTTAGGATATACACAGCACCACATTGTCCTAGACGGTAGCTGAGTAGCGGTGGCCTCTGACAACAGAACCTACCTCCAGTAAGTTTTAAACCACTATATGGTCTAAAGATTACGTACAGACAGTTGAATAGCCACAAACCCAGTCCTCCAGTTGTAAAACACGAAGATTCCATCGAACTTAAAAACAGTACTTCCGCTGTTTCTAAACATGATCAAGGAAACAAAATTCAATTAAGGAAGTGTCGTTTGACTAGATAGTTGGAAGCGGAAGTGCATGATTATACAAGAATATCCACCGCCGATCCCCGTCCCAACTATTCCACTAATTGTCGGCGTTAGCTTAGATTACTTTAGAAGACGGTGAGATAATGAAAGGAAGTATTCAGCTGGTGGAAGTGTCACTTGAGCTGGAGGGGTGCGAGCCACCCTGCCTCAGTAAAGCGGCAAACGTTTGCGATAATCGCAAGGTCACCAGAACTTTGTAATAACATCTTAACAGTTACATAAAACTGAACTTAAGTAACTTAGGTAACAGACTTAAAGCCTAATTAGCAATTTCTCTAAGTTGACTTCTAGTCTGATGATTAATAGGAATTACATATCAACACACCCACACATATATATTACCGGTGGTGGTAGGGATGTAAAGGGTCCCACAGAACACTCACGAGACCAAGCTACCCTCACGTGCTCGTGGTGCACCCTGCTAAACATCAAACAACACTCTGGCTCCGATCAACCCGCATTGGACCAGCGTGGTTAAAAATGGCCCAAATCCATATGAACTCCAACCAAAGACAACCCTTATTACCCGGCGATGCGAGCAGCGCAGGACCGATCAATAGGGATATTTAGGGGAGACGTAAGTTCAGCAATGGAGGTCGATTGGCTAAGGATAATGGTGGTAGGTCGGTGTCGTTGGTGACCTTGTAGATAGGTCCTACTGCAGCCGACAGTACTATGCTATAACTAGTGATATTACTGAGTTAACAAGACCTAACATCTAAAGATGAGTACCATGTGGTGTTGTGTATACTATCCTAACCAGTTCCACGTCTGCTGTTTGGTCTTCATATCAAATATATACAATGGATGTTTTGTTTACTTGTAAGTAATAAGAAAAGGTATCTCGCATGTGCCGGATCATGCTGACTGCTTCCTGTCTCTACAATATCGTTTCCGGTTTAAGCGTATCACCACCAGGTATGCGTCATCCTCTTCTAGTCCTTTCGACGAATAAAAAAAATCTATATCAAACTTGGAAGATTCATTAAATAATCAATCACTGCAATAACGCTCGGGTCAATTTTTCACCCTTAAATTTTCTGCTCATGTCCTCCTAACCAATTTTATTGCAGCGTCAAATTCAACGGGGGTGACTCGGCGTTGCATAATTTTAACAAGGGCGAGATTCAATGGAATCCGACGCTACGGATGTACGTCAGCGTTTCAGGCTTGTTTCAGGAAATAAAATCACTAGAAAAATGGTACGTGGAGGGGATGCAAACGAAACTGAAACGGACAACTGCACCTACAGCAGTGTGTCTGCATATATAATAAAAATGGATTTCCTTTGTTCGCCAATCACGTAAAAACTAGTGAACGTATCGATACGGGAACAAGCGACGTGACGAGACGTTCTACCTGATGGTAACTGATACGCTTGCGTTAATTAGGATGATATATACAGCACCGCATACACACAGGGGGTATAAGGGGTCCCGTACAATAACTCACGGAACCCAAGCCAACCTCAGCTGTTCGTAGTGGACCCTGCTAATCAACAAGCGAGGCTCTGGCTCCCACCAACTCGCATTGGGCCAGCGTGCTAGGAAATGACTTAAATCCTCCATATGATTCCTTACCCCATCGATGTGGGAATATAATATTTACGAGAGGCCTATGTCCAGCAATGGACGTCTATCAGCTGATGATGTATACAGCACCACATTATGCTCGTCGCCTTAAATATATCATGTGAAGCCCAGCAATTTCAATAGCTACATAGATCTTGAAACCTGAACACAGTAACGTTTTGGGATAGAAAGCGGTGGTACCCACTTAGACTGTCTCCGGCAACAGAAGACCTAGCACCATTAAACACCATCATATTATCATACGCAAACCCCTCTTTGTGTAGTGATGGGGCTTCGCCCCCTCTTCGTCAGCGAGCATAATTAATCAAAGCTAACAAAATACAACTCCATTCAAACCGGATCACAGTACAACTTGTCGGCTGCAGTGGTAACTACCTAGACGGTTTCCATCAACGGAAGACCTACCACCAGTAAAAGCTTTTGCGGTGGATTATTGTTGATATCTAAATGGTTTTTGTTGTCATTCAAAAACCAATAAAGCTCGTTTACTTCCACTTCCACTTCCAGCTCCATCCGGTAACTGGATATTCAGCAGGTTTGAGTTGCATTCAATAAAAAGTTTAATATTGCATTCGAATAAATCGAATACAATACTTTATTTCCTCTTTTTCGCGTGGAGGAAACGCCTTCGCATTCCTATCCTCGCGGGGGCAGGTCTGCACCAACTACAACCCTCACGATGATCCACCTCCGTCGCTTCACGGCGGGACCACGGCAACCCTTTTGCCCACCTCCGCGTCCCCGCCGGAACCTAATATTTCCTACCTGTAGTATTATATAATCATCATCATTGCAACGGATGGATGCCCACTGCTGGACATAGGTCTCTTGTAAAGTGTTCCAGAAAGCACGGTCTTGGGCTGTTTGAACCCAATGGCTCCAAGGGTTACCTTTCATATCATTTTACCACCGATTAGGGAGAGGGGGTTGTTCCAAGTTTTCATTGATAACTATTTCATAGATTTATATAGATATATACTATAAAACGAAGACACGGGGGAGACATCCACCTGATATTAAGTGACACGCTCACCCACAACAATGTGGCGCTAGTAAGGATGATACAGCTCAACGCCTCATTTCGCTCGTCGCTTGAGACAATAGCTACAGCGCCCTTCGAACCGGCCATTAATTTTGACACTGTTTATCGGCAGCGATAGACGCTGCGGTAGTACCTACCCAATCAGTCTCCGCACCTACCGCCAGTCTAAGGCGACGAGCGCTATGTGATGCAGTGTATGTCATCCTACTAGCCATCAAGCGTATCACTTACCATCAGGTGAAAGTCTCGCTCCTCAAATCACTTCTTCGATTATAAGAACCAGCTCATCATAAAAGTCTACTGCTGGTGATATCAGCAGCGGTAGAGTTTCACGATGAGCTGATTTCTCTATAGATAGATAAATTGTTTCATTACAAAACCTCACCTATTTCAGGGGCTCTTTTTCGCTGCAATATTACTTCCGTTTCCTCGTTTCACACACGTTACCTGCTGCGCTAACGAGGCAGTACCTTCCCATCCAGTACATCATTGAGCACATTCTCACCAGCTCGAGACTCTACTTCTTTATGATCCTATAATTATTAAGTCATTTGCGACGACACTTTCCATTAGGTTTTTAAAAGAAGTTTATTCGAACACTGACTGTTTACTCAGTTCTCAGTTATTACACAATGTATCTATGAAATCGACATTACTCTGTTCCGGTTTGAAGGGCGCTGTAGCTGATGTAACTACTGGGGTGACGAGACTCAACATCTGATGTCTCAGGCGACGAGGGCAATGTAGTGTACTATATATCATCTTAACCAGCCCTACGTTGTTATGGGCAGCCGTATCACTTACTATCAGGTGACCATCTCGCTCACTCCATCTAATGAAAAATAAGCAGTTCATCATGAGTTTATGGTGTTCTTTAATCGATGGAGCGACGAGATAAATAATATCTGCCTTACACAATATGGCGCTAATTAAGATGACACAACATCAAATTTTGCCTCGTCTAGTTACTCCAGTAATTTCAATAGCTAAAACGCCTTCAAACCGGATCACAGTATTTTCACATTCCTGTTTACCTACATACGCAGTACCTGACATCCATGATTACGGGAGGATTGTACGGTGCGGTAAGAGATATGCTGACATCATAGGTGTGCTTCATCATCACCATCAGCCGATAGACGTCCACTGCTGGGCATAGGCCTCCCAGAATTATCTCCACGTCGATAGGTACTTGCAGCTCTGTAATTATTGTCCACAGTGTCTTGAAGCCTTTTATTGGTGTGCTTGATTTTAGTGATGATGGGTTCCCAAGGCAGTGGAACTACCCAACCATCTTCTCCATTGGAATCAGCATGTTACCCTCCTCAACCACCATTATTACTAGTAATAGTAATGGATGATGATGCGGCTGTGACAAGTCGTATTGACATTAGTGTTAGCAAGGATATTAATTGATGCAGACCGAAGTGTAAGCACTGAGGAGTTTTCAGTTGAAGCTATTTCCGGAACACCATCCGCTTTGTCTGTGAGAAATGCTCTCTCTCTCCTCCTCATCCCTGTCCTCCTCGCCCCCTGTCCTCCTCACCCTTGTCTAATGCACTAAGCTCCTAATAACAGCTTTAGTACTGCAGTTGTAAAATCAAGAGATTTATGTAGTACTAGCTGTTACCCGTCCACTCTGCTAGCCGTAACACCCCCACAACTCTATTTAGGGGTTGGAATTTTTTTAAATCCGTCTTTAGCTGACTTTTTAATGGCAAAAACTATGAGTCGATGAATCTCTGGATATAAAACATAGATTATATATTGTATATTCAATATAATTAATTTCTGACATCTTGACCTTACGTTCATATATCATCATCATCTGCCGACAGACGTCCACAGCTGTACATAGTCCTCTCCCGATGATATCCACATCAATAACGTAATAGTCTTAGATAATAATAAACCCTTAGTCCTGAAATATTTAGTTCTTTTTTTTATAGGAAGGGTGGGGAAACGAACAGAACCTGGTGGAAAGTCACTGAAGCCCAAGGACAGTCGCAACACTAGATTGATCGCGGCTGCGTTGTCGACCTTTAAGGGAGAATATGTCTTTTTCTTATTGGCCCCATATCGTATTGGTTCGGAAATGGAGCTGATGACAACTGACTCCACAAAGAGGAGAGGATCACCAATGATCCAAATGGTGAGGATGGAACTTGGCGTTGTGTCGTGTACTGTGCTGGTGGACAGTAGCGGCAGGAATAATTCTAAACAACTCCTCGGACCATCCCCTTGGTATATAAAGAATACATATATATTAAATCTTGTAGTTTTGTAATAAATAAAGAAATTTGCTTCGAATGCAACTTGCTGTAAAAACTTTTTATAAGGCGTTACGGTTTCGAGTGTTCAGAGGTTTGAGAAGCGGCGGCGGCGCGACGCCGTCCGGTCGTCCGGATGTCCTCCTCATGCTGCCAACGTTGTGGACGCTTAAGTTGCAAAAGTGTGTAACTTGAAAGTGCTTGTATTTTTATGCCCCAAAGTTTCCAATCCAATCTCTATCAGTTGAATCAAAAATCGTTGGTCGTTCCAAGAAAGTATGATTCAAAAACTTATCTAATAGCATTTAAATCAATTCATTTTTAATGATTATACTTAAATAGCTTTAAAGATCAATAACATATTAACAGCTTTACATTTAACTTAACTACTATTATATTTTTATACTTTTTTAACATACTTATATAATTGGTATACATTTTAATTGTTTTAATGTGTGCCTTTCAAAACAAAACATGTAAAAGCATAGTTTCGTCGTTCAATAGATACGACATAGATATTTATATACATATATATCAATCCCTCTTTTCTCTGTGGGATAAAAAAAAGTAATTAATGTTTTCGCGGTACCGATACCAGATGAATTCAACATTAAGCCGACTCGTTCCGAAACCCATTTACGAAATTACAATGATCCGAATTAATGCACCGACAGATGTAATGTTTACCTGTCGGAATTGCTTTCAGTTGTTTAAAGCATTACCTTAAATAATTTATACTGAACGTTTTAAATATAGTTTTAATCACTAGATGAGCAATACTATTTTTAAATTATATTAAGTAATTAAAATCTAAAACAGTAACTACCAATAGAAGTAGTACAATAAAGATAACATAGATGGCGCTAAAACTAATTCTTCGTGTCCTTAGATTTATTAACGAACCCGGTCACTTCAATATGTACAAAGTTACTAAGTTAAAACTAAGAAGAGATGTTATTCTATAAATATAAGAGCATATTTAACGCTTAACCTTATAATCTATTTTTTTTACCTTCTTTGAATCTAGCAAAGATTTATATTAAAAATTGGTAAATATTAGAATATATAACACAAGACAAACAAATCCGGAAATCTAACGGCCATATCGATATACTTTTAGAAGAAGAAGACGAAGTAAGCATTGTAATTAATATTATTCATTTCAAGCTATTTATTATGATTTGTATTTGTTTGGTTCTATACATTAATCAAAAACCGTCTTTGATTGATACAAATATTTAACTATGAATCATATTGTAATGTTATACATTACTTTCCTGTAACTTGTACTACATTTATTTCGTTCACAGGTCTATTGTTAAATATACTTAAGTTTGCTTATTTACTTTTTTCTATAACTTATGTGTTTTCTTGTTTGTACAATCTTAATATAAATTTAATAGATGTCTATCTATGTAGAGGCTCATCGCGTTTTCTCTGGAATCAAAAAGCAGGAAAATTGGTACGAATATTCCATTTGCCAGGTATAGGACAGCTACAAATGGATTAAACAAAACTCTTTCCCCAAAGGCAGTTACGGGGTTGTTACAGCATAAAAGGCGAGCGGAGTAATAAAGATAACAATCACGATAACATCGATAGTTCTAATGGTAATCTTTTATAAGTATTAGAATTAAGAAGTGTTGGGAAATTGTCCCACGACACTAATCAGTGCTCATAATTTCATTTTGTAAGGTTATGTTTAGGTTAGCGCAAAATACGTTTAAAGACTGCATTTCGAGACTTGATGAAGGTATAACCGCTAGTTAATAAACTTAAGTTAATAACTTATGTGGTGGGCACAGAACCTAATTGTTGGAACTGTCGAAAGGGGAATCTGGTATATCTAGTGTCTCTGCTTAAGCCGCAAAATGAAGTCTCGGTCGCATTACGTCACAGATTCCTCTCTCCCACTCAAACTTTAGTAACCCGTCCACCCCTGTCCGTGTGCCGGTTACTGCCGGCGTCAGTTGTAAAAGTTAAAACCCTCAATGTTGATCCACCTCAAGATAAAGGTGAACATCATAAAACACATATGTATTATAAAATATGTAATAACGTATTAGGATCCTTATACATACACCACAATGAACTACACATTTACCACCAGATGAACGAAATAAAGAATTAACTTAGCGAAGTTAAGATATTCGTAAGTTTAACTTAATTTTTCATAGCTCTACGAAAACGCAGAAGCACGAAGAAATCAAGAAGTTGACTGACCTGATATTGGATTCAAGCACACTCATCCGATATATTCAATAGGATATATATAAAAATATATTGTTATCGGGAGATATAAGACCTTCGTGAAAGGAGTCCCGCAGAACAACTCACGAGACACAAATCAATTTCACCAGCTCATGGTGCACCCTGCTAATCAACAAACGCGGCTCTGGCCCCCACCAACCCGCATTGGGACAGTGATGAGAAATGGCTCAAATCCCCTCATATGAACCCAAACAACAACCCCTAGTGCCTGGCTTGCGGGCAACTCAGGACCGGTAAATGTGGAGATCTTTGGGGACGCCTATGTCCAGCAGTGGATATCTATTGGCTGAGAACAATCAGAAGAAGTATCACTTACCATCAAGTGAACGTCTCGCTATAAAAAGAAAATTACAAACGTAGTAAATGAAGAATTTATGTTAGAATTTCGGCTTCCGGGCGGATCACGAACGATAATAACGCCAATATAACATCAGTCAATATAAAACAGAATCCCTCCGTAATGCCGGTGATCCTTTTCGTGATTTGTCAACAATGGATGGATCAGGACACCCCAGTGAGCCCCCGGCCGTGATTTTAATTATTCAACAGGATTGAAGCGACGTCGCTTCTTGAAACCACAGCGGACGCTTCGTAAAGCAAATATCATCATAACCAACTCCATGTCGCAGTAAAACTTAATAAAGGTCTCTGTTGCCGTTAATCTCTGTTGCCGGAGACCGTCTAGGTCCCACCGGATCTTCTGCCCCCAAATAGCAGTATACATGTACTACTGTGTCCGGTCTACATGGCGCCGTATCTAGTGAAATTACTGAAGTAACCAGAATGAAGATTATATCTAAAGGCGAACACAATGCGACGCTGTGTATATCATCTCAGTCTTCTAGCTTCAAGTCGTTATGGCATATTGTAGTCTATTGCTGAACGAAGATCTTGATGGAAATAATATTTTAAAGCTTTAAAAATACTAACTTAATTGCTTCCGTGAGGTAGAAGCTAAGTGCTTACTTAACACAGAGGACCGCACTTCCATTCCAGCACCACGTTTTATAGAGTTTGATTGATGGAAGGTTTCTTCTGAACTTTTCACCGTTCACGGCTACTTATTCGCTTAAGATCATGTCATCATCAGATTAGTTATGTTCAACTTTATTGCATGCTGTAGAAGATCGTTGGATCTGTCAGCTCTGATTTGTATCGAAGTCGACAGTCCCAAGTGGTACCAGATGCCACTGAACGAACATAAGAGAAGAACTCCACGAGAAGTCAACCTTAGTCTCACGGTGAAATATTGCTTTACTCTGGTTTTTTTTTTGTTACGAGTTAGTACCAAATAAAACTTAATAGGTGTACCGTAAAGTAATGTCGTTTCTGCGCATGCCAATACTTGATTGTCATTTGTCAGCTCATTGTTTTGTTCAGAGGCGTACCAAAGACATTGTGAGGTTATAGTGATTTCTTTACTTATAGACAATTGAATTACAATTTTTTTTTGTAATTTTGGGTAAAATGGCCAGCCAAATACCAGAAGAGGTACACATCCGGTATTGCATGCTCTTTGAGTTTCGCAAGGGAAATAACGCAACAGTTGCTACCAAAAACATTTGCGATGTTTATCCAAATGCACTGGACATTTGTAAATGCCAAAGGTGGTTTTCCAAGTTCAAATCGGGTAATTTTGATCTTTCCGACTCGTATCGATCAGGAAGACCATCAGCGTTAGACAACGACGTGTTAAGGGCGGAAGTGGAAGCAAATCCGTGTCAGACGATCGAGGAATTGTCAAACAGTCTCAACAAACCTTGGTCGACCATCCAAGAACATTTGAAGCAGATTGGAAAAGTAAGCAGAGCAGGTGTTTGGGTCCCGCATAATCTGTCCGAACAGAATAAGGCTAACCGATCAATCACATGCAACTTATTGCTTCAACGACACAACACAGAAGCGTTTTTTGATCGCTTGATCACAGGAGATGAGAAATGGGTCCTGTATGATAACCCAAAACGCAAAAGGCAGTGGCTCTCTCCAAATGAAATCCCTCGGAGTACTGCTAAGCCAGGTTTACACCCCAAAAAAGCGCTTTTGTGTGTTTGGTGGAGTATTCGCGGCATTGTTCATTTTGAATTACTGAAACCTGGAGAAACTGTTACTGCAGACCTCTACAGCGAACAATTGCAGCGAGTCAATCAATCTTTAATTGAAAAGTGGCCAGCGATTGTCAACCGAAAAGGCGTCATTCTCCAACATGACAATGCAAGACCGCACTGCGCAAGGCGAACTCTAGAAAAAATTAATGAATTGGGGTGGGAGGTGCTGCCTCATCCACCATATTCGCCCGATGTTGCACCATCGGATTTCCACTTATTCCGAGCGCTGCAACACTTTTTAAGTGGCAAAACATTTGCAAATTTGGATGATATCCAAAATGCCATCTCTAGATATTTTGCCGAAAAACCAATTAATTTTTATCGATCAGGGATTGAAAATTTACTCACTAGATGGCAAAAGGTTATTGACAATGATGGGGAATACATCATTGATTAAAAATAAAGACTCGTTAAAAATGTATGTGTTTGTATTTAGCGTAAGAAAACGACATTACTTTTCGGTCCCCCTAATACGATAGTTTCGTTTCTTTATATATTATATTACTGTGTAACACTACTCTATATCGTATAAACTTGCTGTGTATTGTACAATAACACAGTTAATATTGTTTCTTTGAATTGGTATTACTATTAGGTAATACCTTATATTTGATTCAATTTTTAACCGAAGAACTGTAAAAGGTATTTACAGAGTAAGAGATTATAATTAACTAGTTTGTAAACTATTGTAATTTTAAAACAAACAACGCATTAGGCTGTGGTAGACCCTCAACTACTTGTTTGACGATGATCAATAAAGGTCTAAAGAATAACAAATTGGCAGAGGCTGTGATACAATATAGAAATAGATTTAGAAGAATGACCAGATGGGCCGACCCCAAATAAAGATGGGGCAAGGTCTAGCAAGAAGAAGAAGTAAACTATTGTATTTTTCAGATTTGACAGTTTATAAAGAATCTAATGTAGTTTTTATTTAGTTAACGAAACGACGAGACGAGCAAGACGTTCAACTGATGACAAACGATACGCCTGTCTATAACGCGGTGCTAGTTAAGATGTTATTCACAGCATCACATAGTGCCTGTCAAAAGACGTAAGATGTCATGTCTCATTACCCCAGTAATTTCACTAGCTATAACTGCAAACCGATACACAGTAATGTTTGCACCGTACTGTTTGTTGCCAGAAATAAGCGATGCGGTAACTACCTAGACTGTAACAGAGACCTACCACCAGCAATTATCAAGTACTAAAGTAGATAAAATGAGATATATTAATC
This sequence comes from Troides aeacus, assembly GCA_033220335.2. Taxonomy (NCBI): domain Eukaryota; kingdom Metazoa; phylum Arthropoda; class Insecta; order Lepidoptera; family Papilionidae; genus Troides; species Troides aeacus. The sequence goes on from CM067280.1 coordinate 11,105,272, forward strand.
TATACACAGATTAAGTTCTTATTACTAATACTTCTATCGATCACTTCTCTTTACTTCCGGTGTTTTTCATACTGAGTATAGTTTTATAAAGCATAGTAGTTTAGGATACAAATTGAAAAGCTATAGGGAATAGAAATAGATAGACATTTGGACGTTAACAATGTTTCGGAACAATTCGCTCCTCAGTCGGAGTATATGATAGCAGTGGAGTCACGTCACATCCGACAGGAAGTATAAATATCCTAAGATGAAACGGACACCTCCGCCGCTCCGACTCCTGACCGTCGGCCCGCATTACGTACGTAAGGAACAAACCGAACTCGATCACAACTTACATCTGTTGAATTATTAATGCAATACAAACAAGATCCTTTTACGAACAAAAGGAAACATCGCTCAAAGGTGTTTCCGCATCAGAGCCCGCATGCAATAATAACATTACTTATATGTACATCCGTTTCCGTTTCAACGTGATAGATAAAACAATATATAGATAGAGAGAGAGAGAAAATAAAGCTGATTGCCAGTCTAGATTTCCGACACCAATCACCACTGTGTAAATAATACTATGTATCGGTTCAATCGTTGTACCTAGTGAATTTTTTTTAATCTACCAAGCGACGAGACGATAGGGATGTACACTTGATAGTAAGTGATACTGCCTATTAACAACATCACGTTATTTATGATGTTACATACAGCACTACATTGCGTTCGTCGTGTTGAGACAAGATGAGTTTCGATACCTCAGTAATTACACTATCTACAGAGCCCTTCAAACCGGAACTCTGTTATATTTCCAAACTGTCTAGCGGCAGAGATAGGAGCTGCGGTACTAAGACAGTCACCGGCATAAGTGACCTGTCATCAGTAGAATGCTGCCTTTCATTTACCAAGTGATATATCACAGAGTATTTAAAGCTGTAAAACCTAAGGTTTGTAACATTGTTACAATGATTATTAAGTCTTCTAACGTTGTGTATATATTCTATAAATATTGTGGCTAAAATATTGTAGGTTTACCTTACCTACTAGCGAGTGTATGCGTGTATATAATATCGCAAAACTCGATAACCCCCAAGCGGAATATCAAATAACATCGAAATCCAACCCCCCGGCGCGTTGCTGAATAATTAAAACCGCACCCCCGTCGCCGAGGAGCCGCCTGCTGATGGTGAGGTCACAGCGAAATGTGACCGCGAAACGTGACTAGTACTGCCGGTGTACACTTCAGTATACTGAAGCCTGAAAAATAATAATCCTCACATGAAACTAACTGAAACAATCAAATGTATACAGTTTCACTGATATACTTATTAAACCTTTTTCAGTCTAGAAGTCTGAGCTCTTTCTTTCTCTGTGTCTAGTGGTAGAACTCTATTGCCCTGTAGTCTCAGGCTATTAAGAATAGGACTAAGGTATTCCCTGCCTGTCGTATAAGGCGACTAAAAGGGTCCTCTAGTTCGTGAGCAATAAGCGAGCCTTATGAGTACGGCAAATGTATGGTGGCTTTGTATTTGCCGTAGCACAACGTGGGTGCTGAGGGCTTTGCCCTTTCGTAGGAGGTTTTAGCCAGAGTGCAGGGAAGCACCGGTGTGTTCCGAAGATCTCGAAGCCCCTCTTGATGCACTGACAGAGACCACCGAAAGGGTTTTAGTGAGTAGGACCCCACATAACCTTTTTTTCCCACAGAAGCAGAGTATCTTTTACGAAGATTTCCCTCTCGATAAAAAAAGTCTCTATTGCTGGAGATCGTCTAGTTACCACCGCAGCTCCCATTACTACCACCAAATAGTACTGTGCAAATATTACTGTGTTCCGATTTGAAATGTGTTGTAGCTAGTAAAATCACTAGGAGTAATGAGACCTATCATCCTGTCTCCAAGCGATGAAAACAATTTGATGTAATGTATAACATCCTAACTTTTTTTTAATTACTTTAAGCGACGAGACGAGTAAGACGTTCACCTGATGGTAAGTAATACACCTGGACATAACAATAGTTAGGATGGTATACACTGCATCATATTGCGCTCGACGCCTTGAGACATAAGACGTTGAGTCTCGTTACTTCAGTAATTAGACTAGCAACAGCGCCATTCAAACCGTAACACAGTAATGTTTACACCTGGTACCTACTTAGACGGTCTCCGGCAACAGAGGACCTACCACCAGTACACCACATTGTTATGGGCAAGCGCGTCACTAACAGTCTAATGAAGGTCTTGATCTTCTCATCATTACGGCGTTTAAAGACCATTTAGGAAAGTAACACTAGAGCTCTTATTTCTGCCGCCGAACAGTAATATGCAAACATTACTATGTTCCGGTTTAAAGGACGCTGTAGCTAGTGAAATTTTTGGAGAAACGAGACCGAACTTCTTATGTCTATAAGCGACGAGTACATTTTGGTGGAATATTTATCATCATTACAAGCGTTATGTTATATGTAGGCGTATCACTTATCCTTCAGGTGAACGTCCCCCCTCAATTTGCCCACTTTTTTCTTAATGAAAGTATAATGGATGTGGTGGGTACATAGGTATCTACCGTATTGCTATGAGATCAAAGCTTTCATCGGCTAATTTACGTTACGATACCTCGAACCCCGATCCCAAAGAGTAACATCTCCAATCTACATCATCATTATCATCATCATCAGCCGATAAACGTCCACCGCTGAACATAGGCCATCCCTATAGATCACCACATCGATCAGTCCCGTGTGGCTCGCATCCAGGTTACTGCGATTCTTACCAGATCGTCGATCCACCTTGTGAATGGCCAAGGCCAAGGCAAAATATATATATAATGAAAATTGGTTTCCTTTATTCACCAATCACGTGAAAACTAGTGAACTTATTTCATAGATCCTACATCATTTTATTTCTAATCAACTTTTATAAACATTATCATTTGGTATTATTTAAGCGGTTGCTATAGTAACAGTGTGTAAAGGGTCCAAGCCAACCCCACGTGCTCGTGGTGCACCCTGATAATCAACAAACAAGGATTTGACTCCCACCAACCATCATTTGGCCAGATTAGTGGGAAATGACCCAAGGCCTCATACGACTACCAACAAACGACGGCTCCTGTTGCCCGACGATGCGGGCAGCGCAGAACCGATCTATGTGGGGATCTATTAGGGAGACTTATGTCCAGCAGTGGACGTCTATCGGCTGATGATGATAGTAACAGTTGCTATAGAAATTCATTTGCTATTGCGGTCGCTCTGAAGGAATATTTCAGACATATTTCAAGTCTATATTAGGATGAGTAAAGTGATCGGGGAACAGCCAGTATGCATACAAGACGTCGTCGGCCGAAGCGTTTGTCTCTTCTAACTTGGGTACATAATGCCAATAATCGTTTTTGCGGTTTGTCAACACATGATGGATCGGCACCCCCGGTTCGTGATTTTAATAATTCAGCAGGCTCCGTTCAGCCCCGCCGGCGCGCCCCGGCGCACCCTCCGCGCTTTGTTTGCGATACGGCGCGAGTTAAAACGACATTTACAGAACATTACATTTCTGTATATATTATTTCTATGACGGTAGTTTGTATACATATTACATATAAATAGAGGATGTAAGGGATGCCGCACAATAACTCACGGGCCTTTAGTCAACTTCACCTGCTCGTGGTGAACCCTGCTAATCAACAGACGATGTTCTAGTTCCCACCAGCGTAGTAAAAAATCCGCCTAGATGAACCCCTTCAAGCGACAACCCTTATTACTCGGCGATGCAATCAGCGCAGGACTGATCGATGTAGGGATCTTTGAGATAGAGCTATGCCCAGCAGTGGACGTCTATCAGCTGATGATGATACATAATTAACAAAAAATTGTTTTATAACGTAAAGAAGGCATTAACAATTAAAATGCTCAACAGAACAACTGTTTTATCACTCATTACTCCGGCTTGGAGGACTACGCATATTATATGAATAAATCATATAATATGAGGGCGATTAACCAATGATCAAACAACAGGTCTGTTGAGGACTTTGATTCCTATAGGTAATATTTGCTTATATGGTAAATAACAGAGCTGGAAATGTAGTAAGTAAACGTCTAAACAGAGAAGAGCAATGCGGGTAGGCTAAGATGAAGATCTTAGAGGGATAGGGGAAGAAGGCAAAGAGTCAGGACATCTGAAAGAGAAATATATAAGAGGCCATGACCAACAGAGGGTTGTATTACCATCAAGAAAGGTGGATCGGACACTTATATCTTGTACAATATATATAAAAAAAAGTATCTAAATATTTAAAGATTAGGTCAAAAAAGATATATCAGACATTGTATCGGAGGCTGTCTGCCTGTAAGACCTGCGGTGGTACCTACCTAGACGGCATCCAGCCACATAGACCTACTATCAGTGAAGCTTGTAATGAACGTCATAGTGAATTGATTAACTAGTTACCGTAGTAATATTTAAAACTTTTTGTAAAATTTACGAATGTAAGACGCTTCTCTAATAAGGAAGGATTCAAGACAGTTGCACAAAGGCTCGCAGCAGCGCGGAACCAGGTCACGAAACCGTCCCAGATACGTACCCGGCGTGTGCCGTGTTAACGACTCAATATAAATGCATTTCCCGCAATTATCTCCATCTAGCTGTTCAGCTTCAGAAGGTGTGGAGACTACATCATTAAGACGAACTAAAAAATTGTATACAAAAGCTACCGCTTTGATGATACATTGAAAGCTTCTTTGCTTTTCCACAGCTTTTTAAAAGCGGAAACAGCAACAAGTAGTTCGTGTAAAAATGTGAAAAAACAGGAATGTACTAATAAATATTCTTTTTTCTTCTAAGAGCGCGACGTTCATCTGATGGTAATTAGTACAACTGTCTAACAACCTGGTGCTAGTTAAGATGATGTACACTGCACCACATTGAGCTCATCGCTTTGAGATGTAACATGTAACTTATCACACCAGTAATTCCACTAGCTACAAAGCTTCAAACCAGAAAACAGTAATGTTTGAACACATACAGAACCTAACAAGATGGTCGCCAGCAAGAGATCTACCACCAGCGTGTCAAGGCGATCAGCGGAATGTGATGCTGTGTACTCATCATGGGTTACTTTGGAGTTAAATATTCGCATAGAATCGAAATTTATAACCGTTTGAAGAGTATGAAAAAAAAAATGAAAACCTCGTTTAATTTTTTTTGAACACATTCATTTTTAAAAAGCAACAAATGTACTTCCGGTACGATTACAACGATCCTTCCACTTGTTCAAATTTGTAAATTTAATTAAAGCAAGAAATTAATGTGAGTTCAGTGAAAGGAGCTCCGCATGTAGAATTCAGTTTACCTGCACACGGGATCGGATCCACGTCTGCGCAACTATACACCGGCTTATTACTGTCTCTCGCAAATGGCAAGCGAATATCGCTCAATTGTCTCACACGACGGACGCCCACAGCTGGACAAAACATCTAATCCAATACATTCCTTTAGTAAAGCGGTTATTGAATCATAGTAAGTTGTTTATGGAAATACTGAAAACGGCAATGTATGTGATGTAGTGATGAGTAAAATTAGTCTTGGTCTTGCTCTATCGCAAGACTAAGACCAATTTTACATAACCAAGACCAAGACCAATACCAAATGTCCGAGACTAAACCAAAAACTAAACATTCTCTGGAGTCTTTGAGTTAAAATATTTATCATAACTTGAATATGTACTTTTTTCTGGATACAAAATTTTTAATATGTTATAACACTGAATATGTAAGACCAATACCAATACCAAGACTGTGCAAGTCATACTCTTGTTCCTATTTTGCTCGTCGGTATTCACCCCCGATAGTTTATAGTATTGTGTCACAAAAAAGCACAGGATCGATTCCCAATGAGCTTTACTAGAAACGTCATAAGAAAACTGACGTTCTCAGAACCACAGCTTCCGTGGACATGAGATGTCCACTAATTGTCAGCGTTAATAAGAGACCTTGACGTTCTCGTCATGGGAAAAGGTCTGGAGTCCCAGCTGTGGGAACATTAAGAGGAAGTTTACGTTTATTGAATTTTGCGTCTATTCTAATTTAAAATAATGATAATTGCTAGCTACCACTCCCATCCAACCGGGTTAAAGCCGTGGTGGTATTTGGAAGGCTTCCGGCAACAGAGACCACCAGTACACAAAAGTAAACCAGTAGACATGTAGAAGGGCTGATTTTCCATGAGAAAGACCAGTCCAGCGGTGGCTTACCAGGGGACAATGATGTAAAAGTGACGTTGAAATTACTTCCCTTGTAAAGACGGCGGTAGTTCATAAAAGATTGCGAAAGCTTAGACAATATTTTTTTTTTAAACGATTATGTGCGATTATCGCTGATTGTAATTATACATAATAACCACGCCGGTTTGCATGAAGTCTGAGACAGTACCTCAGAGGAAACTGTAGTAGATACAGACAGACAACCTGTATACATCTATGCACTAGCTGAAGCTCCGCAAATCTTGTTCTACGTATATTTATTCTATATCTAAGTTCAGTTGAGGGTCCCAAGATACAAACCCATATTTACTTCAGGACCTTAAGGAGCTCATGTGTTGTGTAAGGTATCTGTTTATTAACCAAATAAGTATCTAAAATGGTTACAATATTTGTTACTACCGTGTATAAGCTTCTTTCTCTTCTTCAACTCTCGTCCGATGACTATAATATAGCATTGTGTAAATATCCTAAGTAGCGTCTCATAAATATAATCAAGCATATTATCAGGTCCTCGGGTGGTGCCCGCGTACCAGTACACGTGGTGTTGGGAGGCATCCCACAATGTGAACCGACGATCTGGTGAAAATCCCGGGAACCCACTGGATGCGGGCAACGCGGGACCAATTCGTGTGGAGATCTTTGGGTATGTCCTATGTCATCGTGGCAGATGATGATGATGATATTACTATGATGATAATCTACACACCTGTTTATTTCTTAAAGACAAGATTATAAATCATTAACCATGAACAAATTGTTCTTGAAGAGAATTTAAGTTTTTTTTTATACTCAAGCGATGAGTCGAGCTAGCTGTTCACCTAATGGTAAGTGATACGCCAGCTCATAGTATCGTGGAGCTTGTTATTATATGTACTAAACAACGTTACGCTCGTCGCCTGAGACGAAAGATGTTGAGTATCGTCATCCCAGTAATTACACAGTAATGTCTGTCAGCTGCAATAGGCGCTACAGTAGTACCTACCTAGACGATCTCCGGCGACAGAGTCCTACCATCCAGTTTTGACCTTGGTAATAATATCTTCTGGTGTGCACTCGGTTCGCAATACAAAGTATTCCCCCGGCGCCGCTCGCTGATCTCCTATATTAATAGAGCCGGGCTGAACTTTGAGCGCTAAGTAATTGCCTCATGCAACTATAACGAGCTGGTCGCCGCGCCGTTCCACCAGCTCGATGCATCTGTCTAATGCATTAACCTTGTAAATGACAAGCAAATTTATTTCAATATAACCTTTGTAATTTACTGTATAGTAGTAATTTATAGATAGCAGCTCTTTTAGGTACGCACCACCGCAAAGTCTATTTCTACCACTGAGTAGCAGTCTGCAAAGATTACCGTATTCGAGTATTCAAAGAAATTACTGGATTTAGCTCGAGCCCTGAGTCTGATGAAGCTGCAATGGTTTTCAAAATAACTAAATAGCACAAACTTCGTACATAAAAAAAAAATTACACGAGACTTAACATCTCATGTCTCAGTGCGACAAGCACATTGCTGTGCTGTGTATTTCATCCTAACTCATTCCATTGTTATGAGCAGACGTATCACTTACCATCAGGTAAACTTATCTCAAATAAAAAAAAACTGAAATTTTTCCGTTTCAAACAACGCCGTACAAACACAGACTAGTAATAACACAAAAAAAAAAACGAATGCATCTGCCGGAAGCTGTAAATATGCAGGAGGAGAATTCTTTTTCAGTTCGCATATCAATGAGTCAACTGAACGCGATATGTTGTGTGGGAATTTCATTGAATGCGATTTGGTGCTTCCGGTACGTATCAGGCTCGGAGGTGGATTTGATCCAAAATAACTTTACTGTAGACAAGTTTTATTTATTTTCTACTAAAGAAGCTACACTGGATTTAGTCGGTGAGATGAATATGACGTACCTCTCCCGTCGCATAGAGACTCATCGTCTCTATACTCCAAAGCCTTTACTTGCTACTGATTCCGTTAAACGTGAACAGAATGTATTCATTACTAACTTGACTGCAAATATACTGCTATCTTACTTTAAGTTTCATTAAGTCACTAAGTAGTTCCGCACAACAACTTACGGGACCCAAGCCGACCTCATCTCCTAGTGATGCACCATGCTAAACAACAAACGAGGCTCCTGTTCCCATCAACCCGCATTGGTCCAGCATGGTGGTGAATGGCTCAAATCTCCCTTTCATGATCCTAACCATGATGTGGCAATCTCTAGGGAAGGCCTATGTCCAGCTGTGGTATATCGGCTGATGATGACGAAGTCGCTAAACGGGTTACAATAACTCTTTCAATACTTCTCTATACTTAGGTTACAAAATATAATTTATATATCAAAGTCTGAAGCACAACCCCAAAAATGGAAACTTGCAGGACACCGTCTAGGTCAGCGGACATTTCCGCTGCCAAAAAGTAATGTATAAACAACCATGTGTTCCGGTTTGAAATGCGTTGTAGCTTCGTCGTTAGATCAGGGCTTAAAAACAAGTAAGCAGTGCATGCAATGTAATTTTCAGCAGACCATTAAATGCGAAGTAATAACGAGGTTCTTCTAATGCATTTGCTTGAACTGATCCTTAACTGTATTTTATTTAATATTAATACTATTTTACATAGTAAATCCTCACATATTTTCAATTCTACTATATTTGTATTGATAAAATTTATCAGGCCGTAGTAAACCTATTTCCTATTCCAGCGCGTCGCGGAAGCCGATATTTGCGCGAGGCGTTGGATTTCATTCAATAAAATCTCTTCAAATTATGCATTGCTTGCGCTTCTCCATCATACCTTGCATCGTGTTTCAACTTTAACCAAAGTAGACTACACTAAAGACAACATATTTTTTCATAATCTAAACAACTAATGAAGTAACAGTTTCACTTCGTTATACGTGTATAAATTAAAACATTAAAACAATAAGCGCCTTCAAATCCACAATAGCAATGGAAATAAAGTTTCACATTCGCAACTTCGCTATTTCACTTAATTGTTCATCAAGTAAAGTTCAAGTTTCAAATCGCCATTAAACTCGCGAAAGTGTTTCAACTGGTTAATATTATTTGGCGAAATTTGTTGCGGTGGAAGGTCTGTTATTTCGGAGACCAGAAACCACTCGTTGCCAAACAGTAAGATGCAAGCGTCTATATTCCATTTGAAAGGTCTAACTTGAAATACTAAGGTTAACTTAACTTATACAAACAATTACTTCCGACTATTATCGCTAGACAGTGTTGTGTAAACATCTTGATAAGCAATATGGCTACTTCCTTATGGCTAGTCCTTATAATCTCTTTGGATAAACAATATAGTTTAAATTACAAAACTAAATCTTTCAGTATATATAACCTAAGTTAAACTGCCTAAGTTAAGTTGGGACTTGTCCTTAACATAGGATGTTGACAAATGTCACTCAGAAGCCGTTGTTCTTGAAATATGTTGATTTATTAACATGCCTCCTTTACCGGAAGCTCAAGCTTTATGGGCATCAAATTGTAACACCTACCTACTATTCTTCATACTTGTAATTCGTCGCTTGATAAACATTGGTGGTAGGTAATTCTAGGTAGGTATCAGCAGCTTCTAATGCAGTCGACAAACAGGGCAATGACAAAACGACATGTTCACTCCATTCACGTGGCCGAGATGAAAATGTTGAGGTGAATGTGCGGAATAACGAGACTTGACAAGATCCGCAACGAGTACGTGCGTGGCAGCCTCGGAGTACGCGATGTCGCCGAAAAACTGCAGTAAAACCGGCTGCGACGGTATGGGCATGTCAAAAGAAGACCACCTGAGTACATAGGCAACAAAGCACTCAGCCTCAATATACCTGGCAAACGGCGGAGAGGAAGACCGAAGCTGCGATGGCTGAATATAGAGACAAATGATATGATAAGCTGCGATCTCAAGAAAAGCGATTTTCCAAATAGAGCGAAGTGGAGTGAGAGAAGTAAGAGAGCAAACCCTGTCATAAGACGGGACAAATGCTAAAAAGAAGAAGAAAAGAAGAAGGGTTTGAAAGGCGTTGTAACTATCGAAATTACTGGGGTAACGAGACTCAACATCTTATGTCTATCATTGTAACTAGCATCACATTATTATAGGCAGGCGTTAAATGAACTCTTTGCTCGTATCGTCGCTTCCATGAATAAAAAAATAAACGATTTGTAGTCAATTTTAAATTAAAAAAAAAACTTAATGTAGTAAAGTTTAAGGTGTGTTGTAGCGGGTAAGCCGCTATTAGCGGAGCCACGTCACAGTCTATTAAAACTTTCGCCATTACGACTCAAGGAACCGGCGCTGATAATGTTAACTCGCTTCTCGAATTTTCCGTAGCTCTGTTTGCGCACAAAGCCGTTCAGGATGTTTAATTTATAAATCTTAAAACCACAAGGACTAACACCAGGAACAAGAAAATCTTGTAAATAATAACTAACCATCGATCCCCAAATAGAGTTAGCATAAGTTCAAAAGGATCAATAGGATATATAAAGTGATATTAGTTTGAGGGAGATCATCACATAAATAGTACACAAAGATTTTTCAGCTGATAACACTTATTGGAAGGCGTAGTGTGAGTCTACTGCTTGCCAGTTAGATCAACAACATGCTGAAGAACACAAGGATCAGTTTAAATTTACTTCATGGCAACACCTTTATTCAATACTCAACGACAGATAAAAGCTATCATGATAATCCGTAACGTTATGACATCAACGGCTTTGATAGGTGAAATTAAGTTAACCGGATGTTAAGTGATGATCTGTAGTGGTGAAGCACACAAGTCTATATACTCTTCGCTTGAATGTGATCGTATTAATATGAAGACTTGGACGGCAAGGGAGTATTGTATAATAAAATATACCAACATCATCAGCCGATAGACATCCACTGCTGGATATATATTTCTCCTAATAACTCCCCTCTCGATTGGGTTGGGATTGTTATGGGTGTTTTGTGTTTTCCTATCCCGCTGGCCTAATACGGGTTGGTGGGAGTCAGAGCCTCGTATCTTGATTACCAGGATGAACCACAAACAAATGAGGGTGGCCTGGATCTCGTGATTTGTGCGGGAAAAGTTACACCTTCACGATTAACAACATTCTTTATTTATTGTAATTCTAACAGAATGATTAATAACAATTATTACTTTGATTCTAGTTTATATAAAGTTGTGATTAACTGCACCAACCCGCATTGGGCCAGCGTGGTGGGAAATGACTCAAGTCTTCCATATGAACATCTCCAAACGACTGAAGGTCGGCCACTGAATGCGGACGACGCTGGAGTCTGGGTCCAGCAGTGGACTTCTATTGGCTGATGATGATGATGAGTAACTGCACAGTAACGAAATATGATAGTGAAAGAATATTAAAGAGTTCGCATAACTGACGCTGACTCTTCAGCTTTTAACACTGAAATATTTGATACAGTAAATATCTTTCAGATTCTAGTCACTGGTGATGTTTAATGCTACCAGTCGTTTAAATGAGTGATTCAGCTCATCAACTGATCTTCAATCAATCAATCAGGCATCAAAAATATTGTCAATAGTAAGGTACCTGCAATATAAATAACGATACAGATGATTTATATATATATTGTTTTTTTTTTATCTATAACCTATTTGGTAGTTTCATATAATCATTGTTAAAAATTAATCTTAACTTTATATTAATCTTCCTTGTAAAGTAATAAAACATTAAATCTTTCATTGAACGGGCGAGAGGTTGAAATGGGGAAGAAAAGGAGCGGTGCCAGTGTTGCAGATTAGGGTGTAAGCCCCTCGCTCCAGCCGGCCGAGGTATTGATTAACAGCTTTAGGGGATCCGATCGATTTTTTTGTTTTTATTATGTATCAGTATCGCTTTGAACTCATTAAGTTTTATCAATTTCTTATTAAGTATAATAAAGTTATCCATAAAGAATTTGTAACGTAAATTCGCAGAGGTATATGTCATGAGAAAACTCGAGCGCGATGCCTCAGTTCTTGAAATTCTGGTGAATGAAACATTATAGGGAGCCGGTCTTATTTTAATGACAGCTTCAGCAACCAACACTATATCCGCCGACGAAGAAACACATAAATATCTTCACTCACTCCTTGTAAGAAAAGGCCCGGAGTCCTGGCAGTGGAAACATTCAAAGAATTTTCCAAACCTAAGAGTTTAAATTAATTTTTACTAATGTATCACAGCTCTCCTTATCCTGCTAAGGTTTCCATCATTACCAACAGGAAGATGTCTACTGCTCAGACAGAGTTTCATTCAGTTAAATAATACTTACAAAAGACTTGTCGGATAAGAAATAGAAACTGAAGAAGAACTTCAAACAAATGCAAAACCAATAATTCTTGAATGATGATATTTTTCTTCAGCAATAAAAGAAACAGAGAAAGAAAAAAGCTACAGGTCTAACTATGAATTAGATGCTAATATAAGGTTGCCAAATATCTCCCGTCCGCTTTTTTGCTCTTTCGTCAATGCTTTATAAAAAGTGTTACAGTGATCGGATTTAGTTCAAATATGCGCCGTTTTCTTCGATAATCTGTTTCCATCTAGACGGCAACTTCATAATACCTCCCTCGTAGAAGCCCCCCTCCTTATTTGCGAAGAACTCGGACAGCCACTTTTCACAAGCCTCTTTTGAGTTCAACTTTACACCACCAAGGGCGTTCACCATGGACAGGAACAGGTGGTAATCACTTGGCGCTATGTCCGGGCTATATGGTGGATGCGATAAAACCTCCCATCCGAGCTCCCGTAGCTTCTGACGAGTCATCAACGAAGTGTGTGGTCTGGCGTTGTCCTGGTGGAACACTACACCCTTCCTGTTGGCCAATTCTGGACGCTTCTGGTCGATCGCCTGCTTCAAGCGGTCCAGTTGTTCGCAGTAGATGGTAGAATTAAGCGTCTGGCCATATGGGAGCAGCTCATAGTGGATGATTCCCTTCCAATCCCACCAAACACACAGCAAAACCTTCCTGGCCGTCAATCCCGGCTTGGCCACTGTTTGGGACGATTCACCGGCGTTCGACCACGACCGTTTTCGCTTGATATTGTCGTATGTGATCCATTTTTGGTCGCCAGTCACCATCCGCTTCAAGAATGGGTCGAGTTCGTTCCGTTTCAGCAGCATATCGCAGGCGTTGATTCGGTCCAGAAGGTTTTTTTGCGTCAAATCATGCGGCACCCAAACATCAAGCTTTTTTTTGTATCCAGCCTTCTGCAGATGGTTTAAAATGGTTTGGTGACTAACTCCCATCTCCTGGGCGATGTCACGAGATGCCACATGCCGGTCTAACTCGATGTAGTCCATGATTTGATCGGTATTTGTCGTCACAGGTCTACCGCCGGCTGGCTTATCCATGGTGTCGTTTTCACCGGCTCTGAATCGTCGAAACCATTCCTCCGCGGTTCGAAGTGATAGAGTACCATCCCCCAAAACACCATTAATCTCACGGAACGTTTCTCTAGCGGATTTGCCTTTAACGAAGGAAAACTTTAAAATAGCGCAAATTCGGCGTTAGTGAACTCGCATGTTTACACGTCTATAACTGTTGAACGCAATATCCAAACTAATTATGCATAGCGTCGTTTTGTAGGTTATGTCAAGACCTTTCAAATTATGTATAGTATTGCCAGATACGAGCTCTGTAGCGCTTTGTACATAGCCGCGAAATTCAAAAGACAAAAAGGCGGAAGGGAGATATTTGCTAACCTATTATTACAGATGATCGTATTTACAATTTGTCATCATCATCAGCGGAAACAGGTCCACTGATGGACGTGAGCGCCCCTCAAAGATCTTTACATCGATCTGTGCTGCACTGTGTGACTTACTGAGACTTTCACTTGTAGGAGTTCATAAGGGAGGATTTTGGCCATTTTCCACCACGCTAGCCCAATGCGGGTTGATGGGGGTCAGAGCCTCGTTTGTTGATTAGCAGGGTGCACCACGAACAAGTGACGTTGGCTGGGATCCCGTTAGTAGGCTTACCCCCAATTCGTACCAAGGGCATATTCCGGGTTCAATATCTAACAAAGGTAATATACAGTGACATAGGCTTCCCCCTGTTTAGTCACAAATTCTAGAAAAAGGATACCATAGGATATATACAGGATGTTTCTAAAATAGTTCTATTACTTCGTTATCTATAGCCTAACAAAATTTGGCGATTACGCAGGCTAAAACTATAAGGGCAACTCGTTAACGAGCCCCCACAGAAACACCTGCCCGAACTAATTATTCAACACAGTTAGCGCCGTTACCACCACCCCTAATTGCTTTTTAAAATTAAATCTTTATATGAAAATACATACCTTAGAAATTCAGATACTTGTATATAAAATAACTACGAATGTTAGACTTAGATAAAACCTTCACTTGATTAAAAGTGATACGCCTGCCTATGATAATATATCGTTAATTAGGATAATATACACAGCACCGGATTGTGCCTGTCGTCTTGAGACAAAAGATGTTAAGTGTCGTTACCCCAGTAATTTTATTATTTATAATATGGGGAGGGATCAAAAAGTAGTGAGAATGAGATACAATATAATGACTATTGATAACTTAATCATTTATTTTTCTACATAGTCCCTTAGTCTCTCTACTCCAGTCCACACCGAGTGCAGCGCTGTTCCAAGGCTTCAATCACTTTCAAAAAAAAAGTTTTATCTTACTCCTGCACAAAGCTCTCCATGGCATCCATCACCTCGTTATCGTCTTCGTACCTGTTTCCCCTAAAGTATTATTTCAATTTAGGGAACAGATAAAAATCACCAGATCTGGTCAATAAGGGGGTGGTCAACCAATTCGAAGTCAGCTTGCTGAATGGCAGCCATCGGAACTGCCGACCTGTGCGCGGGTGCGTTGCCGTGATGAAACAGCACGCCCCTTCGAAGTTTCTCTGTCTTTTCTCTTTGATGGCATTCCTCAACTTGGAAATTAAAGCTGCATAATATTGACCTGTAATAGTGGTTCCATGCTCCACGTAATCATCAACAATATCCCTTCCGAGTCCCAAAATATTGAGGCCATAATCTTGCCAGTCGATGCTCCGGCATGAAACTTTTTCAGGGTCGGTGATGATGGCCGTTTCCATTGCGAAGATTGTTGTTTTGTCTCGGGATCGAAATGATGGATCTATGTTTCGTCTATTATTACGAAACGAGACCAAAAGTTTTCAGAATCTTCTTGAAACTTGTCCGACAATACTCGTATCTTCGAAATGTCAAATCGATTTGGTTTCTGACTATCGTTTAACATTCTCGGCACCTATCTTGCGGAGACTTTTCTCATATTCAAAGATTGTGTCAATACGATACGATTGAATACGTCCATATGGAATGCCCGTTTCTTAAATTACGAGTAAGTATCGCATGGTAATTCTTCGATCGCTCAATATAATTTTCACGACTTTCGCATCATTTTCTTAGGTGACCAACGTCGATGGACGTGGTGACAGCCGCAACGATTTCCGTCTTCCGTGCTCGTTCTCCCCACTCGAAGTTGAGAAGCCCACCTTGCGACAGTGACAGTGGAATACGGCGGAGCAGACTCTCCCAATGTTGCCTCCAAATCGCAATGAATCTCTTGCGTCGTTAACTTTTTTAAACAGAGCTATTTAATACCGGCTCGCACTTCGTTTTGCTCCATTTTCGAGGACACGCTCCGACGCGAAGCGAACAAATGACTGCACTCAGAAAAAAATAAAAGAGAATCGGAGATTTTTTTTTTATTTATATTACAAATATGAGTCTGAGCTAGGCCAGTATTTATTTATTTTTTTTGTTACTAAGGAGTATATATGTCGTTCTCACTACTTTTGATCCCTTCTCATATATCCGCGATAGATGTTCTTAGAACAAGTTGATATCCTCATGATATCTCCCTTCACTGGAAGCTCAAGCTGTGATCGAATCAAATGACGATCGCTTCATAATCTGACATACCACAGCTCTATTATAGATATATATATATATATCATAAAGCCTTACATGTAGGTTATCAGCTCCGAATGGATTATTAATTCGGAGACGCGGATGAGTATCGCTCATTATGGTAATATTAACTCCTGTACCAACAGCATCCGATTGATAATGTTATTTAATGTAACAATAACACGATAGTAATATTTACTCGTGTTTATATTTACTATACAACATAGAGTAAGTATACTTTCAAGTAGTAAATTTACTTAGACCAGCGATTACTATCATGTGATACCATTGTGGTTATGTGAAGGTTATATCGGTAATAGCGGATATGCTGAGAAGGATTGTCCATGGGCGACAGTGATCACTTTCCACCAGGGGAACAGTTCGCCAGGTTGACCAGCCTTCCTATATAAAAATGAAACAGTTAACTTATACAAACATTAATAACTTACCAAGTTATTACCTCTAGCATAGAATAGAGGGTATATATTAAAGTTGACAATAGTTAAAGCTTAAAAAATATTTTTAGGAGTAGGTATGACGTTATCATGATAGGGGTGTTCATAAGTGAATAGTTTTATTAAGGATCTAAAAAAAGGAAGTGCTGACTTAGACCCTGAAATACATTCAAGGCATTGGTAGATGTACATATATTCAGAGGGGAGAACTTCCCTTTCTATTCTAGCGACGACCATCGAATGGATTTTTGGTTGATAAATACCACCAATTTTGACTTCCGCTATAATATAGATTCATCCTTCCGTTTTATATATAATCATATACATAATATATAATGATTTTAATAATTTCTGTTTTTGTTTAAAATCATCTTTGCTTCTTAGTACCTGCTATCCTTACGTCACTAAGTAGTCAATGATTCTCAAACCTTTTAATTGTTACTGATACTATTGTTAAGCTTAAATGTCAACCCCAATATTGACCTCATTGTTATTTATTGATAAATTAAATTAAAAAAAAAATTAACTACTAATTTTAGTCTGTTAATAAACCTGT
Organism: Troides aeacus; assembly: GCA_033220335.2. NCBI lineage: Eukaryota > Metazoa > Arthropoda > Insecta > Lepidoptera > Papilionidae > Troides > Troides aeacus. The sequence goes on from CM067280.1 coordinate 11,122,483, forward strand.
TAAAAATAGTATAGAAGTGAATTCCAAACATAATAAAACAAAGAATCAACTCTGGTGGTGACCAGAATGACAAAAATGTATTTTAGTATAATTTCCGATGAATCTTAGTATTTTTTTTTGTTTTTTTCATTGTCATTTGTTCTAGTTTTTATGAGAAAGTACGCACCTAAAGTTTTTAATGACTTGAAAATGAAAAGCTGAAAGGCGCCGGCAAAGGGAGGGAGATAATTGCAGGAAATGCATTTATATCGCGTCCACGGCGCTGCACACGCTCAGGGGATGTGTCTGTGAAGGCTTTGTGACCTAAATACACTGAATATAACGAACTCTTTAATATATATAATAAATTATATAATATCTACAGATTAGTATTATCAGATTGTTAGCTAACCGAAGACTAGGTTGTGATTTATGAGAATCCTGTCCCCATTTAAAGGCAAGACCTATTGCCGCTCAAACTAGTAGCTTCCATGTTATAAAGCAAGCGGTTAGCTGTAAGTTATGATGATATATATGTAGTATAAATATATATAGTGTAAATGAGGGTAAACTAAGCGCGCCTCAACAGCAACCGCGGCTCAGAGCCCCGACGTTTGACGGACGGACGCTAATTGCAACTAATGAGCTCATTTCTTACCGCTTAATAACATCGGCTGCTCCTCACTGCTGCATAATGGAGGAGAACTTATATACAAACGTATAAGTTCATAAATTCTACAGATATAGCAGCAACAATGCGAATACTAAGTATTCCCTATTTGGAGCTCGTAGTTTAGAAGGCTCATCAAAGAAGCAAACATGGCAGCTGTATCTTCAATTTATTTTTAAATTGTATAGCAACATTAAAATAAGTTGAAATAAGAGATAAGATAGATGCCCACAGCTGGGCATAGGTGTATCTCCAAGATCACCTCTCCAATGAGCTCTTAATTTCCACTACCATCGCTTTCTCACGTTCTTCAACTTATTCATGTAAAATAAACATCTGAATTGTTTGTTAAACAATTTAATCAAATAACTATTAAATAACAAACTATTAATTTAATTATTATTAGCAATTAATAAAAAAAAATTACAAGTAATACATTTCTAATATTAATTACCATCGTCATCAGCCGACAGACATCCACTACTAGACATAGGCCTCCCCAAAAGGTCTCCACATCGATCGATCCTGCGCTGTCCGCTTCCAGCTGCTTCCTGCAACCTTCACCAGATCGTTGTACCACCTAATATTGGACCTGGCAAGAATAATAATATTAATATTAATTATGCGTATTTGTAACTAAAGTGGAAGCTGCTGATGTTGGCAACACTTTGAACAGGTGGTAGCACTGTTTTATTACAATTTCAGTCAGTTTTTCACCGACTGTCGAGGAGAGCACTACCCTTTTTTTTCTAAAAAGATAGTCATGCTTCTAGGGGGAGGATAATGTTATATGTGTCATCCTTAGTGCGTTGCGGGAGGCCTCGAGATCCCCTACGAAATACGGTGCCCAGGAAGAGCTGTAGCTTTCTTCAACACCCTCGCTTGGTGAGACAAGCACACCGTGGCGCTAGCTAGGAGGCTATACACTGGACTAGGTTGTGCTCGTTGAGTTGACACCTGATGTTGAGTCTCGTTACCTCAGTAAATAAACTAACAACATCTAACTTCAAATCAGAACACGGTAACGTTTACACACTACTGATTGTCCTCTGCAGTAAGAGCTGTGCTGGTACCTAGTTAAATGGTCTCCGGCAACAGAGACCTAGTTAGTACCAATAGATCTCCGACAAGTATCCAAGTGTTACGTGTAAACATACATTTCTGTGCTCTATTTCTTTTCTTCCTTCCTCACGTGTCTCGTGAATGTGTGGCAAAGGGATCAAGTGATCTCACATTAATAATTCAGATCGTGTATCGTCGGATCAAGTTATGACCGCTCAAGTTATGAGAAGGGTAGCAGGCGTAAAGTGAGCTTTTTATAAAGCTCACTATTCCCCATTCGTTTGCGCGAATTTTGAACAGGAAAGCCGTTCAATAGTTCTTACTCTCTTCACAACCGGAACGCAGACGTGATTTGGATTACGAGACATCCTTATTTAGGGCTGCGATCATGAATAACATTTACCACCAGATGAACTGTCTGAAAGCGTTTTTGTGTAAGTGATGACACACGAAGGGAATGCGGAGCTCTAAGCGGCCCCACTACACACTCATCTATGATTCCCGAAGACGGGAACCTCCATCATACATCACCGAACTGAATCCTACATTTGTTGTACCATTTCCATTACTGAAGAATAGTTACTTCAACGAGAAAATCCTGTTTGAAATATAACAAGGAATTGTCGCCGGAACCGGGTCGGCCTTTTGTACATCGTTGTATAATAGAAAAAGCGTCCTTTGAATACGAGCAAGTCATTTGCTTAAGTAACCGAATATATTTTAATAATACATTTAATGTGCCCCAAAAATCAGATTTTCCTTTGAAATGCGCCACTATAATTTCTGCTGCTAAAGAAAACAGCATATTTTGATATAAAGAATGATGATCACAGATGGATAACGCCCACTGCTTGGCATAGGCTTTCCTCGAGGATTCTCTTTGTAGGTGAATTGGGCTTTAACCCTACCACACTGTCCCAATGCGGGTTGGTGAGTGGTCAGAGCCTCATCTGTTGTTTAGCAGTGTGCACCGCGTGCAGGTGAGGCTAACTTGGACTACGTAATATACTGAGCTGAACACCTTACACCCCTTATAAAGAATATTTTTTGTTAACTCCGTTGCATACTGAGATTAGTTTTTAAGTTATAAGTTAATAAGCTGTAAGGGTTCCGCATAACAAATTACAAGACCCAAGCCAACCTCACCTTCTCATGGTGCAGCCTGCTAATAAACAAACGAGGCTCTGGCTCCCGCTAACCCTTTCATGTAACGGCCCTTATTGACTGGTGATACCGGAAGCTTTGCCTATCACACAGTCTCGAGAAGTAATGGATGCGAGCAGAGCAGGACCGATCGATGTAGAAATCTTTGGGGGAGGCTTATGTCTAGCAGTTGTTAGTAAGTTAACAGTACTATTTCATGCTTACTTAAATATAACGATCGCTCATAGACTTAATAAGTTACACAATTAATAACCAAACATCATTAATAGAAAGAAACGTCTACTGCTGGACATAGTCTTTCACAAAGATTTCCACACAGATCGATTCTACGCTGCCAACTTCCAATGGCTTAGTAAATATATAAAAAAAAAGATAAATACAAAGTAATGTTAATTAATAAACAGCTCATAACCCCAACTTTAAGAATGTTTCCCCAACACCCCATTCAGTCCATAGTCTTGGAGACCCCAGCAACTAAACCTCACCACCAGTACCACGGGTTGTTAACAACACACCCTAACGATAAATTTACGCCGCAGTATAATATAATTGAGGAAGTATAAAATAAGCGAAGAGCTAAGTTCGCGTGAAGTATCAATTTTCATTTATGCTTAAACTTGGTACGTAAATTTAATAAAACCATTCAGCCATTAGTGAAGTTCAGCAATAAATCCAACTGATGATAAAAACTCATATGTATGTTTACTTTCGCATAGTAACCTTAAAGTAACCCAGTAAGATTTTTTTTCAAATACAAGTTTTAAGTAATATTTTATAGTTAAAAAGTTACTATCATCATCAGTCGATAGACTTCCACAGCTGGACATAATCATCCCCCAAAGATCTCCAAACCGAACAGTCTCACGTGGCTCGCAACCAGCGGGTTCCAGCAATTGTCACCAGGTCTTCAGTCCACCTTGTGGGAGGCCTCCCAACTCCACGTCTATCAGTACTCGAGCACCACTCGAAGACCTTACTGCTACATCGGCGTCAGTCCTACGAGCAATATGACCTACACACTGCCACTGAAATCTAATCTATTGATGTCTAATATGTCGATGCCCGTAGTACTTCTGCGGATCTCCACAATTGTGTAAAAGTCAATATAGTGTAACGACACCGATAGGATGCTGTGACGATTTTGAAGCTTACATATAATAGGTGGACCTGAAAGTAATGTCGTTTCTGCGCATGCCAATACTTGATTGTCATTTGTCAGCTCATTGTTTTGTTCAGAGGTGTACCAAAGACATTGTGAGGTTATAGTGATTTCTTTACTTATAGACAATTGAATTACAATTTTTTTTTGTAATTTTGGGTAAAATGGCCAGCCAAATACCAGAAGAGGTTCACATCCGGCATTGCATGCTCTTTGAGTTTCGCAAGGGAAATAACGCAACAGTTGCTACCAAAAACATTTGCGATGTTTATCCAAATGCACTGGACATTCGTAAATGCCAAAGGTGGTTTTCCAAGTTCAAATCGGGTAATTTTGATCTTTCCGACTCGTATCGATCAGGAAGACCATCAGCGTTAGACAACGACGTGTTAAGGGCGGAAGTGGAAGCAAATCCGTGTCAGACGATCGAGGAATTGTCAAACAGTCTCAACAAACCTTGGTCGACCATCCAAGAACATTTGAAGCAGATTGGAAAAGTAAGCAGAGCAGGTGTTTGGGTCCCGCATAATCTGTCCGAACAGAATAAGGCTAACCGATCAATCACATGCAACTTATTGCTTCAACGACACAACACAGAAGCGTTTTTTGATCGCTTGATCACAGGAGATGAGAAATGGGTCCTGTATGATAACCCAAAACGCAAAAGGCAGTGGCTCTCTCCAAATGAAATCCCTCGGAGTACTGCTAAGCCAGGTTTACACCCCAAAAAAGCGCTTTTGTGTGTTTGGTGGAGTATTCGCGGCATTGTTCATTTTGAATTACTGAAACCTGGAGAAACTGTTACTGCAGACCTCTACAGCGAACAATTGCAGCGAGTCAATCAATCTTTAATTGAAAAGTGGCCAGCGATTGTCAACCGAAAAGGCGTCATTCTCCAACATGACAATGCAAGACCGCACTGCGCAAGGCGAACTCTAGAAAAAATTAATGAATTGGGGTGGGAGGTGCTGCCTCATCCACCATATTCGCCCGATGTTGCACCATCGGATTTCCACTTATTCCGAGCGCTGCAACACTTTTTAAGTGGCAAAACATTTGCAAATTTGGATGATATCCAAAATGCCATCTCTAGATATTTTGCCGAAAAACCAATTAATTTTTATCGATCAGGGATTGAAAATTTACTCACTAGATGGCAAAAGGTTATTGACAATGATGGGGAATACATCATTGATTAAAAATAAAGACTCGTTAAAAATGTATGTTTGTATTTAGCGTAAGAAAACGACATTACTTTCCGGTCCGCCTAATATATGTAACAATGTTAAGTTAAAAGAATTACTTCTCCAGAAATGGTAACTAAAAAAGGCCAAATACAAAACATAACAGATAGAAGAATGATGACTTTCTTACTTCCCCAGCATCACAAATGATAGTATTCATCATTTAAAGATTTACCATCGCATGGTTCTCCAAAAAAAATATTTATATAAAGTATCATATTCGTGATGAAATAAGGTTATGTCCAGCAGTGGACCTCTATTGACTAATGACCACGACGGTTCCACAACCGTTATTGACTAATTAATGAATAGCTAAAAGCAGTACACACAAGGTGAGCTGAGGATCTGTAGATTGTTGGAAGCTGCTGGATGTGGCCAGCATTGTCAAAATCGGTGTGTGTATCCTCTGAAGACGATTACGCTCAACATGCGCGAAACCTTGCTGAAACAGCTGGTAGCTTAACCTCACACATGACGGAAGACGTGAAATTTTTCATTAATTGAAAAGCACTCAAGTCTCAGCGCTTTCCGTCGTCAGCAAAGCTCAAAGTTGTTCCAACGTTAAACAGCATGCCGAGTAACTTATAACTTCTGAGCACCATCAAAGCTATTTGAGTGCTGCAACAGCTATAAGCGCCGTTAAAACCATATCTAACTTCCAGTTAAAGAATTGTTAACCTTTCCAGTGTTCATTAACCGAACTGCACAGGCTGTACTGAAGTTCAGCTCCAGGAGCCGTTCATGATAAAGCACATAAATGAATTTAATATGCTTATATAAAATTTGGGGTGTAAGGAATCCTACATAACAAATCACGGGATCCAAGCTAACCTCACCACCCTCACCACATGGTGCACCCTGCTAATCAAGAAACGAGGCTCTGGTACCCAAAACAACCTGCACTGGGTCAGTGGTAGGAAATAGCCCAAATCCCCCTCATATGAACTCCTGCAAACATGGAGATTTTAGAGGGAAGCCAATGTGCAGCAGTGGACATCTCTCGGCTGATGATGATGATATAACATTATCATAGCGTAGAGGTTAGCAGCTAACTAAAAATTGTGGTCTCTGATTCAATTCTAAGGGGCGACGTGGTAGACTTTAGTTCGCTACTGGTGAGAGGTGGTAGATGTCGTATACGTGGTAGTAAGTAATACGGCTGCTCCTAACAATAAGATACCAGTAAGGATGCTGACATAAGACTACATCTTTAGCAGCGAGATATCAGGTCTAATTAAAAGTTTTTACAACCATTTACCTCTTTCACTAAATTTGCACTAATATTAAGAAGTTCGGACAATGGATTTGAACCACATCATCATCAGCCGAAAGATTTCTACTGTTGGACACAGGCCTCTCCCAAAGATGTCCATATCAATCGGTCCCGTGCTGCGCGCATCGCCGGGTGCTAAGTGCCCTGAATGTTCCCTCCGCCATACAACCCTTGGCGTGTCGTAACAGGCGACTAAAAAGAGACTTCCGGGGAAATGTTAATAGATATTTCTGCGACCACTGCAAGCATACCCTGACAGTGGGGTTTATCTATCTAATGTGCGCGCCCCCGAACGCAACAGCTGTTACTATTTTCCTCCCAACAACATTATAAGTAGTAACATCTTTTATTACCAGTTATTCCTGTCATCATCATCATCAGCCGATAGACGTCAACTGCTGGACATAGGACTTCTTATAGGGGAATTTAGGCTATTTCCGATCACGCTGGTTCAATACAGGTTTGTAGGAGTCACAGCCTCGTTTGTTGATTACCAGGCTTAACCACGAGCAGGTGAGGTTGGCATGGGTCCCGCGAGTTGTCGTGCGGGACCCCTTACATCCTTTTAGATCGATTCAAACCTGCTATATTAAATTTAATTCAAACCGTTATTCCTGATACATGTACATTTAGATATATAGGTCTTGTAAACTGTAAGGATTGAAGATATAAGCTTTTGTGAACCGGAATCTGCAAACAAACCTGCTGTATAGTTGATCGCTTAATTCCGGTCAAAGTATCGGTACAAATTAACCGGATAGTTTTCGTGTTTACTGAGGAGTTAGTCAACAATCCGGAATAACTGATACCTAAGTTCCTAACTAATATAAGGTATATCTATCAATGTTCAGTAAGATACAAACTCTGCGACTTTATCTACCGAACGGTAGATGTAAGCATAGGTAGCTTTCAAGTAATAGCTAGCCCTGAATATCTTTGTCCACTACTGGAGGTCCAACACACAGCCGGGAGGTTCGTCAACATATGAAGAGTGATACCTCTGGTGTTTTTGGTGGTTATAGGCTGCGGTGAGAGTTCAACTTCAGACGGGCCGCAAAGCTGTTTACTATCAAAGAGGTGTAAAAAAAAACTTTGATAACATCAAAAGCACATTCGTCTCATTTGTACATAAAACTTGATGCAAGAAATTCTTGTGTAATATATTGGACTATCGTGTCCTCATGTATTTATACTACAAAGCCTTTGTCACGAGGGTTTGTCAGGGTTCAAAAGACTACTATCTTGCAAGCAGTTTTAGTTCCAGTCTGTATGCAGCCGAAAATTGTATCCAGGCATGCGGCCGTACTCAAGTTTCGCTTTGTCTCAGCTGCTGCAACGTTATTGGAAATACACTACATACATATCAATCTTCACTCCTTCAGGTAAAGTCCATTACATATAGAATATATTCTAGATGTAATACTTATAGCGTAATAACGTATTCATGTAACAATGTGTAAGGGATCCCACATAACAACTAACGAAATCCAAGCCAGCTTCACATGCTCGTGGTGCACCCTGCTAATCAACAAACTAAACTCTGGCACCCAAATCCTCTCCATATGAACTCCTGCAAACATGGAAATCTTCAGAAGCCTATGTTCTGCAGAGGACGTCTATCAGCTGATGATGAAGGAAACAACAACGTGTTAACGGCGTCTAGTACTAGTGTATAGGTCTCAGTAAAACGATCTAGTTCTTTTCTTAACGACTCGATCTTGAAACTTATTAATTAAAATTTAAGATGAAAGGCCTGGAAACTTGAAATATGGAGGAATTTTCCTTTTGCCGGGTACAGGTCAGCTAAGGATGGAATTTACAAAATTCCTTCCCCAAAAGGAGGTTGCGGGGATGTTACAACTTACGTCATTTCTATAATAGTATTTGTAACCCCTTCAATGATTTTTACATGTGAAAAATAAAACAACCACGAATATGAACATAACGTAAACATCCGTCGAAACCGAAGGGTGGGGGCGAAGTGCGGGCAAAGTTTATCCGAAGTTATAAACAAAGCGCGAAAAGATTTTTTTTTTTCTCCTCCTCCGGGCGTAACTTAGTGTCTGGATGTTTTCGGTGCGGATTGTGAGCCATAAAATAAACTTGTCGCCTCCGTTCACGGCCGATTGGGTGAGGAGTGATTGTTTGCGTACCAGCGCGACCCCGCGACGCCATCCGCTTGTTTTGAACGCACAGTTACATTATATATATTTTTTACTTTAAACAGCAGCAACTAAACCACCTTGAGGACTGCCACAAGGTCAGCCGACAGCGCCACAGCCCGCTGGCGTTCTATCCATGCTCGACTTGTATGATTACTTCGATTTGTAGTATGATCGTCAAATATAATCATAAACCTTCGTCATCAACGGATAGACGTCCAGTACTGGACATAGGCCTTCCCCAAGATTTCCACATCAATCGGTCCTGGGCTGCCCGCATCCAGCGGCTTCCCGGCAACTACCATTCAACATAGCTTCCGCAAGGAGTTCCGCCACTAGGAGCCGCCATTGGTAGGGGTTCGTATGTAGAGATTTGGGCCTTTCCCACCACGCTGGACCAATACCGGTTCATCTTGCAAACCTTGCGATTGGCTCAGTATATACATGAAGTAATTAACCATCCCAGTTTACCGGTAGTAGGTGTCCGTTGTCTCTTTGGAGAAGGACTTTTGTAATATCCATTCTTAACTGACCTCTAAATGCTAGAAGTAAAGTCTCTACCACATTTTGAGTGTTCTCTTACATATTTATATATTTATTCGGAAGTTACAAAGATAATTTGTAGCACTAATCTATTCCCTTCGCGTGCAATAATAGCACCCTCTATTACAAGTCCCGCGGCAACCGATCAACTTTTGAGGGTTGGAAACTACCCTCCATTAACACCCCGCCACGCTGTCTATTAAAACTTTCACGTATTACACGGTGATTATGTTACTATTGCCTGCATAAACTTTACCGAGTTTAACTTTTGACTTGTTAGATTCTTGTTCAATCGTCTCACAGCGTGCACACGGCTACAATAGATCTATATCGATAGATCTTTTTAATTGCAGTATAAATACAAAATGGCGTTATTAATTAGGATTGTCTCTTTGTGTTTATTATATATACTTTAAATACAATGTATTTTGATAGAAAATTAATTTTTTTATAAATTTTTATAAATTTAGAGATATCTAAAAGTTATCCTCGTATAAACAACATTGATTTCGCAACTTTTCAATTACTTCCGTTGAAACATATTTTTCAGGTTTCAGGTTTAATGTATTAAAAAAAAATTATTATTCAATCAAACTATCATGAGTACCAAATATATCTACATATGAGACCGACACGTTTGTTCCTCGAAGTGTGGCAGTATGTATATACTGCTGGTAAGTCTGTTGCCGGAGACCGTCTAAGTTAAGTACCGACGTAGCTATTTCTGCCAATAAATAGTAGAAACATAACTATATTCCGGTTTAAAGGGCGTTGTAGCTAATGAGATTACGGGGGTAAAGAGACAATACACACACAATGTGGTGCTGTGTACATATGGGACAGTATCACTTATCATCGGACGAACGTCCCGCACATCGATTCCGTTGAATATAAAAATTATACAGTTCGTTAACCTTCATGGGGTGTAAGGTATCCCGCCCAACAACTCACGGGAACTAAGACAACCTCACCCGGTCGTGATGCACCCTGGTAATCAACGAACGAGGCACTGGCCCCCACCAACCCGCATTGGGCTGGCGTGATGGGAAACGGCTCGAAACCCTGCAAACGGCACTCTTAGTGCTCAGAAGTACCGGAAGCTATGCTAACGGCATGTGTGATCTTTGGTAAAGGCCTATGTCAAGCAGTGGACGTTTATCAGCTGATGGTGAGATAATGAAAACCTTCTTCTTGAGAGCAGTAGCTCTCTCTCTCTCTCTCTCTTTCGCTTCATATCTGAAGGTCGGTGCAGACGATATTAAGAATAAATCACTCCCTATATATTTTCCCTGATGCCCTATTAACTTCAAAAACGAGCTGGATAGTGGCTTCGCGTAAATTTCTATTTTTCCAGTTCCGAAGTCATTACGCCGCCGGTCGGGCGGCGCGGGGACGGCGCCCAAACCGGATACGGCCCGGCGGCTGTTTCCGCACTTCCTTCACGCTCAATGTTGTGTGAACTGCGTATAAGGAAAACAGTTTTACAAACACTCGAGGAGAAAACCCGCTTGTTTATTGAATGTGCCAAACTTTGGTTGCCGTTCTCTGTAACTTCATCTTCATCTTGTACTTCTATCCTTTTGTGATAAAGCAAAAAAGTTATAATTTATTTATTCGAGAAGAAGAAGATAAAGAAGCTGATGTGGCAGCGGGCCGGTCATATCTGGGGAGAACATCTTGGAATGGAGGCTGCGTACAGGTCCTTGAGAGATCTAACTGCAAACGTAGGCTAATAACAACCGTCATGCAAGGAAAGGTTGCATTTTTCGGACACCTTCAAAGAGGATCCCTTTATAAGTTCCCAAGGTTGATCCTGGAGGGCGAAATTCCTGGAAAACGTGCACCTGATAGACGGCGGAAGAAATATTTTGACGACATAAAGGAGTGGACCGGATTTAAATCAGTTAAAAAGAATATCTCAGGATCGAATTGGTTTTATCAATCCGAACGCCAAATTCAGTTTGAAGAGGGAACCTAATGACGAATATGATGATGATGATGATCCTTTATCATAAATAAACATGTACTCTATAAAGAGATGGAACAATTGTGATTCTTAGTAGATGTAAAACAATTTCTATACCTGTGTAAAGAGCCCGTTATAATTTATAACATTAGTAAAGAACTAGAACTGTCTCGTCTTCATTCAAAAAACTTCCCAAAGATTGATATGAACAGAATTTCATAAAGCGCACGAAACTGAACAAGGGGTGAGAAGTGGATGGGGGGTTCACTAGCAGTTTCATAAAGAAGTTATGAAATGTACGGGAGAGCACTTTCAGCGAACTTTCCCCAGTGCTGCGTAAACAAAGCCGCCACCGGCCGAGCGCAATAGCCGCCGTTTGAATCCATCGCGTTGTTTACATAAAACCACTTGCTGTGCATCGTTGCTTTAAATTTAAATATCTTGGCTGTAAGATACTGTCACCACCACGCCTTAAAATCAGTTACTAGCTTTTAACAGCGAAATAACTAGATAGCTATAAGTTCCTCACTGCGAAAAGAAAAGTAACTTGCAAGGCTAAGACTACAGTTTAGTGACATCTCCAATGTAACTTAACAAAGTCAATTATGTCTAATTATAGTTAATAAACGGCTGAACCGATTTTAATATATTTTTTTGTGATTGAAAGATATCTTCATAAAATTATCAGTTTTCAATGTCTTTAACTACAGTATCTGTAATATGTTCATACTATAGATAATTATTCGGGTGAGCAGCGTTTACGAGGCTACGCAGTATGTCTTCGTCTCAGATACAGCAGTGTCTGAAGACAAGAGTCTTCAGTCCTTGTTGCCAGTGTTGACATACGGAACCGAGACGTGGCCCCTTACCGTCGGACTTATAAAAAGGCTCAAAGTCACCCAAAGAGCAATAGAGAAAGCTATACTCGGAGTTTCTCTACGCGATCGAATCGGAGATGTGAAGATACACGAAAGAACTAAAGTCACCGACAGCCTAAAAGATTGCTAGATTTATGGCAGTGGGCAGGGCACATTTCTCGAAGGACCGACGGCCGATGGGGCAATAAGGTCCTCGAGTGACGCCCACGTACCGGCGGACGTAGTGTTGGGAGGCTTCTTACAAGATGGACCGACGATCTGGTGAGAATCACAGGAACCCACTAGATGCGAGCAACGCGGGACCGTTCGATATAGAAATCTTTGGAGACCTATGTCTAGTAGTGGATGTCTATCGGCTGATGACGATGATAGATTGATTAGCTTCTAGCTGTTCACTGTCCGCTTTACTGGTTGTAACACCCCCCAAACTCCTTTGGGGAAGGAATTTTGTATAATTCATTCTAAGCTGACGTGTAATAGCTTTGGAGATGTCATGATAAGTCAATGAATATCTGGATACTTGTTATATAAAAGATTTTATAGTTTTATTTGTTTAATTTTTAACTTCTTTCTTTACCCTCAATCTGTTTCATCCCTCGTCTAAATAAAACAACAAGGTACATAACAGTAAAGTATCATGAAACAGGATTACAGAGTTTCCGGTACGAATTAATGTATCTCACTCATGTCTACACTAAAGGCTCTATAACTTCGAAAGCTTTCGAAAGTTCCCGAACTAGGGCCTTACAAATAAATTGAATAGAACCCCGCCTTAAGTTGCAAAGCTTCTCTTCATTTTAAAATTATATATGAAGGACTGAACAATAACTCAAGGAATCCAAACCAACCTCACCTGCTCGTGGCTCACGAAATGAGGCTCTGGTTCCTCTCAACCTGCATTAGGCTAACGAGGTGGATAATGGCCCAAATCTCCCCAATATGAACCCCTTAACGACGGCCCCTGGCGCCCGGTGGTAATGAAGCCCATGTTGACTGGGAGTACTGGGGTAACGAGACTGAGCATCTAATGTATCACACGACGAGCGTAATATGGTGCGTTGTGTATCATCATAACTAGTGCCATATTGTTATGGGTGGTATCACTTACTATCAGGTGACCGTCCGGCTCATCTCGTCGCTTAATTGAATTAAAAAAAAAAAACAAGCGTAAATAAGTCTGAGCCTTTGTCTTTAATAAAACAAAATTCAGTAATATTGAAGCAGCGGAGTGGGAACAACGGGAATAGATTTGAAATTACAATTTTCGCTAAATTACAAGTAATAAGGTTGAAAGATGACAGCTGAAATGGGTGAATTTTTTTTTTCATTCGATTATTAATAATATAGGGGAGGTCCAGTCGAGGGAGATAATTGAAATTGTCTCTTATTAACTTCCTATTCTCCATCATATTTGCGACACGATTATAACTCACACGTCCTTTAAATGAAGCAAATATTGAGTAACATTAGGAAGCTGTGATTCTAGCTTTTTGTTACCGGAAACCGTCCAGGTACAACTACCACCACCATCGGCCGATACACGTCCACTGCTGGACATAGGCCTACCCCAAAGATCCCCACATCGATCGGTCCTGTGCCGCCCGTATCACCGAACACTAAGGGTTGTCTTTTGTAGGGTAACCCACCATATGGGGGGTTTTTGGCCATTTACTGCCACGCTGGCCCATTGCGAGTTGGTGAAGCCACAGTCTTGTTTATTGATCAGGAGGGTGCACCACAATCAGGTGAGGTTGGCTTGGGTCCTGGGAGTCGTTGTGCGAGACCCCATACACCCCTCAGTAATAACCGCATTACCTATATCTGCCGCCGGTTTGAAGGACGTTGTAACTAGTGATATTACTTAACTTATAAGACTTAACTTCCATCTTATGCCTCAATACAAAGAGTACATGGTGCAGTATACATGGTGCTAACTAACACTACGTTGTTATTGGCAGGCGTGGCACTTACCATCAGGTGAACGTCTCGCTCGTCTCGTCGTATAGTATTATACAATAGGACAAAACCTTTATTTTTTTTTTTTATAAAATTAAGAGACGAGAATTTCAGAGGGTATGGTAGAGAGAGCGATGAACTACAATACCGATATTTTTCTCCCTCCGCGACTCCACCACGATTGCGTTGCGAAGGGTATTACAAGCTTGCCTCCTCTGTCCTCCGGTACACATTCGAGGTGAGCTCACAGAGCTCATCTGGAGCGGCCACCTCAGGCTGGTGGGTAGGGTCCTCTTAGCTTTATCGTGGCTTACCCAGCTACAGCTACTAATCCCCACCGCAACGACAAGGCCGAAACCTGGTCGGAGGGCTGGCAACGGAGACCTACAACCAGTATAAATTCTAATTTAGTATTACTAGTAATGTCGATATCGAAGAGGAAACGACAGGAAACCACATCGACAACCTTCAATTACGTCAAACGCGAAATTATTATGTCCGGGAGGAAACGGCGCTAGTTTTTGTTGGAATATTAAATATCACGGGACCGGGATTTTCCCTCCGACCTTTTTTTTTCTCTCCCTCCGACAACGAAAATTGGAAAGAAATGGGGGAGTTTTTGTAATATTCGTGTTTCATTATAATGAATTCGGATTTATAAATCTGCCAAACGTCTCAGGTTCGTTTCTCGGTGTTTTATTATGATTCGCGTATGTCACTGTCAATGGTATGTTTCACTCATTTGTCACTTAATTATGTATGTCGTTCATTGAGGACTGTTAGCCGGAAGTCACCCTGCTGGTCATGCAGGTTGGCGACTGTGAAGTGTTGATAAGAATAGAGAGACGTTAGAGGAATATGAACTTTTGAGAAGAATATAAAGATGATGTACAGTAATAATTATAAAGACAAAGAGTGTAAAGGTCTCCCGCACAGCAACTCATGGAAAACAAGCCAACCTCACCTGCTCGTGGTGCACCCTGATAATCAACTGACAAGGCTCTGGCTCCTACCAATCTACATTGCGCCAGCGTGGTGGGAAATGGCCTAAATTCCCTTATATGAATCCCCAAAATCAATGTGGGACTATTCGGGGAAGGTCTATGACTAGCAGTGGACGTCTATCAGCTGATGATGATGGTGACAGGAGTAACTGGTAATAAAAGATGTTACTACTTATAACATTGTTGGGAGGAAAATAGTAACAGCTGTTGCGTTCGGGGGCGCGCACATTAGATAGATGAACCCCACTGTCAGGGTATGCTTGCAGTGGTCGCAGAAATGTCTATTAACTTTTCCCCGGAATTCTCTTTTTAGTCGCCTGTTACGACACGCCAAGGGTTGTATGGCGGAGAGAACATTCTTAACCATTTCCCACTTAAAGGGTCTTAGAGTGAAGGCCGCGTACAAAACGCGAAGAGAGTAGAGCGTACAGATTGCTCTTCTTCAAGTAAGAGCGGTCGGAAGTAGGTTTATAGGAAAAAATGAGCACTGTGTCTCGTGGAAAACATTAGGAAAGACCTAAATCCTGCATTACATTAAGAAAAGCTGATGATGATGCCCAGTTTAAATCTTTCATTGGCTACTTATTATTCCTAGAATTGACAGCGGTACTTCCGGATGGATGGAAGTTGTTTGAGATATTGATTGACGACGATGATATATCATCACATAATACTCTTACTTGTTTGCCTACTTTATACATTAAAAAAAATTAAAGATCAAGAGAAATTAATTGGGGTTCAGAAGCTTATTAGGATATAAGTCATCTTATATAAGCGGTGACTAATAATGTAATGATACTAATAGAACCCTTCACATATCTTTGCTTACCCCCAAATCTAACCATTCCTTACTCTACTTAAGATATGTACTATTTAAAATAAAATAGCAAGACAATAACATAACAATATAAGTTAGCGGGCTGAATGATCCAAGTTGACAACATTTTACAACCCTAATTCCACCCCGAGGGCTCGACGCGAAGAAAGTTAACAAGAAGCGATGGAGTTCGCAAATTGTAATTATAATTTTATTATAAAAATCCCTCGGGACTTCGCGAAACTTATTCACAAGAGCTTTTTATACATTTATTATTTATTTATGTTTAAACGAAAATAATGAATTAGACATCAGGAAGACATGAGCATATCCACTGCTGAACACGATAGGTCTTGGCTGATACGACACTAGATTTATAACGCTAGAAATGTCCTAGTTAGCAACAAATCTTTAGAAATACACATACAATGAGTCATACATCACACCATTTTTTCAATAATATAGATATATATTCATCATCAGCCGATAGATATCCACTGCTGGCCATAAACCTCCCTAAAAACCTCCACATCGATCAGTCAAGCGTATATATATACAGTTTTTTAGTTGACTTTACCCAGCAAAAAGAGTATTCCAACCAAATTACAAATCTCCAGACCTTACGGTTTTACCCTTAACAGTACTAGCGGGGGTGTAACAGCCAGCAGAACGAGCAAGGACCATCTAGTACATAACGTTATATATACCAAAATCCATAGATTCACTGCCTCACCACGAGATTTACAAAACTATTAGATGTAAACACTGAAAATTTGGTATAGATATTCCTTCTGTCATTTAGAGCTCAACTAATAACGGATTTCACAAAATTTCTTCCTCAATAGGGTGGCAGGGGTATTAATAACAGGACAGGGGCTGGAGAATGGATAGGTTGCCACCGGACGTGAATATTTCTGACAAATTTCAAATTTAATTCTATGTTTACGGCCAGCAAAGGGAACGGGGAACAGAAGAAGAAACTTTGATATAAATTAAACCGTTTCCGTTTAACCTGAAGCAATCGATTACTTCCGCTAATGTTATGTATATGTATATGTATTATCACATATATTACAACATGCTGAAAAGCCATCTGATTTATAAACTGATAAATTAATGCCATAAATGCTGATTGCGATAGCTGGAAAAAGCTGCCAATTTATCTGGCGCTTCAGGCTATTGCATATTCACAATTAATATGGAAATGATATTGGTAATGCGACGTACATGTTTCATGACGTTAAAATGTATTTAGAACATCATTAACATGATAGTAATAGTGTATTTTCACACTCGGTACTTTACCCTCAAGAGAAAATCGACGCTATAGTTCAACAACATTGCTAAGTGAGAATGTATTGAAAAGATATTCATAAAACATGTCGGTTACTCTTCGCTGGAAGTTTAAGCTTATTCGCGTAATTCTATCGCACTTCCGGTTGTGTACATATGCCAAAATAATCGTGACGAGCAGACCTTACCTCATCTGCATCACAGTCAATGATCCAGTAAAACTAGAACAAGATTTCACTGATAGTTCTCCAGGCGACCGTCTAGGTAACACCGCTGCTATTTCTGCAATCAAACAGTAGTTTGCAAACATTAGTGTGTTCCGGTTGGAATAGCGCTGTAGCTACTATAATTACTTAGGTAACGAGACTGAACATCTTACGTCTAAGAGGATGAATGAAATGTGGTGTATGTCTATATATATATTACCATGAGGTGAACGTCATGCTAAGGCGGGAACCTACTTGATGCGATCAACGCGAGACCGATGTGGGTTCTTTGGGGATGGCCTATGCCCAGCAGTGGACGTCTATCGGCTGATGAAGAACACCTTGCTAGCTTCGACAAATAAAAAAAAAGTTATTCCTCAAACAAAGAGTAATGCTTTGTTTTAAACTCGTGTGCAGTAAGAGTATCTATACAGTATCGCGATGGCTGCAGACAGCGCCGCCGCGCCCCTTTCTGCACGGACCCCTATTTACGCAACCCTGAGGAAAGTTCGCTGCAGAACGCTCCCGAATACTTCAGCAGTTGTTTATGAAACAAGGACTTTTCCACATCCGTGCGTTTCCTCTAAATTATATTCACTACCTCGTTTAATATTCTTCGTATATATACTTAAGCAACCAAAAACGTGAAATTGTTTACAGCTCAACAACCGACGTTCTATTAAATCATCATCATCATCAGCCAACCGACGTTCACTGCTGGATGCAGACCTCCCCCAAAGATCTCCACATGGATCAGATATTTGTTACAAAATAAAGGTTTTTTCATTCATTTAAAATTCATTAGCTACAACACCTTTCAAACAGGAAAACAGTAATATTTGCAAATTACTGTTTGTCGGCTGCAATGGGCGCTGCGGTGGTAACTACCTTTTTTTTGATTGCGGGTGAAGAATTCTACCCTCTGCTTTTGGGAGTATGAGTCTGAGTTATGTGAAATTCTTGCTCACTAAAACCCCCTCTGGAATTGTCTCAGTGGTCTGCATCAGTGCATTCGGAGAGGCTCAGGGATCTCGTGTAAAACGCACTGGTGCCTAACCCTCCTAGGCACCATCCCTAAGTCACACGCTATCTCTCTGCTGTGTTCGCTTGTTAAGCGATAAGAGCCCCCACCATCAACGCCCGCGAAATTCTTAGACCTTTTCAGTCGCCTTCTACAACAGGCACGGCTTACCTTGTCCTATTCTTAGTAGCCCGAGAATACAGAGGTACGTATCTAGACAGTCTCTGGCAACAAAGACCTACTGACAGTAAACAGGTATAAAGAAATGATAACGTTAGCAGAATTTAACTTAGTTTACATATAATAAAACAAGTATTCAAATATAAGTTTTTAGTTAGATAAATAAAAAAAACAGCCTAAATAAACCTGGTGGTAGGTCTCTTGCTAGAGACCGTCTATGTACGTACCACCATAGATCCTACTTCTTCTGCCAAAAAATACAATGCAAGCATTACGTTGTTCCGATTTGAAAGGAGTTGTCGTTAGTGAAATTACTGTGGTAATAAACCTTAGATATGTCTTGGGCCACGAGTACAATGTGGTGCAATATATATTATCCTAACTACCGCCACGTTGTAATGGGCAGACGTAAAACTTACCATCAGGTGAAACTGTATGTAGACATCCTCCGGCGACAGAGACCTAGTATAATAAGATAAACACTACGCCAGTTTGTAATCGCTTTGTGATGCAAGTTATTGTCGCTTCACCACAATAAATCACCGATTAAGTTACCACCATGTAACACCACTAATATATTATTATTTAGGAGTTGCTTTAAGATACCATAAAATTACCGTAGTAATATTACGTGGATTAGAAATGTACTGAAGTTTAGTGTTAATTGAGTTCAGACCGCGCGCCGGAGACAATGGATGCACAATGGCACCCTGATTGGTATTGCAGATTATGTGCCAATGAACCGACCAGGTCATCGTTTTCTGTACACCTTAACTTAGATTCGCAACTTAGGATTGCTTTCATTACAACAATTTCGATTAAAAGTTAACAAGTATTGTGTAACACATGCACTTTAACAAGATATCGCACAATAACTATCAGCATCATGATCAGCCGATAGACAACTGCTGGACTTGTCTTCCCTAAAGATCCCCACTTCGACCGGGGGACTTAGGCCATTTTCCACCACGCTGACCCAATGCGGGTTGGTAGAAGACAATAACTATAATATAAATGTATCAATATAATTTTATATATGCAAAACATTTCAACAATGGTCGGGTATAATTTTTTTTTTATTCTACTAATTGACGAGACGAGCAACACGTTCACCTGATGGTAAGTGTTAGGATTACCCATAATAACGTGGCGCTAGTTAGTATACTTTGCACCACATAGCGCTCGTCGCCTTGAGACAAGTTGTGAAGTCTCATTACTCCAGTAATTTCATTAGCTACAGCGCCCTTTAGACTAGAATGTAGTAATGTTAGCATACTAATGTTTGGTGACACCGATACGAGCTGCTACCTACCTAGTCGGTTTTCAACAATAGAGACCTACCACCAATAGAAGATATAACACATTTTTTTTAACCTACAATGAACTTGACTTCAACTACAATGACATTTGACCTGGACTTATGCAAGTTTAGTGGATGGAGGAGCTGCTCATCCAGAATACTCCAGCCCTCTTATATTGAAACCCGGAACACAAGGCTTCTGTCATAGCGGCAGATTTACAATCAAGTGGTAAACGGGTTTGCTACTACCAATCAAACTCCTCATAAAGCTTTGGCAGCACACCAGAGCCTGCCTATTACAATGAGATTAGATGATCATGAATCATCAGACTGACAGCAGAAAAGACCTATCTCCAACTGTTTGACAGAGATGTGATATGTTAGGTCTTCTCGAAACTGTTAATGTTAGGCGCTGTTTACGATTTGATCTTAGAGTTGATGATTTTGGAAAGACTTAAGGCGACGAGCGTGATGTGGTGCAGTGTCTATCGTCCTAACTAGCGCCACTTTTTTCTGAGCTCGTCAAGAGATGATTTCATTGAGTGAATGTCGTGCTCGTCTTGTCGCTTCGTCGAATAAAAAAACATGAAAACTTTATTATTCCCTGACAATAATAGTCGACTAAAATAAGCTCTTCACGAGTCCGAAATAACTAGTTAAATCATATATCGCTCGTATCGCCCGTATAACTTAATAGCGATATCGCCGCGAAGCTCAATACGGGAATAAATCATACGCCCGCATGTAGTCGTCCGCTTACTATTCTGGAAACTTCCAGAGAACACCGCTCTAGAACTTTCTAGAAACCTTTTCCTTATGCAATACGGATGACTCAATGTTTACTCAAAACTCGTTGCCGGACACCTAACTGTCGGCGCGTCGGTCTCGAATATTCTAGTACGATATTCGATCACGATCATTTTTGTAACATTGTTATATATTCAAAATAGGTGGTAGGTCTGTGTTGCCGGAATACGGTTAAGTGACCATCGCAGCACCTATTGCAGACAACAAACCGCAGTGTGTAAACATTACCGTGATCCGGTTTGAAAGGGACAGCAGCTAGTGAAATTACTGGGGTAATGAGACCTAAGATTTTATGTCTCAAGGCGACGAGCGCAATGTTGTGCTGTGTACACCATCCTAAATAACGTTGTTATGGACATACGTATCACTTACTACCGGGTGAACGTCCCGCTCGTCTTGTCTCTCAATTGAAAAAAAAAATATTCTAAACTCGTCGCCGGAAACCCGGACTGACGGCGCGTCGCTCTCGAATGTTCTAGTACGACATTCGATCACGATAATTTTTGTAACAATATTCAATGTTTCATATATATTAAAATGTAACTACCGTCGATATGTTTGCGCATAGACAAAGCGCATCACCATATTGGTAATTCAATGGAGGGGCAATATCACGGCACCGCTCGCATGTCCACAACCGACCCCCACCCCTGCAGCCCGCCCGCAGCGACACACCCGGGGGACCAATTAGCACTGTACTATGCGATTGTTTAATTTCGATATCCGACTTTCAATTTTTTTTTAAATCAAACAATTTTACATTTAAAAATGAACTTCTCATTCAGATAGCATTTTGTGATTGAATAATATGTTAATAATGGACTGTCGTCGGCCATTTATCGGAGTATCAGGACAATGATGAACGCAAGAGCATACCCATGAACCTTTGCTATAGTAAGCTTTCCAATTAGTTCAATTAATGCTGGTGGTCTAGGTACCACTATACTGTATTCTAGTCTGAAGGGTGCTGTAGCTAATGAAATTACTGCAATCACGGCACCTAACATCTATCTCAAGGCGGCGAGCACAACATGATGTTGCCTATACCATCCTAAATATCACCACTCGAGATGAAAATCACACTCGTCTCATCGCTTCGTCGAATAAAAAAAACTTCAATGGTTTCAGACAACCTTCATCAGATCATCACCACCAGCAAATGATAATGATGTAGGTAACAGACAGTAGTAAAGCATCCTTACTGCCGCGATTGTGTACGCGATGGTAACATAACGGCGCTGTATCTCGTGGAGCTCACATCATGCGTCGACGAGGCCCTAATGTATATTTATGGCCGATCGCCGCCAACTTTATGTGGATGTGCCCCCGTGAACCGCTTCCGCTACGACGCCCGCCCTGTCATTAAGGCGCTGCTGCCGCCGGAAGTAGGCAGTAAAAATAGTTTCGATACATCACTACGGTTGTTATTCGTTATATCTGTCTTCGGAATTGCTACTTCGAGATGAAAGATCAAACATAACATAAAGTATATTGACGTCGGCTCAGTTACAGACATTTTAACCCAGTTTGCTATAGATCAATACTTAATGCTTTATCTATAGATCAATAGCTAAGTATTATTAAAGACAAGTTTAAGCAAATAACTGATACTAAAGTTAGAATTGAGAAACAAAATTGAACCAACTTGAACCTAATGAAATATAATGTAAAGGCGTCTCCGAAAATTACCTCTTGCCTGGTGGTAGGTGCCACCGCAGAGCCTGTTGCAGCCGACAAACAGTGGTGCGCAAACATTACTGCGATCCGGTTTGAAGGGAGCTGTAGCTAGTGAAATTACTGGGGTAACGAGACTTAATATCTTATGTCGCAATGCGGTGCAATGCATACCATACTAACTAATGCCACTTTGTTGTGAGCAAGCGTATTACCATCAGGTGAACGTCTTGTTCGGCTTGTTATATGAATATCAATTGTAAGGGTTTATGCTGATAGGGATGTTGACTCAGATCTTCCAACTCAGGATCTAGCATAGTGTTCGCGGGGCTAAGTAATTTCGGTCCCAACCACCACTCCACCAACCACCACTTAGAGAACTCGCTCCTATTTAATATTACTAGACCCAAATTTATATTAATTAAAGTTTTTAAACTTCAAAATGTTTTTTAAAACTCTAAATCCGGATTCACCGCTAACCGACTCCTCCCTTGGTTGAAAAATGATTATAGTCGACTTGCATATGGGTAAACAAAGAGAAGTTTGGATTCGATCCCCACTAAGATGAAATTTAATAGAAACGTCAATAAGAAACAGATATTTTAATTACATATTTCGACACCATGTAATATTAACAAACCTGGTCTTTACCAGCGTATCATCATCAGCCGATAGACGTCCACTGCTGGACATAGGCTTCCCACAAAGACACTAAATCGTTCAGTCCCGCATATAAATGGTCTTAAGTCTTTCCTTTTGAGAAGACATCAAGCTCTAGAAATGGAAACACTAAGAAAGCTGTTAGTATTATGCTCTCTTCTTTCTCACATTGAAGCTATTTTATTCGATTTATTCAATTTTTAACTATATATACAAATTTTTATAGAGTTGTCCTAATTTTGAAATCAATCGAAAACAGTGATAATGAAAAAAAAAAACCATCATTTGGAGTAGAAAGAAATTACTGATTTTAGGGATGTTGTGTTAGGTTGTCGTCTCCCTGTTTGTTGTTAAACAGGGTTATTTTTTGTTAAATAATCATATCAATGTTGCTGTTACAAAAAAATTACTTTACAAGGGTGTGATCAAACAAACACAGATAAGATTTAATAATTACTTTAAGATTTAAAAATGTTTTGAACGAGTAGAGATCAATTAAAACAATTTCAACATCTTTCAGCAAAGGCTTCGAGTGCAGCGTCATTGAATCTCACCCCATTATCTCGGGGCGTCAATTAACGATGAGAACTGCGACTTCATTTCTTTTTTTGTCCTAATCGTTTATTACATTACTAAGGGCTCGTTCACAATATTATTAAGTTTTATGCATTAATACATACTACGTCTTTAATTGTTAAAACCTTATCCAAACAGTTTACTTTTCATGTATAAAAAGATACTTAAGCGGGAGTAATGTCAGCTACCATATATACATTTTGTTACGTTGTAAAAGTATTACTTGGCACATTACTTTTTTTACTTAGTGATCAATGGAATACCAATAAAGATAAAAACGATCAAGAATATTATAAGAATAGTGTTATTTTAATATAAATTCTATTTATCTAATAATATACAATTCGTTAAACTATTTTATCTACGCTTCAGATGTGGGTAACATACAATAGAAGATAGAAAAAAAGGCTTTTAAAGTAGGTAATATTTTGAATTTCTTATAAAATAATCGTTCTGTATATAACAATACTTGAAATGTAAATATTTTATCATCATCATTATCAGCCCTTATTGATCAATGCTGGACATAAGACTTCCCAAATATCTTCCATCAAAAGAAGTCCTCAGCTTTTAGCTCTCTGCGACTTTAGTGAATTATTAACAAATTTATTGGATTATTAAAATGGTTTTGGAGAGTCTAATAATCCCGCATCTCTACATCTCATCTACAAACGAGACTGGCTTCCACCAATCTGCGTTGACGGCCAGTGGTGAGAAATGGCCCAAATCTATTCATGACCCATGAACTCCTGCAAACGTCGACCCCTAGCGTCGTCAGTATCGCAGGCTCTGTTGTCCGGTTAAAAGTTGCCGGAAGGTGCTGGATGCGGGCAATGCAGAATTGATCAATGTGAAGATCTTTATGTATACGTCCAGAAGTGGACGTCTATCGGATGATGATGAAAACAAACAAAAATAACACTCACATTTCCAGTCAATCAAAAACATTATGTAGATGTAAGAACGTATATAGGCACCTTATGAATGAACCCTTATCGAAATCTGAACTCTGATCACCTCCTTCCTCATTAGGTTTTATCTGGAAATAAAAACAAACTTAAGTTCAAGTTACGTCCGTAAGTGCTGTCACTTAACAAGTATTTCCACACATTCCTTTACAAAAATAATTATCATGTGGTGATATGTCTCGTCAGGACAGTAACATAACCGCTGAACAGTAGTGAAAGCAGTCATGGTAACATACATTTGAAAGTTGCAAGTAAGCATGTGTTGCAGTATGAAAATTCTTACTTACACTAGTACTTAATGTACCTAAGATCTGCAATAGGCCATTGATGTCTTCAAATAAAAAGGACATCATTTCCTTAAAGGTCGGCTACGCGGCAGCGACCTCTCTGGTGTTGTGACTGTCCATGGCCGTCAGTGATCAATTTCCACCAGGTGAACTGTCCGCTAGTTTGCTCACCCTTCCTATATAAAAAAAATATACTTCGATGTTGTATGATAACAGTGTTGGGCTGCCAAAGGTTCGGATGAAAGGAGATTACATGTGGCCGAGATGCGAATGTTGAGATGGATGTGCGGTGTGACAAGGATGGATCAAGTTAAGAATGAGTATATCAGAGGAAGTCTGAAAGTTGCTCCAGTGACAGGGAAATTGAGGAGCAAGAGGTTAGCGTGGTGCGGGCATGTTGTGCGGAGGGATGAAGGACATATTACAAAGAAAGTAATGAGAATGAACGTAGATGGTTATAAGGGTAGAGGAAGACCGAAAGAAGTGTAGATGGATTGTGTGAAAGATGACATGTGTAAAAAGAGTGTGAATTCAGATATGACGGCTGATGGAAGGATATGGAAGAGAGGTACATACTGTGCCGACCCCCATAGCTAGGAATAGGGGAGGAGGAAGATTGTATGATAACAGAGGACACGTACCAACTGTAGCGGACACTAAATATACAAGTTAATATAAGCTTTTCCGGAGTTGTGAACTGTTGAACCTTTTAATTGTTTTTAAATATAAATGTGACCTGGAGTTTTTTGTTGTCACTTTATAAATCATCATCAGCCTATAGATATCTACGGCTGATATAGGCCTTCCCCAAAGATCGCCACCTCGATCGGTCCAGCGCTGTCTTGGTTCCGGCGCTTTGGCAACGTCCGTCACAGTCAGCATGTATTCCTACACCACCGGGCATCAAGAGCCGTCGTTTGTAGGGGTTCATATGGGGCCAGAGCCTCGATTATTGATTAGCAGGGTTCACTACGAGCAGGTGAAGTTGACTTGGGTCTTGAGAGTTGTTATTGGGGACTGCTTTATAAATAATAGTTACATAACACTAGTACCATGTTAAGTTTTGTGGTAGGTCTCTGTTGCTGGAGACCCTCTGGGTAGATACCACTGCATCTCCTATCATTACCGACAGGCGGCAGTGTGCAAGCATTACTGTGTTCCTGTTTAAACGGCGTTGTAGCTACTGAAATTACTAAGGTAACGACTATTAATCTTACGTTGAAACATGATGGTAAGCAATATGTCTGCCTGTAACAATGTGGCGCTAGTTAGGATGATATACACTAGACCACAATTTGTTCGATACTTTGAGACAAGAGATGTAAAGTCTTGTAATTATTTTCACTGCCTAGACGGTCTGCGGCAAGAGACTTACCATCAGCCATATTGGAGCATCAGTTGGCCGTTTCAATTCAGTGATTGGCAAACAGTGCTATAATAATTATTTGAGGGTTGCCAAGCATACGCCTGTCCAATTATAATCCAATCTACGCAGCTAATTAATAGATAACATACGGTGACGGACGCAAATGTAACGGCACACTACATCACAGCTCGACAAACTACATAACACCTAGTTTAGTGTTTAATCTGATACTATATTTAACGCTAGATGAACCACGCATAGCTCTCTAATCTCGGGATATTAGGAATAGGAATAAGGTAAATCCTACCTGTCGAAGAAGGGGTTTTCGGATTCGTGAGCGTTGAAGGTGGGATCTCTAATTGTGCCCTAACCCGGAATGAACGACTAGTACGAGGTGGTCTAGTGCTTGTATTAACGCGAAAGTGTCGAGGAGGGCTAGAGCTCTCCCTGGGACGTGCTTTAGGTAAAACGCCGGAAGACATTGGTGCGTTTCGAAGGAGATGTCGGGGCGTCCCGCAACGCACAGAAGATGACTACCTAAGGCTTTTAGTAGGCAAAAATCCTTTTTAACCTTATCTTCTTCTAAAAGCATGGCATTTTTTAAAAGATTTCCATCCCGATAACCAAAAAAAAAAAATTAGAACCATGCACCCGTTGTCCCGCCAGTAGCAATGCGAAGTTTCAGCGCGATCAGGTATCGATAACAGGTATACGCAGTCAAGTACACGCGACAGATAACCGAGCTAATATTTTCAAGTATTTAAATACATCAAAGTTTTATATATTATTTTAAAAACACTAACATTTTAGAAAGTTTTATCTATATTACACACTTACTGTTCCCCGTCCGCTTTGCTGGCCGTAGTAATGAATTAGACCTCAAATGACTTTCTATAAAACCGTTACTATAGCAACCGCGTAAATAATACCAAGACAACCTCACTTGCTCGTGATGCACCCTGGTAATCAACAAACGAGGCTCTGGCTTCCGTCAACTCGCTTTGAGCCAGCGTGGTGGAAAAAAGCCCTAATCCCCCTATATGAGCCCATACATACGACTGCCCTAGTACCCAGTGGTACCTGAGGCCATGCTGACTGTATATGAGGATCTTTGGGGGAGGTCTATGTCCAGGAGTGGACGTCTATTGGCTGATGAAGATGATTGATTATTTTAGCCCAAATGCAAGCGATAAATTAATGACACCTCTCTTTTGCGTCAGTGGTTAAACAGTGACAAATTTTCTATTAACAGCTTAGTAAGTAGCTCATAAAAATTTATTTTTAGACTAATGTAATAAAAAGTATCTCACGTGGGTGCGTTCAATAAGCGGGAACGGCACGAGGGTGGGGGTGGTAGGGTGGAGAGATAAGTTATTGAAACCCCCTGCGACGTTGTACTTCGGAACATACTTTCACAACGAACTCGAGTACGCAAATTGATTTAATAGTCAAACACTTTTATATGAGTGCATACGAGTACCCGCAATTACATACTGTTGAATAGTATGAAATTGAACTTAATTTTACCTATATAAACACTTATGTGATATCAAACTATTTAGCCATGAATGTTAGATACACAACACTGTTTCTTCTTGAAAGAGGTATTGCAGTCCCAGCAGTGGGAAAATTTGAGGACGGTTAGTGGTGTGGGAGATTATGCCAACGGCAAATAAACACTTGGCCTATTACCCACAACAGTTTATTTGGTAGAATACAGTTCTTTACAACGGCACGCGTACGAAAACACCGTAAGTAATAATCCTAGGCAATGCGGCGTGCGCTCGACGTCGTCCGGTAATTGACACTGGCTCGGGGGGGAGGCGCGCGCGCCGACGGCCGGCTTCCTTCGGTGACGTACTGCACAATGGATGACGTCGCGCGTGCGAGTACCCACTAGCCGGATTAATTTTGTAGCAAGGCGCGATCTGGTCAACTGCACTTCCCGAAGGTAAGTGCTTGTTTCGAAACAAACAATTGTTTACATATTACCCGCGAATTTTATTTACAGGTATCGTGCTCCCCACAAATTAAACGTTTTTACCATCATAAGTAAGAATGTGAACCCGAAATATACTTTACACAATTAGCCGATCCACCGCGGCAGAGTATATCGTTCAAGTGATTTTATCTCAAGTTTCTTTGCCTCCCGCCCTCGTAGCGGAAGTTGGGACGTCTCGTCGGCGCTTTGTCCGGAAACGGGTGTCCAGGAACACAAACAGCTCCCCGACAGCCGTTCGCCCCGGGGCTTAATGTACACACCACGCCACGTTAACGACCCTGTCATCACATTCAAACTCCCGTGCAAACAAACGTACATGTTATAATATAACTTAGACTTAACTTAAAGTACTAAGTACAAGTATATTTTTATCAACCATAAGCTAGAACTTCAGTCTCATTTCACATAATTTTTTAAAAGCTGTGAGGCGAGCGTGACTCTCTCCTGATGGTAAGTTTGTACCTGTCCATAACAAACGCACTCATCGCCTTGGGATTTTAAGTCTCGTTACCCCAGTAATTTCACTAACTACAACGTCTGTCCAACCGGAACACAGTAATGTTTGTATAATGCTTTTAACGGCAATAAACACTGCGGTGGTACCTACTTAGACAGTCTTCGGGAACAGAGACTTACCACCAGGTTGCCGTCTCTCATATATTAGCAGCACGATCACAGTAACGCTGTTATGACAGCTTTGAAACTCTTCCATTAACCAAACTCCAAAGGTTGTGATCGAGACTCCAACTAGAGATCTGCATATTAGAAGATAACCGCCTATCTATCATCATCATCATCAGCCGATAGGCATCCAGTGGGTTCACGCATTTCTCACCAGATCGTCGGTCCACCTTGTGGGAGGCCTCCCTACACCACGTCAGCCGGTACGCGGGCGTTATTAACTTAAGTTAGTCAAGTATAGCAGTAAATCATGACTAGAATATTATGTACGATTTATAGTATACTTTATACTCAGTTCCTTTTTTTTATAAGAATATATTCTAATCTATTATTATATTGTAGTTGGCTGGCCTAATGGCTAGAGCGTGCGGCTTTCATTCCGAAGGTAGCGGGTTCGAATCTCGGCATGTACCGATGACTTTAATATTTAAGTTATGTACAACAGCGAGATACAAACTGTGAAGGAAAACATCGCGAGGAAACCCGCACATGAATTAGAATTTATTCTAAGGTGTGTGTGAAGTCAGCAATCCGCATTGGGCTCGCGTGGTGACTGTGGCTCATCACCCTCATATTGAGGGTAAGCCTGCGCCCCAGCAGTGGGGACTTAAATTGGCTGTTGAAAGAATTGTAGTTTATATTTTATTAATAACTGTCGTTATATTTGAAAGGATCCGAATAACTAATTTAACTATAACGTATCAAAGTTTCTGCGAATCTGTAATTTAAGCTTCATGCACCTTTGACGATGAAATTGACCGAGTTGGCAACACCGCGGGACCGGGGCCGTGAACTGCTGCAAACTGATTGCAGAAGTGAAATGTAATTTGTCACAACCCGCGCCAGTTCAAACGCCAATCAGTTATTCGGCAGCTGATTTGTGACGCGAACGCTCCACATCAGATCGACTTTTCTATACGAAGGGTCACCACAATCATTAGGACAAATTAGTTCACTGTTGCATAGTGTTATCTCAGCCAGTTGCCGTCAACCGCCTTGATGAAGTTGCTGCTGCATCAGGAAGCATCTCACATTGTGTAATATCAAAATAAAAATGTTAAATCTTTATAATTTTCAGATTTATAAGATTTCAGATTACTGTACTATTACTACTGCTTAGTATATAGATCGTTGAAGTCGTGTTGTCATATATATGAAAGGATAATCCATAGGTATACTGAAATACTTTTTAACACGATCTTCAGTAATAATGATAACGTGAATGTTAAAGCGTGCTCATTATCATCATCTGCAGATAGACGCCCACTGCTGGACATAGATCTCCCTCAAAGATCTCCACATCGATCGGTCCCGCAATGCTCACATCCAGTAGGTTCCTGCGATTCTCTAAGCGTGCTCGCTTAGAATAATTTCTCAAGATCAAAAACACCAAGACGCACCGGAAATGAAACTGAGTGCTTTATTTATAAATCCTACAAAATATAACCTTTCAAATAACTTAACTAATTCGTTAAAGTTGTACTTTAAAAAAGACATTACTGAGTTTCTTTACAGTTCATCGTAGTTTAGGCCACGTTGTGTGAACTATATGACCATTAAAACTGATCAATGCCACGAGTTAAAACAAAATTGAACTTGATTGTGTCAATATTGTACTTTTCAAAATTATCATCGCCTAATTTTATTTTGTTCGAGAAAGTTCCGTCGAGTAATATCAGAGAGGAACGTGGGAGGAATTTATCTCACCGCGCGGAGTAAACAAAAACACACCGCTAAGGAAACTAGAAAGTAACTATGGACTTTTAAATGGAGGAAACGAATTTTTTTAATGAACATAACCATTTTTGATAAAGTTACTGATGAAAGAAAATAATATCAAAATCAATTTAAAGGTCTAGACCTTTGATACGTCTTACACATAGTTATCCAGTAGACATCCAAATAATCAAGCTTAGCTTATATATATAATTATTAAAGAATGTTGTATTCAGTAGTGGATCAGGTGTGAAGAAGTTCGGTACCGATCTTCACTCAGGTAGAGCTTCCGGTAAAGAACATAGTGAGGTAACCGGTACATTGAAAACACAACCTCATTTTCAGCAAACCCGTATTTGACCATCGTGGTGATTATAAGGCCTTATTTCTCTCTTTGTTAGGACTCCGAGTCCCAGCAATGGGAAAACTAACTGGCCTGCTCATTTTTATGAAATATATTGATCCAGATACGTAACCTATTATAGAGATAATAAAATATTTATAAAACTCCTTTTCCTGAGTGGTCGGTTAAAATGGAAAGGAATGGAACGACGTCTCCATCACAATGAGGTATGTAGAACAAAATATCAGGGTGCCGGGCCAGGGTACGCCTGTTGAATTATTAATATAGTACCCAGTCCCCTCTAATCGGCCTACGTAGACAAGATTGCTCGTGGCGCCGGCGTCAACAAGTATCCTGGGAAACTTATCCTTGTTTATTAAAAGTTATTTAAAGCAATGCTATTAGCTTTCAGAGTTACCCTCTAGATATTTTTTAAAAGCCTCCGCCGTGAAGCGGCTGACCTTTTGTCTTTTAAAACAAATCCATTATTAAACATAGGCCCGTGTAATGAATCCTAGTTTCTAAGAATCTATAAAGCTTGTTACCACTCTTCTGATGTCATTTAACCATCATAACAGCATCGTTGTCTTCCAGCAGTCATATATATAAGAGACTTCCGTTTGGGACAATATGCTTTACGTTTGTGTACCAATTTTTTAGTATATATACAGAATATGCTTTGAATATTATGTAGACTAAAGAAGTATTTCATTTCAGCCCAAAGCCTCCTTCTTTACGTACAGAGCTCCTTTGGATACTGATCCCAACTTTGGGCAGACGCACCTCAGTACCAGCTTCATTCATTTCACTGCAACAATGAACTGAAATAGTGTTTTCCGAAAGCCTAAAAATCTAGTATTGTTATGATGATGATTAAATTCAAACCTTAGATTCCACTATCAGACTTCAGCATAGTTTCATGCAATAGGAGATTTCCAACACAGTGATCCATGGACTCTGTGCCGAAAACGGAATGAAGTTATTCCTCGCTGTTTTCATTCAGCCCCATACGAAAATATATCCGTGACGACGTGTTCCGGTTTCGCAATTTTAATAATTCACGAGTCACCCCCCGGGGGCCCGCATCCCCCAACCGCCCTCGGCGTTTGACATGAAGCGTTTAGAGGAACAAAGAATTCCGACCTTTTTATGCTTCGTGTGTTGTTTAATTTGATGTATGATCGAATACTGTTTTATTTCCTTTTACTATTTTTATCTTTCACTATATTTCTTTTGCTGAATTCAACGCGTGAATTGTCCGTGTGTTTCTTTGAGATAATATTTGACCTCTATTCCACATGGTGTTAATGCACAATGAGGCCGTGAATGATGAAGTAAGCTCGTCTGAAATAATCCGGCTCTCATATGTTGAAAGAGGGAATAGAGCGGCGTTATCGCAGCAGCGGATTTAGAGTATGAGGGTAGTAGTCAAAATTCATAACGGAATCAAACTCGTGCTCACAGGGAAAATTAATAAAATAAAAATTACAAAAGGCAAAATATTTCAACCTCCTCCTCCTCCTCCTCCTCCGGCGTTTGCCGAGCTGGTGGCTTCATTACATCAATCTAATGAAAAAACAAACGCGACCACGCAAATTAGCCAATTATGAATCTCGTCATTTCGACACCGCGACGTAATTTACATAAAAAATTAACACCCCAGTGCAAAAGAACACACGGACAGATATTACGACCAGAAAAAATATTTGTTTTCCTTATTAAACGCAAATTATTCTAAACTGACTCTAAATCCTTTTAGTCCTCTAACAAGACAACCAGGACTTTAACCTGATGTTAAAAGCTTCACTTGACTGTAACTGCACCAAATTATGATTATCATTTTAAGGCATAAAATATTCGATACCCCGGTAATTTAATTACTCACAGCCACATAGGGGTATATTTCAACTTTTTTTTATATATAGACTAGCATGACGTTCACCTGATGATGATACTTACCCAAAAGGTACAGGCGCTAGTTAAGATGACATAGATCGCAACACATTCTTTATCCCAGTAATTCATTAGCTACAACACCTTTCAAACCAGGACACAATAATGTTTGGTGACAGACAGACCTAGACGACCTCCGGCTAAAGAGACCTAACATCATTAAGAAGTTCGAAGAATTATATTTCTATCTAATTTTAGTCATCTCTGTTCACAACGCCGGACCAGAGACGGAGATGACTGTACCGCGCTGATCGCGGACCTTCACCAGTTGAAGAGGTATTTTAAGAAGAAGTTCACAACGCAGTTTTGTATATGTATTTAATATTCTTCAAGCCGGATATCCGCCGTGAGTTTTGTGTTTATTACTGAAGTAATTATTATAGCATCTTTAAAAATTTACACGCACTTGTCGACTTTAAGGAGCCTTTAGTGCTATCACCACGAAATCTCATTGAATAATGAAGTCATTGCTTTGCACTGTACCTACATAGTAAAAAGCATCAACTTATCTAGGATCTATGTATCTAGGATCTATCTATCTAGGATCTTACCTTATGACGGGATCTACCTTCTAACTACTTCTCAATAATGTTGTTTACTGGACTGCACAAAGAATCTACATTAATTTGATAATATCCCGGATTTATATTTCCGTTGCTACTTACAGACATAAATATCTATCTTGCATCATCATCAGCTGGTAGTCGACCACTGCTGGACATAGGTCTCCCACAAAGATTGCCACATTTGTAGGGATTCATATGTAAGATTGGGGTCATTTCCCACCACGCTGGTCCAATGCGGGTTGGTGGGAGCCAGAGCATCGTTTGTCTATTAGCAGGCTGCACCACGAGCTGGTGAGCTTGGCTTGGGTCCTGTGAGTTGTTGTGCGAGTCCCCTTAGACCCCTCTTGCATATATACAGTGAAACTAATATCTTATCTCTTCTTTAAATATATATTGAAAACCGATAAAAGTTATAAGCAGCGGGATTCTAAAAACATTTCCTCCTCTTTGAGTCGTATTCCTCATGTTGGAGGGTCGTAACTAGGATAAATAGCCTACAATAATATAAATATAACTGAAAACTGAAATTGCAAAACCGTTTGCGGAAAGCCGCAATGAGCCGGACCCTCCACGTTGACAATTAAAACTTTCCTAACTAGCGACGGTATTATTTGTACGAGACCGGGGCGGAAGGTTGAAAACATTAATAGCATTTTATACTTAAACAAAACTTATCAAATTTGGATTATTTTAATAATAAAACTGAAAGAACATCACTACTATCTTTGAAAGTATTAATTTTTCGAAACATATAACATGTTACATGAGTAAATATATGACAATTAATCATTATAATATTTACTTATACAGCTTGTACATGTTAATCTATTCAAAATTAACCTCTAATTCAAGGCCGACTACACGGCGCCGTGGGCACGATATTTCTCTAGTTTCAAGTATTTTATTTTGTAAGTATTTTATATACTTCTAGTAATAGGGTCGGTGTAAATAATTTTTTATCCTCTTCTTCGACAGATATTAAAAAAAAAATTTGAATAAGAATATTCAAAAAATTCATCCAAAACCTTGTTTCGATAAGCGAAGGCTTTTTGCAAGCGAGAATTTTATCAAAACTTGACGGAGGAAGAATTTGAATAAACGAAAAAGTACCAAAAATGGACATCGGCGTATTCAAATTTTTGACGGTGAAAATAAAACTGGAAACCGCACATGCGTTGGAGAAAACTGAACACAACTATCCGTTGGATACATTATTCATCAGCTCATAATCAACATCATCATTTCAAACGATGGACGACCCACTCCTGGACATAGGTCTTTTGTAATGTGTTGCACAAACCACGATCTAGCGCAAAAGACAATCTAGACTATGTCTTTATCTGGAATCTTGGACAGAGGACATAAAAAAAATCGCTGGGACCCACTTGATCATCAGCTCAATTCCGGGCATAGACTTCTCTACGTATCATACGTACGTACGATACGTTATCCTTTAAATATATCTATTTATTTATTTACGTATACTAATATAGATTCCAGGACGACAGAGAGGATCTGAAGACTAGGAGCAGGTGTAATTGTAGGTCTCTGTTTCCGGAGACCATCTAGGCTAGGTAAGTACCACAGCAGCTCCTATTGCTGCCGACAAACAGTACTGCGCAAGCATGGTGTTATTACTGGGGTAACAAGACTGTGACGAGCGCAATGTGGTGCTGTGTACACCATCCTGAATAACACTGTTATGGACACGCTTATCACTTACCATCGACTGAACATCACATTCGTCTCATCCCTTCATAGATAACTTTAACATTAAGTTCAGTAATATTTGTCCTTTATGAAACTAATAGAGGTGTAAGGGTTCCCTCATAACAACACAAGACCCAAGCCAACCTTACCAGCTCGAGGTGCACCCTGCTAATCAACAGACGAGGCTCTGGCTGCCGCCAACCAGAATTGAGCAATGCGGGACTGATTGATGGGGGATCTTAATGGGTGGTATGTGTCCAACAGTAGACGTCTATTGGCTGTTGATGATACTAATCAGTACCTCAACATTTGATGATTTCATGGCATACCACATGTTTAATTGATCATAACAGCGGGACACTTGTTCGCGTATCGATGTAGCGTAACCGGATATCCTTATTGATCATGCAGCAGCCATGCAACCCGATCAATCAGTTGAACAGCTCCGCAGAGCCGAACCTAATCACGTGTAAGTAGCGCGGAGACGTCGCAGCTCGAGCGCTGCTTACAGCTAACATGATTTGTAGCTGCACTAGTCTTGGTATTTGATCTCGTAACTCGATGTCGTCGTTCAGCTCTGATTGACTGTGTATCAATACGCAGTAAACATCGTGTACTATTAGTATACGTTATCGCTAATCTCTATTTATCGATTCAGACAAAACCATTGAAGAAGCAATATATTGCATTGATGAGGAACTCAAAATAAACTAAAATAACTAAGGCGAAAAATAATGTGTTCATTACCTAAGTAATTTTACTAGTTACTGCATACTACATATCGGAACACAGTAATGTTTGGACAGTACTGTTTACTAACGGAAATAGGCGCTCCTGTGGTACCCTTTTTTATTCAATCAAGCGACGAGACTAGCGGGACCTTAACCTCTACTAACGTGACGCTAGTTGAAATAATAAAAACTGCACCACATTACGCTCGTCACCTTGAGACAGGTTGTTAATTCTAATTTCTCTAGCTGAAACTCCCTTCAACACGGAAGTACTGTTAGCTTACTGCAATAGATCTTGCAGTGGTACCTACCAAGATGATCTCCGGCAACGGAGACCTATCACCAGTAAAATACCTACCAGACTTACTAAAGATTTAAGACCATAATATTAACTATTGAGACATAATATAAGAGAAAGAGTTACGGGGTTAACTTGAGAATAAATAGAGTTTAACTTATTTAACTAACACTTTATTAACAGTGTGTAAAGTTAACTGTAAGTTAGAGTATTATTTTTACTATACGCTTATACCAACCTTTAGTTGTTCGTACTGCAACTGCCGCTGCTTGCCGTAAAGCCTCGCGACTTTCTTTGGGGAAGGACTTTTGTAAAAACCATTTTTAGCTGACCTCTAAACGGTAGAAGCAATCATCATCATCAGCCGATAGATATCCACTGCTGGATATAGGCTTGCCAAAAGACCTCCGTAAGATGTTAGACGGGACCCTTTACACTTTTTATAGAAGCAATACCACTAGCAAATATTGAGTGTTCATGTCTATACTTTCGAAGATCTCTGGACATCTCCTATAAAGTTTAGTTTAAGAAGTTCCTTCTAAAAGATTACCAATGCCGCAGAGACTTCTTACGATGCGACTGTCCACAAACGACGGTCACTCACCATCACGTGAGTCGTTTGCTCGTTGTACCATACAAAAATTATACTTTATAATCCTTCTTCTTAAAGTGCCTCTCCCACTAGTGAAGGTTGGTGATCAGCGTGGTACAATCATTTATGTATCCGCTTCCGCGGAACTATTCAGACGCCCCAGGTATGCCAGTCCACTCCTTATATTCCTCTTATATAAAAAAAAAATTTGGTAAGTTATATACTATTTAATTTAGAGAGGTGTGAAGAAACGTCTTATACTAATTCCGCCGTGGCTGCCAACCCTCGAAGTCTTCCCCCGAGGGTTGGCAGGCTTTTAGAAAATATAGCTTGTGTTATAAACCTCACAATTGAGGTGAACTGTACTAACGAAATGAAAAATAACTTTCTTTAAAAGCAAAACCTGATAAAACAAGACCTAGATTTACCTATAAACTTTATTAAAAACACTTGAACCATTAAGCTCTCTAAGTTAAATATTTAACTTTGTAAACTTTTGTTCAACAAACATTAAGAAGAAATTCTAGAAGTTTCCGAATAATATCGAAATAATAAAACTATGTAATATTGAGGAAGGGATGTAACGAGTCCCTTACAATAAATAACACACGAGACCTCTGGTGGTGCACCCTTTTTTTTTTTTTTTCTCGCGGGACAAATCTCCTTAAAATATACCTTGCTTCTGGGGGTAAGACAAGGTTATGTGGGGCTTCTACCCACTAAAACCCCCTCAGTGCATTAGGAGGGGCTCCGGGATCTCCTACGGAACGCACTGGCGCCCCCCTGCACTCTCGATTAAACATCCCACGGAAGGGCAAAGCCCTCCTAGACCCCACGCTTTGTTCCAGCAAATACAAGACCACAATGTATTTGCCGTAGCAAAGCGGTGGTGCACCCTGCTGATCAACAAAGGAGGCTCTGGCTCCCAACAACTCACATTGGGCCAGCGTGGTGGGAAATGGCCCATTTCCTACCATATGAACCCCTACAGGCGAAGAGCCCTAATTTCTGGCGGTGCCGGAGAGCATGCTGACTGCAACGCAGGACCTATTTTTTTTGTAGGGGAGGTCTATGTACAGCAGTGGACGTCTATCGGCTCATGATGATGATGAATATAACTTATTGTATAATACAATCAAAGTTGAAAGTCACTTTGGTTCGTTAGTTATTAGTTCAATATAAATTTTCGTACTTAAACAAGTAACTTATTCTCTTAGTTTTATATTTCTTTATACTCATTTAAAACAATTTCGTTATTGTAATACACACAAAAGCTCGTTCAAGTTATTAACAAACCAGAGGTCAAATAAATCTATCAAAAATCATTCAAATTGTTATACGATTTGTTCCCCGTAATAAAGCATTAGATCGCAATAGATTTTCTATAGCAACCGTTACTATAGTAACCGTATGAATAATATCAAATGAAAATGATTATTAAAGTTAATTAGAAATGAAATGATGAAGGATCTATGCAATTAGAAAAATAAGTAGCCTGTAATTATCTACAGATCATTCCGCGTGAAATGCACATGTTCCCGTGTCGATACGTTCACTAGTTTTCACGTGATTGGCGCACAAAGGAAATCAATTATCAGCTGATAATTATACACCAAATATTATGTTGGCCTACGCGGAGCAACACCGCGGCCCGCAGGGTGTCCTGATTTAACACGTTGCGATTATTACTTACGGGGTCACGTGACATCTTTTGCGTACACGACAACAATTAACTGGTTAGATGATTTAAAGTCAGGCGTCACCGTCGCTGCCGACAGAATAAGAGAACAGCTCACACAGTCACCGCGAGTTCAGTTCACTCGATCTGACTTAAGGAAAAGGCTTCGTGCTTGTATCAGGATCCGCGCCCGTCAGTTGGAGCGGAATTTAAACTAATTGTTACTTTAAACTTTTACTCTGAACTCAATATCTAAAACGACAACAACAAGCTCGCGCGTGTTACAACAACAAACAAAAGGATCAACATGAGGGCCGGCGCGGCGTCTACTGTTGCGAGTCTCTACAGTTTGATGTTTACTGGTACTTGGTTTTATTACAAGTGGTTTCTTTTTCTAAATTTTAAAAACTCTATGTACTTTCTTATACCTTGTCGGATAGGTATGGAAGTCAGGTACTTATTTATGTGCTTTATACGTATATTTTAATATATATTTTTTTAGTATATATAAATGTGTAAGTATGACGCCTTATTTCTTACTGTTCGGACTTTCAAAGAGCCTAATTTAAAAGATTTAGCGTATAAGTGATGATTGTTAATTTAATTTAAGCAATAAGATACGAGCAATACTTTAGTCACTCCAGATCTTTTCCACCTTTAACCTTTCACCCTTGTATAGTTACCACCGCAGCTCCTAATGCAGCCGTCAAACAGTACTGTGCAAATATTACCGTGTTCCGGTTTGAAAGATTTTATAGCTAGTGAAATTACTGAGGTAACAAAAGGTAACACAATGCTGTGTATGCCATCAGTAGAACTACTTTGTTATAAGATAAACTTGTCTATGGTACATAGAAAAATAATTAAAAAAAAAGACAGTGGAATGGGTCGTCCCCAGTGTCGTTCTCAGGCCCCCATTACTCACTAATTTCAGCGTGAATCTTTATTTTATTTTCATTGGACGAATTCGAGTGACAGGGCGTTGAGTACCCTCGGATGACACTTGAATTTATTATTTGACTGGAAGTGTGCTAAATTAAAAAGACTAGGTCTTTTACTTGCCTAAAATAAACGTCTAAGTTCCATATCTATAATCAAACATTACTAATTAAAATCTAAATTTATCAGACAACAAAACTAATTCAAACATTGACAGTTGAATTTAAATTTTATGGTGGTAGTGTGCAAATATTAATTTATTCATCACCATCAGCCGATAGACGTCCACTGATGGAGACAGGCCTCCAACAAAGATCTCATCGAACGGTCCTGCGTTGCTCTGGTTTCGGCGCTTTGCCAACGTCCAATACAGATTTGGGCCATTTCCCAACACGCTGGCCCAAGACGAGTTGATGGGAGCCAAAGCCTCGTTTGTTGATTAGCAGGCTGCATCACGAGCAGGCGAGGTTGGCTGGGGTCCCATGAGTTGTTGTGCGGGAACCATTACACCTCCAATTATTACTTAATTTATTCCCATTTATTTTATTTCACCATCACTCGATGATACTGATACGCACGCTTATAACAACGAAGTGTCAGTTAGGATGATATACACAGCATCATATTTTACCCGTCCTTTAATAATTATGTTAAGTTTCTGCCTTCTGAACCGGAACAGAGTAATATTTGCACACTACTGTTCAATGAAATAGGAGCTGCGGTGGTACTAGACCGTCTCCTGCAACAGAGGCACTGTGGTTTGAAGGACGTTGTAGCTAGTGAAATTATTGCCGCAATGAGACTACTCTTATATTATATATTGTGAAGTGTACAATGTGGTGCAGTGTATATCATAATATGACGATGATCGCAAACGTGAACTTCGTGGAACTTTACAGGATTCATGTGCGCTGTGAACATTTCAGCGAAACTGTAAACGGAGACGTCTGCAAGTTAGGCAGGATGTACATTCGCTAATATCTTAACTTATCTAAGTTGGGAACTTAACCATATAAGAAACGCTCTATCATCATCTTATTAAGTATATTGTATTAAATTTTAATAGTTTTTTCGGTTTCATCGTCCCCATCGCCATCGTCTTCTTCACTATCATCATCGTCCCCATAGTCATCATCACCATCGCTATTGTACTCATTACTATTGTCATGATCCCCATAATTATTGTCGCCATCGCCATCGTCTTCATCACTATCTTCATCGTCCCCATCGCCATTGCCGTCATCACTATCATCATCGTCTCCATAGTCATCGTCGCTATCGCCATCATCCTCTGTACTGTCGTCATAGTTCCCATAGATATCGTCGCTGTCGTCGACATCGCCATCGTCGTGCAAACTTTCAAATCTTAGATTTGCATTCACGAGCGCATTACGATCCTAACAGTTACTGGGTATGTTACTCTTCTTTCCCAGGAATTATTCTTTCCATAGTCGACTTTTACAACACCTCAAAAGAAGAGTGAGGATCTGAATATTCTATTTCCTGTCTCCGATATTGGTAGTTTAATGAGTTGACTACCCCAACTCTTGCACACATAGTATCTATTAATGTGACTCATTCTTCCATTATTACTCTTAGTATTTATTAATCAGACCCATTCTTCCATCACCAATCTTCAATTCCACCTCTTCCATTACAAAACTTAGACTAAGTGAAAGCAAGGAACTAACTGTTTGAAACGTTACTTAACAGGAAGTAACTTTCTGCTACAGAAACCTTTCAATAGTGCACAATAAGACAATATTAGATTCCTTAGTGCCGGGTGAAAGGTCCCCCATTCGTTACCTTGTTACCATAGCTAATAGGAGGGGGAGGACCTCTTAGTGCCTCGGGAAGTCTCTCATAGTAAACTAATTTTTGTTTACTCTCAACATTACTTGTGAATTTATTCACTTTGTTCACTTTAATTTATTTCTTTCTCACCTTCAAGACGGAAACAAATGGTTGCTTCTTATTAAATATCAACAATTGCACAAAAGCTATTTAAAGTTTTGCTTTCGGAATGTCTTCATCATCATTAACATTTAAGCGTCCGCTTTTAGATACAAGTGCTATTTCGTCCAGCTTGGATCTGGCGGTTTCCTGCGAGGTTCACCTTATCGTAATAATCTGTTCATAATCGCCAGGAAAATTTTAATATTAAAAGCGAGAAGCGAGACAAAACGAGATGGGACAGAGAGAGAGAGAGATGAGTTTTGGATTTAATACATCTATTCGATTGGTATTAAAAAGGTTTATCAATTTCAGCGCCATCTATATTATAGTACTTATACTATTTTCTCATTTAATTTTGTTTACGTAACGAAGATATTAAATAGAAATCTATAATTTGTTTTAGATTAGATTAATAAAAAGATTTTTTTATGTAATTTCTTTCGTATAAAAATTAGTATTATTTATATATTCCGTATTATAATACCATTGTATTTTATTCTTGACATTAGAATTCTTCTGTTTGCTATGGGTGGAGCAATCAATCCCAATAATCATAGTGCATATATTTGTATATATATTTTTCACTAAACATTTGGTTAATAATTTACGTAGTTTCTGTTTCAAAACATCAAGTAACCCTTGACTTCGCATTGAGTAAGCTATAATACCGCTGGGTTGAGTACTTCCGAAATAGCTTGTAAAACTCTTTCTCGCATCCTTAGTAGTGCTTTAAATCACCACTGCCATCGTTCGACTTTAAATGGCTGTGAGATACTCCTGTTAAGAATTATATACTAAAACCTACACGTAAATAAATACATCAATGGTTTATAAACAGTAAATACATTTACATATATGTGTAATTGAAATAAGTTTAACTACCACATATCAATAGACATGGCCCTTTTTGTAAGCTATAACCTGCGGCAGTGGAGAATCGTTGTTCATAATTGAATAAGTACAAGTTATATAAAATCTGTATGACAAATTGCTGTCATATGATGAGTAGTTATATTAATTAATAATATTTTTAATAGTAAAATTACTTATAACTAAGGTTAGATTTGCTGTTAATGCTTAAAGATTGCTGACTTTCAGTAGAATACAGTTTAATACTTTAAAAAGATATATAATACATACATACATTTATGTAATTAATCCAAAATATCCTATTCATATTACTACATTATATACTATTAAATATACTGTATACTATTAATTTAAATGAATAACTTGAATAGATTAACCAATATTAAAACCTGGTTATATTTACATAAGGTTGTTTATCAGCTCAAACAGACTCTCCGGTTGTATCTCATAGATTTTTACATAGTCTCCGTCGCGTCTTATCGCCAGATTTACCCATTAAATACAACAATGTATGTTTGTTTTGTTGAAATATACATTACAACAATTCGTTACAACAGACTTCTGGACACAATAAGCCGGGGAGCCCGTTGTGTGGGTCCAGTTATATATTAATAATTCATCGCGCGTCGTCCGGGATCGTGTTGTATCTAATATTTCCTAAATCGTTCGCTGAAACGGTAATATCTAATTTTGTTCGTACATTTTTTTGTTCTTTACATTCTTTTTTTTTTCTCAACTAAGCAATGAGACAGATGACAAGCGGGAGGTTCACTCAATGTTAAGTGATTCGCTTTCCCGTAACAACGTGGCGCTAATTAGGATGACATATGTTGTGCTCGTCGCCTTGAGACATAAGATGTTGATCCTCGTCGCTCCGATAATTACACTAGCTAGAACGACCTTCAAATATTAATGATAAAAATTGATCTTGATGCTGCAAAAAAGCAAGATCAAGACCAAATATCCAAGAGTAAAGGCAAAAGTAAAATATTTATCAATACGTGAACACACGCTTTTCTTCTGTAAACAAAATAATTAATATATTATAAAACTCAATATGTAAGACCAAGGCCGAACAGATATGACCAAGACCAATACAGGATTATCCAAGTCCTGGTCTTGTTCTAGCTTTGCCCGTCACTAATGGCTGTAGAAATGCTAACTTATCAAGTGTCTGTTATTACAGCAGAAAGTAAGGTTAAAATAAAATCCTTTTGTAAATTCACTGAAGGTTTGTCGGAGACATTTCGACATTCACGACCTTTGAAGGCTCTGACGCTCAGATCTAAATTAGTCTGAAACGTAATTAAA
This sequence comes from Troides aeacus, assembly GCA_033220335.2. Lineage (NCBI taxonomy): Eukaryota > Metazoa > Arthropoda > Insecta > Lepidoptera > Papilionidae > Troides > Troides aeacus. Next base: position 11,166,044 of record CM067280.1, read on the forward strand.
CAAAACAAAGCTACAGGAGGCCAATTAGGGAATAACGAGGTACGTCTAAACGTTGACGAGGTGTACCTATATTGAAATAATATATTAAACGCCGGCATAAGATTTAGCGGAAGCTCAATTTTATGTAACTACGTTGCAGTGTTGGCAAGCCCTCCCACTTGCAGGTCTGACGATCTGATGAAGGTTGCGGGAAGCAGCTGGATTCGGGCAGCGCAGGATGATCTATCTGGAGGCCTAAGCCCAGCAGTGGATGTCTGTCGACTGATGATGATGACTAAGCAACGATTCGACTAAATTTGTTAGTAAATCTCACCTTCAGACATAAGTTACCATATCCCGTTACTGCAGTTATATCACCAGCTCCAATCAAATAGGTATATAGTAATCATAGCTGTTCCCCGCCTGGTTCGCAGGCCGTAATATAGAATTATACTCGAAATTTGTCTGAAATATACCTTGAGAGCGACCGCGTCTAATGCTGATGTTCCCGTGTCGATACGTTCACTAGTTTTCACGTGATTGGCGTACAAAGGACACCCATATGTATATAAATTAGCACACTAGTTATTGGTAACTTAATAAACAAAATATAGACGATGAGGATCCAACAATGGCTCTACAAACGACCACCATTTAAGTCGTACTTAGTGTTATCATCATCATTATGTCAATAGGCTTCTACTGCTGGACATAGGCCTCCCCAAAAAATTTCCCCATACAGTCAGCATGACCGCCGGTACCGCTGGGCACCAGGAGCTGTCATATCTAGGGGTTCATATGGGAGGATTCGGGCCATTCTCCACCACGCTTACCCAGCAGGTGAGGTTGACTTAATGTTACGATTAGTAAGTAATTTTTATGGGGTAACACTTGATTATAATTACACACAAGTAGCTCGCTGGCCTAATAGTTAGAGCGTGCGGCTTTCATTCTGAAGGTCGCGGGTTCGAACCTCGGCATGTAGCGATGACTTAATATTTAAGTTAATTTGTGAACTTAAGTTACAACATCGAGATAGAAACGGCGAAGGAAAACATCGTTAGGAAACCCGCACACTGACATCATCTTTGTGTGTGTGCGTGTGTAGTGGTCCCAATAAAGTGGCAACAGGCTCGCCCCCTGTTACATGGGACCTAATCTGACCACATCTGGCGAAATGTGGGTGTTTATTCACCTCTGCCTACCCCTACTGGGAAAAAAGCGGGACAATATATATATATAATTTCACATGGTGTTAAGTGACAACATGGCCATGGATGGTGAAGCCTGAACGCGAAAAATACTCTGGATTTTCATGCATTAACAACTGATAGGTCTCTGTTGTCTAGGTAGGTTACCGCCTATAGCAGCCGACAAATAGTAGTATGCAAACATTACTGTGTTCCAATTTGAAAGGCGTTGTAGTTACTGGGATAACGAGCCTCAATATCTTATGTCTCAAGGCGATATACCATCAAATCGAGACAGACAACGCTGGTGCTCTCTTGTGTCGGAGACCAAGACTCACTTTGGGTCGCTGTGCCAGAGTAGTATGTAAGTATATCATCCTGACGAGCGCCACTTTGTTATGGACCGGTGTATCACTTAACATCAGGTGAACAAGTCGTCTCAACGCTTCTTTGAATATAACTAAATACATTATCATCGTGTTACCTTCAACACCGGCATAACAATTAATAATAACTCTACAGCCATTTGGTCCAAGTTTAGAGCAAAAGCGTTTCCGAGATTTCCCCTCCAGTAGCTTTTACCTTTCCGCTTAATAATCGTATCCGGGACGCGGGCGAGGAATAATTGAAAAAGTTTACGTCGTGGCCGCGGAGCCGGCGGTTTAAATATAACCCTCACTTTGAAGTTGCTAAGGTAAACGCAAGAATTGTTTTTGCAAAGGGGTAAGAGCAGTTCCATTTAATTCGGAGGGTTAACTTGTATTATTGTTTTCTTTTTCTTCAACTACAGGGTAATAATTTAATGAAGTATGCACACTACCCGGTTTTTTATTTCTTTTATATTTAAAGGAAATGATGAGACTGGTAAGACGTTTTCCTGATGGTAAGTCATACACCCGCCAATAACAACATGGCACTAGTTGGGATGACGTACACAGCACCACATTGTGCTTGTCATCTTAAGATATAAGATGTGAAGTCTCGTCACTCAGTAATTTCGCTAGCTATAAAGCCCTTTTAAAAGGAGTAGATACTATTATTAGTAGACAGGATAGTAAAGTTTGCACAGTACTATTTGTCAGCTGGAAGAGTCTCTGCAGTGGTACTTACTAAATGATCTCCAGCACTATTTGCTGGAGACCAGTAAAGTTCAACACTAGTAAAAAAGCAGTAGGGAGATAGCGCAATATTGACATCACTACATAATTCCTATCAAATGTGACTTAGGATCTACTGCTGGTTGTACAGAATTTCCTAATTAATATAATAACAAATGTTATAATAAACATCTCCTTTAATATTCCCACAGCTGGGATTGAGCCTTCTTTCACAAGGAGAGTCAACATGGTTTTAGTGGTGGTAAGTCTCTGTTGAATGTCTCTTTTGTTTTGTAGCATTGCAGTTTCGGGCTAGTAAGAATAGGAGTAAGGTAAGTCCTGCCTGTCGTAGAAGGCGACTAAAAGGGTCTAGAAGTCTCGCGGGCACTGAAGATGGGGGCCCTCATCGTTCAATAAGCGAACCTGCGTGGGTGCCTAGGAGAGTTGGACTTCTCCTCAGAGACGTGCACCAGAAAGAGTTGAGGGGCACCGGTGCGTTCTATACAAGATCCTGGAGCCTCTCAGAATACACTGATGCAGACCACCGAGGGGGTTTTAGTGAGTAATAATCTCACATAAAACTAACTTCCCCCCAGAAGCAGCGTATCTTTCGAAGATTTCCTACACATCGCCTCCCCTCGATACCAAATAAAACCGGAGTCTGTTGCCGGAGACAGTCTAAGTAGATACCACTGCAGCGTCTATTGAACTCTAACAATACTGTGCAAACATTACTGTGTTCCAGATTGAAGGGAGTTGTAGCTAGTGAAATTACCAGCGTAAAGAGTCTCAACATTTTATGTCTCAGGCGACGAATGCAATGGGGTGCAGTGTATATCATCCTAACAAGCGCCACGTCGTTTTAGGCGGGGTATCACTTACCATAAGATTGATGCGTTAATGAGAAAGCTGCTGTTATTAGAACATATCGCTATTCTGATAATTTCTTTCACAAATACTAAAGCTCAGTGGGAATCGAACCTGAAAGCTCTCACGGCAAGCTTTCGCATTAAAGCCACGCGAACATAATGACTAAGCTCACTAAAGTGTTCATCCAAAACCAAACCAGTACTTCGTGTATAAACAATCAAAAATTAACTGTGCAGCTAATCCTCATTAGGCTCGCCTGTGCCGCTGCTATTAGCGTAACGTTAACACTCCATATAATATGCTATTACAAGCTAAAACATGCTGGAGCTAAATATGGCTTTAAACGGTGTGCCTGAAATACGCTTGTAATCATTAACTGAAAATAGGTCATGCTGTTTACCGTCTAGGTAGGTACAACCGCAGTGTCTATTCTACTGCCAAACAGTAATGTTCAAACATTAGTGTCTGCTTTTGAAGGGTGCTGTAGCTAGTGTATTTACTGGAGTAACGAGACAATATTTTAAGTCTAAAGACGACTAGCGCCAGGTTGTTAAGCCAAGCGTATTACAATCACCATTAAAACCTAACTGCGTCTTCTCTAATTATGTACTGTAATAAACCTTCCTTGGCCTGAGTAAAGTAATCCACAGAACCCTGGTCTATACTGCCGTGATACTATAATAGAAAACCAGATACAGCCATTGCCTCGTCATAACAGCCAATTTACGTCCCCACTGTTGGGCCACAGGCCTATCTTCAATATGAGGGCTATGAGCCACAGTCACCACGCGGGCCCAAAGCGGATTGGTGACTTCACACACTCCTTAGGATAAATTCTAATTCATATGCAGGTTTCCTCGCGATGTTTTCCTCCACCGTTAGTGTTTCGCTGTTGTAACTAAAGTTTACAAATGTACATAACTTAAATATTAAAGTCATCCGGTACATGCCGAGATTCGAACCCGCGACCTTCGGAAAAAGCCGCACACTAACCATTAGGCCAGCGGGCTACAAGAGAGACTTACCACCAGTTAATATTGAATCGTTCACAACTCAATGTATCGTAGCGCGTATTAATTTGAATATCTTACATCTTCCCTCATAATCCTGTGGTGAGATTTATAAAGATTGATTCAGCGGTCTGGTGGTGGAAATGCAGCAGACATACACAACTTCTCATTGGAACGGCGGTGCTGATCAGGGTTTATGACACTGTGCGGTCTCCAGTCGACAAATTAAATCACAGCGCTGCCACACGATCGATCGCTTCTCCAATCCGTTTAGCTTCGCTGAAAATGTTCCATACAAACATACATATATATCACGCCTCGTTCCCAGTGGGGTAGGCAGAGACCACCTCTCCCCACCTGCTACGATCCTGGCACACCTCTCTCGCAAATGTTCCCCTCGAACTTAATATTGTACTTCATCATCATCATCTGCCGATAGACGTCCACTGCTAGACATAGGCCTCACCCAAAGATCCCCACATCGATTGATCCTGTGCCGCCTTCATCAGCGGGCAGAAAGGCCGTCGTTTGTAGAGTTTCATATGGGGATCTCTTATAATAGGTTGGAAAATATCTCCCTTCCGCCTTTTTGTCTTTTGAATTTCGCGGCTATGTACAAAGCGCTACAGAGCTCGTATCTGGCAATACTATACATAATTTGAAAGGTCTTGACATAACCTACAAAACGACGCTATGCATAATTAGTTTGGATATTGCGTTCAACAGTTATAGATGTGTAAACATGCTAGTTCACTAACGCCGAATTTGCGCTATTTTAAAGTTTTCCTTCGTTAAAGGCAAATCCGCTAGAGAAACGTTCTGTGAGATTAATGGTGTTTTGGGGGATGGTACTCTATCACTTCGAACCGCGGAGGAATGGTTTCGACGATTCAGAACCGGTGAAAACGACACCATGGATAAGCCAGCCGGCGGAAGACCTGTGACGACAAATATCGATCAAATCATGGACTACATCGAATTAGACCGGCATGTGGCATCTCGTGACATCGCCCAGGAGATGGGAGTTAGTCACCAAACCATTTTAAACCATCTGCAGAAGGCTGGATACAAGAAAAAGCTTGATGTTTAGGTGCCGCATGATTTGACGCAAAAAAACCTTCTGGACCGAATCAACGCCTGCGATATGCTGCTGAAACGGAACGAACTCGACCCATTCTTGGAGCGGATGGTGACCGGCGACCAAAAATGGATCACATACGACAATATCAAGCGAAAACGGTCGTGGTCGAAGGCCGGTGAATCGTCCCAAACAGTGGCCAAGCCGGGATTGACGGCCAGGAAGGTTTTGCTGTGTGTTTGGTGGGATTGGAAGGGAATCATCCACTATGAGCTGCTCCCATATGGCCAGACGCTTAATTCTACCATCTACTGCGAACAACTGGACCGCTTGAAGCAGGCGATCGACCAGAAGCGTCCAGAATTGGCCAACAGGAAGGGTGTAGTGTTCCACCAGGACAACGCCAGACCACATACTTCGTTGATGACTCGTCAGAAGCTACGGGAGCTTGGATGGGAAGTTTTATCGCATCCACCATATAGCCCGGACATAGCGCCAAGTGATTACCACCTGTTCCTGTCCATGGTGAACGCCCTTGGTGGTGTAAAGTTGAACTCAAAAGAGGCTTATGAAAAGTGGCTGTCCGAGTTCTTCGCAAATAAGGAGGGGGGCTTCTACGAGGGAGGTATTATGAAGTTGCCGTCTCGATGGATACAGATTATCGAACAAAACGGCGCATATTTGAACTAAATCCGATTACTGTAACACTTTTTATAATGCATTGAATAAAGAGCAAAAAAGCGGAAGGGAGATATTTTCCAACCTTATATATTATATAACAGTGTTATTTAAGAGGAAATAAAAGTCTTCACCTCCCTCCTTCAAGTCTATCTTTAGAGGGTGAGAAGGAAGTTTATGTGCTGTATTGAGGGTAAGCCTGCGCCCCAGCAGTGAAGACGTAATTTGGCTGTTATGGTTGTCCCTGTTGCCGAAGACCGTCTCGGTAGGTACCACCGCAGCGCCTATTGCAGCCGACAGACGTTACTGTGTTCCGGATTAAGGGCGTTGTTGCTAGTGTAAATACTGGGATAACGAGACATATCATCTTATGTGTCAACACGACCATAATGTGGTGGTTATGAATAACACCTTAACTAACGCCACGTTGTTATGGGCAGGCGTATCACTTATTATCAGGTGAACGTCCCGCTCGTCATATAGCTTCATAGAAAAAAAAGTTATTTACAAAAGTTTGTTAAATATAATTTCTTTGTTATAAAGGTGGATGCGGAAAGCTGAGGATCGCATTTGGTGGAGGAGATTGGAGAAGGTCTATATCCAGCAGTGGATAAACAGAGGCTGATGATGATGATGGTGATGATGTTATTAATTATTAACCATTTAATAACAGTGGCGAAGACGACGCTTACCCATGTGACGCAAGTTACGATGGCATACATTGCACAGGTAAACAATGGCTGGAGCTCAGAAACGCACACAATACACCGCGTCTTCATTGTGAATAGACAAGCTTGAATATGAACCTTCAAGGTCTTTATCGACACCGCGTTAAACCGTGAAGTGTATATAGATAAAGTATATGCCTGAGTGATTTCTTTATATTATCAATTGGAGCAGCGTGTGATAAGTATCATACATACATATATATCACGTCTCGTTCCCAGCGGGGTAGGCAGAGACCACCTCTCTCCACTTGCTACGATCCCGGCACACCTCTTTCGCTTCCTCGACTTTCATAAGCGTCTCATGCACGCTCGACGGCTGCGAGTACTCTTGACCCGGCCTTTCTTTAGGAAATCTTAGATTTGATCGGAACATGTCCGCCTAGGTTGAGCTGCACCGATTTGTCCAATCATTCTTACCTTGTATACCTCTTTCAACATGATAGATACCATGGTGTAGTAACTGTCTCGTGTGTATTAAAGCCATTATATGAAGAAGAAAAGATTCAATGATATTTAACGTATGATCATAAACAATTACCTGGCGGTAGGTCTCTACTGCCGGAGACCGTCTATGTAGGTACAGCCGCTTCTCCCATTGCAGCCGACAAACAGCACTGTGTCCCGGTTTGTAGAGAGCTGTAGCTAATATAATTACTCGGGTAACTAGACTCAACATCTTGTCCTAGACGAGCGTAGTGACATACTAACTAGTGCCACATTTTTATGGGCAGGGGTATCACTTACCGACAGATGAACGTCTCGCTCGTCTAGTCGCAATTAAAAGAACGGTACTTAGAAAATTTATAGTGCAACACTTGGTGCTCGTAGCTCGCTGGCCTAATGGTTAGAGCATGCGGCCTCCATTCCGAAGGTCGCAGGTTCGAATCTCTGCATGTATTGACTTTAATGTTTTAGTTATGTACATTTGCGAACTTTAATAACAACAGCGAAATATGAACAGTGAAGGAAACCTGCACATGAATTAGAATTTATTCTAAGGTGTGTGTGAAGTCTTCAATCCGCATTGGCCCCGCGTGGTGGCAATGGCCCATCGCCCTCATGTTGACGACAGGCATGCGCCTCAACAGTGGGGACGTAAACTGGTACTCCTTGATTGTGTTATATACTAATAAGGTATCATTTCGTACAAACGCAAAAACTATGGAACAACTAAAAGCAGCAATATTACCAGGTATTTGAAGAGCATATTTTTTTAAGGCTTGTTCTAACCTTTACTCCTGTAAGATAGGTAGAACTAAATTGGAAAGAATATTATTTGATTACTTATCAGCCGGATAACGCTTTCTCTCAGAATCTTCAGTCTCATCTTGCTGTCATCCGTAGCGCGCCTCCCTCCCCCCTTCATAAATTCTGAACAAAATCTATCGTTACTAAAATGTAGCTTCCAAGTGCTTCATCTTTCTCGCTCTGCCTACAGCCTTGACAATGCATTCTCTCTTTCTCAAGGACTTACAAACAAACCAGAATAAAAAATATCACTTCTACCGTGTGTGAACTCACAAACGTTTAAGTAAACGATCTATAATTTGAACAGTAGACTTGCTATCTTACTCAAGTATATAAATCATTGTAGGAGCTACAGAATCTTTTGCGCACGAGTATCTAAGATCTGTGATCTCATCTCTAAACAATTATTTTTTATTCTACGAAGCGATGGCATAATAGTAGTATAATGCGGCGCCAGTTAGGGTGATATACGCAACACAAAATTTCGATTATCACTTTAAAACATAAGATGTAAAATCTCGTTACCCCAGTAATTCCACAAGCAACAGTGACCTTCAATGTGGAACATAGTAATATTGGCACAGTACTGTTTGGCGGTTGATATAAGCGCTGCGGTAGTACACATAGCTAGACGGTCTCCGGCAATAGGGGCCTACCACCAGGAACATAACAAAATAAACTTGAAAAAAATAAATAAAAACAATCTGTCACTTTATTATTTATGTAAATCAAAACTGTATAAAATGGAAGACAAAAGAAACAATTTGAAACAGATCAATAACAGGGTATAATTTGATTGGATCACAATAAATATTCGAAAAATATACTCGCTCGTAACAACAACGACATCCAGCTCAACGACCACAACCCCACTGTCGGCGAGACACAAACAGTTTTATGCTTCAGGACATTTGTTCAAACGTTGGATCAAACATTTTTTACAAACTATTCAACGGTTCACATTCAACCCTTCACACTAGGTGCCGTCTACTGAAACTAACCCATATATAATTAACATTAACATGGGAGTTAAATAGGGGGCGTAAGAGATCTCGTACAACAACTCAAGGGACCCAAGGCAAACTCACCTGCTCGTGGTGCACCCAGCTAATTAACGAAAGAGCTCTGGCTCCCACCAACCTGCATTGGGCCAGCGTAGTGGGAAATAACCCAAAACCCCACATATGAACTCCTACATACGGCTGCCCCTGGTGCCCAGCGGTACCGCAGGCCATGCTGATTATATATGGAAACCTTTGGGAGAGGCGTATGTCCAGCAGTGGACGTCTATCGGCTGATGATGATGACGATGAGAGATATTTCGTATATTATTTTCTATATATTAATCTTGTGACTTTTGTAGTGGTATAAACTAATGTAAAGGGTCAAATCTATTAACAAACAAAATAAACTCTTACTTATATAAATAACATTTTCTCTAACGTTTATATTAAAAAATGACTTAATGAGTACACAGATACATAAACGCGTAAGTCATTTTTTCTTATAAAGAAACTGAAAAAAAAAACGAAACAAAATTTATTTAGCTACCCACGCTACAACAGTTGTGGCCGCGGCGTCGACGATGTTTTAACTATTAACTACATTCACTACTGTATCATAGCTACACTACAGGATAAGCACCGCAGATGGTCACCGATACACAATGGTAAATTTGTAGCGATTACTGTCTCGCATTGACAGCCGGAAGACAGCAATGCTGTCATTAGATTATATGAGGATGGTAGATGAGGTTCGAACCTAACGTCAACCTAACTTGAAATTGAAATCTCAGTGTTACAATCAATCACTGGAGGCAGTTAAATCTTCTCGTATTGATATGGCGAAAAATCTTTAATCCGTACAACAAAGTTTTTTTCATTATTGCAACACTCCCTAATGTCATTGTGATATATTTTTAGGTTAGAAAGCATTTCAATGGGAGATCAGCAAAATAAAACTATACACAAACAAATCGATTGATCATATACAAATGCATTATGTTTTTGTTGCAACAATTTATTTAGCATTATTACATAATATCACAGTTAGGTAACTTCATCACGGTCACCACCTGGTGATAACAGCGGGGACGAGGCTTACCATCATACGTCTCAAGGCGACGAGAACGAGGCGCAGTGTGCACCGTCCCAACTACCGTCACGTCGCTTCGTGGAACAGAAAAAAAAAGAAGTGACGTCTGTTAAATTTGCCACGATTATGTAACTGTCAACATGAACATTGATAACTAATACCAGCAGCATAAATCCTTTGAAGATTTCATGGCCCGACAACGAGGCCTTTAAGCCAACACCAACAGCATAAGCATGCAGTCACACACAACGTTCATTTGTTGACAAATATACACTAGGCTACATTCAGATAACTTAAGGCGTTTACGACTGCTGCGAGGACCTATAACAGATAACAGTACTTTAAGGTTATATCAGCTCGTCCAGAAATAGTCCGAAATGAATACGGAAGTTTTATAATACTAATCACAGTAACCCTAACACCACGATCCACAGAAATCAGGAATCAACTCTCTAGAGAGAGAGAGATAATACTGAATTATGTATGGAAGATTAAAGTAGTTAAATATTTTGAGTCCAAATTTCCTTAGCTTAGGCAGTATCCTGTCGTGTAGTTTTTCAGTCAACCTGCATGAAACAACTGGATAGATCGGGATACGCTTATCTTCTGTCGCTTCGTCCCTGCCCTCGATATAAAGTAGATCTCAAACTGAACCGATGCGGCAACGCTAACATTACAGCCTGTCATCTGAACGTTCACGATCCAGTGCTTTAATAGACACCCGTTCTATTATACTATAATAAAATTTATATCAATAAATCTATATAAGTAATTAGCACAAAAATAATTATCAACCGTTGACGTAATTAGCTTGAAAAAATTATTGAGGGTCATTGACACAAGTATCACATACGTCACCAGCTCCACTCAAGTTGTAAACTATGATATGTACATAAATTACTATTTGATTATAATCGATATTCCGGAATCGATGTATTTGTGCTGTTGCGGACAATCGATACAAATCGACCAATGTGCACGGTGCCTTATGAAGTTACACCTAGACAACGAACACGGCTACTTCTTCTTTTCGACGACCTTCTTTTCCTGTAAGTAGTGGTGGTTGATGAACCTCGCGCCCTGAGTTAGTTGTGCGCATTCGTTAGTGAAGTGGCACGCGAACAGCAGCATGTTGCGCGGCTGCACCCGCCACGCGAACCTCATGAACATCAGCGAGTACATCGTCAGAGCTGGAAACGGATACGCCATATATTAGGGGGACCGGAAAGTAATGTCGTTTTCTTACGTTAAATACAAACATACATTTTTAACGAGTCTTTATTTTTAATCAATGATGTATTCCCCATCATTGTCAATAACCTTTTGCCATCTAGTGAGTAAATTTTCAATTCCTGATCGATAAAAATTAATTGGTTTTTCGGCAAAATATCTAGAGATGGCATTTTGGATATCATCCAAATTTGCAAATGTTTTGCCACTTAAAAAGTGTTGCAGCGCTCGGAATAAGTGGAAATCCGATGGTGCAACATCGGGCGAATATGGTGGATGAGGCAGCACCTCCCACCCCAATTCATTAATTTTTTCTAGAGTTCGCCTTGCGCAGTGCGGTCTTGCATTGTCATGTTGGAGAATGACGCCTTTTCGGTTGACAATCGCTGGCCACTTTTCAATTAAAGATTGATTGACTCGCTGCAATTGTTCGCTGTAGAGGTCTGCAGTAACAGTTTCTCCAGGTTTCAGTAATTCAAAATGAACAATGCCGCGAATACTCCACCAAACACACAAAAGCGCTTTTTTGGGGTGTAAACCTGGCTTAGCAGTACTCCGAGGGATTTCATTTGGAGAGAGCCACTGCCTTTTGCGTTTTGGGTTATCATACAGGACCCATTTCTCATCTCCTGTGATCAAGCGATCAAAAAACGCTTCTGTGTTGTGTCGTTGAAGCAATAAGTTGCATGTGATTGATCGGTTAGCCTTATTCTGTTCGGACAGATTATGCGGGACCCAAACACCTGCTCTGCTTACTTTTCCAATCTGCTTCAAATGTTCTTGGATGGTCGACCAAGGTTTGTTGAGACTGTTTGACAATTCCTCGATCGTCTGACACGGATTTGCTTCCACTTCCGCCCTTAACACGTCGTTGTCTAACGCTGATGGTCTTCCTGATCGATACGAGTCGGAAAGATCAAAATTACCCGATTTGAACTTGGAAAACCACCTTTGGCATTTAAGAATGTCCAGTGCATTTGGATAAACATCGCAAATGTTTTTGGTAGCAACTGTTGCGTGATTTCCCTTGCGAAACTCAAAGAGCATGCAATGCCGGATGTGTACCTCTTCTGGTATTTGGCTGGCCATTTTACCCAAAATTACAAAAAAAAAATTGTAATTCAATTGTCTATAAGTAAAGAAATCACTATAACCTCACAATGTCTTTGGTACGCCTCTGAACAAAACAATGAGCTGACAAATGACAATCAAGTATTGGCATGCGCAGAAACGACATTACTTTCCGGTGCACCTATTAGTAAAACGTTCATTTGGAAAACGTATATACTTATAGATACAAGCAGCAGTAGACGTCTATCGGATGATGATAATGATAGATACAAACCATGATAGCACAGATCTTAAGCTTCAGGAAACCCTCATGGCTCAAGAACAACAGCTCTCACGAACATGTCACTGAACTGAACATTATTACTTAAAAGAGAAGACCCTCTTAGTAACGGGAACATAGGTCGTGATAAAAATACATATTATAGTGAAGAAGACATCTGATCATCATCAACAACAGTGTGCGACAGTCAGTATACTGGTGATAGGTCTCCTTTGCCGGTGACTGTCTAAGTAGGTACCACCGCAGCTCCTATTACAGCGGACACAATGCGTTGCAATGCAATAACATCCTAACTAGCGCCACGATTTTATGGACGGGCATATCAATTACCACCAGGAGCAGGCCGTTCCTGCTCGTCTAGGCGCTTCGTTGAACAAAAAAAACCACTCCTGGTCATGGCATTCTCCCAACCATACCCATAACGGTTGTCACTACAGATTATGAAGGAATATTCCACGTCTACAATAAACATAAATTTAATAAAGATTTATCTGATAATTATAACGAGAGCAACCGACAAAGGAAACGGCATTTCCTGTCGCACTTCATTAACGATTGTAATTCTCGGCTAACAGGATTTTCCTTGTCTATTGTTTTTTTTTTTCTTATTCTATTCCCAACGCGAATAGGAAAAAGTGGACAAAACAAGGTGTGAATATGATACTAAGATAAGTGTAATGGCTTCTGAAAGGTGGGTGTGTAGTAAACCGAACTGATATATCCTCCATCTTTGAACATAGGCCCCAGTCGTCCACTTAGATAGATACTCATCACGCCATCTCTGCAATCATAAGACCTGGAGATTTGGAATTCGGTAGGAGTATTCCTTTTGCCGGAAGCTAAGAACGGATTTCATACAATTTTACTCTCAATAGAGACAGCGGGGGCATTAATAATGAGAACAGACTTTTTGGGGGGGGCAAATTAACGAGCAGGTATTTAATATATCTGTCAAATTTCAAGTCAAAATTTTAAATTAAATTCTACATTAAAATAAGCGGGGTACAGCTAGTAGTTACACAAATAATAGTTATTTCAAAACTAACTTCTCAAGTAAAAGGTAACCTGTTATGATAATGAAGCTACTCCGACATTGCCTAGTCACGGAGCAAGAATAAATTATATGTCCACATTTAAATACAAATTATACAAAACTAAGAAAAAAAGTTAAGATCTGAACTAAATATGTTGTGCAGAGAGAAAAGATGCAATGGGCAGAAAATTATTTTTTATTAAAAAACATAATGCAGGATACTGATAGCTTGGAACAATACAAATTGAATGTTGTATTTAGAGAATTATGATGATTTTTTTCAAATATAATGTTATCCTCGATTCTTGAATAAGGTGGCTATTATACGTAAATTAAACACATTCCACCTTGAAAGTTATCTACGACATACACCGGTAAATCATTTGATTCTATTGCTCACTGTTCAAGGATATTCATTATTAGCTGAACAGTTATGCACAAAAACTATCAACTTTTTATTATTAAAAAGAACTATTAATTTATTTATCTAAAATGTCTTGTCCCTGATTTCACACGGTCTTTAGTCACAAGGGGAAGTAGAGAATACTCAGGTATTTGTATTTTGATATTAATCTGACCTCCTCCATGTAAAGACCTCTATAGTACAAACAAAAAATAAGATGTCCTAGATAATTTTTTCTAAAAGCATATTTACTCTTTCATGAAAGTAAATTCAGTTATGACATTTGTAGAATAGTATTACAAATCTGAATAGTAACTTATCATGTTCAAAATGTGATAAAGCATTTATCTCAGTGAAATTGTTTCACTATCAAACAAGATAACAACTGATAAACAGAGAGAATTGTGAGATTTCAAGAAAAATATATTTACAATATTATTTATAAGTATTTTTTGTGTGCTGTCTGTTTGTCTATGCACGTATGAATAAGTGCATACATGTATATGATACTTTTCTTGATTACTTTGATTCAATAAAACTACAAAGTGATACTCCTATAACAATGAGACTAAAATATATACTCGATGCAGGCCTTGTTGCCATAAAATGTAAAATATTGATATGAAAGCGAGGTCCAATAATTTTTTACATCCTCTTTTCATATTTATTAAATTGCCTTTATTAATCTGCTCTGCTACCAGTCTAATTAACCTAGATAAAGGGATTTTTGCTATATTATAGTGTATAACCACAATCATCTCAACCGATTATTATCCGCTATTGAACATGTCTCTTGTATTTTATTTCACAAAACAAGATCATGCACCCTTTGATTCCAGTTGCCTCCAGTAATTGTTTTATGAAGGGACTGTGATTTCAGCACCAAGTATGAGCTAATACGAGCCATTACTATGAGCATATGCCCTGCCCATTGCTACTTCAGCCTTGGAATTCCAAGAGTCTTTCAATCAAATCAAGTCTTCGATGGTGGCTCTTCTGTCTATCTCCTGATTTGATTGCTCAGAGATACTTTGAACATTATTCTCTATTGGTCACTGTATGACTTGATTTCTTATAAAATCCATAGTTAGCAATCAGATTTCAGAGCCATAAATCATCACAAGCGACATGTGATATTCAAGGACTTAAAACAGGTAATTTGGATTAAAAGACCCTGTAAACTAAATTGTAATTTGTACTAAATGCAACTTCCCGTTGACAATCCATTACCTGCTGCATTATATGTACTAGGTTTACCATAATGATATGTTGACCTTTTCAAAGGTTCTATATTTTCTTACAGAATTTAATGTATATCTTTGAGCTTTTTTTAAATAATTTATAGTGTACTAAATTTATACCCTAAAAATTTAAAATGTTAACATTCTGAACCCTTTGGTAAAAAATGGTATATGCAAACTGATGGTTAATCCAACATTAGCTTATAATGATATTCAATTAATTATATTTTCATATCATATATATATATATATCATAGTATGTTAAATGTGATATCAATTCATAATATATTTTATCAACTGACAGCACAGTAGTTAATGCAGCACTTAATACACTTCAGATAATCAAATTGTGATTTATCAGTTGAAATTAAATCTTGTATGTTATCTATTGATAAGTGTTGCCATAAATAATAATGTATTGCCATTAATATAATGTTATCCAATAGTTAATATTAGTTTACATATTAGTAGCTGGTCAATGCAAATATTACACTAATAGGGGACAGTAATTTTATATTTTTAAAATTTGCATCCACTGTACTCATAAAAATATGTGAAACATAGAATTTTAAACATTGTAATGCCATACATATTCTTCATCGTAAAATTTATTAACTACAAAGTGGTGCAGTGGCTAACTGCTTGCTTAGCAACATTTGGGGTTATATTGGATTTTAGGGCATCTAATATAATTATTATTACTAGAGGATTTTGACTGTCTAGCTTCCACATAACTTAGTTTTACAGGCATGCCACAGTTCACAGCAATGCACCTAGGTTTATGACAACTTATTAATAAAAATATGAAATATGTCATACCGGCAGTCATTTTGCCACTTATAAATGCTGGATCCTTCTGAGTGTCTGCTATAGCTGCTAATGGTATGCCCCAATTTGCCACCGGTCCCCAGAAATGGGTGCTGAAAAATAATATAGATAAATATAACCAATTTATTAATAATAAAATATAAGATTTTACATTTAAATAATAAGGTAATCATCATTCAAAAAAGCTTCTTTACATATTTACTAATATATCCTCCTATGAGTTTTATTTCAGATGAAAGTAGCAAAATTAAGTTATTGAACTTACCTCATAAAATAATTTCTGAGTTCTTTACTTTTAAGGCCTTTACCCCCACCCATGATGACTGAAAAAATTAAAACATGTAATAAAGAGTTACACTGGGTCATGGAATTAGTAATGTACAAAGGTGAATAAAAGTTAACATTCTATAAAAGATAACGTAAAATAGATAGAAAATATTACGTATATTTTCTATTCCTTGTCATTATCAATAATTTTACAAATTACACGTATTTTTAAAATAGTTTTAAAATACTTAAATCGATTAAAGATCAGCTTCATTTTTAATTGAAAAAATTACGTGTTTTATAACAGATGTCAAGGTTATTATATTACTTTTAAACAATTATTAAATATTCAATGAAAAACTTAACAAACGATATAAAAATGTTAACTCAATCAACTTACGCTTATCCGTTACGATTTCTAATTCACAAAAATGTACGTATTAAGCCTTCAAACGAAGACGTCCTCTAATATCTTCTCTATACTGGGCCAATGTCACTGACACTGTCACTAAACTGATAAAAGTGATAACCAAATAATAATAATAATAGCTACATAGTATAGATTAAACGTAAATAAATCAATTAAAATTAACTACTATGAGATATACGTTGAGTTTTCAAAAATTAACTATACGTATGATATGTTAACGTAATCTTAACTGATAAATTACTGACACGTAAACGTCACTACTTATAAAATTTATTTTTTTTAATTGATTATACACCTTTTTGAAATTAAAATTATGGTAAGTTGATCAAACAATTTAATAATAAAAAGAAGTATTTATTTTAATGTTGCAAACTATATCGCAACCTTTATATAAATAATAGTTTCTGTTTAGATACTTACAATTTTATAGTCTGTGAGATTTTTTTTTTGATGTTATAACATATTACTACTGTCAAACCAAAAACAGCCGTTATGGACGAATTACAAAATAGCAATTGTAAACAATAATTATTTCCACAAAATGCAAGTATATTATATCAAAAATGGGTTTACTCCGCATGCTGATTGTGATTTATATGTTATTGTACATAATTTTATACTTTGGCCTAGTAGGTGTGCTTTTGTACATTCGGACAGTTGCCATTCAAGAAAATAAGTACGTTTTGGGAGGGTTGTTTATAAAATTCTTTTACAATGCATATTTTTATAAAATTATAATACGTTGATTAATCTTTCTTTGTTTATAAGAAAATTTAAAATAAACATTTCTCATTTGTTTAATTGAAAATAATTTTCATAGACACTGCGTGTATTACAAATAATTTGAAACTAATTCGGTATAATTTAGGTTATAAAGCGTTGACATGTGTTACTCATGTGTATCACCAACGTGCAATTTTACCAGTGCTACAGCAAGGACTCAAGGCTTTCACTTAATAAGAGAATTAAGGCCATTTATTCTCCACTCTGAATATACACGCTATTGTTTACCATTAGCTCGACTTCAATAGGGATAAAATCCGCGCCTCGCGAGCCGGATAACGCATAAAACTATCGAGGCTTACTACGCTATTTTATTTTTTATAATATTTTACTCTTCACACAATGCGATGTAATTGATAATTTTTTCTTATTTTAAAATAACTGAAATGTATTTATTTCAGGCTATCAGAAAAATTTTATTCATATATTCATATTTATTTCAGCATAGACGAAATGTACAGTCAAAACGGATAATAAAACGAAAATTATTTCATAAAAAACTTTTAATACACAAAAATATAAAAGGCACTAAAAATGGACGGTTGATAAGTTCTGATGTATAAGTAGTAATTTCTAAATTACATACACACAAGTAGTAATTTCTATAGTTACAAACTAAACATAACATGGAAAATAATATAACAAACTTCACTGAAAGCAGTAGTTCATTAAAATGATGGATGTAGTATTTTTTATTTATTTTCAAGGAATACTTTTAATTTTCTTTGCATAAGGATGTGGACTCCCTTGCAGTATATAGTCTTATAACACCTGTATTAAGTAACATAAGAGATTTATAGTAACAAAAATGTAGTAATTGGAGTGTTAACACAGCATGACACTTAAACCTTAAAAAACTAAAAAGTAACTTAAGTTTAAAAAAGTTGCACTATTTACATATAAAATTGCTACCTCTGATTTTTGATATGGTATTGTATGCACAATGTTATACAAATACATTGTTACGACACAAAGTTCTTTCTTTTGTTTGGTGCCATACTCAATTGAAGACTATGTTTCAGTTCAAATTAATTATAGCTTGTGTAACTAACATTAAATTCTAAAAACCAATGAGATTCACAATACAACTGACTTAACCATAAAGATTGTTAATTAAAAAAAAATGGAAATAAAACTGTCAACATATACATGTGTTTCAATGAGTCTAGTCATAATTAAGAAACTTCAATGACAAGTGAATGAAGACCATTACTTGATTGAGCCTATTTAAGAGGATTTTGTTTGTCCATACATGACACATTTAGACAAGTGAAATCAGTCAACACCCACTTGGCCAGTGGGATTGATATAACGATTTTTACTTTCTGCTTATAAAGATAAAAAGTAAAGTAAGAGTCCAGAAGTGGGAACATTAAATGGAGTATACACATTCATTAAGTGTATTTACTTTTGTCACACATATTGATATTACACCAAATGAGGCCATGGAAATAATATAAATATTATATTAACTATAAATGAGATTCCTAAATGCAGTCAAAAATGGATAAACAATAGTAAAAGTAAATACATTTTGAAATAATTCTGTATGAATTAGCTTTCTATATATGACTTCAAATTTATTATGGGGCTCACGAGGACCAAAATAAATTGTCGTGAAGGATTACTTCCATCAATGGTTCATTTTTTGTTTGATAACTCCAAAATATTTTAATATTAATTTAATATCAGATTGATATAGCAACACTGTAGTATGAACAGGTGTGAAAAGGTGTACCTTTTGAATAGACATGTTTCAGATCTGATATAAGTTACAGAGTATTGAAACTATTTATTCACTAATTTTCTATCTTACACAGTATTTACGGCAACTAACGCCAAAGTGGAATGTACTGTATGTATGTTTAATTTAAAATATTTGTATTTCATATCTAACAATTACAAACACATACTCTTGTGCGAGAAATATTACTCCACCTGTGATCTACACAGTAAAATTAGTTAAAATAAAATAGTTATATAAGTTCCTAAATTATGATTTTACTCAGAAATCTAACTTTATTATTTATAATATTCTCTGATTCTGTAAAAAAATTACAGCTTTCATGTTTGGTATTGATGATGTATAATAAACTAGAGTTCATTAAATTGACCTACCCAATACTAATATCAATGTAAACTTATCTAATAATAAACATCTAAAATTGTTATTGGTGGTAGGTCTCTTTTAGCCGTCCTAGGTAGGTCTTTCTGCTACCAAACAGCAATCATTACTATATACTAGTTTGGTTTAACATCTCGTCTTAGAACAACAAGCACAATATGATATCGTGTATAACATCATAACTAGCATTACGTTGTTAGAAGCGGGTCTATCACTTAAAATCAAGTAACTGTCCTGCTCATCTCTGCAAATAAAAAAAATATTTTTACATCAAAACCTATAACTTATTCATCAATCCATGAGACAGGTTATTACTTACTGCAGTACCCTCCGTAAATAATACTCACAGAGTATTCATAATTCACTGCTTGTGTAGCTTAGTTAAAACGATAGCATAATAAATTAATACTTAATCGTCATCATCATCAGTCAATTGATTTCTTCTGCTGATATCTCTTGCGTCACGTTAGCGGTTACTTTTTATGTTAAGTATTGCTTTATATATTTTCATAAACTACTTATTACTATATTGAAATTGTACCATACAACTGGCAACACTGGTATTATCTGAGTTTAAACACTAGCAACACTACAGCTACAATTACTATGAAACTGCTCTGTATGGCCCCAGCGCCAGCGAGCCGACATTTAAACATGTCAATGCGTGTCTCCTTGTCGGCTATGATGTTCTGGAACTCGGCTTCTACTATTTGCCCGTCGTAATACGTAGTAAGGTCCTCGAAGGGATACTCAAATCCTTGCAGGCACTCGCACTTGTAGCCGCCGGCTTCGAACCCACGACCCAGGATCGGTACACACTGATGAATTCATTAAAAATAATTGAATGTATATGTATACATATATACTGGCGATAGGTCTCTGTTGCTTGTGACTGTCTATGAATATACCAAGGCAGCTCCTATTTATGTCAAAGAGTAATGTGCAAACATTACTGTGTTCAGGTTTGAAAGGTGTTGTGGCAATTGAAATAACTCTGGTAATGAGACTTAACCTATTATCTCTTAGGTAACATGCATAAAGTGGTGCAGTACATATCATCTTAACTACAGCGAGCACCTCACTCGTCTCGTCGCTTTGTAGAATAAAATATGTATATAACTTTGTTCTTTTATTATTCCTTTGAATAATAAAAACATTTTGAGATATACAAAATGTTTGTTTTTAATCAATGCCAATAAGTGTAGCGGAATGTTTACCAGGTGATTATTAATACAGTTAACCATAATGTTGTGCTGCTACTTAGAATCATAACCAATACACTATATCTGTGCTAATTTTTTTGAATCAAAATTTTCTTACCTCAATAATTTCATCAACTGATGTAGTAGAACTCTACTAAGTAATTTATATTCTAGTATTATCATTTAAATTTACCTCGAAATCGATATATATTCAAGTAATAACTTACGACAAATTTCATATGTACTTACATATGATGAGCTCCGATCACACTTGTCTGTGCTTTTGAATGCATTGGGCACATAGTACTTGTCGGGGCACTGATTAATATCCAGCGACATAAGGGACATTGTCACAGCTACCACACCCCTGAAAGAAAAAAATTAGTACTTTTATTTTTTATTTACAATTACCAATTACTCCACCTTATAAATGACATCGTGAATAGGTTATGAAGTGTCATTGTGCAGAATACTGTGTCCTAAATATTGACAACGGAATACAGTAATTCTGTAAATGAAACAAATTTACAATATGTAGGTATGTTAAACACACTGCATGAATTAACGAGGCTCAGGTTAGATTCTCTCTGAACTTCAGTATCTGGTGAAGGAAAACATCATAGAGAATTCAAAAAGCAGCTTCCTTGTGAAAACACTTAGCATGCCAACAATACAAACATTATATAAGCTGTTTATAAACTTCATCACATTAAATTCTTATTATCCATGTTTTATATTACAGATACAGATTTTGTGCATTATATAATAGTTAAAATGATATAAAAGTTAGCAAAAAATTTTAACATCTTGTCTATAATATATCTGGATTATGTATGTATTTGTGATAAACTTCTGATGTCAATTACTCACTTAAATTCCAGTTTAACTTTAACACTGTCCCATCCGAAGAAAGGTGATGCATATGTAACCACCCATTGCTTGAGATGACCATCGCAATCGTAATACGGCTGAGTCCAGTGTCCGTGCTTAATGTTCGCCGCCCGATAGAAGGTCGGATACTTTTCGTACTGTCGCAAATGTTCTCCCATTTCATCATCGCGAAGTTTCATTTTGAGGAAAAATTTTTCCAAGTTGTCGAAGTTTGTGGACCACCTTTGCTTTAGGAATTGGAACCATTGCTTGTTTGTGTACACATCCTCTAAAATAATATTTTTAGTTGTTTATGGTTTGTTATTATTATCTCTTTGAAGGTGTTAAGGCATGTTTGAACAGAATATCCTAGTTCTCATTTGTTTTTGTACTCAGCCAATGCATCACAAGTGTTTAAGTAAAAATATTGAACATTTAAAAAAAACTTCATTAATTATTGAGTCTTAACTACTAAAACAATCCAAGTAACTCAACCATCTGTGATGACAGCATCTAATGATGATGGTTGGAAGTAAATTGTGTGAACTCACCAGTCTTGTTCAATCTTGCTAAGTCTTCCAATTTGTACTTCCTAGTGTTCAATTCAGTCTTATAAGCAAAAGGTGCAAAGTATGTCCGATTTGTGAACTTATTTCTATCCCAGTAAGTACCTGTGAAAAAAAAAGTGTTTTATTTGGAGACCTGCTAAACTAAAGGACTATAGTGTGGTAAGTAGAGACTACTAGTATTCAGAGGAATAAGATTAATAACAAGCTATTAAAAGGAAAAGAATCCTTACCAGCAGACCAAACCTTGGAGTCACCAAGTATAATAGCCAAAGTCTCCCCAATCATCTGATCTTCTGTTAATGATCTGTCTGCAACACGGGTGCCACTGAATATCTCATATGGGTCTGATACCTAGAAAGAAGAATTTCATAAATCTCTTGTTAGTCTGCGAGTTCATTTGTGCAAACAAAATTAAGGATCTTTAATGATGGATTTGTGGAGATATGATGAGGGAGTTCTTAACAAAGCCTTTACGAATTGATACATCCTTATTAAAACAAATCTACAGGGAGAACATAATATAGCTATGGATATCGGGGAAGACTATCACTATCCGTGGATCCTGTAAAAGGTGAAGTGCCATAAAACATTCTAGAACTCACTACACCTCAAACATTACATGGAAGACTATTCTCCAAACGTTGATTCCCTCCTTTGATAAAGAACATCTTCCAAAGACTTCCTCCAATAAAACAGAAAAACTCAGGAAATCAAGAGTACCTGTTTTTTGCCGTCACTCAAGGTGGCAAAGGATATTTGATAATTACATTTCAATACAATTATTTTTGATTGAAACTACTCACCTGCAGAAACGCACTTATAAAATTAGCGAGACGTACAGCCATTTTTGCTTGGTTTTCGAACTGCTCCTCTGCTCCGAATAAAATGTCACCATTAAGGAATAAGTCTGTTGGCTTATACCTAAAACATACACACTGTTTGTATCATAATATACATGTTTAACTTCTAATTGTGGAGCAAAAACATTAGCTTTAATGGCACCAGACCTCCAACTAGCCATCTTTTAATTATTTTCACACAGACATGAAATGGTACAGAATGGGTGCTGCACATCTATCAGCTGATAATGATGACATAATAATGGAACAAATATAGTGTGACATGTCACTTGAAGGTATTTTTGAATATAGTAACTCACTTTGAGCAGTTGTGTGGTTGAACACCTCTGATGAAATTGAGCACTTCGAAAACATTCACTCGTTCAGTGTGTAGGGCGTCTGGACCGCTGCTCGCATTGACGTATTCGTAATATCGGTCCGCGTACAGCGCACGGATGAACGGGTGAGCCTTCTCCCAACGCACTGGTAGCTTCTGCACCCCTATAAAATAAATTTAAGAAATATTTAAGTATAAAGCGAATGTGAAAGAAAGTACCTTGAAAAAAGTATCTCCTGCCAGTCTTGGTAGGAATCAATGCAACAGATGGAAAATTAAAGAAAAATAAACTCGCATTATCAAATTGAATATAGCATAAGGTAATTTTTTTCACCTCATTTTTTGTTATCTACTACACATACAATAACTAACATTTTACCTATAGAAATGCTGTTACAGAGAAATATTTACAGAATAAGGATAGTAGCCAAGAGTTTTGATAAACTTCCACTAACTAAACTCCATGACAATTAACTTTGGAATTAATCCTTTACACTAATGTGCTTTACCATCAATAACTACCTCACCACTTACCATTAGGTGAGATTGTAGTCAAACATTAGTCTATACAATTAAAAAAAAAGAAACACAACTTTCTGTGTCACAACATAGGAACTTAGCCACTATCAGAAAAAAGGCAATTATAATCATTAGTTTTTAGTACAAAAAACATTCTTCTCCTCATGAGGATTATGAAATCAATATATTGCTAGATTTAGATTTCATATTTAGTTGTACAATAAATAGTTATACTCACAGCCAATTTCCTTACAATCAAAGTTATTATAATATTGGTCTGAAGTGGCCCTTTCTACAATCTCGCCCAAGTATGGCCGCCGCACTATGCTAGGCAGTCTGTAACCAGGTCGGCATCTGCACTGGTATCCACCACGACGGAAGCCCCAACCGTGAAGTGGTTCACACTGATGAACAAGACAAAAACATAAAAAAATTCTATCCTTTGGACAATGAAGTGAATAAAATGGCAATGTCTACCCTTAAATTAAATGGCACAGCCAATTTATATTAAGGCTACTGATTTTTTTTAATGTTGTATTGCCTGTATCCTTTAACTCTTATCATACCTGATGAAAAGTGGAGATATAATTTAAGTGCTAAAGCACTTATGCTAACACTACTAATATAGCACTTATCCAAAAGTTACAATTTACCTCGGTTGTTTCAAGTTTACATCGGGCAGTGCCTGCAAATCTATTTGGTCGATCATTGCCGAGACTCTCTTTACATTGATTTATGTCTATTCGATCAAAGTCCATTTCCATCACTACAGCTGCAGTGTACCTGTTTAATGCCAAAAACAAAATAAAATTAATCAAAATGGATACATTGTCATAATTATCTTCTAATTCAAGTAATGTTGACAAAAAAAATCAGATTCCATTATTTGTATAAAATATCTCAGTCTTCAAGGATCTTTCACCAGTACATATCTGAGGTAAGAACTTACGTAGGGAACTCAATGTGTCTGAACTGTGTATGCCGAGGGTAAATATCTGCTACAGGAGAAACTGCTCCCACTAGCCATTTATTGAGCCTTCCACAATCAAAGTAGGGACGTGTCCAGTTCACTGGGCCTTGAATCTAGAAAAGCCATATACATATTATTAGACCTACTTCTTCAAATCAAACAATAAACGTCAGTTGTAATGAAACTTAACAGATATTATTTATTCTTTTTGAAATTATAAGAATAATGACAAAAAGTTAAGTTTGAATTACTTGCGATGTTGAATGATTTTTGTTATAAAGAATGTATTATTATATAAATATAATCTTAATAAGTTAAGACACTAGAATTAAAAATATAATTCAGGCTTTTTAAATTAATCCTCAACACTCATGATTAATGTTACAAAACATAATAAGCATAAAACAACAAGCAACTACCAACCTCATCATTTCCTGGAGGTCCATGGAATGTAAATGTCTCATTTGTATTATTAGCATATCTGATCTCAACTTGATATGTTGTCTTTGTGTCATGTCTCTTATCCACTTTATCTGGTAGCCATTTGAAGTACCATTCGTTAGTTCGGTAATAGTCAGAAGTATAATCCTTTGATAAACTTTCAGAATCAAATGCCCCTAAATCTAACACATGGAATGTATTCAATGTGGAAATCTTCTGTAAATGTACGGGATCATTAAAATCGTCGGCTCTGAAGGCTCTCGGCGCAAATCGAGGCAGCGTCTTATTAAAGAATCCACGATACGAAGAGGTATACGAGGTATTGGGAGAGAAATAAATTGAACTTGCGTTAATGTACGGATTAGCTGCGACATCTGCCACTGACGAAAGGAAGTAGTACATCATACCCGGATCGTACGTGTCGTTTATAGCAGGCCTTATGAACCGAGACTGAAGGATATAACTCCAAAAAAATGCTCTGTTCATAGCCATGTTGTGTAAATGCAACATAGCTGTCCGGTTAGGAAAAATTGGATTGATGTTTATCTCTTTAACATCGGGATGATGTGAAACAGAATTTTCTGGCAAGTAGAGATCATCTAAGTGAGTAATATAACAGTTATCGGCTGTAACTTTGTCAATCTTTTCACGTATTTCATCAAATGCATCTCTTAGCTGCCATTCGTACTGACCGGCCACACCCCATAGTAAAACACAGAGGGATATCACTAAGAGAAGTAAATTAATCTTCTCCATTATTACTGACGTGTAAATACACTTAAAAATTAGTCAGTAAACACTTTAAGATTACATTGGGAATATTGTAATTTCGTATTAGATTGTATACTTTCCGTTTGTTTTCGAGTTTTAAGTTATAACTATGGATAGACTGTGTGTCATAGTCTATGGTATTAAGCGATAGATTTATTACAACAATTATAATAAATTTTAAAATATTAGTGCAAAAAATTAATACTAAATCAAAAATATAATCATATTGCATTTTTTTCTTCACAACTTATGGATAATCATACATTAGAAACCATTTTATTATTAATAGTAAAGGGTTAAAAAAATCATAATGCAGTTAAAAAAATATTTAAAAATCATATCAAGAAATCCAAATATACATATTTCAACTTTTAAAACATGCAAAATATTTTGTTTAAATAAGTATTAAAACACAGTAGTCCTTATAAATATTCTTGCTACTTTAAAAAAATAATTTGACGTTCTGATTAAAAACATTACTAGTCCTGTGTAGAGTGTAAATCTAACCTAATCTTTATTCGAATGTTATTATAAAAAATAATTATAGCTAAACAAAAATAATGGCGGGAACACTGATTCGTTAGTTATTATTTTTTTAATTTTATATTAAATTTAGTAGACTTCATTTAATTTTTGAATATTAATACACATTTATATTTAAAATTAAATTGATATAAGAATACACTTTAATGGTTTTTCATTTCAGGTTCCTTATTTAACAACTTAACAATATATGGGACCAACAATGCAAACATGGTTAGTGTTATCGATTGTACATCGTATAGTAAATTAACAATCATGAAATGTTAGTTGCTTACCATTCATGAAATAAAATTAATTATGGATTGTTTTCAGAGGACAATAAACACTTCTGCAGTTTATTATGCTGCACGTAAAGGTACTAGAGCTAAGGCTCGTGCAAAGAAAGTAAAAGTTGAAGTCACTAAAGTTGGATTTATTCCTCACAATCAAAGAAAGAAAGATAAGTAGGTGTTCTTTATGCCATCAATGATATTTAATATTAACCATGTCTTAAACTATGTCGAAAACTGGGTACTGTTAGTACCATTTAAAAATAAAACAGCATGCTTTGGAACATAAAAAACACTGTTGTGAAACATAAGTGTGATAAATATTAAGTGCTATGTTGTGCCATTTTCAGAATTACTAAAATTGTAACCAACAAACACATGGATGATAGTTATAAGAGGGTGTCCAATGACAATGTTTACCCTATGAAATATTACCGGTGGCTGGTCTACACAGTAGAAGATGCTATTAAAGCCCATCAGGAGACGCACCATCCAACAATGTACAACATACCCGATGCCCTTGTTTATGCCCAAGTTGAAATGAACATGGAAGCTACTAAAAAGGTACACATTGTATAATACAATACTAAGGATTATGTCTACTTATTTTCCATTTATAATACAGAATGTGATGTCACACACATCTTATTGAAGCTGTTCAGTGATTAACCTGTGGATATTAGTGTGTAAGTTGTTGAAAGACTTGCAGTCATAGACCACACTTTCATATGTATACACACTTGGGCTATCTATCTATCTATCTAAATACATCAAAAAGCTTTTTCCCTTATTTTGATTATAATGCATTTTAATCTTGTTTTATATAAAAATATTATTAAAATTTGTGTTGTAAACAGAATCGTTACATGGATTCATTTACGCGCCTGACATTATTACCACACACATTCTCTCGGGATGAGGAGCGTACCATTCTTGCATTCTGCAAGGGTCCAGAACTTATAAAGCAGACTCTAGAAGCAGGAGCAACTATTGTTGGTGCTAATGAGATTGTTAAGAAAATACAGGTAACTTTATACTTTTTCATGTTCTTGAAGAATATTGCCTTCATAATTTTTTTGCGGTAATAAAAGGTTGCCTATTACAAACTAGCATTAGCAAGATTGATATACATAATACCACATTGAGTTTGATACCTTAATGTGTTAGTCTTCTTATCCCAGTAATTGCACTAGCTAAAACACCGTTCAAACCGATATATAATATAATAATTTTTGAGCACTACTGTTTAAAAGTAGAAATAAAGGATGAGGTGGTAAGTACTTAGATGGTCTACCAAAACAACCTACAACCAGAGTACATATTGAAATCTTAAAAAAATTGTAAAATATATAAGTTGTTACTTTGTATTTACTATTTTTCAGGATGGTGAAATCAAACTTGGTGACTTTGACTTTGTACTAGCCCATCCCAATATGATAACAGAGTTGGTACCAATTAGAGGTCTAATGAAAAGGAGGTTCCCTAATGTACGCAATGGGACATTGGGTCCAAATATATGTGATATTGTTAAGAAATTTGCAGCCGGTATACAGTACAGAGTTGTGAAGGATGAACAGCAAGAGAACTTTGGATCTGTAGAAGTTCCAATTGGAAGGGTAAAACAGTGTTTAATGTAAATTTAAATACCTAGGACCCGTTGATCATTTGATGACAATCATCAAATGACCAATTTGATAATTTCAAGTCACCCACTTTCTGTTTTTCATAAAATGTAACAATGTAGTGAATATATTTATAAATAAATTTTGATGCATACTGTTTATAATGTGATATTTTATAGCATGTTTATAAGTGTTTTGAATTTCAGTTGAACATGGATGCTAAGGAAGTAGCAGAGAATGTGGCCACTCTTCTCAAAGATATACAATCTTCAAGACCAAAGAGAGATGGACTATTCATTACAAGGTACATATTGTTTATCAAACATATTTAAAAAAAATTATTAACTGTGAAGGCACAAAAGATTGTTATTAGTTGTGGATCATTGATATCAGTGACTTTCCAGGCATTGGCGTGGCCCTAATAAGTGCTGCAGTGATATTGACCACTGCAACACTTATTACCGCGGTAATTGACGAACATTACTGTGTTACGCTATGAAGGATGTTATAGCTGGTGAAATGATTGTAGTAATAATAACACACAGCTACATATGTCATACTATTTCGCGTTACGCTCTTTTTGTCTTGTTGGTTTGTTGAATAAATACTTCATATGTATTTATATATACTACTGTACTTTTTTGAAATTATATAAATCATAGTAATTAACATTAAAGTTTGTTTTCCAGATGTTACATTGTCAGTCCACCGTCAAAAGAAAAATTTAAAATAGATCCATTTGTCTATGTTGACCGCACATTATCCAAGGAGGTTCAAGAAGAAAGTGACGACGAGGGTGATGCTGTCGCAGCAACAGCTTAAATGCAATATTATTTATTATTATTATATGTAGTGATAGATTTTATAGTAAATAAATTGATAATTTCACCCTAAAATGTAATTACTTCTCAAACCTATATGATTTACAATAAAATATTTTTTTTGATTTCTATATCGCTACAGAATTGTTAAAGTTATAACTACAATTATATATTAGTTAACGTGCTTTAAATAAATAATTATTAAAAACTTACTTTGTTTTAATACATTTCAACTATTTACGATTTCGATCATTAACGATTTTGTACTACAAAAACAAA
This sequence comes from Troides aeacus, assembly GCA_033220335.2. Lineage (NCBI taxonomy): Eukaryota > Metazoa > Arthropoda > Insecta > Lepidoptera > Papilionidae > Troides > Troides aeacus. The sequence goes on from CM067280.1 coordinate 11,195,759, forward strand.
ATGTCACTGAAATAAATTGTTCTGTGTAATTTTATCATCTGTAGTTAAGTCGAGTAAGTTGAAGTTTCTGAACGCACCAATAGGGGCGTAAAACAATCCGCCATCTTGTTCCAGTGACAATTTAGATTGTATTTAATTTAACCCATATATATTTAATAAATCCTTTAACTATAGTGATATTTAAAAAGCTGTGCAGTGTTTAAAGAGCCTGTGATATTTTAGTGTGCAAGTATTTTTTGTTAGTATAAATATCTCTACGTTGTTAGTAGACCGATTTTGACGTCGAACGAAGTAGATAGTCAAAATGGGCACAAGAGAGGACGAATATGATTATTTGTTCAAAGGTGAGTTTATTTACGTCAATTTTCTGTTCATTTCCGTTTAAAAAAACTCACGAATTTACGTAGATGAAGAAAATTTATTTCTTACTTGATTCGATCTTTGTTTTGTGTTTTAACTTTTTGTGACGTAGAAAGAAATTATTTTATTTCTTTCTAAATTTATTTTAATATATTATAACTCAATACGGGCGTTAGTATAAAAAGACTTTAGTTTATTTTACATAAAAGCTACTTCAGTTTATTTCAGTACATCAGCTGATGTATCATAATTGGTCGATAACTCAATTTTTTAAGTTCGTGAGTCATCTTTTTACTTATTAGTGTGATCTAATCACGAAAATAGTATAGGGGCGGCTTCATATGATGTCTGTTTGGCTTTGTTATGTTTTTATAAAGTATTTCCTTACGAATACTTTCCTTTGTTTCAGTTGTTCTTATAGGTGATTCGGGTGTGGGTAAAAGTAGTCTTCTATCGCGTTTCACTAGAAATGAATTCAACCTAGAGTCAAAATCCACAATAGGCGTGGAGTTTGCAACGAGGAGTATAGAGGTAATTATTGTTTTTAATTACGATATAGTACTCACACACACCCACACAATCCTTTAACTTTAAATCTAAAAATTTCAATTTTAAATTGATTTTTCTTTTATAGCTTATTGTGTTTAGTGAAGATTTTACTAATAAACACAAAGTGTTTTAGTTATCTCTATTAATACAAATAATCATTTTATAACAAATAGTGATTTATTTTACTTGCAAATAATTTGTCTTTTCTTTGTAATAATTTGCTTTAATGGTAACAAATACATATTTTGCACTAAGTATTTATAAAATAACTATTTTTTTTACACTAAGGCATTAAAATATTTCAAAATTCATAACTATTCTAATTACTATCATTGTTGATTGAAAAATAATAAATACGGGAGCAATCAGTTTTTATATTATCTCAAACAAACCTAACAAAGAAGTTGGACACTATGCTACATAAAAAAGCTATAATACACAGAATATTTTGTTTGTGAATTTTTTTGGTTGATAATTATGTTGTCAGTATATATATAATTTAACACATTATATTAATTCATGTTATTGTATTAAAATTTAAATAAATGTATGGATAATGGTGTAAAAATTCTTGATATATATAAGCAACATTCATTGATATAAAGTAAATAAAAGGTAATGATTGGGATTTCAGTGGGTTTATCAATATAAAATAATACATAATATAATGTAAATTGCTAATATCAAATTTAAGTAAAAAATCTAGATTTGTCTTTAATACATGTTTTATTTTTTTATTACATGTATTGAATGGGCAATAATTTTTTAATACTAAAAACCGACAAGATAAGGGGACATTCCCCTGATGGTAAGTGATACACTTTCTCATAATAATGTGGCACTAGTTAGGATAATATACACAGCACCACATTGCGCTTGTTGCCTTGAGATGTTGAGTTGTTGAGTCTTGTTAGCCCAGTAATTTCACTAGCTACAATAGAGCCCCTCAAACCGAGACAATAATATTTGCACATTTCTCTTTGGAAGTAGAAATAAGACTTGCAGTAGTACCTAGTTCTAGCTACCAGCTAGATAATGAGACCATCTATGGTCTCTTGCAACAGAGACCTACCATTAGTAAAATTTTTTACCTACTTTTAAGAAAAATAGTGGCAGAAGCATTTAGAAGTAATTCATTCTTTTTTTACATACATATATCTCACACCTCACTCCCAGTGTGGTAGGCAGAGACCACCTCTCTCAGTTTGCTATGATCCTGGCACACTTCTCTTGCTTCCTCCACTTTATCTCTGTTGTGTATAATATGTAAGTGTCTTCGTGTATGCCGGTCAGTTTTTAGTACTCTTGACCCAGCCTTTCTTTAGGACATCTTCAATTTGATAGGAATATGTGCGCTTTGATCGACCTGCACTGAATTTTTTCAATCATTCCTAATTTGTATACCTTTTTCGTTAATCTTTTTTCATCCATTCTTTCTCCATCTTTGTCACTACATCTTCAACCACACTGCACTACTCCCTTATCACACTGTTCCTCACTTTGTCCATCAGCTTCACTCCAGTTATACTTCTCAAGCTTCTCATCTCACAGCATTAATCTTATATGAAATTTCTTCTGCAATACCCAACAATCACTACCTTACACGAGTGTGGGGATCAACATGTCTATGCAATTGAGGCATAAACGCTTTTTTAATTGTAATGTTAATGTAGATAAATATGCTGTATAATCATATCCATAGGTTTTTGTAAGAAAATCTTAACATAATGAGTTATTTACTGTTCACTTTATGTAGAACGAACTTCGAAAAGGAAGTGGGAAAACCTTTTAACATTCAATTATTTACATTTCAGGTTTATGACCTTGATGAGATTTGATAGATTTATCAAACCCAAATATATTATGTATGTTCATGTAATGTTACCCGGTTTTTATGATAAATAATTTTGCTTTTGTAGAAACAAAATCTTTTGTGATATCATTTTGATATAACTCCAATTTGGTGTTCGATTTTGTAAATATAATCATAACAACTATTTGGAAAGCTAAAGATTAAAATGTAGAGATAGAAAAACATTATTACAGGGCACATGTGTAGTTTGAAGTATAGCCGAATTTCTTTGAAAATCTTTTACAAGATTTCCGAATTTTATTTTTGCAATAAAAAGTGATGTTATGTAAACCTAAATCCCATCTTTATATTGTTGTAGTCATAGTTCCTTCTGTATTACATCATCATCATATGATAGACGTCCACTGTCAGACATAGGCCACCCTAAAACATGTCCATGTTTGTAGGGATTCATATGGGGGAATTTGGCCATTACCCACCACACTGGCTCAATGCGTGTTGGTGGTAGTAGATGAGATTAGCTTGTGTCCTCTAAGTTGTTGTGTGGTAACCCTTTACACCCCTTTTGTAGTTACTATTTTAGTACAATTTAGTAATGTGCAAATGTAGTTGACTCATTTTCACATTTAAAATATCAATTAGTATGGGTGTCTTAATCAAATAAGCTTCTACATTAGTATTTACTACCTACAGTCAATGACCTGATAAAATCATTTACATTTGTTTTTACTTCTTTTATAAACAATTTAAATGTGTTGTAACATACTTTACCAATTGGTGGAATTCAAATGTAAATTGTATATTATCAAGTTTAATATCAAATGTACTGCGGGTAGGTTTTTGTTGCCAGAAACTGTTTAATACATATCACTACAGTATTCATTAGTGCACTGAAACGGTAATGTGCAGACAGTGTTAAGTAAAATTTCTGGATTAATGAGATTTGTCATTTTCTTTAGAACCATTACATACCATCATGGAGATCATATTTGGAGATTTCTCTTATGAAGGTAGATACAAAGCATACGACGAAACTAAGTTGCTCTGTGTATATTATTTTTTGTGTTGTAATCCTGAAGGTTATCACACACTGATAAATTGTTAAAAAAATCAGAGAGTATATTTTGTTGAAATTGTTTGGCTGCTCTACCCTCAAACATATTTGGCAGTTTTCCAGATTATTCCACAGCTGATAGTGTGTACTACTGACCTTTCCCTTGCTTTGTTTTGAAAAACTATACAAAATTTTATTTTGTATATTTGTACTTTTTTTTTTTCATTTTGATTCCATCAAACATAAACATTAGAGTTGTTGATTGTCCGTTCTTATGTTATTGTAAAATCTACTTTCTATGAAGTATTTAAGTTATTTATGTTATTTATTAGCAAACATGATTCACAATAATTTTAAAGGACCATCCTTTCTTTTTATTTCTATGATTAGTCTTGCTTCTAAATCATGTCTCTCTCTCTCTCTCCTCTGTATATGATGTATTATTTTAAAGTATGTGCTATATAGCATAGCTACTTTTTTTCGAAACTAATGTTAAGCTGTGTTTTAAAACTTTGAGAGTTATTCGATCTGAACGAGCAACTGAAACTTTATTAAATGGCAAAACTTTTCAGACATGCGCTCACCGACGCGGATGATGTATTCGGCTTACTAATCCGTTGGTACTTTACGGATACTTAAGTCCGATACTCTATTTTGTTGTATACGGCTTAAGTTAAAACGTTGCTATGTACATTAGGCTTTTATGACGACTGGAATATCACTGCAGCTCCTATTGTAACCGCCAAACCACTGTGATAACATTGCTTTGTTCCTATCTAAAGGGTGTAGTGGTTAATGAAGTTACTGAGGTAACGAGACTTCTGTCTCAATGCGACGAGCACAATGTTATGCTGTGTACATCATCCTAACTAGAGAAAAACGAAATTGTGCAAATCGATCGACAGCTACTGTATTTTGTTAAGTTTCTTTGTGCTGTCTGTATGATATAGGCTACTGTTAATTTTGATATTTAAAGTGGAGCATACTCAATAGCTCGTTACCTAAATTGATTTAATGGTTGTGCTGTTTAATTTATCGCGGTGATGTGGTGACGTGGTGACGTGGTGACGTCACGCCAGTCATGCAACGGAGGGTGGGGCGTTAGTTCCCTTGGGAAGCTTGTTGACCCTATAGAAAACATACGAATGCTTAATACTTTCATAGTACTCTCGTGTCTGATAGAATGAACTAAGAAGTTATTTTGCAAAGAGACGGACTTAGGTGATTTTTTTTATTGAATTAAGTAACGAGACGAGCGGAACGTTCATCTGATGGTAAGTGATACGCTTGCCCATAATAATATAGCGCTAATTCGTACGTTATATACTGAACCACATTACGCTTGTCGATTTTAGACAGTATGCTATATATATCTACCCACTGGGGTAATATACTATAAAATATTAAATTACACAAGTTACAGCGCCCTTCGAACCGGAACACACTGTTGTCTGCTGCGATAGGCGCTGCTGTGATACTTACCTATCTAAGTACTTACCGTCTGGTCTCCGGCAGCAGAGACCTGCTACCAGTGGATGGACAAATGCTCCAGCATTGTCTATATTATATATCGTATATATTAGTTGGAGGTGCTCAAATATATAAATATTTTGTTTATAGGTGAGGGTGCATTAGAACTGACTAATTAAAATATAAAGGGGTCTAAGGGTTCCAGCATAACAACACACGGGAGCCAAGCCAAGCTCACCTGCTGGTGGTGAACCCTGCTGATCAACAAACGAGGCTTTGGCTCTCACCAACCCGCATTAGGGCAACGTGGTGGGGAATGACCCAAATCCTCCCATATGTACCCCAATTGTAGGGATCTTTGATAGAGGCTTATGTCCATAAGTAGTCGTCTATCAGCTGACGATGAATAAAATATATGGTACAAATACATTTTAATATAAAAATTTGCAGAGTTCCGGTTTGTAGGTTAAATAGTGATGAATTCTTTTGTAATGACGTCAGTGAGGGAACATTCATTAATCTTGCCTATGAAAGTGCTTCGCCGCACAAATTCAAGATTTCCTTTGTCCCAATTCATTTGTGACCCAAATAGCTTGCTTGAATGTGGAAGTGTCCTTTTTAATTAATGATCTCTGCCTTGATTTTTTGAAGCATTGGTTTAAATATTTTTTTAATGAATAGAACTAAGAGTATAGTTTCTCCGAATTGATGAATTTTCCTGATGGTTCTCTTTTGCTGGAGGCCATCTATGTAGGCTTGCCCGCAAGTCCTATGCTGCCGTCGAATAGAAGTGTGCATACAGGTTTGAAGGGCGTCGTAGCTAGTGAAACTACAGAGGTAAAAATACTTTACATGGTGTCTTAAGGCTTCGAGTACAATGTGGTGCTCTGTAATATCATCGTAATTTGCGCCAAGTTCTTATTGGCAAGTGTAACCCTTCATCAACAAAAAGTGTAATATGGCTTAAGTCTAGACTTTCGCTTATAACACTGTAGCCTTTTATCAGATCAGAGCCTCGTAACCCCGATAATTCTACTTAATTCGTTGCTATGTAAGGGATCTCGAACGACAACTCACGGGATCCGCGCCATCCTCACCTGTCCTTGGTGCACCATGCTAATGAAGATACGAGGCTCTGGTTTCTACCAACCCGCTTTGGGCCAACGTAGTGGGAAATGTTTCAAACACCTCCATGTCAACCTTTACAATCGTGGAGATCTTTGGTAGAGACCTATTAAACGTCGTTAAAGGAATAAGGTTAAAATACGTCTGTCTATCGGCTGGTGATGATGATGATGATGTAAAAAGAATGTTCGTGGTTATTCAGGCAACGTAATATCCTTACCGATAACAATACTGATAAGAGCTTATCTTTTCATATCGGAACAATCTGAGGAACGATTTGATTGTAATATTACGAAACGATAACTGGTAACCATTGGTAAATTTTATCCTTTTTTTTTGTTTCGGGAGGAGGGTTAATCTTCGAAAGATAC